>JAXCHB010000054.1:8767500-9967500 GCA_036926305.1 Uropetala carovei | reverse complement strand
AGGAGCTGAGCAAAACAGCAGATAAATGATGAAGTGGAGACTGCGGCTGAATCCAGCCAAGTCAAAGACAAGTCCAGGAAATCAGAGATAGATTAACACCAATAATCGAATCTTTTATTTTTCTGGGAAGACAAAATATTCCATTGAGAGGACACCAGGATGGCTCATTGCTAAAAAAAACACAGATACTAATTTTGTAACAAACAAAGGTAATTTTCATGAGTTATTGTGTTTTCATGTAGCAGCAGGAGATACAATGCTACAGGAGCATTTAAAAAACACTTCCTCTAGTGCAACTTACATAAGTAAAAAACACAAAATGAAATAATAGAATTTTGTAGTGAAGAAATTAAAGATAGTATGTTAACCAAGGTTAGAAAAGCTAAATATTATTCGACAAAACAACTGACGTTAGTCATGCCTCACAAATGTCTCTAGTAATTAGATATTTAGATTCAGATAATTTAGAAATATAGGATGAATTTGTTGAATTTATTAAATGTCATAATGGAAATTATAATGACTTTACTCATGAGCCCATACTAAATGGAGATATTTTGGCAAAAACAGTTTTAAAATTTTTAAACAAGCATGACTTAAATTTGAAAAATTGTATTGGAATCGACACTGATGGCTGTAGTGTTATGACGAGAGAATTAAAAGGAGCTGTACTGATATTACAATCTTCATTATCCAAGTCCATGCTTTAATCATGTATTGAATTTATCACTGTTAAAATGTTTAATAATAATAATAATCCATCTTTATTAGGTCGATATTTAGACATTAATGTCCATTCTTACATATAAACCTGACAAACACAAACATCCATGTCCTAGGTGGGATTCGAACTCGTGACCTTAGTACATATAAAGGCTGTCCGAAATACTCTTGGAACAATGAAAGAAGTTATGGCATTTTTAACGCATCATCCAAGAGGTATTATGTATAGAAGGCAATCAATAATGAATCTTTAATTAGTTTATGCGAAACTAGATGGTCAGAAAGACACGATTTGATATTAAAATTTAAATCCTATTTCTCAAAAATCGTTGATGTATTTGAATTAATATAGCAATGGCAAGAGAGAGATTCAGCGTATAAAGCAGAATTATTAAAAAATGCAAATTCTAAGTCACTCTTTGTGGTGACATTATGTTCTTTAGCCAACGTTTTTAGCAATACTTTAGCTTTAAGTAAGATTTTACAAAAAAAATTTCTAGATAAAGAGTTTCCTAAGAATCTCTTAAATAACACAATTACTATTCTATCAAACAAAAGAGAATATGATTATCCCACTTTACATTAATATATAATGACGCTTCAGAAATTTTAAAGCAGCTGGGTTTAGAGGTGACTAAACCATGCATTGCTAAATGTCAAATGAGCAGACTCAATATAGGCAAAGAAAACCCAGAAGACTATTATTGTATAAATATATATTTGCCTTTATTAGATAATATTATTACTGATTTGAAACACACATTTAAGGACGATGCAATGAATTTGTTTGATTTAAACATAATAGTACCAAACATCTTATTAACAAAGCGTAATGAAGTTTTGGCTGAGTCCACAAAAATCAATATTAACATATTTAAATAAAATTGATCCAAACTTTGAGCTAAGCTCCATGAAGCTTAAAACTGAATTAGATTTCTGGAAATTAGAATGGGAATCAAAATTTAAAAACAGGAATATGTACCTGAAAGTGCATTAAAGTTGTATAAGCAATGCAATGCTAATATTTTTCTGACGTTGAAAATAACTCTGCAAGTACTCTGCACACTGGCTGTCAGCATTGCCTCTTCAGAACGAAGCTTTTCTGCTTTAAAGCGACTAAAATTGTGGCTACGATCAAACGTATCCCAAGCGAGACTAACTGGATTAGCTTTGTTACATATCCACAGAGATATCAGCATTGATGTTAGTAATGTTATCAATAAATTTATGGCTAATGAGAATAGCAAACTTGATTTCCTTATATAATTCTCTGGTTTTTGTTGCAAAATATATTTTCTGTATTTGTTTACCTATTTTATGTATTATCACACAATTTTCTAGAGTAAACATTTCTTTTTGTTGTATATTGTATTACGTTATGAGTTTAATAAAAATTTTTCCCCTAAAATATATAGTCATTTTCTCAAAATCATTATCCCCACCAAATTTGAAGGATGGATCCATCATTGGAAGGACCACTGCAAGAAACAAGTCCAGTGACAGTGTATAGTGAAAGTGGCATAGACTTTATTAACATATACACCAAAAACTTTTATTTATTTATTTACTAGCAGAAATTCCCAGCGTTGCCCAGCGAAATTCGTTTCAAATCCGATCGGAATTCTAGCTGATAAGTACATGGTATTTAAGAATTCACTCGGCAGCCGTGTTGAATACAATGGGCAGAGAGAAAGAAAAACCACGTATGAATTATTCCTGGGAGCCCTCCACAATCGTACAAAATTTGATTCAAATCAATAGTAGAACTTGGGAAAATACGCGTATTTTAATCAGTACATGCCATCCAATTGTGGATAAGGAAGTAGCGCTTTCCCACCTTTCTCACTGTGTATAAGATGTAGAAAATAAGGAAAATAAGGAAAATCAGGTAAATCAGGAAATTCAGGTAAATCAGAAAAATCGGCAAAATCAGGAAATTCAGGAAAATCAGGAAATTCAGAAAAATCAGGAAATTTATGAAAACAGGTAAATCAGGAAAATCAAGAAATTCAGGAAAGTCAGGAAAATCAGGAAATCAGGAAATTCAAGAAAATCAGGTAAACCAGAAAAATCAAGAAACTCAGCAAATTCAGGAAAATCCGGAAATTCAGGAAAATCAGGAATTCAGGAAAATCACGAAATTCAAGAAAATCTGGAAATTTAGGAAAATCAGGAAATTCAGCAAAATCAGGTAAATCAGCAAATAAGGAAATTCAGGAAATTCAGGAAAATCATGATATTTAAAAAATAAGGAAAATCAGGAAAACTACTTCCCTTATTTTCCTTATTATCCTTATATTCCTGATTTTCCTAATTTCCTGATTTTCCTGAATTTACTGAATTTCCTGAGTTTCTTGATTCTCCTGAATTTCCCATTTTCCTGTCCCATTTTCCTGATTTTCCTGAATTTTCTTAATTTCCTGAATTTCCTGATTTTCTGTATTTTCCTCAATTTCCTGAATTTCCTAAATTTCCTGATTTTCTTGAATTTCCTGATTTTCCTTAATTTCCTGATTTTCCTGAATTTCCAGATTTTCCTCAATATCCTGATTTTCCTGAATTTCCAGATTTTCCTGAATTTCCTAATTTTCCTGATTTTGCTGAATTTCATGATTTTCCTGAATTTCCTGATTTACCTGATTTTCCTGAATTTTCTGATTTCCGGAATTTCCTGATTTTCCTGAATTTCCAGATTTTCCTGAATTTCCCGAATTTCCTGATTTTACTGATAATTTCCTACATCTTTTATTTCAAACACTTTAATAAGGAAAATAAGGAAAATCAGGAAATTCAGGAAAATCGAAAAATTCAGGAAAATAAATAAAATCAGGAAAATTACTTTCCTTATTTTCCTGAATTTCCTGATTTTCCTGAATTTCCTCATTTTCCTGAATTTCTTGGATGGCCTGATTTTCCTGATTTACCTGATTTTTCTGAATTTCCTGATTTTTCCGATTTTGCTTATTAAATTGTTAGAAATAAAAGATGTAGGAAATTATAAGGAAAATCAGGAAATTCAGGAAAATCTGGAAATTCAGGAAAATCAGGAAAGTCTGGTTAATCAGGTAAATCAGGAAATTAACGAACCGTTAACTTGAAATCAGCGAATTCTCTTACAGATGCCCCCCCCACCCCCTCCGTACAACCCCCCTCTTCTTGGTCTGATTTTGCTCATCCACAAACTTGACCTTATACTTGTATTGAAAGTGACAAATATCAAATTTGAATTCCAACCCCCAAACCCCCACTGAAAATGTTTTTAGTGATACGACCAGTCTAAAGATACTCTGCAACTTTTTTTAAATCTTTCTCTGCAGAGGTCATTCAATGAAGAACTGAAGGAAGCCCAAGAGTTGAAAAAGTGGATCAGAACTGAAACTATGTCCCTTTTTGACAAAACTTTGTTTTAGTACCTTTCTCAATAAATTTGAAATGTGTAATTCCTTTTCATCTTAAATTATATTTTAATATTACATTGAATTACAAGAATTTTTGTACTTAAGGTAAATACAAATAATGTGAAAAATATAAATGAAATGATAATAACTTAGCAATTATAGGGTTCAATAATTCATCAAAAGAGAGTATTCCAACCTAGGATAACAGGCAAGACCATCTTTATGTGAAAGTCACTACCCCAGACCCATTGCATAGAGCTAGCTGGCCATATTATTAATATTATAATCATTCTGAGAAAACTGGAAAATGTTTCTACTCCGGATATGCAACTTCAATTCAAGGGTATAACTGACTTTGGGGCTCCCATTCAAGTTAAACTTTTAAAGCTCCCGCATATGTAAAAAATTATAAAATTGGTTTTATATAATTTTAATCTTTCATTGATTTTTTATATTTAAATTCTGGAAATAAGTCATAAAATAATTATTTTTGCATATGATTTTAACTTTAAGGGATTTTTTTAATCATTTCAATTCTGAAAATTTCTGTCACATAACAGTTTTCAATTTGCATGCTTCTGAGTTTTCTATTGAAAGAAGTGATAAATACCGTATATAATTGTGTATAACGCACCCACACTTTTTGCCAAAACATCCCGACTTTTTCTCATAACCCGTGTATATCGCACACCCTTGATTTTTGTGGGGTATTAAAACAAAATTATATCTTCATGTTAAGTATTAACTAGAGTACTGTAAATAAATATGTTAAAGCATTAAATTTTCACCAGTTAACAATTTTAAAACCTATTTCCAAAGAAAATAATAACTATGTTAAATTCTACAATTTTTTATTGTGGAATTTAACAAAGTTATTATTTTCTTTGGAAATATGAGTATGAATGACCACAAAGTTCAGCCATATTTCTTAGATTTTTTAAATTTGAAAATGCTTGGACTTGCCCATAAATATTACGTTGAATAAGCTCCACATTACATCTTATGTCAGAGAGACATCATCAATAATGAAAGCAACTGAGATGGCAGCAACTTCATACCGTAAGTTGGCCAAACTGATGCTGCGTAGAAAACTGCAACACCACTGTTGCCAATCCTTTTAAATCAGACAAAAAGGGATCTAAAATAGTTAGAGTTTTGATTTATAGTGGATGTTGGTTCTCTCTTTCCTATCTCATTCTAAAACTGTTTAATAGAATGAATATTGTGAAAATGTAACAAACAAATCTGGAAACAGGAAACGGGACAGGTAATATTAAGTTCATACATGTCATTCTACATTCTATGGATTTTTAATTACTTACAATGTTAATTGTACATACTGGAATCATTAACTAAATGAAATTATTTCAATTTGCTTATTCTATGTTTCTTTGTTTTTGATGCGTGCTTTGCTGGAAGTCTATCTGGTGATTTTGCAAAAATTACAGCAATGAGCTGATGACCTAGTGAAACGAGGAATATTTGGAGAGGATGGAATTATAACTGTATAGAAGTAATTAGGTATTCTATATGTATAATTAATATATGTATAACCTGGATTATTGATAATTATTGTGGTTTTATCCTTAATTTACTCAAAAAGCTGGAATCTGGTGTGAGGTAGATTCATTTTAACTTCTGATTATAAGTGCATAACCTGTGTATAACACGCACCCCTACTTTATGACCTGAACATTTGGTCTTCATAGTGCATGTTAAGCATGAGTATATACGGTACTTTAATCTACATCTGGCCACACAGGTACATAGGTAACTTTTTCTTAACTTTCATTTTGAAAAAGATATTTCACTTAACTACACAGTTATTGACAATGTTAAATATATCATCAAATCTGCACATACATTGCTATACATTGGTGCTAATGACACAATCAACATGATATACAAAATATTAACCAAAATTTCATCAAGATTTGTTGAAATAAGCATTCCAAATTAGGTTCCTCCCAAACACACAATTAACAACAAATTTATGGTCAAGCTGTTTTTTTTTCTTAATGCAGGCATATCCTAAAAAGTCCTCTACACTCCATTTATGCAAATCCTGAAAACCCACTTATCATCACATCTTCACCAATACAAGGCCTACCTTTGCAAATTTGCAAAAGGAAATGTCGAGGCTAATGTGTTAATTAGAGTAAATGATATTTCATATGGGTAAATTTTAACACTATCAGCTTTATCAAGAACTCATTCAAATCATTCCTAAGCTAATCTTTCACGCATCTGAAACCAGAGAAATTTTGAAAACCATAACTTTCTGGTTCTAGGAATGTCAGATTTGAGAGTTTTAATATACAAAATTTTTTTCATATAAGATGTGTAAATTCCTCTTGACCAAGCTCCTGTAGAATAAATTTTCCTCATTGTTACATCAATGTATCACTTATTGTCTACATTCTACATTAATCGTTTAAGTGCTTTCTATCTATCTTTAACTATTTCTAATGTCCAACCTTAACTTCCTTATTGTTTTTATTTCTTCTGTAAATAAAGTTGTCTTTATTCTCTTAAATCATTTCTATCATTTTCATTATGTTCCGCCTTTACTCGGTATTTGACTCATATCAGCTTCGGGATATTCATTTTTATTTCCTTCTTAACTCTAAATCTTTCTAGGTATCCTTCTAGATACAACCATATTTTCCATCATGGAAAGGTTTGAACTTTTAATTGCAAATACAAATAGTTTAAATTTTCATTTGAAACACATATACCCATATCAATTACTTTTGATGACCTATTTTATACTTGTAATATTCTTCAGCTACTCTTTACAGACAGATCCAATATTGATGTTGATATAATGGAATTATTTAATTAATTTAATATCATTATGTACCTTATATTTAGACAATAGAGTTCAGTGGCATATCTAGAACTAATGTTAGATAAGAGAGAATTAATGAAACTAGGCATGGCTATGTGTAATTTACTCATAATTAAGAGAATAAAAATCTTTGTATCTTCTACTAAAACATTTTTAGTAAAACACGATCTACAATCATAGTATAATCAGGTGACAGTTTGCAACCAACAGTTCAATAAAAAGGGAGGAAGCAGGTGGTAGAGAAATAAAGAGAGGGGTGGAATAGAAAGTGATTGGATGGAGGTTTGAGTGGAAGTTAGGAGAAGTGAGAATGAGTGAGGAGGGTGAGAAAGGAAGGGCAAATAAGAGATAAAAGTTACAAAGTACGTATAGTATACAGAATCTTTAAGTAAGCTTAGCAAAGGAGAATGATTTTGTAAAATGAATTCGTTTAAAAGTATTTCTGTTGAACATGGAGGAAACTAGGGTTGAAAGCACTAAAATGATTCAAGTCCACAATGTGCTTGGCAATTTGAGAATTCGAATTCTTTAACTGGAAGTAGCACTTATGTTTTTGTATCCTCTTCTCAAAGCTCCTTTTAGTTTGGCCAATGTAGACAGCTCTGCAATCACTGCAAAAAAGATTATAAACACCGATCTTTAAAAAATTCCTAATAGGGTCTTTAGCATTCAGAAACAATTTAGAAAAAGTAATAGGTGAATAGAAAGCACGTTTATGGTTAAATATATGAAAGAGATTGGATAATGTGTTAAGAAAGGTTACCTAAAAATGGGATTCTGCACTAGCAAAGAAGTTCAGAACTCTTAATTCCTTCCTATTTATTAAACTGTTGGTTACAAACTGTCACCTAATGATGCTACGGTCATAGTGAATCCAGTCATGTTTTATTAAATCCTATCAGTGTATGATACAAAAGTTTCATTCTCTTTATTAGTTAAGAGGGAGTTAATTCATCATTCAATTTTAAAAAATGTAATCATCAAAGATAGGCATAGAGACTGAAAGAACAATTAAAAGTGAGATATAGAGAAGTATATGGTGTGCATTACTGCAGTAAATTGTTAGTTCTTCTTCAATAGCCAAATTCATGGAAATGGCAAGTGCTTAGGGAGTTGCCCATACATGGGAATATACAGGGTATCCCAAAGTAGTGTACTGACACTCCGCCATTTCTAACAAGGCGAAGGCACTACTGACCTCCAACCGATTTGGCTGAAACTTCGTAGAGATAATGTCCATGACGTCTGATTAACGAATATATATACATATCAGGGCCAATACCCAGCCGTTTTTATTTTATTAATAAAAATAAGTTAATATTTCCCGAGTCAATGCTTAAGTACCATACACAGTAACAAACCTTGTAAGAAGTGGCACTGGCATAGTGGTTAGCATGCTTGGCTGTAAATCTCAAGATCTGTTGTTTTTAGTCCTCGTCCGAAACTTTCATTCATTTTTTCCTACATTTTCACTTTCATCAGTTAAAGTATTTATTACCTAATTTCCTAATAGTGCTTTAAGTTTAAATATCCATTTATTTCTAAATAAAATTCCTAATCACAATGGTAGTATATCATTCTATAAGCACTCTTCTTACAGAGGAGGATATACGATATATATAGGATACAAGTATATGTGTGCTTGTATTCTGTAGGCATCTCCTTTCACCTTAAAGTGAAAATAAAAGCCGAAAAATAATTTTCAACGCATAAGTTCACATCTCGGCTCCGAATTACGTGTTTTTCTGTTTTGAAAATATTGGGGTATAAACAACACCTAAAATTTATAATTATAAAACATTTATAGGTTTTTAGCATTTCTTAGGAATACCTCACATTTATGCAAAATTTCATGTATATAGCACCTATTTATTAATTTTGAACAGCCACAGCAATAAATATTTCTAAAATTTTCAATGTTATTCGCCACCGAGACATTATTTCCTAACCCTGTTAAAATTTTCAGCTTCCTGGATCTACAGGAAGTACATTAACATTAGTCAATTTGTTAAACATTTGAGAATTTATTACGGCCGAACGAATAAAAATTCTCAAATTTCTATATTCCCGTTTACATTATTTGGCGAATTCTACAGGTAAAAAAAATTTCAGCTTGATAGCGCATTTAGAAATACCTAAACCATGAAATGTTAGTAAAATTGTTTATAATTTTTAGCGGCCAAAGTAATGAACATTGTTGCAATTTTCCTATTATTCCTCCGATTATTTTTCTCGGTTCACCTATGTATTAAATTCCAGCTCTCCAGCTATTGTAGTTTGGGCCAGAATTAGTATCCTCCTATATCCTATATATCATATCGTATATCCTCCTCTGTAAGAAGAGTGCTTACAAGTAAATGTGTGTTTGCATTCTGCAAGCATTTTCTCTCACCTTACAGTTAAAATAAAAGCCTAAAAATTACTTTCGATGCATAAGTTCGCATCTCGGCTCCGAATTACGTGTTTCTCTCTTTTGAAAATATTTGGGTAAAAACAACCCCTAAAATTTATAATTATAAATCATTTATAGGTTTTTATCATTTGTTACGAATACCTCACATTAATTCGAAATTTCATCAAAGTAGCACCTCTAGAACAGCATTTATATGAATTTCATTGTTTAAATTTTGTTAATATTTAGCAGCCACACCATTTAATATTTATAACATTTTGAATGTTCTTTACCACCGGGACAATATTTCCTAACCCTGTTATAATTTTCAGCTTCCTGGATCTACAGAAAGTACATAAACATTGAACAGAATAGGAAAAATTAAAAAAAAACTCCAATTCACCGTAAAGGCGGTACTTACGTGTCAAGACTCGCAGGACCACTTAGAGGACGCGCGTTTCGACAGCTACGCTGTCATCTTCAGCAATTGGACATTGCTGAAGATGACAGCGTAGCTGTCGAAACGCGCGTCCTCTAAGTGGTCCTGCGAGTCTTGACACGTAAGTACCGCCTTTACGGTGAATTGGAGTTTTTTTTTTTTAATTTTTCCTATTCTGTTCATTGCCTTCACCGTGTTTAGAGTTCTTCCTTTATTTACATAAACATTAGTCAATTTTTTAAACATTTGAGATATTATTACGGCCGAACGAATAAAAATTTTCAAATTTCTATATTCCCGTTTTCATTATTTGGCGAATTCTAAAGGTAGAAAAAATTTCAGCTTGATAGCGCATTTAGAAATACCTAAACCATGAATTGTTAGTAAAATGGTTTATAATTTTTAGCGGTCAAAATAATGCACATTGTGGCAATTTGCGAATTATTCCTCCGATTATTTTTTTCGGTTCACCTATGTATTAAATTCCTGCTCACCAAGTATTGTAGTTTTGGCCAGACATTAGTATCCTCCTATATATATATATATCATTATATAAGCACTCTTCTTATAGAGGAGGATATACGATATATATAGGATATAGGAGGATACTAATGTCTGGCCCAAACTACAATAGCTGGAGAGCCGAAATTTCATACATAGGTAAACCGAAAAAATTAATCGGAGGAATATATAGAATATTGCAACAATGTTTATTTTCTTGGCCGGTAAAAATTATAAACAATTTTACTAACATTTCATGGTTTAGGTATTTCTAAATGTGCTATCAAGCTGAAATTTTTTCTACCTGTAGAATTCGCCAAATAATGAAAACGGGAATATAGAAATTTGAAAATTTTTATTCGTTCGGCCGTAATAAATTCTCAAATGTTTAACAAACTGACTAATGTTTATGTACTTTCCGTAGATCCAGGAAGCTGAAAATTTTAACAGAGTTTGGAAATTATGTCCCGGTGGTAAATAACATTGAAAATTTTAGAAATATTTGTTGCTGTGGCTGTTAAAAATAAAAAAAATTTATACAATAAAATTCATATAAATGCACTTCTAGAGGTTCTACATTGATGAAATTTCGCATAAATGTGAGGTAATTGTAACAAATGATAAACCTATAAATATTTTATAATTATAAATTTTAGGGGTTGTTTTTACCCCAATATTTTCAAAACAGAAAAACACGTAATTCGGAGCCGAGATGCGAACTTATGCGGTGAAAGTAATATTTAGGCTTTTATTTTTACTTTCAGGTGAGAGAAAATGCTTGCAGATGGCAAGCAACGTTCACTAGTCATTCTATAAGCACTCTTCTTACAGAGGAGGATATACGATATAGGATATACGATATAGGATATATATAGGATATAGGAGGATACTAATGTCTGGCCCAAACTACTATATCTGGAGAGCTGCAATTTAATACCGAGGTGAACAAAGAAAAATAATCGGAGGAATATGCAAAATTGTAACAATGTGCATTATATTGGCCGCTAAAAATTATAAACAATTTTACTAACATTTCGTGGTTTAGGTATTTCTAAATGCGCTATCGAGCTGAAATTTTTTCTACCTTTAGAATTCGCCAAATAATGAAAACGGGAATATAGAAATTTGAAATTTTTTATTCGTTCGGCCGTAATAAATTCTCAAATGTTTAACAAATTGACTAATGTTTATGTACTTTCTGTAGATCAAGGAAACTGAAAATTTTAACAGAGTTAAGAAATAATGTCCCGGTGGTAAATAGCTATGAAAATTTTAGAAATATTTATTGCTGTGGCTGTTAAAAATTAAAAACATTTAAACAATGAAATTCATATAAATGCACTTCTAGTGGTGCTACATTGATGAAATTTCGTATAAATGTGAGGTATTCATAAGAAATGATACAAACCTATAAATATTTTATAATTATAAATTTTAGGGGTTGTTTTTACCTGAATATTTTCAAAACAGAAAAACAAGTAATTCGGAGCGGAGATGCAACTTTAAGCATTGAAAATTATTTTTCAGCTTTTATTTTTACTTTAAGGTTAGAGAAAATGCTTGCAGAATGCAAGCACACATTTACTTGTATCGTATATCCTCCTATGTAAGAAGAGTGCTTATAGAATGATATATAGGATATATATAGGGTATAGTAGGATACTAATGTCTGGCCCAAACTACAATAGCTGGAGAGCTGGAATTTAATACATAGGTGAACTGAGAAAAATAATCGGAGGAATAATTGGAAAATTGCGACAATATTTAATTTCTTGGCCGGTAAAAATTATAAACTATTTTACTAACATTTCATGGCTTAGGTATTTCTAAATGCGCTATAAAGCTGAAATTTTTTCTACCCGTAGAATTCGCCAAATAATGAAAACGGGAATATAGAAATTTGAAAATTTTTATTCGTTCGGCCGTAATAAATTCTCAAATGTTTAACAAATTGACCAATGTTTATGTACTTTCTGTAGATCCAGGAAGCTGAAAATTTTAACAGGGTTAGGAAATAATGTCCCGGTGGTAAATAACATTGAAAATTTTAGAAACATTTATTGCTGTGGCTGTTAAAAATTAAAAAATTTAAGCAATGAAATTCATATAAATGCACTCTTAGAGGTGCTGCATTGACGAAATTTCGCATAAATGTGAGGTATTCGTAACAAATGATAAAAACCTATAAATGTATTATAATTATAAATTTTAGGGGTTGTTTTTACCCCAATATTTTCGAAACAGAAAAACACGTAATTCGGAGCCGAGATGCGAACTTATGCATTGTAAGTAATTTTTAGGCTTTTATTTTTACTTTCAGGTGAGAGAAAATGCTTGCAGAATGCAAGCACACGTTCACTAGTATCCTATATCCTCCTCTGTAAGAAGAGTGCTTATAGAATGATAGGATATAGGAGGATACTAATGTCTGGCCCAAACTACTATAGTTGGAGAGCTGCAATTTAATACCGAGGTGAACAAAGAAAAATAATCGGAGGAATAAATGCAAAATTGTAACAATGTGCATTATTTTGGCCGCTAAAAATTATAAACAATTTTACTAACATTTCGTGGTTTAGGTATTTCTAAATGAGCTATCAAGCTGAAATTTTTCTAGCTGTAAAATTCGCCAAATCATGAAAACGGGAATATACAAATTTGAAAATATTTATTCGTTCGGCCATAATAAATTCTCAAATGTTTAACAAATTGACTTATGTTTATGTTCTTTCTGTAGATACAAGAAGCTGAAAATTTTAACAGAGTTTGGAAATAATGTCCCGGTGGTAAATAACATTGAAAATTTTAGAGATATTTCTTGCTGTGGCTGTTAAAAATTAATAAAATTTAAACAGTGAAATTCATATATATGCACTTATAGAGGTGCTTCATTGATGAAATTTCGCATAAATGTGAGGTATTCGTAACAAATGATAAAAACCTATAAATGTTTCATAATTATAAATTTTAGGGGTTGTTTTACCCCAATATTTTCAAAACAGAAAAACACGTAATTCGGAACCGAGATGCATACTTATGCGTTGAAATTATTTTTCGCCTTTTATTTTTACTTTAAGGTGAGAGAAAATGCTTGCAGAATGCAAGCACACATTCACTAGTCATTCTATAAGCACTCTCCTTACAGAGGAAGATATCATTCTATATCGACTATTCTTACAGAGGATATAGGATATATATAGAAGGATACTAATGTCTGGCCCAAACTACAATAGCTGGAGAGCTGGAATTTAATACATAGGTGAACCGAGAAAAATAATCGGAGGAATACTTGGAAAATTGCGACAATGTTTAATTTCTTGGCCGGTAAAAATTATAAACTATTTTACTAACATTTCATGGTTTAGGACTTTCTATATGTGCTATCAAGCTGAATATTTTTCTACCTGTAGAATTCGCCAAATAATGAAAACGGGAATATAGAAATTTGAAAATATTTATTCGTTCGGCCGTAATAAATTCTCAAATGTTTAACAAATTGACTAATGTTTATGTACATTCTGTAGATCCAGGAAGCTGAAAATTTTAACAGGGTTAGGTAATAATGTCCCGGTGGTAAATAACATTGAATATTTTAGAAACAATTATTGCTGTGGCTGTTAAAAATTAAAAAAGTTTAAACAATGTAATTCATATAAATGCACTCTTAGAGGTGCTGCATGGATGAAATTTCTCATAAATGTGGGGTATTCGTAACAAATGATAAAAACCTATAAATGTATTATAATTATAAATTTTAGGGGTTGTAACTACCCCAATATTTTCGAAACAGAAAAACACGTAATTCGGAACCGAGATGCGAACTTATGCATTGAAAGTAATTTGTCGGCTTTTATTTTTACTTTCAGGTGAGAGAAAATGCTTGCAGAATGCATGCACACGGTCACTAGTATCCTATATCCTATATCGTATCATTCTATATCGACTCTTCTTACAGAGGATATAGGAGATAGTATATATATATATATATATATATATATAGGAGGATACTAACGTCTGGCCCAAACTACAATACTTGGTGAGCTGGAATTTAATACATAGGTGAATAAAAAAAAATAATCGGAGGAAACATTGCAAAATTGCAACAATGTGCATTATTTTGGCCGCTAAAAATTATAAACAATTTTACTAACATTTCATGGTTTAGGTATTTCTAAATGAGCTATCAAGCTAAAATGTTTTCTACCTGTAGAATTCGCCAAATAATGAAAACGGGAATATAGAAATTTGAAAATTTTTATTCGTTCGGCCGTAATAAATTCTCAAATGTTTAACAAATTGACTAATGTTTATGTACTTTCTGTAGATCCAGGAAGCTGAAAATTATATCAGGGTTAGGAAATAATGTCCCGGTGGTAAATAACATTGAAAATTTTAGAAATATTTATTGCTGTGGCTGTTAAAAATTAATAAACTTTAAACAATGAAATTCATATAAATGCATTTCTAGAGGTGCTACATTGACGAAATTTCGCATAAATGTGAGGTATTCGTAACAAATGATAAAAACCTATAAATGTATTATAATTATAAATTTTAGGGGTTGTTTTTACCCCAATATTTTCAAAACAGAAAAACACGTTATTCGGAGCCGAGATGCAACCTTAAACGTTGAAAATTATTTTTCTGCTTTTATTTTTCCTTTAAGGTGAGAGATAATGCTTGCAGAATGCAAGCACACATTTACTTGTATCCTATATCCTATCTCCTATATCCTCTGTAAGAAGAGTCGATATAGAATGATAGTGAAGTGAAGGATTTTCTCTCACCCTAATTATGATATGCCTGTAGCTTTGTTGCCACAATATTTTCGTAATTTGAAGACTTCACTTTTCAAAAAAAAATTTCTGTAACCTGCTTAAATCCAGTCCAGGCAGCATGTCCATCTGGTTTAAAGATTCATCGAATTTTGTGTCTGAAAGTAGTTGCCTAATTTGAGGGCCAACGAAAATGCTTTCTGTAAGTTTGGACTCGCTAATCTTCAGAAATTTCTAATGGAGGTACTGAAAACCTGGGCCATCACGATTCATTGCCTTCACGAAGTTTTTCATAAGCCCAAGCTTTATGTGTAATGGTGGAAAGTATACTTTTCGTGGGTTCACTAATGGCTTATTTTTAAAGTATTTTTCTCCTGGCGTTAAACATTCACGATCAGGCCACTGCTTAACCACGTAATGATCCTTTTTCGCTCTACTATCCCATTCACAGAGAAAACAACAGTATTTTGTATATCCACTTTGTAATCCAAGAAGAATTCCTATTACCTTAAGGTCACCACATATATTCTATTTATACTTATCATAATTAATTTTTTCTAAGAGGGACTTCATATCTTCATAAGTTTCTTTCATATTGACTGAATGTGCAAGTGGGATGGATGGCTTGTGAAGAAGTACAGCTTTCAAACTTATTTTTGATGAGTCAATGAAAAGTCGCCATTCTTCTGGTTTATGATCTTGTCCCAGGTATTTCATTAATCCATTTAGATCGCTACAGAAAGTTAGTTCGCTGAATTCTGAGAAAAAGTTAATTTGGCCTTTTTGGCAGTTCCGAAAAGCAATTACTTTGGTTTCCTTTTCAAGAAGATTCCATCCTTGAAGGCGAGAGGCTAAAAGCTCTGCCTGAATTTTTGATAGATTGAGATCTCTGACAAGATCGTTTAACTCTGATTGAGTAACTAAATGAGGGCTTTTTGAATCATCAGCTTCAAAATCTGTATCATAACTATTTTTTCTACAAACATCGGCTCTTCATCTCTGCTCACCAAATCTGAATTTGTTGGTGGTCTTGGCACTGGTAAGTCAACAGAATGTGGAACTGGTCGAATAGCTGCTGCGAGATTAGACACAATTTCACCATCATCACGGAGTAAATACAACTACTCTCATTTCTCGAAATCTATACGTGATACAAAATTTTTTAAAGTAGATTCGGATTCAGCGTAAAAATACTCAGAATCATCTAAGATTTTTAAGGAAACAAAAATCGTGTCTAACAGTGTTATTTTTACACGTCTGACACGGAAATATTTTTTGATTAAAAAAGCAAAGAAACAGTCGCAAACGTGACATCACTCTTTTAATCAAAGTAAGATATATCGGTGTAAGATTATGATTCTACTATAGAGATTTACCCTGTTTTATTCTACGTAATAATATAAAAATATTTTCGATGTTAGAATATTAACCTTTATTATATTTTATAGAATTGTCGTTATCGAACTCAATGATGCAGTTTATATAATTATCCTGGCAATAAATATCGTCTATACCTATTACAACATTTCTTTGAGGAATAAAAATCTACTTTTGTCTTCGATGTGCAAAAATAATTTTAATACTTAAAATAATATTTGATGAAGAATAATTCACTGGACAACAGAAAAACACTTTTTTTAATTATTTGTTGAAAAGTTATTGCATTTGATGCGGCACAATGCGTGAGCTGAGGAGACTCTACGGATAGATTGCGTCGCAGCCTAGCGGTGGTTATAGCGGCGATGAATCTAACCGTGGACTCTTCGAGCCATGTGCATCTCGGTGCTTCAAATGCTAATAACTTTTTAAAAAATAACCATAATTCAGTTCTTGAAAAAGTGCCTTAAAGTAGGGAAAATAAGCTTCAAATTTACGCTTACCAAAATTTTTTACGATTTCTTTTCGGAGAGTTATGTCATTTTCAATTTCAAAAATTTCCGTTTTTTCCCGTTTTTCACAAAAATGTCAAGAATTTTGTGCTTGTGGCTCCTACAGTAATTTTTTTTTAACTGATGAATTTTTTTATTCATAGTAGCAACCTTTTGGAGTAATATGCCGCAAATCAGATTGCGTTATCATTTTGTCTTGACATCTGAGAATTTTCCAGAAAAAATCGACCAAAAAAATAGATTTTTGCAATTTAAAAAAAAATGGAGGGTGATGGAAAAAAACGGATTGCGGATTTGTTTTCAGCGTGCCAAAATCATAAAGAATCACCCTTCAAAGTGCAGGAAACAAAAATGCTGTCGAACAGTGTAATTGACGAATCTACTGATATAAGTGTAAATAAGTATTTAGGTATAATAATTGTATATTATAGAAAACTAGAAAACAAACTGGTATCCACATTTCTCCACTTAGCATACCTAGAAAATGGTACAGCAAAGACAATAGTAATTCCATTCTTGGTAGTTTGAATCAGTTTAAATTGAATTTGTGCAATTTGAAGTCCATCGCCACGGATAATGCTAGCGTGATGGTTGGGGTTAATGCAGGTGTCTATCCATTACTGAGAGAAAAACTTCCTAACTTAGTTCTAATTCGCTGTGTATGCCATTCACTACAGTTCGCTGTTTCATATGCAACAAAGGAAACATTACCGTCATCCTTAGAGTATCTTGTAAGTGAAACATACAATTGGTTTCGAAGATCTACCTCTTGGCAACTGGAATACCAGAAATTATACCGGCTCTTTAATGACGATAAAGACCCGCTGAAATTAGTTCAACTCTCTCAGACAAGATGGCTCTCCATTGAACGTTCCGTAAAGCGTATTTTGGATAAATGGGTAGAGTTAAAAACTCACTTTGGCCAAATAAAGGAGAATGAAAAATGCTATGTGGCCGATCAACTTTTCTCTTTGTATAGCGATAATGTTAATTATGCATTTCTATTATTTTTACAGCCGATTCTGAGTGAAGTACAAAAAGTAAATAAAATATTCGAAAGCAGTTCCGCTGATCACGTTAAATTATTGCAAGATCTCTTGCTCCTTTTAAAATTTCTTCTGAAAAAATAATAAAAAAGTCAGAAATTATAGAACCTTTAGAATGTGATTTTGAAAATAATGTGGAACCCAATCCTTACATGATGGGTTATCAGTTTGAGAAGTTGGTTTTGGAATTGAGAGGTAAATCAGATTTCTCTGAAGAAAAGGAAAACGATTTGCGCAGAAGTTGCAAAAATTTCATTGCACAGTTAGTAAAGCAGGTGCAACAGCGCTTACCTGAAAATATTAAAATTATGCAAAAGATTAAGTTTTTAGGAGTTTCCAATGTCTTAAGAGTCAAAAAAGAGCCAATTCTGGATTTACTGTTGGAATTCAAATTGCAAGATTCTCTAACTGGAAAAATTGAAAATCAATACGAGAATATTAACTTTATTAAGTGGAATGAAACAGAGGATACTACAAAATTTTGGTGTGAAGTAATGCAGTATAAAAATGCTGCTTTTGAAAACCCCTTCCAAGAGTTAGCGGACTTAGCTATTTCAATGCTAATCATACCATATTCAAATGCAGAAGTGGAAAGATTGTTTAGTGTTATGAATAATATCAAAGGAAAAATGAGGAACTCAATGAAAACAAAAACGCTGAATTCCATTTTGACAATTAGATCTGGTCTGAAACGCTGTGGGAGTAATTGTTATAATTACGAAATTTCAGAAGATGCTCTATCCAAAGTGGGTACTATGCAAGCATACTGTTATGAGGGAGAGGAAGAAGATTTGGATGAGCTAATAAATGTATAAGTATTTAGTAATATTTAGTTTTCAATCAGTTATATAATACCTTTAAATATTTGTATATTATAAAGGTTATTTAGGTTGTATTGAGAAGATATTGTAAAATAATGGTTTTTCAAAGAGACTATTCAATACTGTACTATTTCTAATGTATTATTTTGACAGAAAATTAAATTAAAAACAGATAAAAATGCAAAAATTAATTTTTATTAGCATTTTTACCCTTTCTTTCCTTCGGCGGAATTTTTGGCTTTTTTAAAGATCATTCTAGCGGAATTTGACTTTTTTTCAATTAATTTTAGCGGATTATTGAAGCTGTAATTTGGCAGCTCTGCAATATACTCGTATATGAGAAAGTAAAAAATCAGTGCAACATACATTGTACAAACATTATCATATACTAATGCGTCGTTTAGATATCTTTAGAAAATGAAAATCGTATCAGCTGGTTTTTAGAAAATTCAATTTTTACTTTCTCATACGAAGTACCTATCGAGAAAGTATTGTTTTCGCGAAAAAATTCGACCTCGAGATTTTTATGGAAATACACGTTTTAGGTGTCGCTGAATCCGAAAAAGTGGTTTTCGCAATGCCGTCACTCTGTCTGTTACTGGCGCTAGAGCCTAGACGGTAGAACGAAAATCAATACAAGATTCCATTCATTTTCGTTTTACCGTTTAGGGTCCAGAGCCAGTAACAGACAGATAGACAGACAGACGGCATTGCGAAAATCACTTTTTCGGATTCAGCAATACCTAAAACGTATAGATATTTCCGTAAAAATCTCGAGGTCGAATTTTTTCGCGATAACAATACTTTCTCGATACTTCGTACGAGAAAGTAAAAATGAACTGAAAATTCATCAGTTGAACAATGCTATTATAGTCTAAAGGACCTTTTGGAAGACAAAATGATGCAATTTGACATATTGTTTATCTCAGGGCTTGACAAATTCCAGGCACCAGGTTGTGTTGAAATTTTGGCATGTAAACTTTCGGAAGTAGCTATTGTAAATTAATTCCTGTTTTTGGTAGTTTGAAAATCCCGGTTCAACAATCACTACATTACCCAACTGCTCATCGCTACCAGCGAATAGTCTGACTACCAAAATGTACAAACGATGCTATTCCGTATTTATACATGTGTGGTATTGTCCATTAGTGTGTGTAAATTATTAGGCTCGGTATTGTGTTTTACTTAAACTTAATATATTATTTTTTATAACACAAAAGATACGATATAGTATATATATAGAATTGTAAATACAATAATGATATTTTAACGAAGAAATATCGCAAAAACCGAATCGGGTTTCGAATAAACCTCGACTTCCGGTTACCCGTTATTGTCGAAAAGCTAATCAGTTCTTTATGCTCATGTTTCAGTGTTATATATGAAGTTTGATAACGATATGGCACGTACTTTTTGAGTTAGAGCGCCCACACTAACACACACACACACAGACATCATTCCGAAAATAGTCTAAACGTGTTCTAGGGACCTCAAAACATGTATTTCCGTTGAAATCTCGAAGTCGATTTTTTTTCATGAATACAATACTTTCCCATTACTACGTATGGAGAAAGTAAAAATAGCTGGACTTTCTCATTTTTACTTTCTCCATACACGGGACCTCAAAACGTGTATTTCCGTTAAAATCTCAAAGTCGATTTTTTTCATCAATACAAAACTTTCCCATTACTACAATGGGAAAGTTTTGTATTGATGAAAAAGATCGACTTTGAGATTTCAACGAAAATACACGTTTTGAGGTCCCTAGAACACGTTTAGACTATTTTCGGAATGATGTCTGTGTGTGTGTGTATGTTATTGTGGGCGCTCTAATAAAAAGTACGTGCCATATCGTTACCAAACTTCATATATAACACTTTAACATGAGCATAAAGAACTGATTAGTTTTTGGACAATAACGGGTAACCGGAAGTCGAGGTTTATTCGGAACCCGATTCGGTTTCTGCGATATTTCTTCGTTAAAACATCATTACTGTATTTACAATTCTATGCAAAAGTTATAGAGAAGGTAATTTCCTACAACTTTCATTTTAGACAATTTTCTATTGTAGTTATTGTTTAGGAGTTATTTATAAATAACCGGTTTTTCGGTTTTCTCCTTAAAAACATCGTTATTGGTAATCTTCGTGAGGACCAAAGTTGTAGAGTATAATATTTCTTCCAAGTTTTGTTTGAAACAAATTTTTGTAGAACCATCCAATTCGGAGATATTTTGCTTTTTCTTAATTTGCAGTATACAGCGCCCCCACCATGTAGCGGTGGATTATGTAAACAATCAAAATTTACGTAATTTACAGTAATAAGGACGACTGTATACTTTTACGATACGAAATAATAATTTTGCCTTAATGCTATTTATAAAAAGAATTTAAATATCTATACCCCAAATATGGGGAAATCATGTGTTGACCACATCAGATTTTCATTTTATATAAATATGTGCTCTCGCGTACTTTTTTGTGGCAAATGTTGTTCTCTCCGAATATTTTTTCAAATCGGTATTTCACCGATCATATAAGAGCTAGGAAGAGGAAAATATGGATTTTTAATTGTTGTTCACTAAATAAATCTTCGTATTTGGCAATGTAATTAAGGATTCTCTACGTTGTTAACGTATAAGCTGTCGTAAACTATTTCAATGCGGTTGGACGATTTTTCTCAAAAGTAATAATTTGAAATAGAAATGTTTTGCTCACTATAGTCGGTTCACCAGCTAAAGTCTCTTGGCCTACTTATAGCGAGTAGCCATCACGAACGTTTCCCCTTCCATCGCCCCCCTCAACTTTCGTGCGGGACAGCAGATACCGGTGCGCGTTGCCAGCTCTTGCGGATTTTCGCCTTCAGCTGATATACTACGCAATTTCTAATGGCAACGCATCCCGATGTGATCTCTTCGAGAGCAGGAGTGAGACTGGGTTCCTCCCTACTACCTTCCCAAACAAACCGTCTCCTATTGGCTTCTGCTATACTGCGTTTCCAGAGTGAGGCGTGGCTACGGTTAGACTTGTAGGGTGAGGGAGAGAAAGTGTCAGCCAATAAGAGGTCTTAAATTTCCCACGCCTTTCAAAAATTCTTGACGAGCGCTGTTGACACGATTGCTCTCAGAACTTCACTCGTCCACAGCTGCTGTTGAAATGGACGAAATTCGAAATGTGGCAACATTGGGTCGTAGCCTAAGCGAAATAACCCGAATGCGGACGGAATACTGCGAATCTGACCCGTACGACTTCGGGAAACGCACTATAAAAGACCAAGAGACTTTAGCTGGTGAAACGACTATAAAAAGCGTAAAATGAAAAATTCTTTATAAAATAAATGTGGCTTTTTTGAGGTTTAATGCTTGTAATACAATTCATGGCTTTTATAAGTAAAATGTATACTGCAACCAAATGAAATATAAATAATTGTGGCTTCTGAAGCTGAAAACGAGGTTAGAATATAACACAATCCACAATTTTTCTTAATTTAATTATATACTGCTAAGTGTTACTTTGTTGTGACATGGGCTTTGGTTATCTTTCATAGGTGGTAATTTAGATTCATTTCCTTTCTATCGTAAGATATACCCATCATTTTGCTGGTACGACTCATTTTTAGGCGCGTTTCGCTTACAACGTGACCGCCTGTTATCGTCGGTCGGAGCCTAGACGGTAGAGCGAAAATGAATGAAATCTCGTACTTAGGCATTTTATCATACTGAGCAGAGTATACATAGAAATGGTTGACATTGATCAATAATTAAGAGTAGTTTATTCTACGCATTTTTAACAACAATCCGATTTTTTCGAAAACGGTAAGAACGATTTTGATCAAATTTCGTACAGTTACTTGAGTATACATCTACAATAATACTACGTATTTCATTTTTCTCAATGAATGAAAATAAGGCTAGTTTATTCTTGGGCAACTTTAACAAAAATTGAATTTTCTAAAAACGGGCGTATACGATTTTCATTTTCTAAAGATAACTAAACGACGCATTAGTACCCATATATGAGAAAGTTTGTACAATGTATGTTGTACCGATTTTTTGTTTTGTGTTTAAAGACTGAAATAAAAATAATCTTTTACTTGAAGTGTTTATTGAGGTGGTTATGAGATGAAAAAGCGAAGAATATAAATTTAATAGATTTTTAAAATTATTATATGCATACATTGAAATAGGTGCATTTTTGAAAGTTGGTGGAAATCCATAGACATTCATGGTCATAAGTCAATTTCAACATTTCACTCGCGAAAAACAAGGTGCGTGATAATAATTTACAAACCTTACAGCAGAATCTTTTTTTCCTGAAGGTATTCTATTACAGCAAAACTGAACAAACTACAAGGGTCTTAAATTTTCGTAAATCGTAACAAAGAGTTAGTTTTAATAAGCTGCTTATATCTATATGATTGAAGGAGATCGTAGCTCACTTACTATAAACAAGGATTTTATATACTCAAGATTTCGCTGCATTATGGAAAATGTTGAAATTATTTTCTTTCACTTAAAATAAAGTTATCGAGAATTCAAATGATTACGTAAGGCAATCGAAAATCAGTTCGTAGTTTTTTAATATTTTTACCGTACTAAACAATGTTATGTAAATTTTGTCAATATTTTTACATCTAAATAATTACTCACTTTGCTATTTCGGATCCCTTCTTCAGAAAGGAGTCGGGTAGAAAGACGCGCACAGAACAATCCCTCGTTTATCTCGACACCGCTGATGGAGGTGGGACGTTTTGATTTCTTCTAATATTCACTTTGGAATCGTTGCACGTAACTTCACCAAAGCAAACAATACTTCTACACAATTTTAGGAACGGCACTCGATAAATTCCAACGAATATTGTGGGATATCCAGTGAAAACAGAGTTACACTTCCAACCGTAAGTTATTCAGTACGTAGGTTTGTTCCAAAACTGGAACTGTTCCAAAGTAACTGTTACCTTATTTTCGGCACATCCTATCAGTAAACTGAAAATAGTAGATATACAAAATGAGATTAATTGTGGTGAAAAACATCAATAAATGTTGAACTTAATTTATAATCACTTCAAATTATTTATAAATTACTTTTTCATTCTTGTTGCCAGCTTAAATTTCCAATTACGGTCATAATATCTCCGGGTCAGCGATATTAGGAAAATTTATTTAAAATGTCGTATTAAAAAACAATATCAGAGGTAACTCATAATGAGTTGCCAAAGTATGATTCTATGACTAACAAATTCAACAACTTAAAGTTGTAACATTAACTCTACGCATTTCAGCTGCCAATTATAGTTATAGGCTAGCAGTATTTTGAAATATTATTAGTGTGTAATGCCTTAACAACTTTAATACAGAATGAGTATAATATAAATGCCCATTTCAATTTTTACTTTCTCAATATACCCACTATACAGAGTTGCCACATCTCCGGTTTTGAACCGGAATCTCACGGCTAGAATTAGTGTAAATGTAGTACATAGCTCTAATATCATTTGATTTATTTAAACGAAAAAAGTTTGCAATATGGAGTGTCATACAAATGCACAAAGCTGGATTCAGAAATTTTCGCTTTGTATTACCTGATAATGCAAATCTTCTACATATATCCTATGTATCCTATATTTCCTTCGTATTCGATTCCTTTTCCTCATATGATTGGTGACGAATCGGGATCAGTTAAACGTATAATTGACTATCTATATGTAAAACAATACACCTGTTTAATTGTTTATAATGACAAATTACTATATACTTTAATTTATTCTGTGCTTTTAACGCAGCTTAATCTCTTATATGTATTCCGAATAATTTGTAATAAAAAGTACAATCTTTTTGATGGTTTCTCCGACTATCGATATATCGTACATAACTTCACACAAATTACTATATACTTTAATTTATTCTGTGCTTTTAACGCAGCTTAATCTCTTATATGTATTCCGAATAATTTGTAATAAAAAGTACAATCTTTTTGATGGTTTCTCCGACTATCGATATATCGTACATAACTTCACACATACTCGTGCACATTGGTGAGAATCTGTAATGTTGGTGACAGTAAGTTAGTTAACGTCCTGGGTGTTTGTTTTCGTTGATTCAAGGTCTGCGACAATTACAAATAATTATGATGTGAACCATCCACTTTTGGTGTAGTCTTTTGAAACTCGTCTTTCTCATAAAATATGTTAATTTGTTTCTTTAATGCATGTGAAATTGTAGAGGCACTGAATTGACAAAATGAAAGAGGGGTATAAAATACGCCAGTGTAGCCCTTTGGGTTTCCTTAACGAATCCGAAATCTCTGATGATGATGATGACGACGACGACTTCAATTGTCTTAGTCAACCATTTCTGCAGAATAATCCCGAAGAATTAGAAAAGCATGCAGATC
This sequence comes from Uropetala carovei, assembly GCA_036926305.1. Classification (NCBI taxonomy): domain Eukaryota; kingdom Metazoa; phylum Arthropoda; class Insecta; order Odonata; family Petaluridae; genus Uropetala; species Uropetala carovei. The sequence continues at coordinate 9,942,273 of JAXCHB010000054.1, read as the reverse complement.
CCAGGTGGACTGATTACTTAAAGCAGGAAAGTGAAGAAGAGGAACCGAGAACGCCCATAGCAGAGCGTATAAGGTTAAGGGAGGAAAAAGAAAAAAGGAGTTATGAAGAGGCATATTCTCGAGGATATCCGAAACTTCCTGATAATTATGTACCCAAACCACCACCCAAAAGGCCGACGAAAGAAGAAGTAAGTTTGTGGGGTTTCTTTGACTCGGAAATAAGTTATTAATTGTGTATATTTAGATTAACTTCAGCATATTAGATGCCATGTTTTTCGAATATACTTAGTTAATGCCATATATAACATTTATCATATTTTAGCGTTCAAGTTTGTTTATCCATAAGTCCTCTTTATTGGAGCATACAGGCAACTATGAAATATACTTTATTAAATACCTTAATTAAATGAGTCATCACTGTAAAAATTGACAATAACAAGCTAATGATATCTTAAATTATTTGCTGATTTGCGTGAGGTTGTTGTTTTATCTTCCTAGTTTATACCAACTGTGGTTTGCTTTAATAGATCATTCTAATCCCAAACTAGTTAACCTTTTTTCATCTAAAACGATGGAAAGCGTTTGGGAAGAAATTGGCATTACTATCCTACATGCTCATAAACGCAATTTTTTGTGGAGTCCCAGCAGCAGAACTGGACAAACATTGGAGCCATATCAAAATCCATGGGCCAGGGTTTAAAAAAAAAACAATATCCTAAAATTTTATTTTCAAAATATGCAAAATTTCATAATCACTAAAGAAACCTGAATTTATATTACTTTCTGATAAAATGTGTCATACTGACTTTATATGTGACCTCATAGAGAGCTTCTGTATGTAATAACTTGTAATTTGTTCTAATGTCATTCCAGATAATTTTCTCAATTCTACTCCACATATGAAAAACATAATTTTTTCAAGTTTTCTCTCCTTATATTCCATCTTTCTCATCAATCCAATTGTATAATTCATGTCAATGTCTTCACTAGTCTTTTTTAGAGATTTTTAATATCTTTATTTGCTATCAGTCTTGTCTTCTCATATTCCTACTTTACTCTTTCTAGTCTATTCTTGATGACTCTATTTTCCTCCATCTTGAATCAGAACGTTTCCCAAATATGTTGTTTCGCATATTCTAGCCTTTCCCACCTGCACTATCTTTTACCTTTGTTTTCCATTATTACAAAATCTTATAGTTCTTGTTTTTTCAGTTTATTTTCTTTTATAATACTACCTATTGGTTGAAATAGGACGCAGTCTTCTTAGAAGCTTTATATTATGATTTGTCTTCTGCAAATCTGATTTTTCTAGACTACCCCACCTTTACATCAGTATCTTCATCTTCCTATGAGTTTTTTAAACATTCTTTCACATAAATGTACAGGAGTGGAGAGAGTAGACAGCCTTGTCTCATTCATCTTCCTCAATCTCATTCCCCTTTTGCTACCCTTACCATTGCAGCCTGCTTCGTGTAGAGGCATCTGCTTAATTGCCACTCCTTTTTCTTTTAATATGCCTATTAATCAAAGAAATTGAATTCAGTCAAAGAACTTTTCAGTATGAATAAAATTACATAAAAATATCCTGATTATATTCTACTTCAGTATTTCTTTCTAATACTACTTGCTATTCTATCATCTTCTTTGTTCAGTGGTGGATTTAAGAGGGGTCGCACTTGACGCTCGCCAAGGGCCCCTTGTTTCAAGGGACCTCAAAAAAAATGTTTAATCTCAGAAATATTAAATATCTCACTTCGAATTCCATGAAGGAAAATTTATTTTTTTGCACTGTGATACTTAATTTATTAAAACGGGGAGTCAAATAAAAGGATAGTCGTTATGTGTGGTTTTAGTATTTAGATTGTTGGGCTTCCAATTATTTAGTGTCAGGGGCCTCAGAATGTCTAAATCTGCCACTGCCTCTGTTACCAATGGTTTTTTATTTCCATTGAAGTTACTTTTCCTTTATTTTTTTCCATTCACGCATTTCAGTTTTCCTCAGTAATGATTTCCCTACTAACTTTTTACTAGGTCTACCTAACTACTTCCCAGTATTCTTTTCCATCCTTCCACCATTAGTATAATTTTTTTGGCACTCGATTCTCTTTTAATAATTTCCTTAACACTTCATTGCTTCAATATTTTTCTGCTTTGATAACAAAATATTTTAAAAATACTTCCTGAATTTAAAATTGTTCTTTTTTTATTGTATTAGCAAGAAGCAAAGTACCAAGCCTGGCTCGAAAAACTTGCTCGAATAAAAAGAGAAAAAGAAGCATTATGGGAAAAACAGAGAAAAGAGGCTCAGCGTTTGCATCTAGAGTATTGCAAAATTCAGAAGGACAATCGTACACGAGATTATTATTGGAAACCTGACCCACTCTATTATTTGCATCTAAGAAACTTAGGTTATTCCAAAATTGCATGTGATAAGGTAAGTGCCATCATTCATTCATTTATTAACATCTGACTTTTATCATTAGTGCTGCTTTAAGATCTGATATAAAATATTTAACGTGTAATTATATTTTAATAACCACTCGAACAAACTGCACTAAGAAGTGATGTGCTGTAAATAAAAAATTGTAGTTTTTATGAAATGTCATTTTAAATGTAATTGAAATTTATTTCAAGCCTTATCATATGAATCAAATGTTGATTTATTATATTTATTGGTCTACATTGATCACAGATTATATTGGACAAGTCATATAAACATAAATGTACAGGTAAACCAGGGCATAACAAATTTTCTTTGAGCCAGTTCAAAAATGTATGAGCCAGACAAATTTTGTTGCCATCTGGGGATTTATATTGCAACAACTAACGGCAAACTTCCACTATTATAATAAGGGGTGGATTGGAGACTACGGCGAATTAGTTATTTCAAAAAAACAAGAAACTCCTTAACTTGTTAAGGAGTTTCTTGTTTTTTTGAGATTCCACTATTATGGGTATGAACTAGCCTTGTGTGTGTAAGAAATCACAAGATATTCATGCACATTTGTGTTATAAAAAATAATATATTAAGTTTAAGTAAAACACAATACCGAGCCTAATAATTTACACACACTAATGGACAATACCACACATGTATAAATACGGAATAGCATCGTTTGTACATTTTGGTAGTCAGACTATTCGCTGGTAGCGATGAGCAGTTGGGTAATGTAGTGATTGTTGAACCGGGATTTTCAAACTACCAAAAACAGGAATTAATTTACAATAGCTACTTCCGAAAGTTTACATGCCAAAATTTCAACACAACCTGGTGCCTGGAATTTGTCAAGCCCTGAGATAAACAATATGTCAAATTGCATCATTTTGTCTTCCAAAAGGTCCTTTAGACTATAATAGCATTGTTCAACTGATGAATTTTCAGTTCATTTTTACTTTCTCGTACGAAGTATCGAGAAAGTATTGTTATCACGAAAAAATTCAACCTCGAGATTTTTACAGAAATATACGTTTTAGGTGTCGCTGAATCCGAAAAAGTGGTTTTCGCAATGCAGTCTGTCTGTCTGTCTGTTACTGGCGCTGGAGCCTAGACGGTCGAACGAAAATGAATGAAATCTCGTACTTAGGCATTTTATCATACTGAGCAGAGTATACATAGAAATGGTTGACATTGATCAATAATTAAGAGTAGTTTATTCTATGCATTTTTAACAATAATTCGATTTTCTTGAAAACAGCTCTTAACGATTTTGATCAAATTTCGTAGTTACTTGAGTTTACGTCTTCAATAATACCGTATAGTTCATATTCCTCAAAAAAATGAATATAAGGCTAGTTTATTCTAGGCAACTTTAACAATAATTTGATTTTCTAAAAACAGGTTCATACAATTTTCATTTTCTAAAGATAACTAAATGAGGCATTATTATATGAGAAAGTTTGTACAGTGTATGTTGTACTGATTTTTTATATAAGATCAAATGTGGTTATAACATTTCAATAAATCAATAGTAAAGACAGTATCGAAAGTGTTGTAAATGTACTATATTTTTTACAGGCATTGTTTTATGTAGACAATAAATCTGTTAAGGCAGCAGTAAATTACCTCAAAGAAAATCCAAATCCAACAGAACTGACTAAGGAAGAGGTAATGGCTGTAGGTGAAGAGGTTTTGAGGAAAATTAGACCAATAAGACCTCCAAATTTTGAGCCATTTAAAGAAAATTTACCAGGAGCAGATCAAATGGAAGTTGAGCAGGACAGTCAGGCAATAGGAGGAAGCCCAGAGGAAGAGCTTCATGTTTCTGTACATTTACTAAGCAGTGGGAACACTACTGAGGAGGATAAACCAGAAGAAGATGCAGAAGCCAAGGAAGGTTAGATTTTTCAGTTTCATTCAATTTGAAGGTCTTTATGAAATTGAAAAATTGTTATTTAAAAAAGTAATTTGAAAATATATTCTTAACATCGATTTTATCATATAAAGATCAGGGAAATAGTTGTTCTCTCATATACCCAAGTGATGAAGTTTTTATTAAATCCATAACGTGGTGTTAGAAATATAGTTGCATTATTATTGTACATTTAATATGGTTTGGCCATAAGGCAAGGTGGCAACAATGCAATACTCAACATAATGCATTATATAAATTGATATTACGCCAACTTATCTACATATATTTACACACAAAGCACAAAATTGCAGTGTTTGATTTTCATGGGTTCATGACAGCCCTTTAGGGTGGTTCAAAAAAATCGAAAGTTTAAAATGTTCGGGTGCTCATGCTTAATTTTGTTCCTTTTCATGTCAGAATGACGTGAATAAAATTTTAGCCTCATCAGTACACTCTAACCCATGCCGCAGAGGGGTCAAAGTTCACAAATTTTTCAGAAGATTTTGAACAACCGGCTAAAATTCATGTTCATAACATTTTTTTCGCATTTTCTAATTTTTTAATGAATATTTGAATAATATGTATTATTCTGAAAGCTAGGTAATGTTATTTTTCCTTTTAACCAAGAAATAAATCGTTTTCTTTGTTGCGCCGCCACCCTTTCCGAAGGGGGCGTTTCTCCGGAGTTCAGCGTCTTCTTTCCGTCGTGTAGCCTCGCGCAGCATTTAAAAAAATCGAAGTTTATAATTTCTAAAGTGTACGTTGGTAATTTTTCGTACTCATATTTAGAAATACATGAAAATTTTGATCATGGAAGAGAAATAAGCCACTAATACCCAACTTTTAAGCAAACAATTTACGACTTGGCAACGCAGAATGAAGGCAAACGACGATAAAATAATTAAGATCTCAGACCAAGGGCGCCTGATAATCGCTATTAGTCACCACCAATCCCCGAAATCCTATTGGCTGAGGGAAGCTCTTTAGTGTGGATACCTTCTCTTTCACGTATGTCTCTATTAGCGAATGCATCTGTTTTCACCATTAACCAGTCCCTCCCTGGATTTCCTACAGGATGGGTTCGAAACGGAAGCTTTATTTGCTTGAATGTTTGCATAAGAGTATAGTTGGAGTGAAGTTGCCCTCGAAAGAGCAGGTTTTAGGAGCATTATTATACCGGGTTAGGTTCTCTAATCAAAGTGCAGGAGAATCTGCCCTCTCCGTAATACGAGAAGCAGCTGAAGTATGGAATCGAGCTCGGATTCCCATGCAGGAAGAAAGAAACTGTGTGCAAAAGCTTATAAAATTTTATCACGAATATAGGAGTCTGCAGAAATCAGCTAATAGGAGAACCGAGACGCAAATTAAAGCCGAGGGCAAATCCAAGGATGCTGTAAATGATCTCTCTGGTTTGGCTCCGAGTAATGTCTTTGAATTGATTAACATTGAGGAAGACAAGCAGTTCCTTATAAACCAAAGAAAGATAGGTTGTCTCGGTAGCATGACTTCGACTGACGAAAAGCTGCCCAAAAAAGAGAAAAGCTGAAAGAGAAGAGAAGAAAGTGAAGAGGGAGAATAAGTGGAAGATGATAAATACCTCAAAGGACATAGCGAGTTTCGAAGATGAAGAAGGTAAGAATATTTCATGTATTAGAATTTATGAACAACTAACTGATTTTCTGCCTCTAATTTTAGTTTTTTTCCTTCAAAACCTTGATTACGTTCTTACGTTATCAGTTTTCTCTGTTATTTTAGATGATACAGCATCAGATTCCTTTATTGAAGACAAAAATGATGTCCACGAGCATTGCGTAAAAGGAGAAGAGCCGTTTATGCTTGCCTCAAGATCAGCCACCAAGAAAAAGTCAACTACCATGTCTCCAAAATTGGCTGCTGTCTTAGACTCGACAAAACTCAGCAACTATCAGGCCATTATGCTACTAATAATACATATACATACTAATATACATATTATTAGTACAAGGCAGGCCATGAAAGTTATCTGTGCGGCTTCAGAAACTCTTGATCAAGACATTAACGATTAAAAATTAAAAACGGCGCATTTTAAATAGCAGTTTGCTCTGCCATCAGAGCAGGAAAATGGAATTCGGCAAGTGTGCATTTTTGTGACATTATTGTACGCAAAAGCGTGGCTTTCAGCGCCAATAGCAGTCAAAGCTCCGATGTAAGACTTGCAGTTTTTTCGTGATATTTGTGCATATAAAAGTTTGAATAGTGCTGTTTCCATGGCGGCAGTGAAAACTTTTTCGAATCACCTTTGGTATTTAAATACGGAGCTGACAGCGTTGTCCTTTTTTGACGATTCAGTACCAGCTGGCATTAAGAGAGAGATGGTTCGGGCTGTAACGGACATGACAAGAGGAGAAAATCCCTGCCGTAGGCCAAAAATTTCTCCTGAGGACGCGTTTATTTTGTTCAAAGGAATTGCATGAATTTCTGACCCAAAAATCCCTAAAATTGTTCGAACGTTTTGGTGTATCTACCTCTTTCTTAGACAGTGATCCTTCAGCATAGAACGATCTCCCTGATTTCGAGAGAGGGCGTAAAATAATTAATTAGATTCAAGTATTCAATGATTCAGCCGAAAGGGCTGTTGCTATGACTACCGAGTATGCTAACATTCTCACGAAGAAAGAAGAAGAAAAACAAGTGCCCTTCAAGTTGTGAGTATAGACGGCAATATCCTGATACAAAGAAAATAACCCTTTCTAAAAAGTACAATCATTAAATATTGACAAGTTTGAATAAAACATGAAAAAGTTGAACTGTTATTTTTTATTTATAATTTTAAGTTTTTACAACCCATTATTTGGAATGAGGTTTTATTTTTTTAATGTCCCGCGAGAGTAGATGACAGAAAGAGGAAGCAAAGCTAAGCTCCGGAGACACGCCCCCTTCGGAGAGGTGCGCGGTGCAACAAAGAAAACGATTTATTTCTTGGTTAAAAGGAAAAGTAACATTATCTAGCTTTCAGAATAATACATATTATTCAAATATTCATTAAAAAATTAGAAAACGCGAAAAAAATGTTATGAACATGAATTTTAGCTGGTTGTTCAAAATTTTCTGAAAAATTTGTGAACTTTGACCCCTCTGCGGCATGGGTTAGAGTGTACTGATGAGGCTAAAATTTTACGTCATTCTGACATGAAAAGGAATAAAATTAAGCATGAGCACCCGAACATTTTAAACTTTCGATTTTTTTGAACCACCCTACAGCCCTTCACTATTACCTTATCGGTCATGGGACCTACCAAATCCCCACTGTACATCACGCTGCCTAGCATTCCCTTACTTCTCTCCCAGTTGGTGATTAAATATAGAAGTACATATGACAGTTGGAGTAAACATTAGAAAATTCAAACCATACATTAAGCATTTATGAAAATGTTCTTGCAACAAGGTGAAATGGAGTAAACATTAGAAAATTCAAACCATACATTAAGCATTTATGAAAATGTTCTTGCAACAAGGTGAAATGGTGATAAAATGAATTGTTATGCTGTATCGCATAAAGTTTAACAGAAATTCAAAATTTGAGGAGAAAATTTCTAAACTTGAGCACTTAGTAAACAGGCCATCTAATATATATGTAGCTGTAATCAACTACATTCTTACTCTGACAGAAATGTAAAAATTTTGTTTTATCTACATTAATTAACCTCATTTCTAGTAATCCAATCGGCAGACTCACCTAAATCTATTTGCGATGTTTTGCTGTCATCTTCATTTTCTACTAATCTTATATATCTATAAAGTGTTTGTATGTATTTTTATAGTTCTGCAACTACAGCATGTAGAAACAAGAGGAAGGTATCATTTTAACCGGAATAAAGAGTTAAGTGATGTAGTTAGGTTTTTATATCAATTTGATTGACCTTTCGGTACTTTCCTGTTAACAGGAATACCTCCAGGACCCTTCGCAGGACCTGGTACATACATATTATCCCCATGCCATACTTACGTACAACATTAACAGACACTGATTGGCCTGTCTTGACATTTACACACCCAATCTCTGGACAACATGGAGGGTTTCTTTGGTTCCGGGCGAGGCAAAGGGTGCGGTAGCACCTGGAGATGACTACCCATTACAACAAAGCAAGCCGAAGGCTCATCAATATATCCTTTCAGTATTATATCCTCTTGACTGTTGTGCTGCAAATTGAGAGGATATATCGACGAGCCTTCGGCTCGCTTTGTTGTAATGGGTAGTCGTCTCTGGGTGCTACTGCGCCCTTTGCCTTGCCCGAAACCAAAGAAACCCCCCACATTGTCTGGAGATTAGGTTTGTAAATGTCGAGACCGGCCAATCAGTTTCTGTTAATGTTGTTTTTAAAATAAAATATCGTAAATCCAACAATACGTCAATATATCCTTTCAATGTTATATCCTCTTAAACAATCATAAAAGTGTTCATTTTTTAAGGTATTCCCGTTAATAGGAAAGTACCGACCTTTCTAATTTAAAAAAATATTTTCTTTTTTAATTTTTTCCATTTGAATTACAAAGGGGTAAATGCAACTTATTTATCATCTGAAATTTAAAATTAATTAGAAACATGATGTGAACTTGAGACTTGGATGGGTCTATGAAGGAAAGAACAAAGTACATTTTTATTGAAGACAGAATCCAAATCCTCATCGAATTATCATAAAAATGCATTTAGAATCAGAAAAATAAGTGATTTTATCAGTTTTATGACAATACCAAATATAAGCTACTATGACAACTCCCATTGTCGCCGAAGTTTAGAGTCCAATGCATTTATATGAGAAAAATTTTAACGTAATATCTTTTTCAATTTTTGCATCCGATTTTGCTTTGTTCAGAAGTATTTGTTGATTTTAATTGAAATATTACTAATAAATAGTTTTTAATGATATTTTCGTGTGGCATAGAGTTTTCCAAAGCAAACTGTTTTTAATACTATGCAAGTAACTTAAATAATTAGACGCATATTTTCCAGAAATTGTGATAGGATATATCGTTTCATTGTTTCCAAAGTATTGTTGCTATAAACAATTTTCTCATAACAGAACTCCAGGATGAGAGAATCGAGCTAATAGTCGGAGGATCACAGAGATTCTTAAATGTTCTCTATTTACTTTTTTGTCTTTCGTTAAATTAATTAAATTCTTTTGTTCATCCATTTTCTGTAGATTATTGTGTTCTTGCGTTACTTGTTACTTGAGTATACATCTACAGTAATACTACATATTTCATTTTTCTCAATGAATGAATATAAGGCTAGTTTATTCTTGGGCAACTTTAACAAAAATTGGATTTTCTAAAATCAGGCTCATACGATTTTCATTTTCTAAAGATAACTAAACGACGCATTAGTACCCATATATGAGAAAGTTTGTACTATGTATGTTGTACCGATTTTTTCATTTTGTTTGTTGCCATTTCCATTTTTTTTGTCTCCTGATACTTTTTATTTATAATCAGACTACAAATTTCTAATGCATCCAGAATATTACACCTGAATGTGAATTTTATATAAACTATGATTAGATAAACCACAATCACATATTTGTTTTCAGAATTTCTTTTTCAATGTTAAATACATACTAGCTCACTTATTTTAAAGATAAAAGGAAGAGGGGAGTGAAGAGAAATTACATGGGAGAAGAGGTCAAGGTAGAACCAAAACCTGTACGAAATGAAGAAATAACAGTAACAGTTAAAGAAGAGATGCCTGAACCAGTTAATGAAGAAATGCCTGAACCAGTTACTGAAGAGATGCCTGAACCAGTTATTGTGGAACAGCCACCAGAATATCAAATGATTTTTGTTTCCAACACTGCACTTTTGATGGATTCAATTACCCTCTCATTGGAGGTTAGTTAAATATTCAAAAATAGTTGTTTTATATTTGAGGGAATTTTTATTTAATATGTTGATGATTGAGCTTCCAATTAGCTTTTTTTTTTGGATAATTCCAATGATTTTGGAAAAATTAACCAAATTATCTTATATGGAATGGCTAATAGCTTGTAAGATATTTCGGATCTTGTGGATTATACGTCTGGATTTTTAAAACATTAAACTAGTCTCGTTCATAACTACAATTGCTGCATATTTGTATCTAATTATGTTACTATATTGTTGTGTGTAAATATAACTGGTGTGACACCGTTATCTTCATAATTAAAATGGCTTTCATTAGTCTTGTTAGAACCATTGCAGATGAAGAATCCACAATTTCCTTTCTTCAAGGTTATAGAATTATACCATTATTGCTGGTCCTTCAAAATGACTTCTATGAAATTCTGTAAGCATGAACTGGACATTGGAAACAATGCAGTGGTCGATTTGATATAGGTCACCCACGACCGCAGCATCACCTGATTCCGGAAAAATGAACTATCGAAGTATGCATATGAGTCAATGATGCCCTTAGAAAGTTATTGATGTTTACCCAAATAAATACTAGCAACAATAAATGGAGAGGATATTGGCGAGCCTTCGGCTCGCTTTGTTTTTATTTTAGTTGTCATCTCCGGGCGCTACCACGCCCTTCGCCTCATTGGAACCAAACTATCCCTCCCTGTTGTCTGGTGATTGGGTTTGTAAATGTCTCAACAGGCCAATCAGTCATGGGTTAGCAAGCTTTATATTAACTCAATGAAGCCATTGTTGATGGGTTTTATTTATTTTTGTTGCTCGTACGCATACTTTGATAGTTCATTTTTCCAGAATCAGGTGGTGCTGCGATCGTGGGTGATCTATATCAAATCTGGACATATAACCCACAAGGTCCTCATAATCCTTGTTTTGAATTATTTTCATTCAACTTTGGTTTCTTAAAAATATAATTTCAAAATTTTCGTAAAGTTTTCATTTGAACATTAGCAATTTTCCATTTAATAGCGTTTTACAGAATTTACTATTATTCACATCATGGAATAGTTCATACTGTCTCATTTTTGTAGGAAAATGTTTTTAAATGAGCAATTTACAGATCCTGCCTTTACCAAATAAACACGTACGTTTCATTTATTCTTCCCCTTCACATCAGTCATGTTCCCACTCCTATGAAGATGAATGAAAAACATCAGAGTACTTAGTACACTTGAGCAACTTTCTCCAGGAACATTGGGATATAGGCTATGTCAGAGAATGGCAGCTCTCTTGGACCTTGAGAGCTACATTCTCCATAGCCAAATATGGTTTTTAGTTACATAGGTATTTTCTTTTAAGTTACCAGGGTTTTAGTTAATCATTTTTATTAAGGTAATGAATTGTTTAACTACACATGAATATTACACAATGCAGGATGTTATGTTTAAAACATTTGTAAATAAAAAACATTTCACATAATGTAAATTGCACCTAAAGTGAACATAAAATAAACTTCATAGAACATTGAATTGTTCGTGGAAAAATACAGCATTGTTAGAATAAAACAAAAATCTCTCAACACAATTTTAAAAAATACTTGTACTTTTTCCACATAACATAATAAATGAAATACGACCAGTTTTGGTGAAAAATGACCAACCTCAGGTGAGATTTTTGTTTTATTTCTACAACACTGTATTTTCTCGATTATCATGAAGTTCCACAACGTCTCGGCCTCATCTCATTTAATTTTGGACATTTAAATATTTTGTGTGTGTCTTTTGCAAAAATCGCATATCTCGTGAACTATTGGTGATAAAATGTTCAAATAAAAAGCATTTTGTGGTCAAACTATCGGAGAATTACATCATTCTGCCTATTTGTAGAAATAAACAGGGCGAAATAACCCTAATAGACTAAATTCGATGCCAAAATAACTTATTGTTGATATAAATCAAAATAAAGTGCAAAAAAAACTGCATTTAGTCACTTTTTGGCATTGTGGTTCCTGCTCAATCTGCAGCTGACACAACCCCAGTATTTACACTTCCCTATAGAGTCGAGCTAGTGTGGTATTCCTCGAAGCAGGGCTCAACACACAGTCTCACGTCGCACGCCTTACACCTATATTTCATCCTTGAGTTTTTACTCTCTGAGGAACACACGCGGCAATGGATAAGGGTCCCCGAAATGGTCCAATGCTTATTGTCCTTGGCCTCTAAATGCTTTATTTGCATTCCACTAGCACTAGGTCATCCCCTTGAGAGAATCTGGGAAGGAAAAGCCCTAGCGCCTTCTTCAACCATTTTCCGCACAAGGAAAGTCAGAATTGCCAATGTGAAAATGCGCCGCCGCACGAGGGAAGGAGAATCCAACTATTTAGGATAGTTATATTGACTAAATGAAAAAATAATTTCTTCGTTCATTTCCAAGTGTGGCGACCGATGGTGTAACTGTTAGCCATCCTATCTCAACTAGTTACTTAAAAATAAAGGAATCACTAAAAAATAAACAGACGAACAGCTACAGATATTTTGAACGCACAAGTCTACATCCGCTCTACTTCGTGGTCTGCAAATGAATGAACATAAACGTAGTAAAACATATGCATATATGTGGAAAAGGAAGAAGAAAATAACAAAGGGTAGGAACCTTTGGGGTAGGGCTTAGTCCTGGGATTCAGTTTATTGCATCTCTTTGGGTTGCAACATAGTAAAACACAAATGCGGAAAAGGAAGAATAACAAAGGGAAGGGGCCTCTGGGGTTCAGTTTATTGCATCTCTTTGTGTTGCGAGAGTGTCTCACCTCGGCGGAGATGTACACTTTGAGTGAGGCACTCTCGATTGTTTGTTTACTCTCCCTTCCCCCAATACGCAAGACCTTCGGCCTTGGGAGAGCAGATGGAAAAGATGGATGCCTCGTCTTTCTTCTCCTCCAAAAATTTTGATTCTGTGACAAAAACGACATCTGTGAGAGGCCTCGGAGCTAAGCGGGACACCGGTGTCCCTTTCGGCAGGCTTACCCAGAAATTTGCCAGGACACCGGCATCCCTTTCGGCATTTAAAGGTTAATTTCATTGCACTGCTTTATTTTACATAACCACATGTAGATCATGAAGTTAGATACAGTATTGCAAGAGAAAATAAAAAGTTTTATTTAATGAAAAACAATGTGGAAAATTACTCATCGTTGCTTGAATTATAATGTTTCATTGAAGTTGTGAACAGGTGATGCAACACAGCTACTGCTAGATGTGACATCAAATGTTATGTCATGGACAGCTGAATTTGAAGCTACTGAATTGTTCATACCTTTAATATGTTTTAAACACATCTGTTAAATGTGCTTGCTTCCTATATTTTACTTTATACTTGAAGTCCCAAATTTGTAAGATGAGTCTAAAAAATTTTAAAAAACAACTCAATGCCCTACACATCTTGCCACGTTATTCAAATGGAAAAGTAAAATATTCCTGGAATCAAACCCAGGACATTTATGTACACATTGACTGCCCTAAATTCTCCTAATGCGTCACAATTATAAAATGCTGAAAGAATGATCCAAATCAAATCCTCTGTTATCAATTTATTTGCATTAATTTCAAGCATGACATACCAACTGTTGGATAGACATAGCCTTTTATTATAGTTAGATGTGTGTATATACATCTCAGAGGTTCAGAAAGGCACTGGCCACTTCCAGATTTTGACGCCTCTGGTCATAGTTAAAATAGAAACACATGAAGACAAAATAATACAATAATTAGCTAAAGAACAGTGAAATTCAACTTGTACATTTGCAAATGTACCGATTGTAAAGGAGAAAAATCTAGTTTTTTTGCAATTTCATATCATATTTACCAGAATATAAAACTCATTATTTAAGAAAAAATATTTGACAAATTTACTATCTGTCATGTTCAATTATTACTATTTTTGCATTCAAGTCATAATTACAATTATTAAAATTGTCGGCGTGACGAGACTTTCTTGGTGCATACCTTGGTTGCCAAGCAACCACCCACAGAGATCATTTTTCCTGCTGCAGGACCTGGCTCCCGGCAATGCAGAAGTGATTCCAAGTCATCCATGTGCGAGCATGAACACTCTAGCATACCCTGTTTCTCTCTCCTGTTATTTGTTGTTAAATAAACCATTATGGAAACCCAGTGTCATTATTCACATGCCCACAGTGGGATGGAATGACGTTACCTGGCGCCAGAGCGAATGTTTTCACTTTCAACAAGGACTGTTCTAATTAGGTTTTGCTACACTATAGTGCATTAAGTATCAGGTTTCTAAACCTTAGCTTTCCATTATGATAAGATAGAATTATATCTGCAGGCATCAAAACGAATGTCATCCACTTTTATGACATATGATTGATTTGTGCGAAGTTATTCCATCCTATGCGAATATAAGACGACTGAAGATTTTTCAGGTGCTAAAATTGAAAAAACCTTCATCTTACATTCAGGTAAGTACGATAATTGATATTAAGCACAGTGAGTCCATTCAAATGCAAATTTGAGATCCTTTGAGCTTGAGGTGCAGGCCCAATGGCCCTACCCTGTCAGATACCATGTATGTGTATATGTATAGGCACAGGCATACACATATGAGGTATTTAATCTCTTGACTTATCTATAAGTGCCTCGACTTGGCATGGTTGGTAGTTGCTCTGCTGGTCTTGTCTTACCTATGGTACTTTACTTCACATTTGCTATAATGAAAATGATTCAGCTATGATATATTGATGAAACACTTATTGATAGAATTCTTATTTACTTTTCTCTTGGATTTTTCATAATTATCCTATTTCAGACTTTTCATTTACATATTCTTCTTTCAAATTTCCATAAAAACTATTAATTTACTTAAATATTAGATGTTTATTAATTAAATACCATGTGAAACACCAAAGGTTTGTGCACGTTTACTCTCTCATATACTACGTAGTATAGAAAGTATTGTATGTAATCACAAAAATTTGACTTCATGATTTTGACATGTATTAGTTGTCCAAAAAAATGTTTTTCTCCATGATGTTTGTCTATGTACAGCTCTAGAACCTAAATGGTATTTTGTTACTTAAATTCTGAAAATTGTACTATATTGTATTTATTCATCACAAATTTTGGATTTCAGGTGAGTAAAGTTACCATAAAAATCATGGATAAACTGATGCATGGAGGTGATGAAATGAATAAAATGCAAGAGGAGTGGATAAAATCAGGGTAAGTTCTATGTCAGTGGTCTTCAAGGTGGGCGATAGCGCCCACCAGTGGGCGTTTTTGGATTTTTGGTGGGCGTTAAAGAGCTCACCAAATGCTATTCTAATTTTTACACTGAAAAATAAAATTCTATAAAAAAGCTTAATGATACGCACACGTATTCTGTACAACTATTTTATGTAAAACTAATACAGTTCGTTTGTCATTAACTATAGTATCATATCATACTATACTAGCGACAATGTATCCATGCTGCGGTAAAATCGAAAGGCCCATGAGGGTGGTCGGAGTCTCTCGCAGAAGTAGCTAAGCGTTTACGTTTAATTTTATCAAATATACAAAATCATAAATTTTTAAATACTGTTATTACCACTAAGACCGTATTCGGTAATCTCATCTAACGACAATCCCACTAGTATGTATTAGGGTTACCATACGTCCGGATTTTCTTAAAATTTACCGAGATTTTAGCAAATAAAACCCATTTTTTTTCTGGTTATGCCCATCAAAATCTTAACACTATAGACTTAAGCAATTAGATACCTTGTTTTTAGAAAAATATACTACAGTTTAGGTTTAAAATTAAATTTGTCCGGGTTTTATTATCAGAATATGGTAATCCTAACTAGTATGTGCCATTTAGGAAAGAAATGCTGAAAAGAGGCCAGTGGTTTAAAATCCCCAACGTGATACCTTCGCTCAGATATTTGATACATTATATGGGGAACACAGCAAAATGAAAGAGAAGCGATATTAAGAGATACTAATTGTAAGTATACCCTCTCTTCTCACGGACACTCATTGATTGCAAAAATGTTATTTCGGTATTCATTGACAAATTGGATTTATTCAGAATAAACATCCTGCAAAAAGAATTTTACCAGTTTCCGGAACTACACAACATCAAAGATGATCTTACAGCCGAAGACATAGACAAGTTTGCAGATCACCTTTCTGTCATTAGAATTGATATGATGACTCATTTTCGCTATGTAATAGACTTGAAAGTGGATGCCTGGATGGTGACTCCATTCATCACAAATGTGTGCGATGGGGATATTGAAAACCAAGAGGAGATAATAGAATTAATTCATGATGACGAGTGTAAAGCCAATTTCAACCAAGGTGGATATGTACAACTTTGGCAGAACAAGAAAATGCCCTCTCTGTATCCATGCTTGTGGAAGAAAATATCGTTGCTCTTGTTAGCTTTCCCAACTTCATATCTAGTCGAGAAGGGATTCAGTGCAGTCGACAATCTCCTGTCCAAAAAAAGAAACCGCTTACAAATAACAGAAAGAGCAGATCTTCGAATGACCCTTACAGACTTAAAGCCAGCCATTGATTCCCTGGTTTGTAGGCACCAAGTACAAAGTACGCATTGAAATGTATGCCAAATGCTTATTTTAACGTTGTTTTGGGATTAATAAACATAATTAAATTTAATGTATTTTTAAACATTTATTTTATTAAAAATTTATTTGTTAAGTTGATACGGTAGGTGGGCTCAGTGGCATAGTGAAGGGGAGCAGGGGGTGCAGTTGCCCGGGTGGCGAGTTAAGAGGGGTTCAAAAATATCAAATTAACACCCGTCGGGTCGAGGTGCAATTTGCTACTGGGGGCACAAAATTATTCTTTGCCCCGGGCACCAGAAACCCTCACTATGCTGCTGGGTGGGCGATGAACTTATTTCAAAGGACAACATATGGTAAAAGTGGGCGGTGACTCAAAAAAGGTTGAAGACCACTGTTCTATGTCATTGATCCTACTAAGATTGGTAATGATAGAAAAATTAATTTTTCAAAATAGCTTTTATTATATCTTTACTATATGTTACTCTTAAATATCAGAGGTATTTTGATTATATGTATTATAAAGTTTAAGATAATACTGGAATACAGATCAATGGTATATGACCCACACTTAGCAGACCAGATAAAAAAGTTGGAAATGGTACAAAGAATGGCAGCTAGGTTTGTTATTGGGAACTTTAAAGGGGGAAAGGGGTGAAGGTGTGACTGAAATGGCAGAAAAGTTAGGTTGGGACTCTAGAATCTAGAAGAAAATCAGCTTAGGCTCAAAAGAATTTTCAATGCCTATGTGGAGGAACCTTCTTGGCGGGACATAGGGATTAGGATTGAGGAACCAAAATATAGAGGATTTAAAGTCCATATAGGTATATAAAATAGAGCCACCTAAGCAAAAATACAAACATGAAAATATTCCTTCCTCAATTGATGACTAGAATAACTTGATTGCAGCGGTCTTTGAGCCCTTTCTCTCTCATTTAGGTCTCTTCAGGGATAGAATTAATCAGCTCACAAAATAGAGGCTCTATTGTTTTTTTTTTCTGTATATATAGTAAGGGTAAATAACGATGGAGTTGGGAGGAAGTAGAAGATTGCTTGGTGAGATGATGTATGGTGGAGACTTAAAAAAGTTATTTTTATGTATTTATTTATTTTTATAATATATAACAGCGGTGGCCAAACTTACCTACCCTCGGAGCCGCATACGATAAACTTCAGAAGTACAAGAACCTCATGACACAATTTGTTAATATGTGCTCATTAATTTACGAATAGTAAAATGTAATCATTATCCAAAGCAATACCAATATAGTGCATGTCCTTAAGGCATTTCTAACACATCTCAAGTCACCCTACATCGTTGTTTTTTGTAGTGAAAAACGGGACGCCTCCCAATGGAAATTTAATAGAGCCACATACTAAATTAAAAGAGCTGCATGTGGCTCATGAGCTGTTTTTTGGCCACCCCTGATATATACCATATACATATGATCTTAGAATGATGTCATTTAGCAGAAAACAATCAATGTTATGTTGATAATAAAAATTCATACCTGCCTGATGAGGATTCATTCATCAAGTGAGCCTGTGAAAGAAGTTGGTATGAACATGTTAATTTTTTTATGTAGAGGTTTTACTGTACCTACATTTTTATCTATACATATTACCTAGTAAAAATAGTAATCTGTATGTATAAAACTTTTTTTTTTCAGAAGCACTATGAATATGTATAAAGGCATGAATAACAAGCACATTTATACTCTACAAAAGCAACTTGATTCCCTTGGATATATTAACTATATGGCTGAATGTTCTCACTACCGATCTGTCCGCACTAAGTCACCAACTGTACTGGCCATTTTTGGAGAGAAAAAATCTATGAAACGAGTTTCTAAAGTATTGCAAAAACTGTGATAAATGCCTTATTTTGCTAAATTATTTTAATTTTTCAAAATTTTTTGTTAATATCTGATATATATCTTCATTATAATTAGAGTTATGGAGGTAACAATTCATTAAAGCAGTGGTGCCCAACCTCTTCTACATGGCGAGTTGCATTGGTGGTTACACATCCCCTGGCCGCATTGGAGTTTGTCAATTCTTCTGCAGGCTGGTTTAGAGTTTAAATCGGAAGTTATCTATATATTCTGAGGTGCCATTTTTTTCGGATTGTTTTTTCATCATGGCTTTGTGTGCTGCACAGAAACCCTTCACGGGCCACATTCAGCCCGTGGGCCGTAGGTTGGGCACCATTGCATTCAAGTATGGTATTTTCATTTTTTCTGTAATGTGTAGATGTATTTCATGTTGTTAACCTTCTTTATTCAGTCAAAATAATGAGTTTTAGTGGCTGTGTATTAAAGTTTTGTTGATTTATTCTGTTAACTTACAAGTTTTTGATAACAAAGTCTTCTGCCTCTATTAAAATGGTCCATGGCCATACATACTGATATGACATTAGATAAGTCAATGGTCATTTAGGTAACAACTTGTTTGATTTACTCATTCATTTGGTAAAACAGATGCAGATGATTTGAATGTCATAAGTTTTGTATATTGTCATGTAAAAATGTCATTTTGAAAAATATACTTATTTAATTTCTGATACTGGAATATGCCCTGTGGCCTAGCCTTATTTCTTACTCTTGAAGTGCCCACATTGTAATCTGATGAATTTTTTGCTGCACACAAAATTGTTTTCAACTTTAAAGCTACATGCATTTTATTCTCAAATAAATGTAAATAACTATGGGTTCCCAACATTAAACACAGACTCTTTAACTGTTTAAATAAATTTGAGGGGTGCTCCCAGAATTATCAATTCACCACAAAAATTAAAAGGAAATAGAGGAGTGCTGATTGTGAGAGGAAATCAACAGATTTTGTGGGTGTTACGGTTTTTCAGAATGCTGCAGTAGTAGGAAATTTTTAATGATTTGAGGTAAATCTGAGTATCACAGTCATAGTTCAAAAAATTTTGTCCTGTTACTTCCAAATACAGTGAAACCTCCCTAAGGCGACCACCTACGGTACAGAGAGAATTCGGTCGCCTTGGGAGGTGGTCGTTAGGAAAGAAAGTTATTGAAGAGCGGTCATTCGTATTTTTAAATGGAAGTACAAAAAAACAAAACAGTTATTGTAGAAATTTTATCTTTTATTTATTTAATAGTTTACCATTAAATTCTCGTCCTTCTACTTAAAAAACTGGAATTTGAGACAAAACATTTTTCTTCAGATAGGTACAAAAGAATGCCAGTACGCATTATGAAAATTAATATTATTATAAATTAAATAAAAATACACAAAAAGTTAAAATAATCCTGCAAAACAGTCTGTCTGCTCTTTTTACTTTCTCCATACGTAGTATAGGGAAAGTATTGTGATCACGAAAAAAATCGACTTCGAGATTTCAACAGAAATACACATTTTGAGGTCCCTAGAACATGTTTAGCCTATTTTCGGAATGATGTCTGTGTGTGTGGATGTATGTGATTGTGGGCGCTCTAACTCAAAAAGTACTTTTCCTATTAATACCAAATTTCATATATAACACTTTAGCATGAGCACAAAGAACTGATTAGTTTTTGGACAATACCAGTTAATCGGAAGTCGAGGTTTATTCGAAACCTGATTCGGTTTTTGCGATATTTCTCCGAAAATACGTCATTATTGTATACATTGACCATTACAAAAAATCGGTACAATATACATTGTACAAACTTTCTCATATACATACTAATGCATCATTTAGTTATCTTTAGAAAATGAAAATCGTATGAGCCTGTTAGAAAATCCAATTTTTGTTAAAGTTGCCCAAGAATAAACTAGCCTTATATTCATTCATTGAGAAAAATAAAATATGTAGTTATATTGTATATGTATACTCAAGTAACTGTACAAAATTTGATCAAAATCATTAGAGCCGTTTTTGAGAAAATTGAATTATTGTTAAAGCTGCCTAGAATAAACTAGCCTTATATTCATTTTTTGAGAAATATGAACTATACAGTATTATTGAAGACGTAAACTCAAGTAACTGTATGAAATTTGATCAAAATCATTAGAGTCATTTTTGAGAAAATTGGATTGTTGTTAAAAATGCGTGGAATAAACTACTCTTAATTATTGATCAATGTCAGCCATTTCTATGTATACTATGATAAAATGCCTAAGTACGGGATTTCATTCATTTTCGTTCTACCGTTTAGGCTCCAGAGCCAGTAACAGACAGACGGCATTGTGAAAACCACTTTTTCAGATTCAACGACAAATAAAACATATATTTCCATAAAAATCTCAAGGTTGAATTTTTTCGCGATAACAGAACTTTCTCGATACTTCGTATGAGAAAGTAAAAATGTAGAAAATATATCGTAATTTCATAATCTTTTATTTCAAACAATTTTCCATAGCAGTTATTGTTTAGGAATTATTTATAAATAATCAGTGTTTTCGGTTTCCGTGAAATATCTCCTTAAAAACGTCGTAATTGGTCATCTTCGTGAGGACCAAAGTTGTAGAGAATAATATTTCTTCTAAGTTCTGTTTGAAACAAATTTTTGTAGAACCATCCATTTCGGAACTTATTCTTAATTTCCAGTATACAGCGTCATCACCATGTAGCGGTGAATTCTGTAAACATATTCAAATATAATTTACGGCTATAAGGACGACTGTATTCTTTTACGATACGAAATAATAATTTTGGCTTATAATGCTATTCATAATAATTTAAATATCTATTCCCCAAATATGGAGAAAGTTGTGTATGTTCATCTCCATTTTCTTTATTTCCATCAGTATCATCATCAAGATTTTCTGATAGTTCAATTAACTCTTTCTTCCAATTTTTACAATCACCATCACGTTTCAATGTTTTCATCAAAACTGATGTCAGCATCCAAATTAGTTTTTGTTTACGAAGTTGTAAAGTTCGTTCTGCACAGATAAAATTTCCCTATTTTCCACTAACTTACTACTATTTTCCATTTCATTAAAACCCTGCTATAAGTTGTCCCGCTATACGTCGTTTCGCATATACGTCGCCAATCAATTAAGGAACATGTTTCGTTATAAGTTGTGTCGCTTTGCATATACGTCATTTGTGAAATACAAAAAGCAAAATCTCAGAAATTCCAATTGCGGTGCATAAATTATAACTATAACAATAAAAATCCTCTATTCGGCTTTTAATATCATGTTTATTATTATTTATATGAATTTTTCATGTTTATCAATTCGTGTAAAATCATACTCAGAATAAACATTTGCTGGCCACGTGTTTGAGAAATCACGATGGGTTAGGTGGTTCACAAGATACACGGGGGATAAGAGGGACTGTCCCAATTTTAATGATGATGTGTAAAAACCTATTTCTGAGCGACAGTCAGCTATAAGAGCTTTGTGAACAGTTGTCTAACATTTTGTGTTTACATTTGCGTTTTGTTACGATTAAATCTACATATATTAAACCCTAGTAGCAGTGAGTGATAGACACATAGTGGTAACATAGTATGTCTAATGTACTGTATTGATATGTATTATTTGGGAAGCAAATGTGTCACAAAATATCCGCCAGGAACGTAACCCCTACTTTTATCATAGTTCTTATGGTAATCTTTGTTTTGCTATATGTTGTCACATTTTTCAGGAATGCATCTCCGAAGTATAGCAGGGTATTACTGTATCTCACTATTATTTTCCTCGATCTCATCACAACCAATTCCATATTTCACAAAGCATTTTTTAATCGTATTTTCCGAAACTGAAACCCAAGATTCAGTGATGTATTTTAAAACATCTGCAAGTCCAATTTTTTTCACCAGATCTTGAACATTTTCTGCCAAGTCTATATTTACAACCAATGTAGTTAATATCCATCGTCTCTAAAACAATTTGAATGTTTGAATTATTCCCTGGTCTAGGAGCTGTAATTTGCTGGATGTATTGGAAGGTAAAAACAATAAGCTTACATTAGACAACATTAACCCTCTTGGATGGCATGGAGCATTATCCAACATCAATAAAACCATTCTTTTTTCATTAAACATCTCAAATCACTCGGTAAAAATCTTAGTCGTCATCCATGCCTTTTTATTCGCGTACCAATGAACACCCATAACTGCCACATTCATGTTTTTAAAACATCGTGGTCTCATGGCAGTATTAATTACTAAAGGTTTTTCTTTATGACCTAAAGCACTTGTACAAAGCAATATAGTCAACCTCTGTTTTGCTTTCTTAAATCCAGAACACAGAACCTTTCACTGCCAATGTTTTGTTCGATAAATCACAACAGAAAAGTTCCATTTCATCGACTGTAAATGTCTCTCAGTTCATATTTATCAATTAAGATGGTAAACATGGAATCCAATCTACCACATCTGCATCATTCACCGTTCCACTTTCGCCACTGATTGATTTCAATAAGATGATGTTACGATTGCAACATTTTTCTAGCCATCCAATGCTGGCAAGAAAATTTTTGATTTTCAAATTTTGTGCCAAGAATAGAGCTTCTTCCTGTAATATTGGGCTACTAACAGGTAATACTGATTAGAATCACAACGTACACTTCTATTTACATTTTGCAACCACTTCTGTTTAATAGTCTTTGTCCTTCAATATTTTTTGAATCTACGTTTTCCCACAGTTGTATTTTTTTGCTTCCGTATTTTTCGAAGGGCTACAAACTGAAAAGGAGTATGATGATTTTTGGAGAGATCTATGTCGCCAATTTATGGGATAGTCGTTTCAGGCAAAATGATTTTGTGAGAAGAGATACCTTTTAGAGAAAGAAAAACATCTTTGGAAATAATTCCATGAAAATGTTGTCAACTAATGATTTGGTCAAAGAAGAGGCATATGAGGGTAGTCGGAACAGAGGATGGTAAAAAGAAGTGCCTTGAAATCCATTAAGAAGGATTACTGCTGAAGGAATGAAAAGATTAAGCAGTGTCAAGGAAGACATTACCAGATAAGCGTGTCGTCGGGACAGAGGGTGGTAAGTATGGAGAGTGGTCAGGTTGGAGAGTGGTCGGGACAGAGGATGGTCGGTATTGAGATTGGTCGAGATCAGAGGGTGGTCGGGATTAAGGCTGATTTCCACATATAGGACCGGGCGCAGACCGGTCGACGACTGTGTCATTTTACCAAAGATCAAAAAAGTGTCCCATCCATATAACTAACATTGAAAGAGCAATTTCCGTTTCCACATATAGGACCGGGCGATGACCGTCTCCCTACCGTGCTGTGATGGGTCGTTTCAAAAGTGATCTGTCAAGGACACGGCCCATGGCGGTCCGACACGGTATGCGCACAGTCCTATATATAGAAATGGTGAAAGGGCAACGTAAGGGCGCCCGTGCCTGCTTCGGTTATCTTCGCCTTCTCGGCGATGTTATATGAAGTTGGCTCGTGAATTCTTTCACCATGTGGTTTAGTCAGTTTAGTGCTGTTACCTCTGTTGGAAGTAGTCAACCTATTTATTATTGGAGTAAATCTAGGAGCAATGGATGAAGAAAAATTAATTGTATTAGTACAGGAGCCGAAGTTTGGAAAAGAATATAAATTAAAATTAAAAGGACATTTAAAACTGTTAACAGGCAAATTTCGAAGAAAGAACAGTGGATCTTTTAATGAATTGAATTTTTTTTATAAAAGGAATTTTGGTGCTTATTTAATAAAGTTATAAGACTTATAGTCCATTTAAATCTATTATAGTTTAAAGAAAGAACTTTATTTATTCACTTTACAGAATGAATTAATTTTAGGCTAGCATTGTCTATTATAAAAGGAGTTACTTTGGAATTTACAGTATGTAAAGTGGAAGTTGTACTGAATTGACTCAAGTATTTTGGGTACTTTCCTGTTAACGGGAATAGCTCAAAAAATAAACAAGTATTGTTGTGATATGTTATGATGTATTTGTTTGTTAACAATGCGTAACAACGGGGGAATTACTTAAAAATCACACTTTTTTGAAACATTTATTAATAAAAGCAACATAATTACTAATACAATCTAAATTTATGTTACTAGGGGGCCAATATGTCTTTATGGCATTTAAAATAGCTGGAAATATGCCCTTTAGATAAAATACCATGGTCTTGAAGCAAAGATACAGCTTCCTCTTCACTCCTCGGCAAGCTCCACAAATTCATCATTAAGGGATCAACGTAGATATCTTAACGAGATTTGTTACGCATTGTTAACAAACAAAATATCACAACAATACGTGTTTATTTTTTGAGGTATTCCCGTTAACAGGAAAGTACCATTTCAAAGCAAAAATCAATTTAAAACTATTGAAAGTTGTTGTTTCGGAATCTGAGAAGTCCAGAGTGGTGAGCGGACACTGAACGATATTAAGGTACATTATATTCCAAAATCTATTTAAAGTATTATCAGAGGCAATTGAAGATTGAACAAATTTTTTTGGTAGCGGAATTCTGCTTATTTCATGAAATTGAAATGCTAATTCATTAATCCATTAAAATCTGTTAAGAGTGGCTATTTTAGTTGAAACAAATATATGTACCTACATGGCACTTCTATTCGCTTTTCAGAATGAATGAATTCTAGGTTAACATTGCATATTATAAAAGGATTTTCTTTGTAATAGGAAGTTTGTTATGTGGTTATTTTAACTGAATTGAATCAAGTTCTCTTCTAAGTTTGAAATCCATTTAAAACTGGTGAAAGTAAGCGGCACAAGCAATAATAACGTCATCCTCAGAGCTACTCATGGTTATGACTGATCTCAAAACGAAAACAGCAGGCACGACACAGCCAGCGCACAGTCCTGCATGTGGAAATGCACACAGCCCAGCATGGTCGTCGACCAGTTGTCGACTGGTCTGCGCCCGGTCCTATATGTGGAAATCAGCCTTTAGAGGGTGGTCAGGATGGATAGTGCTCAGGTGGTCGTCTGAGGAAAAAAAACTGTAATATAAAGGATAGACCTTAAAACCGTTCTGCTAAATAGTGGTCACCTCCAGAGGTGGTCGTCTTAGAGGTTTCACTGTATTGTAGTTTATACATTTCATGAACTATCTGTGATAAAAATGGAATTGTTCAAAGAAGTAGCAATTTTTACTACAGTTCATCGTACTAAATCGATGACAAAACATATTGATTAAACCTCACTTTCATCAAGCCCATAGGCCTTATCGTTCCATCTCGATTGCAAACCTTAAATGAGCCAGTGTAACATTGGTTCCTGCATTCAAGCTGAAAATGTCAGAATTCATTGCTTATATTTGAGAAGTACATTTTCTCATGATAATTTATGATTTTATTAATTAATCTCAACAAGTACAACAGTAGAAATACATATGTAATTGTCTATACCATATATAATTGCATATAAACATGGGTGAATTTACCAATGGGTAGAGTTGGCAGGTGCCTGCTCTGTGTAAGCCACTTGCTTTACATCATCAGCTGCAGTGCCACTTTATCTGAACAAGGGGCCAGGCGGCAACTATGGTGTTAACTGTTAAGTCAGAACTGACAGCATTGGCATTTTAAAATATCTTATTACAACAGTTTCTGCCTTTATTTATTCTTTGCACTACTTTGAAGAAAACATTGGCACATACAATGTTGTTGGAGAGAGAGGTCAGCTGTCCCCATTCCCAAGAGCGGCCATGGATATAAATCTACCCCTGCGTATAAACTGTATATTCCAAATTTTATTCACAAAATAAAGATGCATCTTATTTGGGATGAAAGAAATGAAAAAGTGCAAAATGTGAGATAATTGCTAAGTTTCTCTGCTAAATTGTTTTCATCATTCAGTATGACACATATAAAAACATTATATAATCACTGCAACGTGAACTGCTAGTTCCTTTTTTGATTTACTTATAACATTGCAAGGGAATTATTTCTATTTGGTCACATACAAAATCCTATCCAAATTTATTTTATTAGTACAAAGATGAGGAAGTAAATAATATCTAAATCACAGTTTTGTTTGAACCAAACCATTGTCAAAACTGCGATATATTAGTTCTAGTTCTGAAGCAATATAATAGAGGTAATTATGTAAATTCATTTTTCCGGCATTAATTTTTAGGTAATGAGTTTAGTCACTTTTATTATTTAAGGGATTCCAAGCTAATGAAGTGTACTCACTTTTATTATGAAGGCGGTTTTAGCACTCGGGAACACCCAAAGTGAATTTTTAAAGCATTTATTACTTTTATGTTTAATATAAATTCAAGTGAATTACAAAACATATTGCTCAATAACACAAAGCAAAAAGCTATTGAAAAGATCTAAATCACGAAATGCGTTTCGCCTAATAAATTACATTTGGTTCCATTTGCGGAGCAACAGTCAAGATGATATAACATTGAAAGGATAACATTGGCGAGCCTTCGGCTCGCTGTTTTAATGCGTAGTCGGCTCCGGGCGCTACTGCGCCCTTCGCCTCGCCCGGAACCATAACATCCCTCCACGTTTTCTGGAGATTGGGTTATAGTAAATGTTGAGACCGGCCAATCAGTTTCTTGTCCGGAGATTGGGTTTGTAAAAACTGATTGGCCTGTCTCGACAATTACTAACCCACCCTCTGGACAAGAAACTGATTGGCCGGTCTCAACATATACTAACCCAATCTCGGGAAAACGTGGAGGGATATTATGGTTCCGGGCGAGGAGAAGGGCGCGGTAGCGCCCGGAGCCGAATACGCATTAAAATATAGCGAGCCGAAGGCTCGCCAATTCACTCTTTTAATGTTTTTTGAAGTATACATATCGATTTACATAATAAAAGTGAGTAAACTTCAGCTTGGAACCCCTTGATAATAAAAGTGACTAAACTTCATGATTACCAATTTTTATATAATGTATATAATATAATGTATTATTTAATGTTTATGATGGGCGGAGGGAAGGATTTGAGGGTGGGGCGGAGATATTCAAAAGTTGACCCAAAACTACGAAAAATAACTATTACATAATTAACCAAATTCCACGGCAAGTATTCCCCAATCCTCAGAAAAATGAATTACAGATAAATACATTTTATTTTTAAAACAAGTATTTCGTACTTATGTACTGATATGCACAAGCGTAGAAATAAATAAAAATTGAAAGTTTGTTTTGGGGAAAAGGCATGAATAGGATGTTAAGACTTTTCAAATGACTGATCGGGCCGTGTGAAAACTTCAACCGCCCAACTTCACCGTTAAAAATTATTTCGAGGGGGGGTTATCGAGAAAAGTTACAGGTATCTACCTAAAAAACGAGTTGGCGATCGAATAATACTTGATGAAAATTGTGCTGGTGAATACACAAAACTTAAGGAAATATATTAGGTAAGGCAGGCGGGCCGGATTAAATCACTGCGCGGGCCGTAGTTTGGGGACCCCTGACCTACACAATCACTTACTTGGATTTAATAACTTTCACTCAAAACTGATCATGCCTGTCGCGACATTTACCAACCCGATAACCGGACAACGGGGAGGGTTAGTTTCGTTCCAGCGAGGCGAAGAACGCGATAGCACCCGGAGACGACAACTGATATAAAAATAAAGCGAGCCGAAATCCACCGAAATCTCGCTAATATCCTCGTTTACCCACGTTTACCAACGATTACCATGCAAAATAATAAACAAAACAAATGAATAAAGAAAAGTTTTAGCTGTTGGCAAATTATGGGAGCACAATAGTGAACCTGTTCCGAAAATTTTTATTTAGGCTAACATCTAAAAATTCATTACTAACTTTATGAACTGAAACGCCTACTTCCTATTACGCTTAACCATAAATAATCAAAATTGACATACCACAAACATTTACTGTCACCGGATTTGTAACCGTTAATGCTATTGGCAGAAAACAAGTTAGGAAGAAACACTGCTATTGGCGGTAGGCGATCACATGCTCACCCCCTCCGGAGCTACGTCAGAGAAAAAAAATCAGCATATGGAGTAATGATAAACTTGTTGACCCAGGACATGGTAGATACTAAGCTATACTAACAAAACTACTTTTTGATTGTTTATTTTGAAACTTTATAGTCATAGTTACTGTTCCTTGTAGTGAATTTATATTGAAGCCAACAAAAGTTATGCAGAGAAGCCAATACAGCTGTAAGAAGCACCACAATCATTTGCAAACTATTGAAATGAAAAATTCTAAAAGGGCACAATAAAGGTGAGAGAACTTTCATTTATTTTTATCGAAAATACCTTTTACATACTTTATTCGAAGTGCTTTAGTTTAATAGGATAACTACCCTCAATAAAAAGAGTAATGGTTTTCGACGCTACGCGGTCCTTGACCTTACTCAACTAACGTGAAGCTGAAGAGCAGAAAATTCGCTATAGCCATGTTTTTTCTGCCATTTGTTAACGTTATTTTTCAGAAAATACTAAGATTTTACGTAAAGTGGAACTCTATACAAGTTGACTATGTCTATATTGTTTGTTTCGTTTACATTGAAACTAACATGAAATATATTTGTTATATCGGCATCTTTCGTTTTGCACGTGAAAAATTGTGTTGTCAGAAATATGTGGTCTTTGGTTATCATTTCCTTTTTCCAATATTTTCGCAACATATAAATCATTTATTTTAATTTATTTGTTGGCAGCCATGGGTAGCGTCCAATAATTTCCATCTATTGACTAAAGGTAGCCATTATTGATTTGCTGTAGTTGCTCAATTTTCGGAGTAAATGGATTTAAGAGACGTTTTAGTTTTATTTTTCTATAATTTCATTTCTTATTTAATTGGCCATTTTTAAATAATGCTGTATTTTATCTAAATTGTAAATTAAGGGGAAATTTTTAACAGTAAAAGCTTTTGTACGTAAATTTCTGGGACATTTCTTTCACGCGTTGAACAAGAAAGAAAGTAATAATGCATAGTATTTTATATTGGTTTTCTTCGAAATGATTTTGTTAAGTATGCTTAAACTATTTAGACAGTGTTGCCATATAGCATTACTATCCTATATGAAGCCGGCGGTAGCGCATTTATTAAAAATTTCTGAATTCAGATTTTGCACAATGCGTAAGATTAAACGTGTAAATACTTATAGTAATTTAAGTAAGTAAACGTTAATAGAAAGCTTTTAATGATATTGCTAGGTATCGTTAATTGATGTAAGGTTTTTAATACCAATCTTATACGATTTCAAAAGGGAATACGACTTTAAAACATTATCATCATCATCATCAGCCTTTTTCAGTCCACTGACGGACGAAGGCCTCCCCCAGACTCTTCCAGTTTTCCCTGTCAACTGCCTCCCTCCTCCAAGTTTGCCCCAAGAACTTAACAAGCTCTCTGTCCCACCTGTCTTTCGGTCTTCTTTTTGGTCTCTTGATGTTTCTTGGGATCCATTCGATGACACTGGACGTCCAACGCTGGTCATTTCTTCTAGCAATGTGGCCCGCCCACTGCCATTTTAACACCTTCACTCTTCTAATCACGTCACAGACTCCCGTCTTCTTTCTTACCCAGTCGTTCCTCTTGCGGTCTCTTCGGGTGATCCCTAACATGCATCTCTCCATGCCCCTCTGTGTTGTTTGCAGGCGCTGTATCATTCTGGCATTCATGGTCCATGTTTCACAACCATATGTCAGAACAGGCAGAACACATTGGTCATACAGTCTCCTTTTTAGGAAGACTGGAATATTTGATTTAAAGATGTTCGCATTCTTGCCAAAAGCACTCCATGCCATCTTCACTCTCCGGTTGATTTCTCCAAGAAGCGAACCATCAGTAGTGATGAGTTGACCTAAGTAAACATAGCTG
The DNA here is from genome assembly GCA_036926305.1 of Uropetala carovei. NCBI lineage: Eukaryota > Metazoa > Arthropoda > Insecta > Odonata > Petaluridae > Uropetala > Uropetala carovei. Next base: position 9,911,731 of record JAXCHB010000054.1, on the reverse strand, counting down.
GTTACTTCTCCAAGTTCTGCTCCGTTGATATGTATCTTCTCAGAATTTGTGAAGGAGTTGTACATAACCTTTGTTTTATTGAGATTCATCTTAAGTCCAGCTTCTCGGCTTGCTTGCTCAAGCTCTTCAGTTCTTCTAAGGAGCTCTTCTGGGCTTCCTGCGAACAGTATGATATCATCTGCAAAGCGCAGGTGACTCAGATATTCTCCATTTACCTTTATGCCTTTTTCCTCCCAGTGTAGCCTTTTGAATACTTCCTCTAGAGCTGCTGTAAATAACTTAGGGGACATAGTATCTCCTTGTCTCACTCCCTTTTCGGCCTTAAAGGCACTCGTCTCTTCATGCAGCTGGACAGATGTTGTCGCATTTTCGTAGATATTCTTGATCAAGGTTATGTACGTTTCTTCTACTCCTTGTTTCTTTAGTGCACGTAACACCGACGAAGTTCGGACAGAGTCGAATGCTTTCTCGTAGTCGATAAAGCACATACATAGAGGTAATTCATACTCGTTAGTCCGACTGATTACCTCTCTCACGACTTGGATGTGGTCCATCGTGCTATACCCACTGCGAAACCCAGCTTGCTCTCTGGGTTGGGCAGCATCAAGATGGTTTTGAAGGCGCATAGTGAGTATTTTGGTGAATATTTTGTAGACTGTTGGGAGTAGGCTGATCGGTCTGTAGTTATTCAAGTCTTCTTTGGAACCTTTCTTGTGCAGAAGGATAATACATGCGTGGTTCCATGTTTCTGGTATCTTTTTCTTCCTCAGACAGGAATTAAAAATCTTAGCAAGAATTGTTTCCGTATGATTACCCATTGCTTTGAATACTTCCGCTGTGATACCATCAATTCCAGATGCTTTACCGTTCTTCATACTTCTGATTGCGTGTCTCACCTCTTCCGGAAGGATACCTGGGACCTCTTCGGTGGGCATGTTTGCATCATCATTTACTTCATCATTTCCTAGAGGATCCTCATACAGCTTGGTGTAAAATTCTTGTACCCATTTCAGGATCAGTTTCCTACTATGGGTTATGGAGCCGTCTTCTAGCATCAAGGCCATCAGCTGTCTCTTTCCGATCGAGAGATGTTGCTTCATTTTCTTGTAACTTCTATTATTTTCTATGGCTTTCTCGATTAGCTCATAATTATATTTTTTCACATCTTCCTTGATGCACTTCCTTATAGTTTTGTTTAGTTCTGCAAAATGGATCATGTCTTTAGGATCATTAGTAATTAACATTTTCCTTATTATACATGTACTTATTTGCCAAAATGTGAAGTGGTAAGAATACAGAATTTTTGTTTGGAAATATTTGGTTTAACCCAGTAGTTCCCAAACTACTGAGACGCACTTTTTCTGTTACAGGATTTCGCTGCACCCCAACCTTGAAATAAGGTTTTATACTCATATATACGGGTATCAAAATCTTGTTGGTACTAAACCATAACCATTATATTAGAGCTAAATTTGTTGCCTTAATGACCCATCTAGGGTTGTCAGACGTCCAGTATATACAGGATTGTCCCGTATTTCATTGTATTTTTTAAAGTCCCGTAAAGCGTTCGTCGGGACGCATATTGTCCTGTATTTGAGAGGCTCAGTTCCAAGCATAAAAATCCTTATTATAATAAAGTAACAGCGTACGGCTAACGATGTAGCCATTCTTTTGATTTTGGAGGACCCATTCCAAAACGTTCCTCAATGTCAGACCAATGACTGCTGCCGGCTGTCATGGCACATTTTGTCTTTTGCATCTTTATCATTACAGATTCGTATAAATATAATTAAAAGCATTCTGATGTTTCGATATGTGATTTATATTTGCTCTATTTCATAACATTAAATTTTATAATTATTGACACGTAATTTTTGTTGATATTTTATGATTATTAAACCTCGTTTATTGTTATTTTACAGCAAATTTTAGACTGTAATTATTATACATTATATTAAGTAGGTACCAGCAATTATTATATTGAAAATTAATTCGATGTCCTGTATTGTAAAAACTCAAATCTGGCAACCCTAGACCCACCAAGATTTCCAAATGATACAATGCTTTACAAAAAAAGTTTTTCGCAGTACCCCAAAAATCCACTACTGAAACTATATTCTGTATGTTATTGAAGCACTATATAGCAGGATAATATGATACTTTTGTACACAAAAAGTAATTCCTTAAGATGGAAACTGAATTGTACCACATTGCAGACACCTTTTTAAAAAATTAAGTTTATTAACTTTACCATGTATTTATATTTATTGTGTTGTAAATATTGTGAGGAACAACAGAATTATTTGACATGAACCATTCCATTCATAATCACAATACAAGGGGAGTTAATGATCTACATGTGCCTAATGCAGTTTAGTTAATAAGTAGCAAAGGCCCAAAGGCGATGGCTATTAAGCTATATAATAAACTGCCATCCTATATTAAGAATACAGTTAGTGTTACATCCTTTTCAAAAAATGTGTTTTTGATTTTTTGACATCTAAATGGTTTTACAGGTTAATGAGTATTTGTGACCTGCATATTTAACTAATATGTATTGTAATCCTTCAATCTCCATTTTTTATATGTTAAAATGGATGTTATAATCCAGCTAATTTGTATGACGAATCCTATGCACCATCTCTCTGTGAGTTCCACTTGGACGAGTAAATATTATAATAATAATATATGTATCCAGTAAAACTGATCAAATCGGAAAAATTAATAAATCAACTTAGATTGGCATTATTACCATTATTACTTTAGGAACTGCATAATAGGAGTGAAAGAGACAGTTCTAGAGAATAATTAATGTATTTTTCTTATTTATTATGAAGAATTGGGTCATAATTTATCACTTTAGTAGAATTCAGACATCACATTATCATCTACTCTTATTATTTAATCAGAACTTACAGTAATGTTGTATAGTTCATCAAAATTCTTATGAAGATGGTATAATGCAGCTGTTTCCAAACTTTACTAAACCACACACCCCCTCATTTAAGAAAAATGTCTTTGCACCACACTATATCATATTCAATCAAAGTTCATAAACAATACCTACTGGATCCACATTTGTAATTAATATAGCCATTTTAAGAAAAACATGGACACAAACAATATGCCCTAGCCATTTGAGGGCTAGAATTCAGTCTCACAATTATGATAGTTAAATGGACAGTAAATACAATACTAAATTTTTTGCATCCCTCTGACCTACCCACCATGCACCTCACAGTTTGGAAACCACTGACATAATGTAACCATATAATTTAATTAAGAATCTGATTAAATATATTTTTTAAATTGAAACATCAATAAGGTTCTAAAGGCATCATTGACTTGTACGCATACTTCGATAGTTCATTTTTCTGGAATCAGGTGATGATGCAGTCGTGGGTGACCTATATCAAATCTGTTCCCATTTATGTTGTATGATCTGTGAAGCATTGATTAGAAAATTTATTCAGAGACAGTACAACATTTGCCAGAAAAAAGTCAGCAAGAGCATATAATTAAAATTTTTGGTTTCGGAGATATAAATTCAAGAAAGTGCAATGTATGTAGTTTTATACTTCAGTTAACACAAATATTTTTTTGCGAGGGCAATAAAAAAACATTTTCATTTCCCTGGGTCTTAGATGATCCATGGGGCAAAAATAACCCCTTGAAATTGGAATTTTAACAATTTCAGATTTATTCCTTCGGCTTTGACCAAAAACCTATAATCCTACCAAATTTCAGGTTTCTAACTCATATGGAAGTGCCTCATAATTTAATTTCTATCCTCCTATATCCTACTAGTGTAAGTGCCCGTTGAATTTGAACGGATTTAGTGAATCTGCTTTTGCTGACAATTCTAGGGTGTATGCGAGATATACAAAAACATTTTAGTTTATCAAAAACTGAAAATCACCTATAAAGAATACTTTTTCACTTAACTTTTCTTAACAATTAACCAAATTTGTTTGTAAACAATCTGTTTCCAGGTGTATTAAATTCAAATATTACAATAATTTTATTTCCTATCATATCACTTTCGCCAAATCCAGTTTCATTTCTTGTGTAATTCTGCCCTTCTGAAATGTTTACTTTTATGTCTTGTAAGCAAGAAACCCGTGAAAAGGCAGTGTATTGCCCTAACCTATACTATAATATAGGTCCAAAAGATAGAAGGAACGATAGGGAAGAACAGCCCTAGCCCTAAATTTATATTACTATTTGAAGAATAAAACATGTAATGTAGATAATTTACCATACCTTTTTAGTTTACAAATATAAGTTCATCCAAAACAATTGTTAGAAAGAATATTATTGTAGTAAGGCTCAGCAAAGAAGAATTAATAAATCACAAATTACTTCTATTGACTGAAATAGATGAATTAATTCAGCTCAATCAGTAAATAGTGAAAGCGTTGCTATAAATAATCAGCAATGGATTAACATTAATCAAACATAAAACTCCACCCGTAAAGAATTACTTCAGTCAAAACATTATGCTGTCAATTTTTCATGTTGTAATTTTATTATTTGAAATGGAAACTAAAATAATGAAAATATAATTAGATAATACTTGATGAATTTGTTTTTGTAAATGAAACAAAAATTTATAAGTAATACACTTTTGTCGTTCTGAGTAATTGCTAGCTAAACTTACGTTATCAGTTATCATAAATCAGTCTTACTTGATACAAAATATTTTATAGTTCCTGCATTTATTTTGAATAATATTTTCTCCATCACCAAGCATTTATATTTTCGACCAATCAGAATTTGACCACCAAGAGTTCCAGATCTACGGACGGACATACATTCTGGATTTTATATTTAAGATGTAAGAAGCAGCTATATATTATAGATATATAATAAATATACATATAATCACAGTTTTGAAAAGAGCCCCGCTCACTCCCTCATCCCGACCCTGTGTTAAGCTTATCCATATCTTTTTTCACAATTTGAAAGCATGTCAACATAATTATGAAGGAAATTTCATGACAGCCATTTTCTTTTGGCTTCACTTATTTAATTATACGGTGAGTCCAAAAACAGGAATAATTTCATTTTATTTACATATTTCATCAATTTGTTATTCTATATATTCAAGTCTGCTCTTTGAAAAAATTACTTTGGTTGAGTTTGCTTCTTATTTATTTGTCAGTTGTCACTTTTCATTTCTCGTAGAGCAAAGCTGAACTTTCTGATGTCAGCACTGATGCCTGTAAACAATAAAAGGAAACCTAAATGCTCCCTCACTTCATAAAGTTTATATTTTAATGGAATTTCTTTGTTGACTTCATCAACTTCCTGGTTTACTTTTGTCCTCCACCTACATCTCTTGTGATTTTGTCGTAATTTCTTTTTACATAATTCACTTCATCATTTCCAGATACCCACTCTTGCATATTTCTAAAGTCACTTTATTTTCTCCTCCTTTTTTTTTGAGAATTCTCTTGAAGTCTTTAATCCCCTTTAAAGTAGATTCTGATTTTTCATCGGTAAACTGTATCTTTCTTGAGTAGAAATTAGTAGCTTGCTTTACTTCTTTTCAACTGAACACCCATTTAAAAATGGCACTTCAAATGCAGTTGGCATTCAGATGTCTTCCTCAATCTCACTGTCTTTCAAAACTGAAATATATTTTAAGGTTCTTCTTATAGTTAAGCTCAGAATTGATCTCTGATCCATCAGGTGAATTAAAGAGAAAGTATTGGGAGACAAAATGACATTCAATTCTTACATCATTAGGTTTCAATGAACCATTTATTGGGTGGACTGGATGCATTGATTAAAAGTAACTGCCTTTGACTAATTTGAATTTCAAAACCATTCTGAAATAGGAAAATCTCCGACAAAGAGTTCTTTCTGAAAACAGTTCTTGTGCAAGCCAATCACTTTACTTTGCATTGTTTATCTTAGGCAAGGAAGTCTACTTCATATTTTTGAAAGCTTTTGCTTTTCCTAAAATTTCAGCTTTTAGTTGTAAGTTCCATTTCCATTAGCTGAAATGAGAGCCACAGTACATTGTTGATTTTTCGGCTGAGGGTGTTGCTTGTCTTTTAAATTGCCTGAATGCATACCAGTAGTGATGGGATTAAGTGGATATCTGCCCTAGCTCAACCATCAAAATCACATAGTGAGTGTAGTCTGTCTCTCCTGCGTATAAATCTCATGGAAAAAGCTTGCCTCTTGAAATATTTGTTAATAGAGCTCGGCTAGATTTTATTTTGCAACAACTAATTCATTCCAATATATGGCTAATATAGTTCATCATTATAAAGGCATAGCCATACACACAAATGCATATGATTAAGAGTACAGGAGGAGAATTTCTCTTACTGCACTGTCAGCACTTCAACAGCAAGTGGCAATGCAAGTTTCTTGAGTGTAAGGGCCTTTGGTGGAAAGAAATAACTATGCCTCTTTTATTTGTATGAAAGAAGGAAAAATCCCTGCTCTTGTAGACTAGGGATCCATGCCATAGTCCCTTGTAATGACCTCATTTAGTATCCCTCATGCTGCATTACACTCTTCTTGTTATATGCGCAGATATATTTTATGTATTGTATGGTTTATGTCCTTCTATATATGAACCTATCTAGCATATGCACATTTATGAGGAAGTAAGAGGAAATTTAAATTATTGGACTTAGGTCTGATTAATGTTAGGAATACAAGAGCAAGGAATACTTTGTTCAAGATTGGTTAGTTCAAAGGCTGTTAAGTATTGTGAGTGATTGCAGGAAAACAATTGATAAAAACTTTTATACAGATAATATTTATAATATATTTTTATGCATTATTTGCATTAGCTTAGGTTACATTATTTATAACATTTACATTGAATTTTGGTGAAGCTCAAAATCTTTCTATTTCCACCAAAGCACTTTGGTTATGTATGTTATTCCACATTTCCAAGATCTCTGTCCCCTCAATAGATCACACTCAAGAAAGAGTGACATAGACTTGGCCAGGGTGAATTTAATATAAAACTTATAATCGCATTTTAAATGGAGCATCTTAATTTCATATTTATATATTCGTACTTTCAAGAACAAGCACTTAAAAATCAAAAGATTAAAAAAGTACTTATCTCCAATTGCCACACCAAGGTTTTGAAAAGCCAGATGCGCATTTAGGATATAATGCTGCTGTCTTCAATGCTAATTCATGGAAAGTAGATTCCAAATGATGTGACTATTGGGAATACCTGAGATAAGTACTTTTTTAAAATTTTAAATGCTTATTTATGAACTTGTCTCTATATGTCAACCATCATTATAAGGCTAATTTGTACCATAAGTGTGTGTTTTCATTGATGGGGATGACAGAAAGGGGATTTAACCTGTTTTCTCCTTATGCTGTCAGGCCCACTTTTCATGGTTTTATGGTGCTTCTGATTTTCTTGGAATGCATCTCCACAGCAAAGTTAGGGAATTGTGATAATACATCCCTAATTTTGTATTGTATATATAAAAACGTCACCGTAGTTGAATCTCTATGCCACTAAAACATGAAATATGCCTTGCTGATCGTTATCTATCCTCAACTGGATGTTATAACTTTGGTAGAAACTTTTAATTCTCATTCCTTGCCATAACCATCTTTGAACTGCGATTCCATGTCGATAAACTGCATATTATGTTGCAATTTTCCCTACCTCGTAGCCAAAATGGATTGATCTAAAATTGAAACCTGATGGAATAGGAAATGAAAATTAATAGTAATAAACAAACTTTTAAACACACAAAGTTAAGAGTATTTCAAGATTGAAAACAAATAATTAATTTTGGATCATACTATAGAATGTCTAAAATACATATGAGATGGTTATACAAAATATTTTGTCAGATGGTCTACTATCGTCCATGTCATATAGTCAAATTAATTTTCAAATTGATGCAAATACAGCATGTGTTTTCCCTTAATTTATAATATGCAACATTAATGATGGTTATATGGGTATCAAAATTAGTTTGTATTTTTGTTTAGATATTTGCTAATGTCCTAATTCAAAAGAGTTGTATATAAGTGGTCCTATTCATCTCTTGATATTCTTGGTATTTTATAATATATTGTTTTAGCAGACAATATCTAGCAATATATAGTTTAAATTTGTGATCACTAACTTTCTTAATTTGATGAACTCAGCTGTGAAAGATCAATTTGAGTTGTTATTTTTTACAATTGATCAATTGTCTGTGAGTGGATAAAACAATAAGTATTCTGGCTCAAAATGCATTTTCAGTATATACTAGCATGCACTAAATCCTTCCAAAATAACTTTGAATACTTAAAAGACCCTGATATATAATAAACATTTTTAGACGATTTGAGCAGGTGTACTAAAACCAGGGCATCGAACCGGAACCGAACCGAAACCGTAAAAAACCGTTATTTTTCCTGGAGTGAACCCGAACCGAAAAAAAATATTTTCCTGAACCCGAACCGAAACCGAAAACCGTTATTTATTTCGTTCCATATTTTTCGGTTCGCATAAAATGTGGGAGCGAAAGAAGGGTTTTTCCTTTTGTTTTAGTTTGAGTCTTTCTGAAAGCCTCACGTTTATAAACCGAATAAGAAAAGGGTTGGGTTTTTCTTGAGAACACATTCTCCTCAGCCTTGGGAAGGATGTGTCTTTGTGATAATATCTGTTGGCTCAATAGTGGGATTTTCCATGTGCATCTTAATACATAGAGAGAGGGTCTACAATACATCCTGCTGATATTACCTGTTAAACGAGGTTACTGGAAATGAACTTGGGCGGTACTTTGAAGACAGCCTCTAATCGTCTTGCTACCCTCCCCCCGAGCATACCCCGTAGAGTGTGTTCCCGGCAAAAATATTTCCCGATTCTTAACTTGGATTTTCCTTAAAGTTGGAGGTTATTGTCCCCCTATACTTTCACTCCCTCTCCATATCCACTGAACCCTTGTATTCTGGTAGTCATCTCTAAAACTTATCCAGGAAGGATCGCTCCGCAGTCGTGGTTTTGAGATATTCTTACTTCGCTTATCCTTTGTTACAGATTAGTAAATTTCTATTTATTTTATAGAGTGCATCTTAAAATGAACACACATATTCGTATTGGTTGCTTAAAACTGAGGAGAAATTAAACATGAATGCGAATTAGTTATTTTTAATGAAATATTTTGCCGACTGCAGAAACCCGCATTACAGACTCCGCCTGAAGAAAGTTCACGGCAGGCCGATTGTCTTATTTTCTTTTTGTTTGCACGTTTGATTGCAGGGTAATATGTAGATGTACGCAGATGTTTTTTATTTGCTGCCTGGTGAAAATCACATGCTTTCGCTTAGTAATAACTTTTCGAAACGGTACTTATCATTTCAATTTCATGAAATAATGAAGTTTAACATTCTCACACTACGTAAGTGATTAAAAATATTCACTCATCGTAAATTTGTATCATCTTAATAAATATATCTACATTTACATAAATACCCTGCAAGCCGCTAGAAGCGTTTGGCAGGGGGTGTCACAACACCAAGTGAAGTCTAGCTAATTCCTCTGTTGGATTGTCTTATCGCGTCTGGGAAAAAGGATCGGTAGTATTTCTCTGTTCTAGCGGTAATTTCGAGATATTTTCTCCTGCACTGTGATCTAACATTACGTTCACTAACACCGATGGGGACGACTATGCCGCGTACGTCTTCAACGAATTCGGAACTTTCAAATTTTTCAAATAGTTTCCTCTTGTATTCAATTCTTCTACTCTTCAACGTCTGCCATTTCAGATCTCTCAATAACTCTGATACACTCGCATCATACCGATATTCTCCTTTTACAAATCTAGCCGCTCTACGCTGAACCATTTCGAGCTCTCTAGTTAGGCCCTCCTCGAAAGGGTCCCAGACGGCGCAACAGTATTCCACGATGGGTCGTATTAGGGAAAAGTACGCGATTTCCTTCACATTCGAGGGGCATCCCCGCAGGACTCTAGAGGAAAGCCCTTGAATTCTGTTTGCCGATGCTATAACGGATTTGATATGCTCTCTACTAGACAAATTGCTACTGAGAATTACTCCTAGGTATTTGTAGCTATTGACGTATTTTAGCTTTAGTTCAGATATTTGGTACGGGTAACGGTTGAAATTCGTGGAGCGCGTGAAGTTCATTGCGGCGCATTTCTTTATATTCAGATCGAGTTGCCAATCTTTACACCATTTCGTGATAGCCTGAAGGTCCTTTTGCAAATTCTCCTGATCGTGTATTGTGTTGATTTCTCCATACACGAGTGTGTCATCCGCGAAGAGTCTAACTTTACACTTTATATTATCCGCTAAATCATTTATATATATCAAGAATAACAAAGGTCCGATTACACTTCCCTGAGGCACGCCGGAAGTCACTTTGACGACGTCTGATGCAACTCCAGCCTTTCTGAATTCTCGGACCCTCAATCTCTGCGGGCTTCTTCCTCGTAAATATTTTATAGACTTTTTCATCCATTTAAGTAATCTCTGAATGAAAAAATTAAGCCGTGCATTTACAGTTTTTACTATAATACGAGCAGTGGACGTGATCTACAAATTGTTAATGAAAATAACGTAATATCTTACTCAACTTACTGGCACTATTGAGATAACGCGATCTCTTATTTTACCGCACGATTTGTAAATAAAAATATTAATAATTCATTATTAGGCATTCCAGCTTTAGCGCATATTAGCTTCGGTCTGTCCGTCCTTCTATCAGGATGCAATTTTTTTCTGTAGCTATTCAGCGGATTTTGATAAAATTTAGTACTAAGGACTAAGCACAGTAAATTAGAAAATGAGATGAATGCTTTGCATAATATAATAAGTTTAGAATGTTCTATCGCAGAAAACTTGCTCATTTATAATTTACTTTATACTTTCCTAGTATGTTGAAATCATTTGCGGCGCATGTATGGTTTGTAAATATTTAATTCAAAATATAATTTTTAATAAATAAGATACATACTAAATATTCACATTTTAATAATTTATTTACGCGTTTTGATTATGTTTTTTAAATATCATTATTTTTATCGTGAAGATGTATTTGATTTAATAAGAAAAATACTTAATAAATCAATTCTTGAAAGTTTCCTAAAAATATTTTAAGGTCGGAGCGAAAAAAACCGGTTCGAACCGGTTCACTGACGCTTGCTGGAGCGAAACCGGAACCGAACCGAAATTTTGTGTTTTGAGTGAACCGGAACGAAAACCGGAGCGAAAATAATTACGGTTCGATGCCCTGACTAAAACACCCATGAAAGAGAGCATTCAGGAGTAAAATTTCAAAGTAACATATAAGGTGGTATTGCTGTGTAGAAATATTGTTACACCAGTATAGATTGAAGTAAATACCTCATCGTCTCTTTTCATTCCAGTTTACAGGATGGCCACAACATATCCTGATCATCCGAAATCATTAACTCAGTCATCTGCTGGCTTGGGATGCTCTATCAGTCCTTTTGAGCCTATTCCTTCATCCCTCCACTCATCCTCTTCACCCATCTCCCCACCTCACCCACCTTTGTCTTCATCCTCATCAACTGCTTCCTCATCTTACGGTAGCAATGGCTCGAATCTCATTCACCATCACCTTAATAACCTCCTTCAACAAGCCTCTCCTCCAAGTCCTGTTTCTTCCCTTAGTACTCATATTCATGATAACGGGAGGTCCATGACACCAGTTCCTTCATTCCATGGCCAATCGCCACCGAATTTTCAAGAATCTTCCCTGACATCATTTTCCAGTCTATCTTTAGATAGAGGTTCTTCCCCTACAAGAGGATCTTTGCACATTTGTTCTAGCTGCAGCGAGAGCACATTATTTGCAGAAAAATGCCAGGAATGTGGAGATGAAGCTTTCTGTGAAAATTGCCTTATTGCACATCAAAGAATTTGCCTTAGTAAAGATCATCATTCTGCACATCAACATTCTGGTAAGTTATTTTATGTGAACATAAAATTTGACTACAGTGGACCCTCATTATATCGTACTAAAGGGGGTGAAGGCCTATCCATTATTGTCGAGTGTCTGTTATATCCTAAACATCCAAAGGAAACGTATATGTTGGCTTAAATAGCTAAAATTTGCATGTTATGAAAGTTAATGTTTTGCTCTGCTGTATATTTATGCAAATTGTAGAGCACATGCAATAATTGCATGGAGTTTTTCTAATTAATTTATGAAAAATATGAATCATATGAATTACATATTCATTAGGTGCGTTTCGCTTCCAGCATAAGCGCCTATTATCGTCGGTCTGTTCATCCATCCACATGTTCGTTCTCGGCTTCTACCAAACGGATTTTCATGAAATTTGTTATTAAGGACTTACAGTCAAAGACAATACGAAAATCACATAAATGAATAACATAAGCCAATTAATGGTACCACTTTACTGGTAACAAAAAATAAACTTTTCATTATATCTCATAAAGTATTAGTCATATCAAAATAGTTTTCAAATAAAACTTGTAGAACTAATAGAGTATTTCTTTTCCTATACATATATTATTGTAGGAGTAGTCGTTATCAATAAAACAAACAAGAATGTCTTAATTTGAGTTGAACTTAGAAAATTTCTTGCATGGTTACTTCATCATTGTTGCTTACATAAACAATCTCACAAAAATATGGTTAATTTCCTTACGTGTGCATGTAATATTTTAAAAAAGGAAGAAAATTGATTATTTATGTCAAAGAAAAGAACTTTAAAACACTTTCCCTCATTTAAACATATATCATTTCTTTCAAATACTCCATTATACGAAACACGCCCATTTGTGATATGCTGTACACTTTCCTGTTTTTATATTTTACTAGTAAAAGGAACTTGCAGTTTGCAAGTAGGAACATATTTATATAAGAACATAATTAAAAATGAAATAAATTATGGTGACCATAAGAAAAATGGCTTGCAAATTGGGAATTGATTTTCCCCTATATTCTTATCTGAAACAGAATTATTCTTAGCAATCGAACTTGGGATACTTTTTTGAGATTTTAGATTGTTCCAGACCCTGGTGGAAATTTGGGAGAAAGTAACAATAAATACAAAAAATGTTTTATGGCAGAAATCTTACGAGTAATGCAAGTCAGTCTGTCACAACCAGTCCCAATGATCAAACACAGGAACAACTCATTTTGATGGATTTACTGCACCATTAAATTATACATTGTATCTAATTATATACATTATCTAATATATACAATTCACTTCGTCGTCGTCATCAGTGGGAAATCGGAACTCTGTAATGCTGTTTTTAGCAAACTTTCCGAGTAGCTAGACGATTGACATTTGGTAGGAATGTTCAGTTCTTAAAGTAGAAGCCATTTACGAAAAAAAATTTCCAAAATCGACCCGAGTTCGATTCCCGAGAATGATTTCCATTCCTTTTAAGATAACATGGAAAAATCGATATTTCGACCTGCAACGTTATTTTATTTTGCTTATTAAAATTCACATATTTGACCTACGATTTTCGGACTTGGGCTGTATTAAAGAAAACTAAATGCAGTTTCTTATTCTTATCGTCTTTTATCACTTTTGAATCTAAATCTTTCAAATTTAACATTTTAATATCATATTTTGACAAAATTTAGCGTTTTTAACTTGAAGTTGCCTTGCCAACTGCTTACATTGTTAAACTCGAAATCCTATTACTCTCACGTATGCTCATGTTCTCTCCGGACCTCCATGGATCCTCCCGGTCCAATTCATAGGTATCAGAGATATCTCAGAATTAGTTTTTACTTTCTCCAATATATGTAGTATAGAGAAAGTATTGTTTTCATGAAAAAATTCGAAATCGAGATTTCAACGTAAATACATGTTTTGAGGTGCGCAAAGGGAGAAATGATTGTATCACCATATAATACATAATTTTATTCGCCAGAGACGTCTGGCATAACCCGGGCATCGCCAGGTACTTTCAGCTATTAGTAAGTATATAATTAGATACAATTTTCGATGTATGTATTCATTAGGTCTTCTACATCATACTCATGTGATAGATCTGTATGAAATAAATTGTATTAGTGGTGTTGTTTAACCACGTTGCACCACTGGATATTCTATCCGTTATAAACTAAGTCTGTTCCATCTAGGTCCGATATACCAAAGGTTCACTGTACTTTATTCCACTCCTTTAAGATTTTACCAATTCACAGAAATTTTTTTAATTTTAAGCTTTCCATCATATAACGATTCTTTAGCCATGTCCATATAATATTAGTACAGGCAACTCCCGAGATTCGACAGGGATGCGTACCTGAAAACGTGGTTGAATTTTCGAAATTGATGGTGCTTATTACAGACCATAGCTATCACTTGGGTTTTGTCCGAAGTCTAATCCCAAACCCATGCTATATCATCACCAGAGGGCGGATTTTGCCCTAAATGCCTTTTCTTTTCCCATGCTCAGAAGTTTAGGCTTATGCTATATAAGTCCATTTTAGGTCATTACGATGACAATATGCTAATTTTATAGTGCCTATAATTGCCTTTTTCGTTGGTTAGTGCCTATTTCATGGATAAGAGCCTATAAATGCATTTTTGACCGATATTTCTCTGCTTTCAGAGAAAACACGTTTTAAGAACGTATCGGTGTAACTGCTAATAGCAGACATGCAGTTATCAAAGAAATAAACATTGCATTAGAAGGCTTTTAGAGTTTGTCTTTCGTAAATGTATGCCATGTCAACAGTATAATTTCGTACGCGGACAAGATTTATGGAGCTGTGGTAGAGGCATTCCAAACCGGCCAAATACAGTCGGAATTTATTTCGTCCTGTGATCACGTATCGAATAGCGCAACAAATTTGCAGCAACAATGGTGCATCAAATGCAGTAATGTCGCCCCCTAGTGGAATCGATAGGAACAAAAAGCTGGAGCAAGTCCCCGGTGCAGATGGTCAAGCAGTTTTCACTAAATTTCAGCGGGTATTCCAGCGAAACCCTGGGTGGAAAGCGATATCAGAGATGTTTTAGAAGGGGGCAGTACAGTCGCAAATGAAGGCAAAATAAGTGCAAGTGAACTTGGCTCCCCGAAATTTTGCCCAGTTACTTCCTGTGAAGTTGAAAGAAGTTTTCCCAGTATAAGAACATTTTAACTGACAAAAGAACAACGTTCTGTATCGAAAACCGGGAAAAATATTTGGTAATTAATTGTAACATAAATCCCGACTGTGACTGATTAGCAAAATGGAAGGAAACGATACTTTCACTGCCTATTTTGGTGCCTATTGTAGCTTATTTTGCCTTCTTAAGCGCCTATTTTTACTTTCTCCATACGTAGTAATGGGAAAGTATTGTATCCATGAAAAAAATCGACTTCGAGATTTCAACGGAAATACATGTTTTGAGGTCCCTAGAACACGTTTAGATTATTTTCGGAATGTTGTCTGTGTGTGTGTGTTAGTGTGGGCGCTCTAACTCAAAAAGTACGTGCCATATCATTATCAAACTTCATATATAACACTTTAACATGAGCATAAAGAACTGATTAGTTTTTCGACAATAACGGGTAACCGGAAGTCGAGGTTTATTCGAAACCCGATTCTGTTTTTGCGATATTTCTTCATTAGATCATCATTATTGTATATACAATTCTATACAAAAGTTATAGAGAATGTAATTTGCTACAGTTTTTATTTGAAACAACTTTCTATAGGAGTTATTGTTTAGGAGTTATTTATAAATAACCAGTTTTTCGGTTTCCGTTAAATATCTCCTTAAAAACATCGTTATTGGTAATCTTCGTAAGGACCAAAGTTGTAGAGAATAATATTTCTTCCAAGTTTTGTTTGATACTAATTTTCGTAGAACCATCCATTTCGGATATATTTCGCTTTATCTTAATACCAGTATACAGCGCCAACACCATGTAGCGGTGAATTCTGTAAACATTCAAAATATACGTAATTTACGGCAACAAGGACGTGTCTTCTTTTATGATACGAAATAATAATTTTGCCTAGTAATATTATTCATAATAATTTAAATATCTATACCCCAAATATGGAGAAAGTCATGTGTTGGCCACATCAGATTTTTTCTTATTTTAGTGCCTATTTGCCTGCCTTTTTAAATGGTTTTTAGTGCCTATGGAACCGCCCTTTAATCATCACATTACCCATAAATAAGTCAGAATGCTCTCTATGAAGCAAACAGTCTCAAAGACCTCGATATTACATTTTCTCTTCGGTCAGCACATTTAGTTTTAGTTTACAAACACAGGAGCCTTTAGAATCTTACAAGTAGAATAAACACGTCTAATTTGTGAAGCACGCACGGAAAAAATCTTATTGCATCAGCAGCTAAAACTTTGTGGGTTACTCGCATTTAGTTGTATTTGCTACCACCATAACTATGGCAACGACAAATTCTGAATCCCAGCGAATGGCTTGTAGCTCTGATTACTACATTTATTCGTTGGTATTGGATTGGTGGCGCTGTTATAAAGTAGGTACCACTGCAATCTTTTGTTGGTGTTCGAGGGAGCCACCAAGTTGGGTGAGAGAGCAACAAAATATGGCCATCACATTCACATTTCTATGAAAACTAATTATCTCTTGTGTATCAAACATTTAAAAAGCAATAAACGTACTTCAATTTCTTCAGCTATGAGAATATCCAGGTTAAATTAGGAAATCTCCGGGTCAGATTATGAAATCTCTGGGTCATTGACGAATTTTAGGTGGCAACCCAGTTTGCCACCTCTTCATGTCTCACCTAAAGTCTGGGGTTATTGCTCATTCTTCGGGTTACACTCTTGTTTTGCCTATATATTTCCTAGACTGGATCTCACTTGTAAACAATGTTGTGCCGACAGGCCAGGGGGTTTGCAATTGAGTTGAGCTATCTCCTGCCATCTAGCCTTACTCGTACCAATTTCCCATTCAAATATGTTGTTTCATTCTTGAGTTTCCCAGAGCCACCCTAATGGGTTAACAGAACAGGGAATTGCTTAAAGATGCCAACATGATAAATTGAGTACAGAAGACCCTGTAAATCCCTCCCCCTGGAACTTGCCGGCAAGAAAAAAGGTCATATGGGCCAGACTGGGAATATAACCCCCCCTTAGGGGCACCAAAAAGATGCCTTGCCCCCGGGCGTCGAAGACCCTAGCTACGCCGCTGCTCTAATCATGGTCTCACTAATAGGAATGTGTTTCTTACACTGATCATCTACCCAAAGTTTTAAAAGTTTTTTCATTTTAGGAATCACAACAGCACGCCTAGGACTGTTGAACGACACATTCCCAACGTTACTGCGATTTCAGTATGGCTTTCACCTTTCTCAACACACTTTAAAATTTCTAATTTCAATTCATAATTGAGTCTTATATACTCTTATTTTATTCACTTGCATTATCACTATTACATTTCCTTTTAGATATCATGTCAAGTGATACATTTATAAATAAATAAATTTAAATAAAAGATTAACAGAAAAAAGAGTGAAATCAGCACAAATTCAAACAATTAGAGTAGAAATAACTAGGTCTATGCTGAAACTAAACCTCGCGTGGTTGATCGGGACGAAAATTACTTCGTGTAGACTAGTTCCCAATTCGTTCGGCTGTATCAAAATCTCCAATTTGTTGAATCTTGCACTATTGAATCTTGGGAGTCGCCTATATTTGTTATCAGCATCTTACAAAAAGTGCTATTTTTTGTAAAAAAATAGATTGAACTTTAAAATTTTTATATTTTAATGCAGTAGTTTCATTGCATTTTGAAATCTACCCTGATTTGAGTGAAAAATAGAATGACAAAATTTTTATAAAATTTCTTTAGATTATTGCTTGAAATATATTTTTACCTTCCTGTTTAAAAAATTGTTTTCACATTTTTTCCTATCGTTTTATAGAATCTGGAGGAAAGATGGTGGATATTCAACCTCCACTGGATGTAACATCAGTTGGTTCACTTTTTTACAATCCAATGTCAGAAATAGGTGCCAAATTGCACCTTCTGTTGTCACCTCCAACATCATCTGTTAAAGAAACAAGAACAGTCACATCAGTGAGTCATTCAAGCCTAAATCATCGTGGTTTTTCAACTTCTTCTGACAGCATATCAACCTTTCATACCAAACAAGGAAGCATATTTTCAGAGTCAAAAAATGTAACAATTGGTGCCCTAGAAGAAGCCCTGGCTGCAACTCGTGCCACTTTGGAAAGGGTATCTGCAAGAGCAGCATTAGCATCTGTGCAGGTATTTTTTAAATGTTAAATTCAGCCCAGCATTATCATTTGGTATAATAATGTTACATCATTTGTTTCAAAGTTTTATAAGAAACATATCTAGTAACTAGAAACATTTTCATTGTTTATTCTAAAAATGAAAGGATTGTTTACCAGAATAAAGATAATTCTTGCCTGTATATTGAGTTCAAAATTTTTCTATCATTAAGCTTTATTTTCATTACACCAAACTTGGAAAAGGCATTTTATTATTTGCCAATAGCAGTGAAACAACTCAAAACCCAAAATTAAAGTTATAGAAAATTGACAATTTCACTGACTGAGATAGTGATGAGAAAATATTTATTTTGTGTTGTAAAAATTTGAGTTTAAAATTCTTGTATGCTTATAAAGAATGAGTTTTTCCTAGCTTTTATATAAGATTTTACTTAGCAAATAAATGATTCCACTTATATTTTGAGAGATTTCTCTATTTTTAAACTGTACATGGGTATATGAGAATGAATGGGATAGCTATTGCTTGGAAAGATGCAGCAAAACCCAAGGGGCAATTCAATCCTAGCTATTCCATTGAAAAGTTCAGTCGCTTTTATGCCAAAATACGGTAAAACCTGTACCTTACGAACTTCCTTAGAACGAAGAACTCCATATAATGAAAATTATCGCAGGTCTTGAAAAATTCACTAATAAAACTATACGGAAAACCTCTATATTACGAACCTCCAGTAATTATGAAACCTCCCAATTACGAAATAAAAATCGCACCCGTTCCACTAAAAACAAACCTCCATATAGCAAAATTAAAAAAAAAGAATATTGTACTCGCTGTTGTAAAGCAGAAATCAATGTCATCTATGTGGTGTTGACGCTGTTATTACGACCTCACCTGAATGATTTGAAGTGTAGTATTTGTTGTAATTTCAAGCATTTCGAGTGATAAGGTAGGTAGATCTCGTCTTTCGCGGCTTTATCTTTCACGTATTTCGATCTTTTATGGCTCCACATTTGCAACCAGTTGTGTCTTTCGTGATCTCATGTTTCGCTCTTTCACGGAGAAAAATCACAGAAAAGGTTATGTGAAATTTTTTATATGTGGAATGAATCGCCTTTTCCTCATGTTTTCTCTCATAGTCAGGCTGGAAAAATATTGTTGCGTTATTCTAATATGTAAAAATATTTACGTAAGTGCATTAATGTAATATATTTGAGTAATTAAAAAAATTAGATACACGTGTCATATATACTTATAAATATTTTTGGGATGCAATCCTCCCACACTTTTGTGCCCCTTCACATGCGAAAAGTTGCAAAATATAAGCTGGTATCACCATTCAGGAGCTTTCTTCCTTTTTGGTGACAAGGAAGTCCCGAGGAGAAACTCAACCCTCAACTCTTGATCCTTCCTATTGAGGATAATTGGGGTATTTGCTCAGGTTTGACATAGTTCAAATGCTTAAGCTTTGCATTTTATGCATCATTCATTATTGGTGGAGTTTCGCAGTTTTTCAGGAAAGTAACACTCCGAGAAAGACAAGGACTACCGTACAGGCAGTCCCCTACTTTCGTACATAATGCATTCCTGAAAACGTGTACATAAGTCGAATGTACGAAAGTTGAACAATAGACTTACATGTTATAATGGGGGTTCCGTTCCCAGAGAGCAAAAAAATATTATAAAATCTCTAATTATGGTATAAATGTTTAGTTTTTTGAGCAGGGGCATTTTAGACATAATCGTCAATTTTATAGTATAGAGAGATAGGGCAAAATGCAATAAAATATTTAAATAATTGCACAAATAAACACTGCTGTACAGACGAAGATGGCGACGCAACAGAAACTGGTGGCTGGCAGCCAGCACCACTCGAAATGTTTGTTCGTCATTTCACTGATGTACGAAAGTCCGAATTCAGCATACGAAAGGTGGTTTAGGGGTGCGAATGTATAATGTACGAAAGTGCGAGTTGTACAAAAGTCAAACGTACGAAAAATTAGCTCCTGCAAGTTATGCAACCACAGTTCTTTTTTTTTTTCGATTCTATTATGGACCTTAAGAAAGATTTTATTTTCTGATACTTTTTTCGTGTTCTTTTACCTTGTTTTAAGTCTTTCATTTGAAGTTCATTTTTCTGCGGTCACCAATACAGAGGACAAATGATCCATTCTTGCTGGGATGGGAATCAAACCCTGTATTTCTTATTGCTTTAACTCTTTCGTGATTTCGTCTTTCGCAGTGTTTTCAGGAATGTAACCCCCACGAAAGACAAGATCTGCCTGTAGGTATAATTAAGTATGAAAATTTATTAAAAACACATAATAAAATATAAATTCTTTTTTATAAATTAATTTTCTATAGATAATTTCTCATTAGTAGCTCTTTGTGGTAAATGTTGAAGACCAACTGAATACATAACTTTTATTTAAATAAAGGACTTAAAAATATATTTTTCATTAATATTTTTTGTGCTATATTTTTGTTTACTTTTATTTGGCTATTTATTGATATACTATTGTCTCTAATGTACATAACAAAATTTGCCATTTAAATATTTTGAATACTGAAAAAGTAAATTCAGGATAAAGTAATCCAAGTTTTGAATAATAATAATGATATAGCTCAGTAGCCCAGAGATACCCTACATCATAAATTGCCACATCATATAAAGTATTGTTTACTATGAAAATTGATCAATGTTACATGAATGAAAAAATAATACAGGCGACTCCCGAGTCTCATTGGGGATGCGTTCCTGAAAACGTGTTCAAATCTTGAATATTCGAGTGTCGAACGCCGTTTTTCTATATACTTGCATGTTATATTCGGGGGATACATTCTCGCATCTTGGGAAAAAGTCTCCCTCACGTTCTATAAAGATAAAATAACATTACTAATATGTTAATACAACAATATTAAATTATGAATAAATTATATAATAAATATTTTAAATGTATAACTTATTTTTTGCACTAAAAAGGAAAAAATAAATTTGTGTTTCGAACTTCAAAGATAGATGTATGCAATATGCTTTACAGACAGCCCGGTCCGGATTGCACGAGTCGTTTATTACAAACGACTCGTGCGAGCTGGATAACATACCTGCGTACATCTATCTATACATACAATTATTTATCACAGCGAAATTAATATAAAAGTTATTAAAAATGCACAAAATAACTTAAGAATAAAGAAACAATAAAATTAAAAATATTTTCATACCTTAAATCTTTTTCAACTGCGCTTACTGGACTTGGTTTATTAATTGAGAAGTTGGAAGATTTTAGTTGGAAGAAGAGGAACTATTGGGTGGGGAACTGTTTATTGTTTTTATCAAATTACCTGAATTTATCACGTTCTAGAATTTTTTCCTTCTGTTTCACATAAGTGCTAATAGTTGACACATTCCCAACGATCATACGATTTCAGTATGGCTTTCAGTATGTGTTTCTGACACTGATCATCTACCCAAAGTTTTAAAAGTTTTTCCATTTTAGGAATCACAACACCGCGCCTAGGACTGTTTATTGTTGTTATCAAATTACGTGAATTTATCACATCTTCTAGAATTTTCTCCTACTGTTTTACATAAGTGCTAATAGTTGAAGGACACATTCCCAACGATCGTGCGATTTCAGCTTGGCTTTCACCTTTCTCAATACGCTTTAAAATTTCTAATTTCAATTCATAAGTATGAATCTTATGCCCTCTTTTATTTGATTCCCTTACATTATCACTATTACATTTCCTTTTAGATGCCATGTCAAGTGATAAATTTATAAATAAATTTCAATAAAAGATTAACAGAAAAAAGAGTGAAATCATCACAAAGTCAAACAATTAGAGCAGATATAACTACGTCTACACCAAAACTAAACCTCGTGTTTGGTCGGAACCAATAACTACGCGAAAATTATTCTGCATATATTATCAATCGGCGGGATCGAAATCTCGAATTAATCAAGACTCAAACAATCAAGACTCGGGAGTCGCCTGTATATTGTTTTTATCATAAAGTGAATTTTTTGGAAACATTCTTTAACTAAAATGTTGAAATAAATTATAACCCAGGGCCAGCCAAAGGGGAGATGGGGCAGATGCGAGGCATCCTGGCCCCTGTATAATGGGGCCCCAGAAGTTCTCAATTATTCATGTATTGAGTGTAAATTTTGCAAAAACTTTTACTAAAAATTACTTTAAAACTGATTAACAATAAAGAAACATTCTTTAAAAGTTATAATATTAAACTGGGACTCCATAAATCCTTCGTTATTACTATAAATATTAATATCGTTGGGCCCCCAATGATGTTTGCATCCGATCCCACTTCGTTGCTTGGCCGACTCTGTTATAACCAACAATAATATGCTAATATGCATATATGATGAATCTGAAAAAATCTCCATACAACGAACCGCCTTACAACAAAGTGCCAAAAGTTGGGTCCCTTCAATTTCATTATAAAGAGGTTTTACTGTAATATTGTTACCATTGCTTAATTTGGCATTCTAGAGAATTGGCTTAATCTGCTGAATTTGTTTGCATTGGTGTTAAGTTGAAATAATGAAGTGATGGCTAATTTCGCATTGATTTTAAGAACTATCCATCTCATTTGATGGATGAAATTTACCATAATGCTCTTGCCCAGTTAATAATTTCAATGTTGTATTCCATTCATGAAATTTTACTGTGATAGAAATAGCACTCCTACAATTATTATATTTTTCAACGGTTACATTAATACAAATACATTAGAATGTTTCATTATTTTCCTATATTGATACAAATCTTATAATTTATTTAATCATGCATAATTTTTTCTCTTTTTCAGATCCGTTCATTTGCTCGCTGTCTTTCAGAAGCAGTACAGAGGCACGAGTCAGATCTACTTGCATCGGTAGAGAAAGTTAGAGCTTTGAAAGAGGCTTCGTTGTCGGAACGAGCACATCAAATACAACAAGCTCTCAATCGCCTTATAGCCCTTCCTCCTCCCTCCTCCCCTGGTTCTCCTTTGTCTACTCCAGATGCTCATTCCATTCTGAATTTCATCTTGAATCCACTTCCATCATCACGTGTTGGATCTCCTTCAAGGACATCAAATGCCGCATTAATCCAATCAAAACCTATTGTTGAGGTGGAAGAGTTTTTGAAACCATGTGAAGATGATTATGTTGCATTCCAGTCGCCTACAGATTGTTCAATCATCCTTCATGCTTTGTCATCTGCTGGAAGAGTAGTCTCTTCTGCTTTTGCCATGTTTACTGTCGCATCTGGTAAAGGTCTACACCATGCACTTGTGGGTCACTCAGCTTCTTTTGAAGTTCGCATGCGTGACCATCTTGGCCAATTATCTGACATTCCTAATGATGCCATCTCTATCAAAGTTCACAATCCTGATGGTAAGATTAATATTTTTGTTATCAACCATTTTAGCCAAACAATTTTTCATTATAAATTTAATTATTCAAGCCAGTTACTGTTTTAAAAAACCATTTGAATCAGAGAGTCTAAATGTTTTTGCAAATTCCTCATTTGCATGATTTTCAAATATCACCATAA
Source organism: Uropetala carovei (assembly GCA_036926305.1). NCBI lineage: Eukaryota > Metazoa > Arthropoda > Insecta > Odonata > Petaluridae > Uropetala > Uropetala carovei. The sequence goes on along the minus strand of JAXCHB010000054.1, from coordinate 9,887,964 downwards.
CTTAAAAAGAGTAAATTAAATTTTTATGGGAGTTTCAGTTGTTACTTAGTTGTGCTTATTATATTAGAGTGTTGGAAAAAGGTTAGCCCATTCTTGGGTCATAGACCTTAAGAACCTGCTTTTGTTGTTCTAGTCTCGGTGTTGTGTTTTTTAAAAATACTTCTAAAAATAAGCTTTGCAGTTGGCACGCCTATCTATATTATCTCATGGATTCCAAAGGCTAACAGATGGTACTCTTTCTTTGAGGAGTCAACTTCTCTTTTTGTTAAATTTCTTCGATAAATTATATAAAATATATGACATTAAAATTTTATGTACTAATTTTTAATTTTTCAGTCACTTAATATTAATCTATTCTTTTTAAACCATTACTAAGGTTCTTGGGCAAATGGAACTGTTGAAAAGTACAATCAGGAAGTGAGGGGCACCGTAAGAGCATCTTGGATACCATCACATGAAGGCACTCATTCAGTCAACGTTCTGTTGAGAGGAAAGCATATTCGAGGCAGTCCATTTGTTGTGCAAGCATATCGAATTCGAGATTATTCTAACATAAGAAATCCTGTCATGGTGTTAGGAGGTGAGGGAGAGGAGGAGGGACGTCTCTGTCGACCGTGGGGTGTTGCAGTGGATAAGCGTGGCAATATTGTTGTAGCAGATCGAAGTAACAATCGTATCCAAGTAAGTTTTATTCATAATTTGAACTATTTATCTGCATAAATGTCACATATTATTTTAGCTAGTTAAATTTTTCATTTTTACTGTCTCATATACTGAGTTTCTAGAAGAAGTATTGTGATTGTGAGAAATTCAAATTCCAGATTATGATGAGTATATATCTGAAAAAGTTAGGAAAGCGTACAACGTATCACAAATGGGGCGCGTTTCGTGCAATGGAGTATTAGAAAGCAATTATATACCTGTACGTAAGGGAAATAGCGTTTTAAAGTCCTTTTCTTCATCATAAATAATCCATTTTCTTCCTATTTAATAGTATTACATGCACATGTAAGGAAATTAAACGTTTGTTTTGGAGATTGTTTATGTTAGCAACAGTGAAGTAACCATGCAAGAAATTTTCAGTTCAACTCCATATAAGACTTTCTTGTTTGATTTTCTCGATAACGGCTACTCCTACGATGACAATATATAGAAAAGGAAATACTCTACTTTACCAGTTCTACAACTTTTATTGGAAAAATATTTTGATATGAACAATAGTTTACGAGATATGACGAAAATTTAATTTTTTGTCTCTAGTAAAGTGGTACCCCTGATTGGCGTACGTGATTCATTTTTGCGATTTTATTATTATATTTGATTGAAAGTCCTTAATATCAAATTTCATAAAAATCCGTTCGGTAGAAGCTGAGAATGAACATGCGGACGGACGGACGGACCGACCGACGATAATAGGCGCTCACGCTGTAAGCGAAACGCGCCTAAAAAGTGGAACATGTGATTTTGCTAGTCTTCCATTCATAGATCTATGGATTAAACAGTTTAACAGACTCTGATGAAATTTTGGATTTACATAGCATATCATCCAGAAGAGAAGCCTTGTTGAAATGAGCCATGTACTATAGAATTATATTATTTTTGTCAAACACACAACAACACAATTTTTTTTCCTTTTACTATTCAATGCTCAGAATTTCAATTATCTTGTCCTGTCACATTACTTTTGTTAATACTAAAAGGGGAAGAATAAGTTTGAATTGTTTAAAGTGAAGTTTAAGAAATACTACAGAGAATATGCTATGCAATAAGTGGTACACCTAGGGTTACCAATCATCCTGGATTTGCTGAGAGTCTCCTGGAATAGGGCAAGATTCCAGAAATTCTCCCAACTCCCGGATTGAGGCCTTTTTCTCCTGTTTTCACTTAACAAGGTAATCGCCATGCAGGTTACATATTTGACAACAATGACATTGAAGAGTTGGCAACAATGGCCTGGGTGGGTCTCGTACATATTTAAATTGACTACATATGTATTTGTATATAAAACTAGAGGGATTTAAAATGTGTATACAATGTAACAAGTGCGTAATGCGGGAGTTGGGAGACAGCTCAACTAAGTTTCATACAGCAGCTAAAAAGTATTGATATCTGTGCCAAAGCAGTGTGCATTTATAATCCAGTTAATAAGATTTACTACAGAAGAGGTATTTGTATTTGAATGATATTATATATGTTTTTACTTCTTGCTCCAACTCGGCAGACCTTCTGGTGAGTACATTGGCATTTTTTAATACATATAATTAGATTTTCACCGCATGCCTAGTGGCAAACATTAATATTATTAAAACTATTGCTTTTAACTTCCTGCCCTCTCACATCAAGGATTTTGGTTGGCAAACCAACAAAAGGCAAAAACCAATCAAAGCATGTATCATATTGATTTAGTGCCACAAAAACATTTGTGTTATTTAACTATTGTTTTATGATTACAAATTATCTCTAATGTCTTTATCACGAATAAAATTTAGTTGGCACACAAAAAAATCAAGGACTTTTTGTGGCACACAAGCTGAAAAGATTTGACAATTGCTGTAATATTGGCATGCAGGCAATAGAAGTATCGCCATCATTGTCATAGAGAATCATCCAAGATCGGAATAAAAAGAATTGGCTAGCGTCTATACAGTACTATAAAAATAAAATAAGATTAACTACTCGTTATATGTTTTCTCATAAAAAACAATACAAGTTTCATGGTTTGCTTAAGAGTTTTTTCAGCTTTGAGAAACCTCTTCCGGAATTTCTGACTCATTAAGCAAAAAATCTTCCGTAATCAACTCCGCACGAGTTATCAACCCAAGGTACACCCATCCATTGCTTCGCATGGTACATGCATTCCTGGAAAAGACCATGCAAAGCAAAAATAATGCAAAGTTGGATAGGTTTCCCATTAGAAATACATGTTATCGTTTGAGTGATATCTTGAGTTCAAGATGCAACAATCTTTATAAAAGTCCAAGTCTCTGTGTTTGTTGTATATTTTATGGGCAGTTACTCTAGTTATATTGTAATGAGTAACGATTGCATGGAGTTTGTTTGTCATTACATGAGTGCTAACATGATCAGTAAATGCCATGGAAAAGATTTTCCTTTTCGAATGATTTTTTTCTTACCATTTGAAAATTACATTTATGTAAAAATATTTTCCTATATGTTCATTTTGTCATATTTGGTAATGGTTTTTTTCATCATTTTACATGAAAGTGTTGCCTTTATGATTTTAAATCTAATAGGGAAAAAGAAGACAATACCAGTTACTTCTTGGATTAGATTCTTTCAGCATTTAAGTACCACGATGTGGGTTACTTGTATTATTTCTGGATAACTTGCTCCCTGTTCATCTTAGAGATATAAAATAAAAAGTATTCTTTTCATGACAAACATCTATAATTTACAAATATGTATCTGAAATTGTCAATGGTTCAAAGGGTTCTATATTCTCCTTGATGAATCAAAGATGTAAGTTGACTTTTGTATTATAAATCTGGTCCAAAACATAAGGCAACACACCCAATGGCATTATTTCTTGTTATCCATTTTCTGCACTCACAGCACATCACCATCTCATACATTCTTTGGTCCAATGGTTGCTATAATGATGTTCTAGACACATGAGATATCTCAATGTACTGCTAAGAAAAATTCTGGGTCCAACTTTTCTCCCTCTCTTCTGGTATTCCTTCTCCCTATCTTTACTCAGTACAGGTAAAACATCTCATCATATGCCACCTAATTGTAAGGATGTCATCTGCTCAAAAAAGATTTGCAAGGAACTATGCACCAAAATATTTTAATTTCTCTTCTATCCTTACTGTCCCATCTGATATTTACATAGTCATCTGGTCTGTTTTCTTTATGATCTTCTCCTATTCACAAAGAAATCCTGATTGGGCAACAGCAATCTCCTTTCAAAGGAACAAATTCACTCTAGTCGCTGCATATTTTTGTGATTGCAATAACCAAGAATCTCTTTCCGAAACACGGGTTCCTGTGGGCTATGAAGTTGCTAAAAGTGTGAGATGAGATATTATTCCTGTGTAGATGCCTTCTAAGAACTCAGATCCAAGTTGTAAAAAGATATAAATCAACAAATACATAGTATTAAAAATATAAACTAATGAGATTCTTACAATGCAACAGTGGCGTCAGCCATCCTTTAAAGGTTTGACCATCCAAAGTGAAACTTATGGCCGTGCAAATCAAGGCAGTTCTTTAAAAAGAAAACCATGCTAAACCAAAAATGAGTAAAGAAAAACTGTGCAATTCAAGGGATTCACATTAATGATGACGTAGGTTAAATTTCAGATGAGTTTATTGGCACAATGTGGTTACCAGCTGAGGTCTGCAACAAAAAATCTCCAGCAGAGGGCCTTTGCAAATGTGTTTACAGAGTAGCAAAGGAAATTTCTTCACAGAAGATAAGCCATTCAGAATGGATAAAGGTCAATTTTTGATTAACATGTTTTATTCTTAACCCATTTTGTTATGAATGAAATTTATCATTGCAGAGTCAAAATTATGTTGAATAAAGTTTAACAATAGCATGAGGGTCAGGTAAAAACAGAATGATGTTTCTATCAAGGCAGCACTAAGGTTTAAGTGAATAGTACATCATACATCCAAATTTACAAACAATACACCATTACCTCTCATTTTAGTTTTTTATTAGTGATAGTCGCACACAACATTTTAAAGTAAATAGATGTAGCCATCATTGTCTGATTAAAAAATACAGGGTGTCTACAATGAAATGTCCGAATTTTATCATGTTCTCAGGAAGTAAGCAATAAAGGTATGAAAACTTTATTGACAAACCTCAGTCCTACAACACATCAAGTTTTAACCAAAAAATCAATAGACTTCCACGGTGCTCCTTTGGTGACACGTAGGATATCCAGTCTGTACTCGATTTCCATCCAGATTTGCTGTAACATGTCTGGAGTGATTGTACCAACAGCTTCCACAATCTGGGCACGGAGGTCTCGAAGGTTCCACACTTTAGTGGCGTAAACTCTGTCCTTGATATAGCCCCATAAAAAGAAATCCAACGGCATGATATCAGGGGAACGTGGAGGCCAATCCTTCGGTCCATCTCGTCCAATCCAACGACCTGGAAATGTTGCATTCAGAGCTCGCCCCATGTCTTGCGACCAGTGGGGTGGAGCACCGTCTTGCTGAAAAAAGACGTTCGGCTGCAGGTGTTCTTGCTGAGGAAAGGTATAGAGCTGCAGCATGTCCAGGTATGAGCTTCCTGTGACAGTGCTCTCCGCAAAGATAAACGGTCCAATGATCATGTTGGACATGAGGCCACAACAAACATTCACTTTCTTGCCCCGGTTCCATTACGCATTGTGGATTCTGTGATCCCCACATTCGAACGTTATGCCTGTTCGATGCTCCCGAGACATGAAAATTGGCCTCGTCGGAAAACATGATGGTAGTCAGGAAGTTGGGATCTGTGTCAATGCGGTCAAGCATGTTATGGGCAAATTGCTCTCACCGTGGCTTGTCATCTGGCTTTATCTCCTGCGGAAGCTGCACCTTGTATGCATACAGACGCAACCGCTTTCGGAGAACCCTATGCACAGTTGCAGGTGGTATCTGCAGTTCCCGTGAAGCTCGACGGATTGATTTCCGTGGAATTCGGACAAATGCTTGGCGGACGTTCTCTACTTGTTCATAAAAGACACGTTGCGAGCCTCCTCCGTGCCCTTTCAGCATGCTCCCAGTCTCCAGAAACTTCTTGTGCCATGCTTTTATCCACTTGGCATATGGTGCTGCCTTCTGATAAACATGACGAAACTCCCTTTGCACCATCACAATGGACTTCAACTCGGAAAACCACACGACAACTAGTGCCTTCTCCTGCGCTGACGCCATATTTTACTTGAAGTGACGACAACACCCCAACAATGGTCCATGAGATTCTGTAAAAATTCAGGCGGGAATTTGAATTCCTGTAATACAACAGGGACACTTCTGACCAGAAAATACTGTATTTGCCGATTTATAAATAGTCGCCGAAATCAGGGTGTTTCATTGTAGACACCCAGTGTATTGTAATTCAGTTAATTTGAATGAAAAGACAGCAAATGTATGCATAAATTATTTATTTATATCTTCTCTTTTAGATATTCTCTTCAGATGGAAGATTCCTTCGAGCATTTGGGTCGCAGGGATCAGGTTGTGGAGAATTTGAACGTCCAGCAGGAGTTGCTTGTGACTGCCTAGGTCGCATTGTAGTTGCAGATAAGGATAACCATAGGATACAGGTAACTTAATTAATCATTCATTTTCAACTTAAACATGTTCATATTGGCTCATCCCATTTGTGGGTCAGACAGACCCATTTACCAGTGTGTTGGTGGTACACACGGGGGGAGGTGGAGGATCCACCAGGTCCAGACCCACCCTTGGCAAATTGTGATTTTTCTAAACTGTGGAAACATACATCGTTACTTTAAATCTGAGGTCATGGGTGCCACCAGAGAGGAATAGGAGATGGGTTCCCAGATGATATGTCCACAGTCTTTTTGTCCACTGCCTTTATGTCCACTCTTTTATGTCCACAGCCTTTATGTCCACTGCCCTTATGTCCACAGTCTTTACCTCCACGGTAATATATGTCCACAGTCTTTATGTCCACTGCCTTTATGTCCACTCTTATATGTCCACAGCCTTTTCGTCCACTGACTTTAATATCCACTTTTGTTTATGTCCACAACCTTTTTGTCCACTGTATTTATGTCCACTATTATATATGTCCACAGCCTTTTTGTCCACCGTTTCTTTGGTCCACTTTTGTATGTGTCCACAGCCTTTTCATCCACTGTTTTCTTTGTCCACTTTTGCATATGTCCACATAGACTTTATTTCTAAGTATGAAAAATATGAAGGGCAAACCTGAAAATAGAGGAGAGTTTGAAGGAGAGGGAGGAATCCGAAGGAAACACAGTGGACATTGGTATCGATCGACTAGGAATTTTATAACAATTACGCATATGAAGCGAAAAATTGAAAATGGAGGGGGGTAGTAGGAGGGGGAGGGAAAAAGGGGTACGAGAGGAAACCGAAGGAAACACTGCAGGCATTGGTATCCATTGAATAGGAATTTTATAACAATTACGAATATGAAGCGAAAAATTGAAAATGGAGGGGGTATAGTAGGACGGGGAGGGAAAAGGGGGTACAGACAGACAGACAAACGACTTTATTTAGGGCGAAATTGAGACTGTGAAGTCCCTTCTTACATTTAACCCTTAAATATACGAGAGGAATCTGAAGGAAACACAGCGGACATTGGTATCGATCGACTAGGAATTTTATAACAATTACGAATATGAAGCAAAAAATTGAAAATGGAGGGGGTGTAGTAGGAGGGAGAGGGAAAAGGGGGTGCGGAAGGAATCTGAAGGAAACACAGCGGACATTGGTATCGATCGACTAGGAAATTTATAACAATTGCGAATATGAAGCAAAAAATTAAAAAATATTTGTCTGCAACAATGTAATTCACCAAGAAGACGAAAAAATGTTGACGAACATCAGTCGATCAACTGTAACGTCTCGCATAAATATCTGGAAAGCTTTCATAGAACAAATTTGTTCTGAATGGAAAGTCGTCGATTTTAAATAAAGTTTCTGTTGTCTCTGCTACCTCACTAGTGCATGTCAAGTGACGGCTGTGGTTACAATACATTTTCGTGGGGGGCCCCAAAATCCGTTTTCCATCGGGCTCCCATAGGTTTCACGCCGGCCATGTGCAACAGTATAGTGTTACTTCGTTACTAAAGGATTTAAATTGGGAGTCGTTATAGGAGCGACGGATGAGAGCTTCATTTAACTTACTGAAAAGTTCATATCGGAAGGATTAGATGAGGAAGTTTTAGAAATAAAAGAAGTCCCAACTGACATAGGGAGACAGGATCATGACGATAAAATACGTGAGACTGATTGTAGAACCGAGAGATATCGTGGATCTTTTTTCTCTAGGGCATAGGTCTTCAAATTGTGTTCCCCGGAACCCTTGGTTTCCGCTGAAGCCTGTAGGGGTTCCGCGGAGGACAGAGGAAGAGATTCGATACATTCTTCCTTCTCTTATTTACAGCAGGAAACATGACTTTCACTTTTAAACTGTATAATATACGATACATAAACTATGTAAATGACTATTATAGTATTATAAAGTTAATTTTATTGCGATTTGGCATACCATCTCTTAGGGTTCCGTGGGAAAAAATATTTGAATATAATGTTTCCGTGGCCACAAAAAGTTTGAGAACCCCTGCTATAGGACAATCAGGGAACATAATAGGAGAGTTTAAGTCAGAACAGAGGAAAATTAGTGATACTTTGGTGCATCGTACCTCCACCCACATAGAAACTTGTATAGCATATTTTGCCTTGCATTTTTCGTTGCTTTTAAAATTACTTACAATTAAGACATTTATTTCCATTTATGCCAGGTGTATTTCTTTGTTAAAAAACTTCCCATGGAGAAATTAAAATTACGAAAAAGTTGAATCTCCTGAAAATTCCGATCTATGGAAAATACTTCAAACAGTGTTTCACAGGAATAACATGCTTTATTACCTCGCTGGAATTCAAAATTAAACATAAAGATTTTCATATAAACTGCTTGGAAAGAAAAAAGATCCGAAAGTAAATTTACACATCCCATTGCAGGTATTTCAAGAAATCTAGGGAGTATTTGCGACTTCAATCAAATCAATGAATATAGATTATTGAGGATTTCGGATGAATGATGTTAAATATAGAAGGTCAAAAATCTGCCTCTCTCATACGGCGACAAATACCCACACACAAAAGAATAATTCCAAAAAACTGGATAATTATATTTAGTGAAGCATAAAGGATTCCTTTCATTAATTCAAATTGCTTTGTTCATAAAAAATACCAATGGTAGAATATATCTGTAGAATGAAAAATCGATTCTCCTTCAATATCCGTTTAAAGAAAAATACTCTAAACGAAAGATGCAGGAATAACATCCTCTATGACATGTATATCCAACTGGTGGATGGTGCGTAACAATCATTCTTTGGAAGCGTGAGTGCCACCCTTCTACGGCATTGTTGGTCCGCTGTTGTCTGTTTACAGTTTGCTCATATACCTACACTCCATAATTCCAGACCAAACCTAGGGGGAATGGCTCCTCTCATCCCCCTACCTTCCCTTCCTCGTATATAAGTTATTTCCACATACGTTGCTAGATCCCCTAGTGCAGGGTCGAGGATTGCAAGCTAGTGGTCAAAAATATCAAGCACGTCCTCAACAGGGATAAATGGTAATGCCGTCAACATCCGTATACCATTCCTAATAACGTCGTTATTATTGAATTGAGCTTTTAGACCTAATGCCATTACATGTTCCATATGGATTGACAGAAATGGAAGAGACATCCCTTAATGGTAGAATTGGTGAATACATTCCGCACTGCATTTATAGCACTTAATTCAAAATCAAGCATGACTAGTTTTGGATTAAAATTATAATTAAAAACTCACAGTGTTGTTTGAGTTTTTAAAATATTGATGCATAAGAACCTTCGTCTTTTCTTTTCGTTAAGCAATATACAAATGGAAATACACGCCCCTGCACCACACCATGTATTGTATATAGCTGGAAAAATAGCTTAGGCATTGTATTGAAAGTGCCATCCATATACCGTATTCACCCGAATCCAAGACGACCCTGAATCTAAGACGACCCCCCATTTTGATGATTCCAAAAGAGAAAAAAGCTCAAATTGACCTTCATGACTACAAAAATTATAAATCTTGTGAAATATTTATTTTCTCTTATACTTTTCTTGAATGTCATTGTCTTTTAACCTTTTAAAATCATAAGATCACATCACAAATAGAACCATTCAGGTTTTCAAACAAATTAAATGGTAGCATTCATTTTAAGATAACATTAAAAATAAAGTAAATACATTGAAAGAATATACTCATTTCAGGACAACAAAAAAACATTTCAATCCAAGTGCTGCATAAAATCATTTTATTGTGTTAGTCATCATCACTGTCTATGCAACCTTCACTATTTTCCTCATGCTCACTATCTTTATCACTCTCAACTTCATCATCAGTCTCCCAAAAACATCATCCTCACTCCCATCCATGGCATTAGATAAGCAGCATTTCTTAAATCCTTTCACTATTACTTTTGCATTTATTTGTTGCCACGATGCCTTGATCCATTGGCAGAGCATTGCAACTTCAGGTTTCTTAAGATTTCCTTTAGGTGTTAAAGTGTGAGTTCCACTCTGTAACCACTCAGAATACAAAACCTTTAAATTATTTTTAAAACACTTATTGACAGCAACATCTAAAACTTGAAGTTGCGATGTATTCCTCCAGGTATTACAATAAGATCAATATTCATCGCACTCATTATGTTTTTAATTTCAGGAGATAAGTGTCCTTGAATGCATCCATTGAAAGCATTGCTCTTTGTTTCAGTAAAGCTCCTGGCCGTCTATTCCACACCACATGTAACCAATCTCTCATTAGTTCTTTAGTCATCCACCCCTTTTCTCGACACCTATTATTCCACTTGGCAAATGTTTCTTAGGCATTGTTTTCCGCTTTAGAATCACATATGGTGGTAATTTAGTCCCATCTGCTAAAACCACCAACATTACCGTGACTCGCATTTTTTCGTTGCCTGTAGTTTTAATTAGGACGGAATTCGCACCTTTTTCGTTCACAGTATAATTAGATGGCATGTAGAAGAAAACCGGAGTTTCATCGGCATTTCCTATTTGGCTCAAAAGGTAATTATTGGTTTTTCTAAGTCCAATTACGTATTTCTGGTAAGCGAGAAGTTTTTCAACATAGTCTTCTGACAATTTCTGACACAGCGAAGTTCGTCACCGTAAAGAAAAATTATTTCGTCGCATCATTCCCACACACCAACTTCTGCTGGCCTTGAATTCTTACAATGATATATTAAGTCCTCTAGTAATTTCATTAGCTTTAAGTATAATACTTTCAGTCGAAACAGGCATACCGTTCTTCCTCATGGTGCGCACAAACTTGACTACTTCTTCTTCAATGCCATGAAATCGGCCTAATTTTGGACCACTGAGCAACTTGTGGCTTTGGCTTTTTCTAGTTCCTGTTTTGAGAGTTTCCATCGACGCACATTTGCCTCAGATACACCGAACTTTCTACTCGCATCACAGTTATTAGTTTTGTCGGCGTAATTTATCACGATCAGCTTAAAATTTGTATCTTAGCACCGTCTAATTCCTTTGTTAACTTTCCCTTTGCACTTGTGCCACGTACTTCAACATGATCTGTCATTTTAACTTAAGGGTTGTGCATTTAAATCAAGAATGCACAACTCAAAATTACTGTCACACTTAGCGAATCGCGGTGCGTCGTTTGAAAGGGGAATCCCAATGATTTCCGCTCTCATTTGTTTTGACATTGCGGTTGCCATTACGTGCAAGATGAAAGTACGTCGTCTGTGTTATGATCGTCGACGATGATTATTAGTCTAAATAATTATTATTCCCGTCATGTTTTTCTTATTGTTATTACTATTTTTATTTCACTTGTTTATGCACGTACTTGAATTTGCTGTTGTGAATTGTTTACTCTAATATACCATTTGTTGTAAAAACCATTGATTAAATGCTTAAATATACTTCGTATTCGAATTTCGGCGTAATTTATCACGATCAGCTTAAAATTTGTATCTTAGCTCCGTCTAATTCCTTCGTTAACTTTCCCTTTGCACTCGTGCCACGTACTTCAACATGATCTGTCATTTTAACTTAAGGGTTGTGCATTTAAATCAAGAATGCACAACTCAAAATTACTGTCACACTTAGCGAATCGCGGTGCGTCGTTTGAAAGGGGAATCCCAATGATTTCCGCTCTCATTTGTTTTGACATTGCGGTTGCCATTACGTGCAAGATGAAAGTACGTCGTCTGTGTTATGATCGTCGACGATGATTATTAGTCTAAATAATTATTATTCCCGTCATGTTTTTCTTATTGTTATTACTATTTTTATTTCACTTGTTTATGCACGTACTTGAATTTGCTGTTGTGAATTGTTTACTCTAATATACCATTTGTTGTAAAAACCATTGATTAAATGCTTAAATATACTTCGTATTCGAATGTAAGACGACTCTTGATATTTACAGCTGAAAATTTGGAAAAAAAGGTCGTCTTAGATTCAGGTGAATACGGTAGATCTGTGTGCTCCTGCACAACTGATTGGGCCCCCACGCAACTCAAGTTTTTGGAGCTCCCATTTATATAACGAGTAACAGTTTTTAAAAAATTCAAAAATAAAATCTTTTTGCTTAATAAAATAGGCGGTCTTAAAAAAATAAAACAAGAAAATTTTCAGACTATTTGCTCGTTATAATAGATTTTGGTTTCATATTATATTCATTACTGTTGCTTTACATATCATTTACGTAATAATTTCGCTTTGATAGGAGGTTTTCAAGGTTGAGCTTCATTAAAAATGTGTTTTGCTATTAACTTTACATTCCAAATCCATTTACTCCAGCTAATGGAATGAGATTATTACGTAAATGATATGTAAAGTTAAAGTAATGACAAGTACGTGACACAAAAATCTTTTATAACAAACAAATAAAACAAGCTAAAAGACTTATTTTTCTATTTTTTAAAATTCTTACTTGTTTTAATCTTTTAATTGCGAAAATGAATACCATTAGGTGAAAAATAACGAACATAAATAATTTACCTCAATATGTCGTCTTGGCTGCTTAGGGCGTCCGACAGTCGTCAAAACAGAGGATGGAGTCATTTTTAAATCGAAGAACGGCAGTCACAATCATGAGCTTGATATTCAGAATGCTACGAGAGCGAAAGTGGTGGAACAATCTTAAAGATAAACAGAAGCTTCAGCTACTTCAGTTTATAGGGAAATACTAACCAAAGAATTGGATCCCTAAGATATAGAAGCTGCTTCTGCTATGCCCAGCTACGAGAACGTACATACAATGCTTCATAGGGCTGCTGCTAAACCTTGTCCTTGTCTTCCAGATTCATTATCAGAATTGATCATCCTGGATGAATATGTTATAAAATTCCTAGTCGATCGACACCAATGCCCTCAGTGTTTTCTACGGATTTCTTCCGGACCCACATTTCCCTCCCCCTCGTACTATACCCCCCTCCATTTTCAATTTTTCGCTTCATATTCGTAATTGTTATAAAATTCCTAGTCGATCGATACCAATGTCCACAGTGTTTCCTTCGGATTACTTCCGCACCCCCTTTTCCCTCCCCCTCCTACTACACCCCCTCCATTTTCATTTTTAAGCTTCATATTTGTAATTGTTATAAAATTCCTATTCTACGGATACCAATGCCCACAGTGTTTCCTTCGGTTTCCTCTCGTACCCCTTTTTCCCTCCCCGTCCTACTACCTCCCCTCCATTTTCAATTTTTCGCTTCATATGCGTAATTGTTATAAAATTCCTAGTCGATCGATACCAATGTCCACAATGTTTCCTTCAGATTCCTTCCGAACCCCCTTTTCCCTCCCCCTTTTCCCTCCCCCTCCTACTACACCCCTCCATTTTCAATTTTTCGCTTCATATTCGTAACTGTTATAGAATTCCTAGTCGATCGATACCAATGTCTGCTGTGTTTCCATCGGATTCCTTCCGCACCCCCTTTTCCCTCCCCCTCCTACTACACCCCCTTCATTTTCATTTTTTAGCTTCATATTCGTAATTGTTATAAAATTCCTATTCGATGGATACCAATGCCTGCAGTGTTTCCTTCGGTTTCCTCTCGTACCCCTTTTTCCCTCCCCCTCCTACTACCCCCCCTCAATTATCAATTTTTCGCTTCATATTCGTAACTGTTATAGAATTCCTAGTTGATCGATACCAATGTCCGCAGTGTTTCCTTTGGATTCCTTCCGCACCCCCTTTTCCCTCCCCCTCCTACTACACCCCCTCCATTTTCATTTTTTGGCTTCATATTCGTAATTGTTATAAAATTCCTATTCAATGGATACCAATGCCTGCAGTGTTTCCTTCGGTTTCCTCTCGTACCCCTTTTTCTCTCCCCCTCCTACTACCTCCCCTCCATTTTCAATTTTTCGCTTCATATGCGTAATTGTTATAAAATTCCTAGTCGATCGATACCAATGTCCGCTGTGTTTCCTTCGGATTCCTCTCATACCCCCTTTTCCCTCCCCCTCCTACTACACCCCCTCCATTTTCATTTTTAAGCTTCATATTCGTAATTGTTATAAAATTCCTATTCGACGGATACCAATGCCCGCAGTGTTTCCTTCGGTTTCCTCTTGTACCCCTTTTTCCCTCCCCCTCCTACTACCCCCCCTCAATTTTCAATTTTTCGCTTCATTTTCGTAATTGTTATAAAATTCCTAGTCGATCAATGCCAATGTCCGCAGTGTTTCCTTCGGATTCCTTCCGCACCCCCTTTTCCCTCCCCCTCCTACTACACCCCCTCCATTTTCATTTTTTGGCTTCATATTCGTAATTGTTATAAAATTCCTATTCAATGGATACCAATGCCTGCAGTGTTTCCTTCGGTTTCCTCTCGTACCCCTTTTTCCCTCCCCCTCCTACTACCTCCCCTCCATTTTCAATTTTTCGCTTCATATTCATAATTGTTATAAAATTCCTAGTTGATCGATACCAATGTCCGCTGTGTTTCCTTCGGATTCCTCCCTCTCCTTCAAACTCTCCTCTATTTTCAGGTTTGCCCTTCATATTTTTCATACTTAGAAATAAAGTCTATGTGGACATATGCAAAAGTGGACAAAGAAAACAGTGGATGAAAAGGCTGTGGACACATACAAAAGTGGACAAAAGAAACAGTGGACAAAAAGGCTGTGGACATATATAATAGTGGACATAAAGACAGTGGACATAAAGGCAGTGGACATATAGACTGTGGACATAAAGACTGTGGACATAAAGACTGTGGACATAAGGGCAGTGGACATAAAGGCTGTGGACATAAAAGAGTGGACATAAAGACTGTGGACATATCATCTGTGGATCAGGAGATGGATTGCCCCCTTTGTTTTTAACAAATATAATGAATAATCATGACATTGATGTAACTTGCATACAACGTTTGTGCTTGTCAAATATTTCATACCCCCCTTGAGAGAATCCTGTGTGCGCTACTGCAGTGAGTTGTACTGTGCTAAAAAGAAAAAGTTGCTGTAAATGGAGATTGTGTAACTTTCACACCAGGATAATATCCATTTCAAAATACCTCCAGTTACTATTAAGACTATAAATTTCTCATTTCAGACAGTCCTCGACTTCTATAAGTTGAATCTTTATATGTTAAATTGCACTTTCCCATAGGTCCAATGTGAGGAATTGGAATTACATTTTTGACAGGGGCCCATAATACAAGGGTCACTCCAAAAGTCAAGGCAACTATTTTTTTCTGGCCAAACATGTGGCAATGTGGGAAATCCAATACATACGTTTTATAGCATGTGAAATGTACTTCTAAATGTAACCATCAGATGGGGAATAATATACAGGACCCAGTGATAGGAGGCAAGCAAACTACATGCGTTTTAAATCTTGGTTTTATTCTGACGTGCAGAGTGAACATGGAACAACAGTATGAGTATTTGGGAACAAGAATACATACAAAAGAAAATAAAGTACAAAGAATACTACATCACGTAGGCCTACACACTGTTAGCAACCTTCAAAGTAGTCCCTAAGGTTGTTTATGGTTCGTTGCCAACGATAGGGAAGGCGGTGAATACCATCAGCTGCCGTCTAATGTGTGCCACCTTGCACTGAACTGCTGTCAAAATGTCCTCTCTGTTTGCGAAGCGTTTCCCACACAATGGCTGCTTCACTTTGGGGATCAGATCGTAGTCAAATGGACTGAGGTCGGGAGAATAGGGAGGGTGTGGTAACACTTCCCATCCCCAATGCCGGAGAATGTTCTTAACAGTGTCCACTGCGATGCATATCGGCAGTCGAAAGTCCTCCACTTTTGAATGCCTGTACCCACCTTGCAACTGTTCGATAGGATAGGGCATGATCACCCAATGCTTCATGTAGCTCTGCATGGCACTCCCGTGCATTTCTGCCAGAGAGAACTGCTATTTTCACGCTGTTCCACTTTACTGACTTCCATTTTTGACCGAGGTCGCCAGTGTGATGATGTGTATGCGCGAACTGCATGTGCACTGCTGCACATATACTCCATCTGACGGTAACATTCAGAAGTACATTTCACGTGCTTTCAAATGTATGTATTGGATTTCCCGCATTGCCACATGTTTGGCCAGGAAAAAATAGTTGCCATGACTTTCGGAGTGACCCTCGTATTATATTTATTCAAATTTTATTGAAAATATTCATACAATTATAAATGTACCAGTAAATAAATTTAAAACAGCCTGCCAATATTGTACTTTTAATATGAATTGTGAACATCTTACAGAACAAATATGCACAAAAACCATTATGATTTTACGTGCCTGTGAATAGACTCATTTAATTACATTGTAGAATGTTTTGAAGTGCTATGTTGCATCATTACTTAACTGGCTGAGCATTATTATGAGTGTTCCTTAATTAGAAAACATTCCAAGTCCAGAACATTGTACGTTGGGGCATATTTAGTCCTGGACTGCTTGTATTTCCAATATTTTATGGAGTAGTTGAAAGACTTATCTGCTAGGTACATACCATTTAAAAAGATTGGCTATCCCATCCTGAAATCCCCATTGAGATCCATTGAATTGTGCTGATTTATTAAAGCAAAAACCTTTAATCACAAATGAGCATCTCTCTCTCTCTAACTTGAATTTCCATGAAAAGATTTCATTACCGAGTGAGGAAAGAACTACTGAAGCAGAAAGTAAGCAGCAGTTTCTTTAAAAAGTTAGACATAAACTGAGAAAACATATACAACAAGGATTAATACTGAATCAATGGGTTAAAAAAGCATTCCCTAGCTATGCTCAAATCAGACAGATCTTCACAAGAAAACATGCACAAGGAGACAGAATACTAAATCAATTGGCAAATAGTTGAATCTACCGTATATACTCCTGTATAACGAGCCCTCATGTATAATGCACGCTCGTGTATAACGCACACCTTGATTTTTGTGGGGTATAAGAATAAAATTTTAGAATTATATTGTCATGTTAAGTATTAACTAGGGTACCATAAATACATTACATTATCGCTAGTTAACAATTTTAAAACACTTGGACTTGTCCATAAGTATTACATTCAACAAGCTCTACATTACATCTTACTTAGAGAGACATCATCAATAATGAAGTTGAGTTGAGATGGCCAAACACATAGAAAACCGCAGCACCACTGCTGCCAATCCTTTTAAATCAGAAAGAAAGGGATCTATAAAAATAGTTTTGATTTATAGCGGATTTTGGTTCTCTCTTTCCTATCTCGTTCTAAAACTGTTTAATAGAAGGAATAACATGAAAATTTAACAAACAAATCTGGAAACAAGAAACGTGACAGTTGAGATTAAGGTCATCCACATCATTCTATGGGTTTTAAATTACCGTATCTGCCCGAATACAGGCCGATGTTTTTTGTCAAAATCTATCATGAAAAAATCACCCCTCCGCTTAAATGAGAGTCCAAGGAAAATTTGGGTTATGGTTAAATCTCGTAGTCACCCATAGATGGCAGCACGTCTCTCATTTCTGTTGCGTTCAAATGATAGTACTATATTTTTCGTAAAGTAAATATTTGACCTATGATGAATATTAACCCTCTCATGACCAGCTGCCCGAAAAATACGCTTTCAAGTTTACCTCCGAAAACCAGGGTTGTTAGATGAAACCGAACCTAAAGAATAGTTTCGGTTCGGAACGAAACTATATCTTTTCTCTTGCCATTTAGTTTCGGTTCGTAACGAAACTATGTTCCGTGATGGGTTTAGTTCCGTTCCAGAACGGAATTGTTTAGTCGGAACGAAATATTTCATTCCGGAACAGTTCCTTTTCTTGAATGGGTTCGGGTTCAAGTTGAGAGTTATTGGGAGATACGTTCAGTAGTTTCGTTCCAAGCAAACTGCACCATTATTCTGGTCGTGGGGTGGAGAAGAGACCGAGATACTCGCATAGAGTAGAAGCCTGCAAATCATACGTGGCACCTTAGGGGCTTAATTAGGCTTAAATTTATTCTTCTAATGTAAGCCGTTTTAACAAATTCAATATCTTCTTGGTTTTTTAGATCCATCCCCAATGGCCAACCAAAATTTCACTATTTTTTAAAATATCCTTTTTCCGGAAAAATTCGCACTAAATACAAACTAACCGATGAGCAAACTGACAAAAATTAAACTGAGGAGCCGGCTTCCTATGAGGAGCCAATGCGCGAAGCCGTCGCTTAACGGTACGGTTAATACGGAGCGGGAGATGCATCGACTACGCGTCGACACCGGTCGTCTGCGTGCGGTAGCAACCGTCGACGGCGGCATTGAATGTGTTAATGATATGGCGATTTTTCCGCAAACACCCATTTTCCATCAGCAAGAAAAACAACTCCGTACGAGGTCGGCGTTCACTACTCACTGCGCACTCTACATCTTCCCAGTGGTGATATTAGGAAGTAAGATCCCCCTCCTATCCCCGACCTCCCCTCTCGCATTCCCCCCTCGCCCTCTCCTCTCGCCATTAGACGCGAGTAAAAACCATTGAAAACTGGCTGGAACCAAAGCTGGATCGGTGTAGGAGCCAGAACGAAACTATTTCATGTGCGAACCCGATCCGGAATGGTTCAGTATCGTTCCATCGACATTTCATTCCGAAGATTTCGTTCCACTTTCGTTCCGGTTCCACTTTCGTTCCGGTTCCACTTTCGTTCCGGTTCCACTTTCGTTCCGGGTCCACTTTCGTTCCGGTTCCACTTTCGTTTCACAACTTTGGTTCCTTTTTCGGTTTGGTTCCTGTGAACCGTTCCTTGAACCGAAACCTATCTGGAACCATTCCTTTTCAGTGGGTTCGGTTTCGTTTAACAACCCTGCCAAAAACTGCGACTTTCACTTTTCCTCACGGAAATGACGTCATATACCATAGAAACACGAGACGTAGCGTGTTTGGCATACTTTTTGGAAATGTGTCCGAATTTGCCATCCGAACTTTCAAAGTTTTTATTTTTTTCGATATAAAAACCACCCCACATGCCGATAGTAATTCTTCTACTTCCGACTATGATGTAAATTATAGTTCGGGTAGTGAATTTTTCGGATTTGATATAGAAGACCGAGTTTTCCCGAGAACGAATTCTTCTGCAGTACCTCGTTTACAATACAAGTCAGATATTTAAATTAACAACATTTCGGATGACAAAGTTAGTATATCTGGGGTTGATTCTGAAAATGTTTTTTGGATGAAGATACGGAAGAAAATATCCATTGGAGTGATTCATTGGAGTCCGTAAAAACAACATTATTTCTCAATAAATATCTTTAAATTGTGATTGTATAACTATTTTATTTAATGTTTCCCGAAATTGGAGGCCATCTTGGATTATTTCGGACTTTTGGGGTCAGCAGCGTGTTGCATCTTTGGTCGTGAGAGGGTTAATGAATAAATAATAAAGGCTAGAATATTGAATTTAGCACTACCTGTGCTTTGTTACCGTTTAAGGCTGGGTTTTTCACATTATTTGAGTAGTCACATTGTTTACGTAGATTGACTCTGCAAACGATTACACAAAATGCATTGACGGCTTAGTATGCTCAACTGTTTGAATTTCGGCAAAACTTTACATGGAACGTCTATAATTATAAAAATGCAATTTCATAAGGTAATGTAAATGCTAATTTCATTGGAAATAGACTTGGATGAAAAATTATCTTGGCGAGATCGCTATTACTATATTTGTGAAAATGATGATGAATGAAATTATTGTCACTGAATGTGGAACATTGTTCAACAATTCAAAATTATTAATTGGAGTAATATTTCAAAATGTCAACAACTAAACCATTTTCCACTCATTTCTTCGATCTCGAATAATATATTCTAAGCCATGCATGAATGCCCGGCACACTTCAGCATAAAATCTACGAAATTTACGTTTTTGGCAAAAGATTGTGGAAATTTTTGAGGGGTCGACTTCTATTCAGGCAGATATGGTACATTGTTAATTGTACAGGCATCCCTCGCTATTCGTCCTACCAATTTTTGTCTTTTAGCTTATTCGTCCATAACCAATTATAACCAAACCCCCAGTCATTCATCCATTCCCTCCCTTATTCGCCCGTCAAAATAGCTGGAACCTACAAAGAGGGACTCTCAGACGATTACTCATCAAACGATGAGATGCTAAGGATTTATTGTTCTCAGCAGTATTAACTTTACGATTGAGAAATGAAAACATCTCATAGGATGTCTGTCTTTCCCTTGTGACTGCGGCTAACAGCAAATTAACACGTTCGCTGCGGGACTCTGATTGGCCAATCACACCCCCATGCTGACCACGGTTTTTTGTTTAAAACTCCATGATAAGACTCTATATGTTATATTACATTCATATCTCTACCAATTCACCCCCGAATTTGCTAGAAATACTAAGAATATCGCGTTTGTCCCGTCATTTGCAACAGCAAATTCCCTCATCGGTGTATTTGCATATTGTTTCCCCTTTGTTTAGTTTAGCATTCACAACTTCGATGGGATTTCCCTTTCTTTTTGGCTGCAAAGTTCCTGCACAATAAGTTTTTTTTTAAAAAAGCTCTTCAGTGAGATTACACGAATTATAAAAATTGTCCATAAATAAAATAAAACTTCAAGCTTCACTGAAAAAATGGCATAAATTGGTGAAAGATTTAGATACGGTTTGAACTATATGAAAGCTCGTTTCAAACTGAGTGCGGGAGAGCAAGACTGGAGCCTCTACCCCAGGCGTAAAGGCCACAGAGCCGTGAGAAGTGGAAGGGAGATATCACGTGCTAGGTGCGTGACCCGCCTGTCTTAAGGAACAACAGTCACGGAACTCTGTAATGCTATTTTTAACAAACTTTCCGAGTAGCTAGAAGATTGACATTTGGTAGGAATGTTCAGTTCTTAAAGTAGAAGCCATTTACGAAAAAAAAATTTCCAAAATCGACCCGAGTTCGATTCCCGAGAATGATTTCCATTCCTTTTAAGATAACATGGAAAAATCGATATTTCGACCTGCAACGTTATTTTATTTTGCTTATTAAAATTCACATATTTGACCTACGATTTTCGGACTTGGGCTGTATTAAAGAAAAATAAATGCAGTTTCTTATTCTTATCGTCTTTTATCACTTTTGAATCTAAATCTTTCAAATTTAACATTTTAATATCATATTTTGACAAAATTTAGCGTTTTTAACTTGAAGTTGCCTTGCCAACTGATTACATTGTTAAACTCGAAATCCTATTACTCTCACGTATGCTCATGTTCTCTCCGGACCTCCATGGACCCTCCCGGCCCAATTCATAGGTATCAGAGATATCTCAGAATTAGTTTTTACTTTCTCCAATATATGTAGTATAGAGAAAGTATTGTTTTCATGAAAAAATTCGAAATCGAGATTTCAACGTAAATACACGTTTTGAGGTGCACAAAGAGAGAAATGATTGTATTACCAGATAATACATAATTTTATTCGCCAAAGACGTCTGGCATAACCCGGGCATTGCCAGGTACTTTTGGCTAGTAATTAATATATGTATAATCTGAATTATGGATAATTTGGTTTTCCCTTAATTCACTCAAAAAGCGAGAATCTGGTGCAAGGTAGGTACACTTTAATTTCTGATTTTAAGTGCACAAAAGTGTTACCCATGTATAACGTGCACCTCTACTTTATGACATAGATTATTTGGCCTTCAAACTGCACACTATACTTGACTATATGCAGTATATGCTTTCATGTAGGAGTCAGACAGATGAACAAACCAAATACATAAGTGGATTTTTTAAGTCTGTAAAAAGACTAACTAAGCCCGTTTTGCTACAATTGTAGCATTTCCACCTGTTCAAATATTTTTGTAGAGCACCATTAGAATGCCCAAGAGCACAGAGGTGATCTCTAGCATCAGGTTGTGAACCTCTACCGTAGACTTTCACTGGTCTTTTGCTCCTAATTGGAAGGAATCCCATATTTTTGTCTTACACTGAAATAAATTACACCTTGGGAAATTTTTCATATTTTAATTTATAAAAATCTAGTGTTAGAAAATACACTGCACCCTGGTTATAACACTGGGTTTAGGGGGGGTGGTTCTGACCCACATTATAACCGAGGATATGATTGTATTGCTTAATACACGTTCATACAGCTTATTCTAAAATTTCTTTAATTGCTACAAACAACATAATACTCCGGTATACTCAACTCCCTTTTTATTTGTGCATTTAATCTTTCAATAATTGTTAGTTTTTCCATAATGGTACAGGTACTAATTGTATGTGAGTTCAAAAAATGTGATTTAATTTTAATGCGCTCAACTAATTTAGACCGATCTCAATTAATGGCACTCGCTTTAATGCGAATTGTTAATTTTCTGTTTACTCTTGGTGTGAGGTCTTCCCACCTCCAGTTGTTGGAATTCACCATTTTCTTTCCTTCCTTCCGAGTGAGAGAGAACGTATTCTCTCAGCTTCAAGTGCAAACTTCGCTGGCGGTGAACACCATGTTTTACTCAAAATTTCTTAGCATTGTCTAGCATTCTTTTTCAAACTAAATAATTATAAACATAATTTATTCATACTGAAATGATCTAAATATTATTAAAATAAGAAAAAGGATGTGCTGTATTGGACAATCAGTTTAAGTATCAGCAAGAATATTCTAATTAGGGTTGCCAACCTCCGGCTTTCGGACTGGAGATCTCTTGGTCATCGCCATAATCTCCGGTCTCTGGGTGAGCAGCACAAATCTCCGGTTCAATTTCGATTGCAGCGGAAAGCCCTTTTTTTGACTTTTTTGCGTTTTTTATAAATGATTCGAATGATGAAAGTTTGCACTTTTCCATTGTATTTTTTATACAAAAAACTTAAATTGATGATGCTCTTACAATTTCGTTAATTAGCGATATTTTAAAAAATAAACCGATTTTTAATCATATGTTCTAAAATCATGAGTGCCTTTCAGAATATTGAATATATTTATCATTACATTTAACTACTCTCAGGTTTCTTCTAAAGTATCCAGGTTTTAGCAAACTCCAGTTCGTAAAGATCTTAAAGTAGGCAACCCGTAAAAACATCTCCGGTTCATGAAGATCTAAAAGTTGGCAACCCTAATTCTAGTGCTTTTTGTAGCAGACCTCACACATTTTCATTGATTCTTATGGGGAAATTATGTTCAATTTATGCGATTTCACCCTATAAATCTTTTTTTTGGAACACAACTTTCGCATAAATCGAGGAGTACCTGTGTACGACTTTCCCTTATTTACGTTCACTATTACTCATAAATTAAATCTGAATTAATTATAGTTGACAGTTCTGTCTGTAAAAAATCGCTCAATTCACCAATACAGAATTACAGTCACTGAAAAAGACAAGTGATGAACCTTTTACAGGCATTCATTGCTCAATACTAACTGGACTCGCTAATATATGCTTGCATTTCACTAAGACACTGCTCCCAATGGTTGATCATATTGTATGAAAATGACCCAAGATGTGCAGGCATTACTCATGCTTTACTCCCCTCTGCAGCATAGCATAGGTCCCTGGCCACCCTTTCTTTCCAAGAAACAGGGAGGAAGGAAGACCAGGGGTATAACCAGTGGTGTTACAACCAGAGCACAGTGCATTTTGAGGATTCTTAATTAAAATGAATAGATTTTTAATACATGCTTTTGTCCCAAGTTCATATCTTCATTTTAAGTCATGTAAATTTACGAAAGAATAAAACCCATAACGTCACTTAATGTATTTAGTAAATTTAAAAAAAGATTGCCTTATAAAAATGGATGGAGGAAGAATGAAAACATAATTTGGATTTGTGTTGTTTGTTGTGTAATGCTTTTTTCTTTATTTCAAGTAATATGTATTAAAAATTTTGATTTGTCTAACCAGGTATTTTCAGCTGCTGATACATCCTTCATTTTAATGTTTGGAGAACGTGGTAGCAGAGTTGGCCAGTTTCATTACCCCTGGGATGTGGATTGTGCACCAGATGCCGGTGCAATTGTGGTATCAGACACAAGGAACCACAGAGTGCAGCTTTTTACTCCAGCTGGTGTATTTCTTCAGAAGTTTGGTTTTGAAGGTTCTAATGCACCTGGCATGTGGAAGCACTTTGATTCTCCAAGAGGAGTTTGCTTCTTCCGACATCCATCGTCAAAATCTAGCTCTGCACCTTTAACTTTTCATCACCCTGATAGTAGGAAGATTAAAATCAATGAGAAGGTCCTTCATGGAGGTTTGGCTCACAAAGGAAAGCAAACAGTATCTTCTGATGATCAGCCTATCAGCACTTCTTTACCTTCCATGACCTCTGAGGGAAATGGATGTGCAGGTAATGGAGATGCCGGTCCAGTCAGTGGTATATGGATGACTCATCATGTGGTTGTTACTGACTTTAATAACCATATCCTTGTTGTGATTGATCCTGACTTCCTCAATGCACGGTCACTTGGAGGCTCTGGGAATGGGCCTGGACAATTCATGAGGCCTCAGGTAAGCAAAATCAAATGCAACATTGTTTCTTAATATGATTACACTCACTCCCAGCTTTTATGTGGTTTGAGTAGCACCATTCCATGTTAACAATTATTTAATATTCGAATTATGCTTGCATGTTCCATGTTAGTGTTCTTTAAACTTTCTCATATAAGTTGCAAAGCCCACTGAGCAGTGCCTCTTTGCATCAATAGCACAGTAGAACTGGATGGTGATGTGTATGCTTGTCACTATTTTTGTTAGTCAAAACATTAATTTGCCCCAAAAATAAAGAGATCATGAGTTATCAGCAGCTATCAAGCTTATTTATTTTTAGTGCTGAGAAAAAAAGAGGAAAAGCTTAACATTCAAGAATAAATTGCACATTTTAATGAGACTAAAATTTGGAAAGTGGCAATGTGAAATTTGTCAAGCTTTATCTTTGGCAGCTTCTACAGTAAGGACAATGGTGAATAATACCAATAAAATTAAAGAACATTGGAAGGTCATCTGCAAATATATAAAAGTAGGTGTAGGTATTCTTCTTTTATTCTATTTCCCATTCTTTTATGTTTTCTGTTCAATTTATATATTTTATACTATTGAATCTATGTACTTTGCTCCATTTTTATTCAAATTTTACTCAATTGTGTACTAAAAATTGTAATCCAATTAACAATCCAAATTACTTTTCAATTTTAAATATAATTACATGCAAATGTACTATGTATTCTGTGTTACTATGCATTGTTTATAGATATTAGTTTGTATATTTTTCATATATTATAAGCTATTTCCATACCCACTTACAGGATCTTAGGAACAAATTAATGTTTGTAACATTATTTCTTATAGAAATCTATGCTCTGAATAGCAGTGTTTCAGTTAGAGCTTGATTTTTGTGGAATAAATTGTGTGTTAAGCAGGAGTGGCATCTAGTCTAGCAAATGGTCAAATAAGCGCACATGAATCAATTTCATAAATAAGTCAATATTTATATAATTAAATTTTGTTAGTTTCTTCCTGTAACAGATTTTAAAATTAAAGAATCTTTGTGTGTCTATGAAAAACACAATAAAAGAGAAATTAGGAAATATTTTTAGTTTTTTCCATTAAAGCATACTCAAAACGTTAAGAAACCAAATTTATTTGTAAATTTCTTTAATGTTACTTTCATTCTATAATGCCTCTCTTATTATTCTATAAATTTAATTTCTTTCTTAGGGTGTTACAGTAGATGAAGAAGGGCGAATTATAGTTGCAGATTCCCGGAACAATAGAATACAGGTGTTTGAGCCAAATGGAACTTTCTTGACTCAATGGGGGACAGTCGGAACAAAACCTGGCGAAATAGACCGGCCATCAGGAATTTGCGTGACCCCAAATGGTCATGTTGTGGTTGTAGACTTTGGTAACAATCGCGTACAAGTTTTCTGAAATTTTTTAATTGCAAGTTTTGCAATGCTGTGTTCCAGGTTTTGCTTAGTTCAGAGCAATTGTTGGACAAAATTCCAGCATTGATATTTTAACATTAAAAAGACTACTCATGTGGTGGCTGGAAAAGAATGCATTGCTCCCAGGCTCCTTTTAACTATATTTTTCTGTTGTGGTCATTTATGCACTGTCTCTCATTTTAAATGAGGTCATAAAACTGCAATATTTGATATGCTTCACATATACATTTGAATCTCAGCTTCCACTTGAGCCCAAAGATGTTCTGACAAAATAATCTCTCCTCCTTGAGACAAAATGGATAATTTCTCAAATTTGGGACAGATTTTTAAATTTTGAGAAATGCCATTTTTATCAAGTCCAATATAAATTATTTGGAAAAATTTTTCCTTGCATTTTTTTTGTTTGTGGTGTTCATTTGAATACTGAGCAATTTTATAACATTTCAAATAACAAAAACCTCCTGTATATCATTAGCACATATATCTGATATAAGGGCATTGAATGTCTATACTGGTGATGAATATAACTTTCCATTCTATAATTCCATACTAGATTAAACTAAAACAATTTGTCTTCCATAATACTTTTATTTTCAAATATTGAAATGTCATATATTTTAGAAGTTTTTTCATATAGCTTCTATTACATTCTTTCCTAATTGTGTAGCTTAATAGTATCTTATCTTTTGTTTTTATTGATTTTCTTTTAAGCAGTTAAATCAATTTCTATCATGATATTTTTGATTGTGTTGTATGATTCCTATGTTAAGCTTATAGTATCTATGAAAAGAAGTCATTACTTAATGAAATTTTGTTGCTTATTATCTGTTTATATGTTTTGAATTTTGTACTTGTTATCTAATTTAAAAGCAAACTCAAACTTTGGTTGCTTAATCTTACAGAAGAAGATGCAATATTCTGAAAGGTTTCGTTTCTCATTGATGTCATTTTAGAAAATGTATATTATTTAGGTGAAGATAATTACCATATTCATTTGCGTTAATCAAGTAGTCATAATCAGTAGTTAGTGGTGCTCATTTATGAAGGTAGGAAATTTTTCAAATCAAGGTAAACCATGGATCACTTATCAAGGGAATTTTTTAATAAATTATATCTTGAAAAGCTCCATGGTAAATATAGTCGCATCAATGAGAAATGATAAACATCACAGTTTCCATAATTTTTCTGCATTATTTGCTCCTATTATGTCTTGTAATTTCTAAATATTCTCATTCGTAGCTGTTTCCAGCTGTCAATATCTCAGGAAAATATTATTTACACAATTTTATATCCTTAAATGGTTAAAATATTTATGAAATATATGATGGGATGGACAATTTATGTTCAATTTCCAAATGATTAATTTTAAATCTATTGTGATTGCCTAAAAAAGATTAAATGCACCAAGATGTGCAATATAAATTAAATCATGGCTCTTTTGCGTAGCATAGTTGACAATAAACATGGTTTGTATGTACATTTTTAAAGTTCCTTATGTAAATGCCACGATGTGTGAAGGGAGAATGTGAATGATAGGAACCGTAGGTTCCAAAAGTGCTTTAAGCTGCTACCTCTGCCCTATTGTTGAGAAGGTCTACTCAGGGAATCGATGGAGTGAATCGTTAATGGGCCAATCGCCAGCAGTGGACAAATGAGACAATGTAATAAGAGTGCTCTCCTGCTCTGTTTCATATTAGTGTGATGAATTTTGTTTGAAGCTAAATTTTTTACCATCTTTTCTTGATATTTTTCTTATGAATGTCTTAACAATTTTATGATAGTTTATGTTTTTAAAGTCTTCTGTTTACCGTTAACATTAATTTTTCTGGTATCAATTTCCAAAGGTGAATTTTGCCTGTGTAACATTGCAAAGCTTTAGTAGATATTCAAAAGATGTGTATTTTCAAATACTTTTATATATGCAGTCATGAGTTCATAAGATTATATTTGAAGTCGTGTAATTTTATTTTTGTTAGTTGTATGGTAGCACTTTATGTCTATTGATATTATTATCAAATCATTGTCGTTACCATAATGATGAGGCAGCTATTTTGTTCCTGTCTTTTTGTGAAACATAAAAAGATGTTATCTTAAGTTCCTGTGCCTGATCAAACCTTAGTTTCTTAGTAATGCAAAAGGATGGAAATTTTTAAATGTAGGCCAGGTAATTAATGCTAGTAATGACACCGTTCTGCCTGGTTAAATCAGGTATGGATTTGAAAAATATCATTTTTCCATTTAAAATATCGCTTTACATATAGCATTGATAATGTCTCTAAACTTGTGTTTTGACAAATAAGTATACGGGTATGGACTGTAAATGTTGATCTTAAGACTGATCTGCTATTGTTTGGCATTTTATCTTGTTTGTGTAATAAAAATCCATGAGGCTGTATAGGCCCTGGTTCAAGGGTAAGATCAAATTGTCATGCCCTTGAATGAGACATAAGACTGAATGAATGTCATTTATTTTTTAATGGCTTCAAAGCTCAATGTTTTATAATCACTTGTATTTCTTTCAAGTATTCTTGATGGAATATAATAAACAAATATGGTGCCTTTTTGTTCAAAGAAAAATGACTGCTAAAGTTGAATATTATGTCAAATTAAGCCTATTTTTCAGTGAATAACATACTTTTCAATTTTTGACTGAGCTCAACAACTTGGAGCCTCCATTAGTGATTACTGCTTAGGAACTCAAGGGAATGTTATATTCTGATAGATTCTTTTTGTATATCCCTTTTTGGGAACTTGTACGTTTCAGTTGGAAGTATACAAATATATTATTTTGAAATAAATGCATTTCTTATAGATTCTTTGAATCAGAGTTTAAAAGATTTATTTTTTAACTCCCATAAATTATGTAACCAATCTAAAAGATGCTGGTTCCTATTCAAGTTTTTGATTGTGGCATCTATGTGCTATCAAGATGTTAGCATGAAAAAGTCTGATGATTAGAATGTAGAATTTTTCTATTTTAGTGTTTTATATGACTAGACGCATCGTGTAAACAAGACTTGTAATTATCTTTCCTTTTTTAAGTTAACCAAATCTTCTCGAGATTTCCCTCTAATTGAAACAAACATTTGATCCATTTTTTGCAAGTAATAACTTAGAATTTTCTTTGTAGCATATAGCATTGTATTTTTATTATCCAAATATTGGAATGAGCTATGTTATAGAAAGGCTTTCTGTAAGTACCAATGTTGCTATAATACAAATTTCCCTTTGATCACATGGACACTTTCCTTTTGAAAACTAGAAATTTTGGTTACTGCTGTTTACTTTTTTGGATAAATGAGAATAAATTAATTGATTTATCATGTGTAGCTAATGTGATGACATTTGACATCATTCTCCATCTTAGCAGTGGTAGATATATTTACAAAACGAACATTAGAACAAAAATGGTGGAAGATGTCAATTATTTAAAGGTGAAGTACAATGTGTTTGGTCATTATTCATTATTACCATTACTCTTAATAAATATTGTATGGCAACTTGTTTATAAATCCTTGTCTTGAAGAAAGGCCATTACCTAAAGATTGGAGTGCCAAAATGTTTGTATTTCTAATATAATTAGCATTCAAATTTGATTGTAAATGATTCTTTTGATATTCCATGGAAGTGTTGTGTGCTAATTTAACAGCATTGTTGAATTTTTTTTATATTCAAAAACAAGTTATCAACACAAATGAAATGTTATGATGTATGTAAGAGGATAACCATGAATAACTGCCATGTATTTATGTCTTTATACCTACATTGTCATTTTATGATGCAATAAATGCAAAGTATGAAAACTTGTATGTATTATTCCTTCTGAAAATAAACAGTAAGCCATATAAGTGAGCAAGAGGATAAATAAATAAATTTTGCTTAAGAAAAGTATTTAGAACTCTTTGGCAAAAAGTGCCATCCTTATAATATTATCCTAATGTCTACTGCTGCAGTTAATAGTTTTCAAGGCAATTTGCATTGTTGCAGCTTTTGGATAGGCTAGATCCAGTGCTTTCTTGTAAAAAAAAGAGATGCCAGTACTCTAATCCCTCCCCACCTCTTCCTGCACCCTCTCCCCTTTCTCTATTGAATTTGTGATGAACTTTTAATAACAAAGTTGATAGTAAAAATCAAAATATTTAACATTTATAGAAGCTGTTTATTACTTTAAGTTTTAAACAATTAAAAAAATGAAAATTATCTAAATTAGTAGTAGGTCAGCATCACTCTGAAAAAAGGTGCCGGTATGCCTTACCGGCATGTGCCATCAGAAATAAAGCACTGGATAGATTTATACAAACTGTATAATGAAGTGCTTCAATAAAGAATGCAAATTTTAAGTATGACTATTATTTTTCATTTATTCAATGTTCAAAAATCTGTTAATTCTAAAATCTATATTATATTGGTTGCTGAAAAGCAGCAGCTCTGCCTCTGGCAGCAAGGAATTTAACTTATTATATGACTGGAGAGCCTGTTTTAAAATTGTCAGATTATCAGACTTTTTAAATGAATCATTTCTTTAGTGGTTCTCCCGTTTTAATGCAAAAGTAGAATTGCGAACACTCAATTCGTCAGGAATTTTAATTGCTTGAAAATTATGAAGTTTGAAATGATCACCACAATATTTTCTACTGTAATTTAATTAAATTTCCAATGATAAATGTATTAACTAGATTTCAATATTAAAATTCACCATAAATTTTGATGAGTCTGCGTAAATTTGGTATCAATCGTTGTTTAACTCGCCAATATGACAAACAGGAAATATTGAAACAGTTGAAAATACTACCATAGTTCAGTGGTATATTATCTGCCTGGTAAGTGGAAGACCCAAGTTCGATTCCTGGTCATAGCAGATTTTTTCACCTGTTTCCATATTTCATATCATTACAGCTTATGCCTGTCGCATAAGGATCTTCGGATCATTCATTCCATTCATACGACGGACATTAATTTTTCTTATGTGTTTATTTAATTTGGCTTTCCTTATTTATCAATAAATAAGTCATAGTTAAGCTAGTCCATGTAGAAACGTAAGCAGAACAATATAATTTCACTTTCGCTTCATAAAACCGACAAATTTCACAGCAATGTATTCATGGTCTAATGTAATTAAAATGGTAAGAAGGGTACCACGCATTCATTTTAAACATCAATTGACATCGAATAACAATGCCAGAAAAATGTTTATCTCATTACTAAAATAAATATAGCTAAGTCAACAATTGACTTCTACTGCGATATTGTCTTCTGCTTCTGTTTGTGAAGCTGTAATAGATAAAGAAGCCTACAGCAGAAGGAATTGGACTGCACCTTAAAGAATATTCCTCAAGAATTAAAATAAGGTTTTGTTTTCACTGCATTTAAGGTATGTTTATTACTCAGGTTTTTTATTAATAACAAGATAGTGCAGCTATCATGCAAAGCAGCGCAGCTGCATATATTTGGCAGCTTCGGGGTTGAGCTGCAGAGTGTCCAGGGACAGAGCCCCTAGTTTTCTTATATTTCTCCAATTCTTTGAGAAGTAATTTGAAACAAAATTTAAATATCGTGTTATACCCACAGTCTGTGGGTCACAGAGGTAGAGAAAAAAATTTGTTAATATTTTAGTAATTATTAACTAGTACAGCTTTATACCTTTTGATTACCATTGTATTTTGATTATTTATTCAAATAATTAAATTAGCCGGTGTAGTAATTATATAAAGACTTTTTGTGAAGTGTTGGGGCTATTATTATTAAAAATTTCAAAAAATAGTAGTAGACTGTATGGGTTGGCAGTTTATAAAAATCAGTATTAGTCAGCCACCATTAGTAATTGCAGCTGTTGAAGGGCTGCGAGTAGTTAACATTGAGGCTAGAGAATTGTAATTCTGCCCTCTTGTAAATAGGATGGTGCTGATAAGAGTAATCATTGTGGAGCATTAATAGGATATAAGGATATTCATGATCGCAAAAAGTATTACTATCTATCATATGACAAAAATTCCATTTTACTTTTCCTCAGGAAATTCAATGTTGCTAGTCTTACATATTTGTTGATTTACATTAAATATGTTATTTCCTCATTACTCAAACAATTTAGTGTTACTCTATGGTTGATTAGAGAAATGAAAAAATGTGCATAACCTATTAGTGCACATATTTATATCTTTCAGCAGATAAAGCCAGTTTGCGTATGTTGCTGAGGCAGCCTGCTGATGACTCTTGTAGCTTCTCATCTTCAGATCCAATTGTCTCTAGCAAGTACTGATGATAAGTTATTCATTATTAGTATATATTCAATTATTTTTCTAGCAATCTATATCATAAAAAGTAGTCATTTAATTTAACAAATGTGGCAGTGGTAGCCAGTGGTGTCATTCAGCCAAACTGGTAGTTAAAAATATAATAAACTGTGGAACTAGTTAAAAATATTTATTTAAGAAATTAAATGTATAAAAAATCATTTAAAGCCTAAAAATAGTATCAAATTAAAAGAATAATAAATTTTTAAGGAAGGGAATATTTTAACATGTAAAAAATACAGTAGTCCATTGCAAACTTTGGGGGATACATTCCTGGCTTGACTGTGATTGGCAAGGGCTATGGCTTATGAGAAATTGGAGTTTTGGGGAAGTGATCCCTGAGAGACATACAGGCGACTCCCGAGATTCGACAGGGATGCGTTCCTGAAAACGTGGTCAAATCTCGAACAATCAAATGTCGAATCAGCACAAATTCAAACAATTAGAGCAGAAATAACGATGCCTAGACAAGCTAAACCTCTCTTGGTCGGGCGGACCAAAAATTACTTTGCGTAAAATAGTTTCTAATTCGACCGATCAATCGGCT
Source organism: Uropetala carovei (assembly GCA_036926305.1). Classification (NCBI taxonomy): domain Eukaryota; kingdom Metazoa; phylum Arthropoda; class Insecta; order Odonata; family Petaluridae; genus Uropetala; species Uropetala carovei. The sequence continues at coordinate 9,854,963 of JAXCHB010000054.1, read as the reverse complement.
GGGTCGATTCGACCGGTCAAATTCTCGAGTTGGCCAAATCTTGAACAGTCGAATCTCGGCAGTCGCCTGTACTTTAAGTCCTATAATCTATATAAATATATGCTATCCTTAAAAATTCTATTTATTATACAAAATAAAAGTAAAAAGAAGTTATGTACAGTAAAACTTATGTCATTCTCCTATTCTTACACTCTCCATAGCAAAGCAGCTTGGTGGCACTGCCTCCCACTGGCAACACTACTACCCTTACATTTCATAAAACTCTATAGGCCATAGCTACAGAATTAAAAACTTTATTTCACAGGCTGAAAAATTGTGTCATAAAGAAAACTTAACAGAATTTTAAATTTTAATCTCATGTTTTATTGGTTAATAAGTGGGGTATGAATTTTTCCGATTGTGCCTAATTTTTTTCAGAGGTTCATCCTAAGAGCGATTCTTTCAAATTTGGATTTAATTTGTAAAAACTTAAAATTGTAAGTGTTAAAATGTTCACTGCAAAAATTCATGTTAGAGTTGGGCTCTAAATTTTGTGCTTTTGTGTATCATAGTGCTTTCACACAGTCTAATGGTGCTCTTTTTCTACTCCAAAAATTGTGCTCATGAGTACCACTTCGGGATGTTACAAAAGTGACATGAGGTTATAATAATAGTGTACACTAAAATATGTAGAAGAAGTAATTGGAAAGAGTAAGCAGAGGATTGTAACTAAATAATGGTGCCATCAGACAGGGATATCATTCGGTCCGTCAACTAACTGCACTTCGGAGAGCTTTCAGCTTCTTCAATAACATAAATTTTAATATTGACGATATTAGTTCATTATCTACGGCAGTATGGAGAACTGTAGGCACTTAAGATTGGAGGCCACAGTTGAAAAAACGTAAATTTAACATAAATTAAAAGTGTGGCTATTTTTAGGTATAGCAAGTGTTCAGTTTGATCAAAACCAATAGTGACCAATATAAGTGACAGCCAACATTTAAAAAATTAATTAAACTATAAAATTTTAAAAACAATACTTTTTAAAATTATAATTTATCTCCTTATCTATTATACTGCATTATTGTAATCATACTCTGCCCATATGTAAGTGCTCAAACCAAATTAATAGATTACACAGGCCTGCGAAGATTTTGCTGTTTTGGTAAACATATGTGATTTATATAAATATTGATGCTCTGATTTCGAAAATGGCATTCGTTTTGGCTTATCATGTACAGATTTTACACAATTCAATATTATATGGCTATTATCGAATCCTATATATGTAGTGTTATACAATTTCGTTAATGCATTGAACATTGAATAGAATGTGATAAAAAATTCAACACTACTGTCGTCCTAAAGTGTGATAGACTTAATGCTTCTGCTGCCTACGAATTATAACCTGTCATCAGCTATAAGACCTATGCCACATGGACCAGACGTCCCGATTCTTACACCGCCAGCCGAGTTGGAGGATGTCAAATCCTCATCCAGCTTGGAGTTTACAGCAGAGGAGTATGTGTATTTCTCATCTGACAACGAAAACATAACTCCGCAGCTATTTACTCAAAGTGAGTTGAACGATTTAGTCCGGGACTTAGGTCTTACTTAGGAAAAGAGTGAATTATTGGGATCAATATTAAAAGAAAAGAATCTATTAGCCCCAGGAACAACCTTTTACTGGTTTAGAAATCGCGAGAATGAGTTTCGGAATTATTTTAGAATGGAAGGTGAACTGGTTTTCTGCTGTGATATTCCTGCTTTGATTCAGCAGTTGGGAGAAGAAACCTACGACCCGAATGACTGGCGTTTGTTTATTGACTCTTCAAAAAGGATTTTAAAGGTTGTATTATTGCATAATGGAAACAAATTTGCTTCCATACCAGTCACACATTCAATATACCTAAAAGAGTCATATGAAAATTTACAAAGAGTATTATAAAAAATTAAATATAACGAACATGAGTGGTCTTTGTGCGGTGATCTAAAGGTTTCCGGGATTTTATTGAGTCAACAAGGAGGCTATACTAAATTCCCTTATTTCTTATGTGAATGGGATGGTAGAGCGAGGGACAAACATTGGACAAATAAAAATTGGCCTAAAAGGGAAAGATTCATACCAGGAACGAAAAATGTGAAACATGCCAGTTTAGTTGACCCACAGAAAGTTTTATTGCCACCTTTGCATATAAAACTTGGTATCATGAAGCAATTCGTAAAAGCGCTGGACAAGAGTGGCTCGTCCTTCCGATATCTCTACCGTAAGTTTCCATCTGTATACGAAGCTAAAGTGAAAAAGGGCATACTTGATGGACCACAAATTCGACAACTCATGAAGGACACCAAATTTACTGATACCATGAATGAAATAGAACTTCAGGCATGGGATGCATTCAACAACGTCATTAAGAAGTTCCTCGGCAATGTAAAAGATCCCCAGTATGAAAAAATCGTGGGAAATATGTTAGACAAGCTGGAGAAACTGGGATGTAACATGAGTTTAAATTACATTTTTTACACTCTCATCTCGATTACTTTCCCAAAAATTTAGGAGCCCTCAGTGAAGAACAGGGTGAAAGATTTCATCAGGACATCAAAGAGATGGTGTGTCCATGATGGCCGACTATTTTTGGACCTTAAAAAGAGAAGTTACTCGTCAAGAACATAACAGGAAATCTATGGAACGCTCATTTGGAACAAAGCGAAAACGGAAACATCCTGACCCTAATCATCCTATTTAAAGGTATTTAAATAACTTCTTACCTTAGATGATGTTTATATGGGGCTGTCAGACTATATATCGTATGACTTCTCCATGTCTCTGTACATATACATTCATAAACGCATGATTTTTGCATAAATTTGTTTTGTAATTTCTGAAAAATCCTGACGTGATACGGAAAAATGGGCATTTGATTTGAATTCAGCATGCTCAAATTAATAAAAATCACATATTCAACTTGAAACAGCAGAAAAAAAGTTCATTTTCGCAGGCCTGTGTTACCAGTGACCTACATTTTAGGCACAAGCCAGCAAACTGCAGATACTCGAAACTGCAGTTGGCGAGGAACTACTGTATATTTGACACAAGATTAGGTGGTGCTAGCTGTTGCCAAGTGATTCTAGGCTTGTGAATCCATGTGCATTTCTTGGTCAGTACCTAACAGTGAGGGCTGTTTTATCTTCCAAGCCATGGATTCCTAACCCATTACTCACAAGCACCACAGTGCTCTTTGGAAGCCTGATTTTGCTCTTATGCTTAAAATATCGTTTCTTAGCCCTGATAAATTTATTTTCTCAGTTTTCTTTCTAGTGTTGACACCTGAAGCATATGTATATGCTGATGTTTTGTAATGAGGGCCATCCCAAGCAGGTAAACAAGATGTGCACGGCACAAGGGTAGCCAAATTTAACAGGGCGACTGAAGAGAGCTACTAAGTGTAGACAACAAGGGTGACTGCCAAGGGTGGCCCAGAATTAGGTTTGGTCACGAGCCTTTCCTGCTGTAACATAATACATGGGGTGCAAGGTGCACCAGTTATTGATATGGCAGCATTTGGTCACTTTCATATTTTCTTTTCTCATTCCTTGCCTGCGATTTTCCCAACCCATTGCTTTCCTATTTCTTCTGCCCTGCCCCTTCTCCCAGCTGCTGCTCTCCATAAAGCAATTTCCCTATCTTCAGCCCTCTAATGACAAAACATCCAGCTACATATGATCTCAAAACATGAAACAGCCTCACCAACGCAAACTTTTGATATGCTTCTCTTAATGATCCTTTCTTCTCAATGGGAGCTGAATGTGGGTGAAGTCTTTGCCAGTTGATTAATAATGCCCATCCTTTCTTGGTCAATAAATAGAACAGGGAATGTTATACCATTATATTTCTACATATTGGAAATGCCACATTTCTCTATTTCCAATCCTCCATCTCCTTCTCCAATTTCACATTTTGGAATTTCCTTAACCACTCAACTGGGTAATTTTTTTTTCAAGTCCCACCCTCAGTGGGTAATTAAATAAATAAAGTTAAATGTCACCCAGTTTCCGCAAATATAAAACAGTGTAACTGATAAAAATACTTCTCTTAGAAACGAAACGTCTCTTTCAAATCTCAGAAGCAAACTGAACTTTCCATACACATCTGTTTTTCACATGTACCGTTAGAATTACTAGCAGGAAAAACATTCATAAATAGCAGGATTACCCTTGAGACAAAAGTGCATGCAGAGAAAAGTGTGAGTTTTTGCAAGGAAGTGTGATAAAACCCCGAGTGTCATAAACGGTCATTCAAGAAGTGGCGATCACGGAAATGCAACCTGCAACGCATATACAGAACTCCCTTATGAAGACCTGCTTCTCAAAGAAAAAGGAAGACAAGGCCATCTGTGGTAGGTAGCACGAACTAGAAGAACCCAGCTATAAGTGCGAGATGCTACGGGACGGAAAATCATGCCATATCCATAGCAATCAGCATGAAAAATGCCATGATGTCTATACTCGGCATACCCAACACCGGTGCATCCGGCCATGATGTCTATACACGGCATACCCAGATGAGTGGTTAAGTAGAATAGCAGTTCTTCCTCATCAGTTTTACTAGGATTATCGTGGAAGAAATGTTGATCATGTGAGCTACATTTTCTTGCAGTATTTTGTGAATCTAGCATCAAGTTAACTAATATACAACAGGTTGGTGTTTTCATTTATAATAATTAAATAATATCTTGTCTTTCTAATGATAATATTTATTTTGATGCTTATTGCTAAAGTAAAACATGTATAACTTAAAAATTTTCAATGAAAATATCTAATAATTGTAGTTTATACATAAAGATTGGTAATGGAAGAGAACCTGTTGTTAATAAACTGGAATGACACCACTGGTGGTAGCCAAACCATGATGCATGAGCTGAATGAGACAATTTTAACAGTATACAAAGAAAAACTTGCCCATTCAGGAACGTGGCAAATCTATTCACTAACAAACAACATGAGACATGTTGAGGAGACCTAAAAGATATGTATTCCCTCTGCTTTGGTTTCAAATACAGGCGACTCCCGAGATTCGACAGTTCGAGATTCGACAAATTCAAGATTTCGACACAGCCGATCGAATTGGGAACTAGTTTACATGAAGTAATTTTCGTCCCAATCAACCACGCGAGGTTTAGTTTCAGTGTAGACATAGTTATTTCTGCTCTAATTGTTTGAATTTGTGCTGATTTTACTCTTTTTTCTGTTAATCTTTTATTTAAATTTATTTATTTCATTGATTTATTTATAAATTTATCACTTGACATGATATCTAAAAGGAAATGTAATAGTAATAATGTAAGTGAATAAAATAAAAGAGTGCATAAGGCTCAGTTATTAATTGAAATTAGAAATTTTAAAGCATGTTGAGAAAGGTGAAAGCCATACTGAAATTGCACGATCATTGGGAATGTGTCGTTCAACAGTCCTAGGCGCGGTGTTGTGATTCCTAAAATGGAAAAACTTTTAAAACTTTGGGTAGATGATCAGTGTAAGAAACACATTCCTATTAGTGAGACCATGATTAGAGCAAAGGCTACAGACGGCTCGCGCGAGTCGTTTGTACCAAACGACTCGTGTGAGCCGGACTGGGCCATCTGCAGCACATCCCTGCATACATATATCTATATATACAACTATATATCACAGAGAAATTAATATAAAATTTGTTAAAAAGCACAAAATAACTTGCAATCTCGCCAGTTAATTTGAGGTTATGCAAACCTGCCCTTCTCTTAAATCTGTCAAACCAGCCATGACTTGCACTAAATGTAGGCTATCAACAGAAATTTCATCCATCCTTTCCTTCAAATCATCATAGAGATCCTTAACCTTTGCTCTAATCATGGTCTCACTAATAGGAATGTGTTTCTGACACTGATCATCTACCCAAAGTTTTAAAAGTTTTTCCATTTTAGGAATCACAACACCATGCCTAGAACTGTTGAACGACACATTCTCAACGATCGTGCTCTTTCAGTATGGCTTTCACCTTTCTCAACATGCTTTAAAATTTCTAATACTACTCATTCCTCTATTTAAATAACATGGGAATGGATGAGGCGGATTTGATTTAATTTAGATTTTTAAATAACGTAAAATAATTGTACAAACAAAAATTTATTTTTTCCTTTTTAGTGCAAAAAATAAGATACATTTAAATTATTTATTATTGAATTTATTCATAATTTAATATTGTTGTATTAACATATTAGTAATGTTATTTTATCTTTATATAACGTGAGGGGAGACATGATAATTTTTTCCCGAGATGCGGGAATGTATCCCCCGATTATAACATGCAAGTCTATGGAAAAACGGCGTTCGACATTCGACAATTCGAGATTCGACCACATTTTCAGGATGGCATCCCTGTTGAATCTCGGGAATCGCCTGTACAGACTATATTTAGTGTTAATAAATGATGAAAATATTCAAGGCTTAGTAGGTTTGGCTACCTTCATTGTATAGCAAAAGGGTATTAATGATAAATGGAAATTTCTTGTTGAAATCTATGCAAAAAAGAGCTTTAATGTCATATTTAATGCCGAATTGAGCGAAAAAAGTATAACTCACCACAACAACCCCACTATGGTGCATGGTCACACAGTTAAATGCATCATCAGAGAGACTATGAAGGGCATGGGCAGTAGAACGATGAACCAGCGGATCAGATGAAGCCATGTATGCTACTAGTGGAGTAATGGCACCTAAGCGTCCAAACTCACGACAATTATTCCCCCACTGGCAACAATTGGCAATAGCTTCTGCAAGATGTTGGCGTAAACGATCATCTTTCTAATAAATTGAAAAAAATTATCACCCTATGAAGTTTTTGAAAAAGTATTATTTATTTGCTTAAAATTTGTTGATAATTTATTTAGAATCTAAGAGCTTGATGCTGAAATTCTACATCAATTAGATATTATGTTTCCACTGAAGCTTAATAAACGTTCTCTTTAATCACAATTATTTCATTTTGATAATAAGCTTGAGATAAACAATTGTTTTCTATTACAATAATTTCAGTTTTAGGTATCATAAAAATGTGCAAAAAAGCAAGAATATGTGCTTTTAAAGGAATGAAAGTGGACTGCAGCAATTTTATTATATGTTCATAAGTTCATATGGGATGTTATCAGGTAAAGCATTTCATTTTTGCTGAATAAATTTTAAGAAACCATTTAGGTAAAAGCTGCCTAATAAGCAGATTCATAACACAAAAATGATCATATCAATGAAAGAACATTAGCAATGGATCGCAGACAGTGCTCAAAGATTAGGTAAATGGTTAATGTTCACTTATTGGCAGAGCTGGCGTGAGGTGTGTGCAGTCGGTTCTCCAGAACAGGACCCTGCATTTCATTAGGGGCCCTGCACAAGGCTCAATTCTCATGTATTGAGATTTAAACCATTTTTTTTACATATTAATACATTCCAGATGGAGAGCCTGTATGGCTTTTTTTTCAACAAAAATTTCACAACAAAAAGAGTCCATCACCACAGGGGAGGGAGGCATTACATGCGTCATTTTTTTGCGCCACCCGGTACATAAATAAGCCCTGCTCACTATTGAACTAGGCCCCGCAAATAATCACGCCAGCCCCGTTTATTGGCGCCAGTAGTATATTACGCTCAAAAATATAATTTTTATGCATTAGCATAAATACATTCAACTGAATTTTGGCATGATGCATTTAAAAAAATTTTTAGAATAAACATACAAGCCAAAAACAAAAAACCATACATCCATTATCATAACTGTGAGCACAGTTTGAAATTTTTTAAGGCAGTGGTTCCCAACCTGTAGTCCACAGACTCCTGGTGATCTGCAAGGCTACTATGGGGGGATCTGCTGAAAAAAATAACTTCCTCGCTGTTATGCTCCACAAATGTATTTGTTGAAGCAATGAATAAAAGTTTCACCAAATTTAATGTGAGAACATTTTAAATGATTGCTGATTGCATATTGTTTCTTTGTTATTATGTTAGATTTCCATATATAATAGAGTATAAAAAAATTGTAGCATGATGTGGTTCGAAAAATGTTTGGAGTTTGAAAAGAGATCCGCACACTCAAAAAGATTGGGAACCACTGATTTAAGGCATTAGAAAAGCATCACTATTGGACGTGCTTGCCATCAATGCATTCTCATGAATTTATGGAAACAGTTACATTCCACACATTTAACACATTCACGCCAGACTCATTTTTGCAAGATATTCATATTTGCAGGCCATTTTTGTCGTATCTGTCCTCCTTTGGTTCCTATCACCTATTTTAAGCTGTGTTCTGCAATATGACATCGCTGAAAACTTTAGTTCCATATATTACCGTATCTGCCCGAATAGAAGCCGACCCCCCAAAAATTTCCACAATTTTTTGGCAAAAATGTAAATTTCGTAGATTTTATGCTAAAGTGTGCCGGGGATTCATGCACATCTTAGAATACATTATTCAAGATCAAAGAAATGTGTGGGAAATGGTTTAGTTGTTGACATTTTGAAATATTACTCCAATTAATAATTTTGCGTTGCTGAATAATGTTCCACATTCAGTGACAATAATTTCATTCATCTTCATTTTCACAAAAGGTCAAATATAGTAACAGTGATCTCGCCAAGATATTTTTTCATCCAAGTCTATTTCCAATGAAATTAGCATTTACATTGCCTTAAGAAACTGCATTTTTATAATTATACACATTCCATGTAAAGTTTTACCGAAATTCAAACAGTTGAGCGTTCAAAGCCGTCAACGCATTTTGCGTAATCGTCAATTTACGCAAGCGATCTCACCAAGATATTTTTTCATCCAAGTCTATTTCCAATTAAATTAGCATATACATTGCCTTAAGAAACTGCATTTTTATAATTATACACGTTCCACGTAAAGTTTTATCGAAATTCAAACAGTTGAACATTCAAGCCGTCAACGCATTTTGCGTAATCGTCAATTTACGCAAGCGATCTCGCCAAGATATTTTTATATATATTCATCGTAGGTGAAATATTTACTTTACAAAAGATATAGTACTATCATTTGCACATGAAGGCAATGAGAGACTTCGAGATTTAACCATAACCCAAATTTTCCTCGGACTCGCATTTAAGCCGAGGGGTGATTTTTTCATGATAGATTTTGACAAAAAACATCAGCTTGTATTCGGGCAGATATTGCCGTACTAAATTGATTGGTGAAAAACAAAGTCTCTTCTTGCTTTTGTTTAGGAGTTAGCCCATCAGACAGGCAGACAAATGGAACACATGTCCACCAAAAGATATGTAGATGTAAGAGCAATAGAAGTGTTTTAAAATGTCTAGAAACTGGTGATTTTAGTTATCTGAGTCTAAGGCAACTGCTTATGCAAGTGGAAAAAGTTACAATATGGTAACGCAGTAGTAAGTCACCTCACACAATCAGGACTGTAAGTTGTGACACCCTGAGGGTCACCTGGCGTGAAAGCGTTAGTTAATGGTTTAAAAAGAAATTAGCAGTAAACTATTAATAAAAATCATATCTCATAATTATGGCAAGCAAAATCACATTCAAATTAATAATATATGTTGACAATGCTTAAAGTTGGAGACATTTTTACATGCTACCTTTATAAAATATGATATGCAAAGAACATTAAATGATAAATGCATGACAAATTGTATCAAAACATTCAATAGAGAAGAGTAAAAATAGAAAAAATTCCACCCAATATTAGTAAATGTTTATAATAAGAAACAGATATTTGTTCCCTGTCACCTCCTCGGATTCTTGATCTTCCGTCATCTTCTCACCAATCTCTCTTTTCCTGTTGTGTTTCCTTTGGTTGCTTCCCATCCTATTAGATACCTATGGCAATTACACTATAAGTTGCTTTATCACTGTCCCAATATTGCAAAATTGTCACACAAAATTTAGCAATTAATTTGGCCAAAATGCTAATTATGTATATTTGACAAGTGATGATAATTTACACATTAAGCTTTGTAACAGTCACTGGTAACATCCAGAGTGTAAAACTGTTGGGCTTTGGCAGTCACCAGTGAACACCAGAGACAGAGAGAAATATGAAGCTGGCTTGACTGGTAAATTAAATTCAAAACCCTCGGTGCTTATATTGTTAAATAAAATTTATTGTAAAATATTTCATTATTTTGTTTTCTGGATATGATGCTTTTTATGATACAAACAACAGTTACTGTTACAATATAAATAATCAAATTTTCTTTATCTATCAAAAGATATATTTCTTTGCCAATTACCGTATATATACTCGTGTATAATGTGCAGTTTGAAAATCGAATTTCAGGTCATAAAGTAGGGGAGTGTTATACACGGGTAAAACTTTTGGGCACTTAAAATTGGAAATTAAAGTGAACCTACCTCGCAACAGATTCTCGCTTTTTCGGTGACTTGAGGGGAAAACCACAATAATTAGCGATAATCCAGGTTATACATATATTAATTATACATTTATAAAACCTAATTACTTCTATACAGTTATAATTCCACCCTCTCCAAATATTCCGTGTTTCACTAGCTCATCCGTTGTTTGCTGTAATTTTTGCAAATTCACCAGATACACTTCCCGCAAAACACACATCGAAAACAAAATAAATTGAAATAATTTTATTTAGTTAATGATTCTAGTATGTACAGGCGTCCCTTGATATTCGTCCTTAATTGGTTTCACGGAAACTGGATGATAAGCGAAAAGATGAATATCACGGGCTCTTTTCCCTTAGACACAATGTTATAAATGTATAATTCATTCCCAAAAACCCAAAAAGCAGACCAAAATACTGATATTACCTTATTTTATGGAGTTATTGGTACTATAAACACAATCTATAGGAGCCTACGGACCGCAGAAGCATTTTATGCAGCCCACGAAGGCATGATGTAAACGCAACTACAAATGCGGCTACCATGTAATTGATTGATTTAATCACAAACACAGAGCTCAAATTTGCACTCAACAATATAAAATTGCGTCGATAAGCAAACTAAGGAAGAACAAACAACAATACGGAGCGAGGCTGAGTATCTGAGACCAGTGGAGTCAGTGGTTGAACGAATACTAAAACAGATCACATTATGATGAAATCATCTCAATGGTGTGCTTTAATTATTTGCTGTTAGCTGCAGTCACAAGGGGAAGACAGACATCCTACGTGATGTTTTCATTTCTCGATCATAAGGTTATGAGTTTATATTGCTGAGAACAACAAATCCTTAGCATCTCATCGTTTGATGAGTAATCATCTGAGAGTCCCTCTTTGTAGGTCTCAGCTATTTCGATTACTGATGATATCTCTGTAAGATGTAATGTAGAGCTTACTGAACATAATACTTATGGGCATGTCCAAGCATTCTAAAATTGTTAACTGGTGATAATTTAATGCTTTATCATATTTATTTATGGTACTCTAGTTAATACTTAACATGACGATATAACTTTATCCTTATATCCCACAAAAATCCGGGGTGCGCATTATACACGGGGTATAAGAAAAAGTTGGGATTTTTTGACAAAAAGTACGGGTGCACATTATACATAAGGACACATTATACACAAGAATATACAGTAATCACATTTATTTAGAAACTTATAAGCAACAGGTTATGAAATATAATGATGTTATACTTCAAGTCAAAATAAATAAAAGATAAATTAAAATTTCAACAAAATATTCCCACTTTCATATCTAAGATTGTCTTTCTTTTAAAGTGATGAATCTCATCTGAGTTATTTTAATATCAAAGCTTAATTTTACAAATCTTTTGAGAAATCCCACAAATACTATGGTAGAGAAATTCCTAAACAGATTTCGATTTTTGTTTATATTTTGATAACGTATTTTCAATTGCATTTAATAAGTGCATCTCTTATGCCTTAGACCTTAGAGTTTATTGAATTGCATAACACAGTAACAATCTTTGTTTAGTGAACAAACAAACAATAAATACTTTGAATACATTTTTAAACAGAAAATTTTCATGATCTCCCCCCTGCACTGTAAGATTCAGTGCTCAAATAGCTGGTTTTATCAAATAGAAAAGTTGATTCTATGAGTCATTCACTGCCCAGCAAAATTTCTTTCTACAGTCATGTAACTTTAGAATGGTGTAAGAGTTAATTTTTCTCTTCTTCAAAGTCTTCAAGAAATGTCCAAATTTTGTGCTGTTTTAATGTCTTCACCTAAACTGTGTTTTGGTATGACTAACCCTATTTCATTTGTTATGACTCAATCAGATGCTATATATGAGATTTTTTTGTTAGACTTCAACATCCATAAGGTCACTGTAAGGCACTACTGTTTCTAATGACTAACTTTCTCATTACCAATAATGTTGATCTAGCAAAAAATTTATAACTAAAATTATAATTGAGATAAATTTTGGATTTTAATTGAAATATTTGTATTCATCAATTTCTAAAATTTACGTAATTATAAATACATACTAAATAAAATACTGACATTACACTAAATTTATAAGATAAAATTAATTAAGAAATTAGAAAATTACAATTCTGTTATTTTTTAAACATAAATATATAACCATTTAAAATACTCTGATTAACAAATCAAAATGTTTTGCTTTGACATAATTAAAATCAAATATAGCATCAAGTCAATACTCACCGTCAATACAAGATCTGATAAAAGAGGAACCACTCCATGGTCTGTGATGACTGCCAAGTTCTCACGATCAAGAGCTATAATAGATAAAGCAGCACACACAGAAGCCAGTACTCTGTTATCAGATGATTGTAGCAGTCTAACAATGAGCTCTAATCCACCAACAAAGCTACGGACCATTTCTCCTGAGTCCTAAATAATTGAAGTCATAAAATTCCTTTTATACCTCTCTGTCAACAGAAGTTTTAAAACAATTTTGCTTGTATAATATTTATCATTCATCATAAGTGTATCAAAAATAATGACGAACAAGTTTTTTTAACTACTTGCAAAATATATTTGTAATCAATTATGATAATGGGGTCACATTAATGCCATCAGGATTAATGGTTTCATTTTAAAGAGGGTGAACATAAAAAAATATTATTTTTTCTGGGATTCCTTCATAGTAAGACATGGTGTTGTTCCTAACATTCCTTAATAGTATCCTTGATGTTTCAGCATCTTAAAAAAAAAGTTCTTCCCTGCTCATTAGATATAACTTCATTACTACTATACCTCCCCAGGGACCTCCCTGGTTGCAACAATGCAATTGAGCCCTTGATAATATGGCCCTACATTCAGACTAAGTTTTATGGAAAGCAAATATCTTTGTTTAATATGTATTTACACAAACTGACTTTCATTAAAGTATTCAATATTATGCTGCTGGTCAAAGAAAAGAATGACTTATTATAACCTCCACGGCAATGAGCCATATACCTATATAGAAAATGTATCAACTACAATACACTGATATGGAATTTTTTAAATTGTCTGATATTTTAAAACTAACCAATTATTGCCATGAACACGAGTAAATCAGGAATTAAATTCAGAAATATATTTATTAATTTTTCTAAAACTATCTAATATAACTTCCCTTTGCATTCCGAATACAGGGACACAGAGCAGCAGCTGCAGCTGCTTGAACAGCTGGATATGGCCTCTTAAGCATGGACCAAACCATGCGAACACCATCTAACTGCTCAATTATCTCCATCGACTCCAACTCTTCAGCTGCTTCTCCCAATGCCTTGGCTGAATTTTCCAAAAGAGATGCATTTGTACCTCCAGACAAAAGGCTCACAAGAGGAGGTATTCCACCAGCAATGCGTAGGGCAGCTTTATTTGCAGGAAAGCGTGCACACTCTGCCACGGCACCCACAACATTTGTTAGTACCTCAAATGCAACATAACTAGTTTTAGTAAGTATCATTTAGGTTTAAATTGAAATTAAAAACTTACTGCATGCTTTGGAATATATGAAATTTCATCTCATAAATGGTATGAGATTCTATTAAAAATATCTAGCAATATAGTTTCCTCTTCTGACTTGTTAAATACAAATATAACTGAGTTTGAATAACAGGGATAACATTGATATCACACAGTAATAATGATAAATAAAATTTTCTATCAGAAGTTACTGTTAGTAGAATAAAAATCTCAAAATAAATATCATAAGAGAATACAGGGCTGGCCAAAGGGGAGTGCGGCATATGCAAGGCATCTGGGTCCCCAAATATTTGGAGAGCCCCGAAGTTTGGACATCTCAATTATTAAAGTATCGGTATAAATTTTGCATAAACTTTGACTAAAAAATCACCTGCAAAATTCTTTACCATTTAAATATAATTAAAAGTTATATTAAAAATTAATATTTTGCTCGTTATTACTATACATAATAATCAAGTGGGGCCCCTGTGGTAATTCGTGCTGGCCAGCCCTGAGAGTATAGTAACTCCTATAGCTGCTACATTTTACTACAGTATGTACTGTTGTGAAAAGTAAGTTCTGTCCTTAACAGAATAAGAGCAATAAATTTTTCACTTATTATTCAAAGAATGCTCATTATGTTACCTTCAAATCCAAAAAATTCAAAAGGACAGACTTACAGTGAGTATTCCATGATCTTACCTCTTCATTTTCTTCAATCATCAATAGATCAACCAGAGTATCCATCACTCTGAGTTCTTCAAATTTTCGAACATTTTCTGTTGAAATAGCACACTTCCAAATTGCCCCAGTTACAGCAGCTAATAAAGATTTGAGTCCTCGTAAAGATGTGTCGCTTGCTATCCTTATTAGGGGTTCTAGCCCACCATGGTGACGTACAAGGTCTCGTGTTGTCTCATCTTCAGCACACTGCAGTTAAATCATGGTTATTTGTTATTAAATGAATGTAGAAGTTGTTTAGCATTCTAGAATCAAATACAATTAGAAAAATTTTCCAGAAGCAACAAATGAAAAATTTTAGTCATATATTGTAGCTGTGGATCTTATTTGGTTATTAGTTAATACATATTTTGATGCAGGCCATTACAATAAGACAACAAGAAGGAGTCAGTGGGAGATTGACATATTGGCCCTGTAGGCTCAGGTTTAGAGCACCAATGTTTAGGGGCAGCAATTTTCGAGAAAAAGGTAATATAATAATGATAATAATAAATATAAAAACTAAAGAATTTTTTGTTAATAATGAAAGTACCTATAGATAAATTTTATAGCAGATGAACATATTGTAGCAAAGTATCATTTATGTAGATGAAGATAAAGCAGTGGCATAGCTATCGCCTGGATAAAGCCAGGGAGCCCTCACTTTAGAGGGGTCTGTACTTCAGAGTGGCTCGTTAAAAAACATTGAATGCTGTGATCGAAATGTTGACACTGCTAGCATAAATATGTTTAAATGTTTATATCTATAATAAAAAACTTTATAATAATTCAAATTTCATAATTAATAAACAAAGGGGGCAGCAATAAGTTTAGTGCCTATGAGCAGCAAAATTATAAATACACCCTTAGAAGGAGTTATTGCAGAGACGGAAAAACTTCTTATATGGTAGGTGGAGGATCAAACTCAAGCCAAGGCTAAAAGTCTTTTTAATGATCTGAAAGAACAAAATGGTGCTACCTCCAAAGATGAAAATTTTCTGGTAAAGCCTAGTTAAATAATTTTAATTCAAGGGTTCAGCTGCATGACATTAGTGTCCATGATAAGGCTGCAAGTAGTGATGAGGAGCCAGCCAGTGAATTTTCAACAAAATTAGCTGGAATGTTTAAAGAGGATTGATACAGTGCCTGGAAATTTGTCAGTATTGATGAAACTGGCCTCTTATGTAAAGAAATGCCTTCCAAGACTTACATCACCAGAGAAGAAAAATCTATTCCTGAAATTATAATAGCAAATTATAGGCTAAGACTGTTTCTTGAAGCTAACAACTGGTGATTTTAAATTAAAGCCTTTCCTGGTATATCATTCAGAAAACCCCAGGGCATTTAAGGGTTATGCTAAGAGGAAACTTCTAGTGAAATCTAGGAAATCAAATCAAAAAGCATATGCAATATCCAGCCTTTTTGATAAGTTGTTTACTGAGTGTTTTCTGTCAGTTGTTCAGGAGTTATTGTTTATTGCAAAACAGACTTGCATTTAAGGCATCATTAATCCTGGACAATGCTCCTGGGCATCCTATGTGCCTTGATGATCCAGACCCTGATGCAAGGGTCTTGGCCCCAAACTGCACATTATTGCTCCAACCCATCTTTAAAGGCCTAATACCCAAGAAGAACCTTTTCTTGGGCCATCAAGGCAACAGATAAAGAAGGTGGACCAAACCAAAAGCATTGGTGAGGAATAGAAGGAAGTTAAAGAATATAACCTCAAAGGAGTTTTGAGGAAATTGTGCCCTGAATTAGTCTCTGATTTCAAGGAGAGAAGGGGGAGGAGAGTGAGAGAGAGAGGGAGAGGGGGTAACCGTTCAAACTTCTCTTGACCGGTTTTTCCTGAGAACACCATCAACCTCATCAGGTAGATCTAAGCCTCCCCAAAAAATGAATCATTACAGAAATCACCTACAAAAAGCACTTATAAATCATTTTTAAAAAGCTCTTCAAAATCAGTGGCACACACAGGATTCTCTCAAGAGGGGGTCCGAAATATTTGGCAAACACAATAGTTGTATGCAAGTTATATCAATGTCACATGTTGCATTATTAATTATATTTATGTTAATAACAAAGGGGGCAAACCGTCTCCTACTCCTCTATGACGGCACCCATGAACCCAAATTTAAAATAACTATGTATGTTTCCACGGTTTCGTAAAATCAAAATTTTCCAAGGGGGGTCCAGACCTGATGAACCCTCCCCCCCCTTCCATGTGTGCGCCACTGTTTAAAATCACTAGCAAGATCCCAAGAAGATGTGTCATTTTCTTTATGAACCATCACCCATTCCCTCACCTTCTTCCTTCCTCCAATAATTATTCAACTTTTTGAATGTCCAGGTTATTTGAGCACAAGAAAGAAGAATACAAGGTAAGAAAAAGTAACTTATAGCACATTTTGGAGGCTGTTTTAAGAATTTTTAGCATTTAGCCATTTATTTACCATGCATAGTACTTCACATATATTTAGTTAAATAAAATATTCCTAATCAATTTTGGAAAATCTTAAGTATCAGGTTCTTGGTCAAGAATACAACCTCCCATTTTAACATGGAAGTCTAAGAGAAAACTGGACTCACTTTTCAACATGCTTTCTGATAGGGTTTGTAGGAGCACACAGTGACTTTAAATATATATGTATATATACATAGAAGTATATATTAAGATTTCAAGACTGACCTTAAATATGGCTGAAGCACAATGTTTTTTCAACTCAGTAGTTCCTTCTGCAAGATATTCCACAAGACCTTCTATCATTCCTTCTGTTCGGATAGCAAGTTGGTAACTTTTCTATAAAAAATTCCATTACCATGGTAGATTTCATTACTATTACTTACAGTGCACACAAGTACAGTATCAATTAAATGTAATGTATTTCTTTATTTAACTAATAAAACCATGCTTTAAATTATTGTTGCCTTAGTTCAGAGATGGCAAGTAATTTTTGTGTTCTGTACCAAGAAAGTAATTTGAATTGTCAGAATTTTTTTCATGTGCCACTCTTTAACCCTGTTATACTTGCATGAATTTTTTGAGCCTCAGTACTGGTGCAGGGTGTTCCTGATACCCCACATATTTTTGTTAAGAAAGAAATTTATCATCAGTATTTGATAAATTTTTAGTAGGCGTTATTTTTACTGTTTGTTATTATTTATTAGTTTACTTTGGCAAAAAACAAAATGATTTAGGATTATAATATATTTCGTTAAGAAAAATACTGAGGATATTTTTACGAAACTTTTCAGATGACAATAGGTGAAGTGATGGTTGATAGATGTTCAGAATATATTCATAATAACATCAGTTCTCTAAATGAAATCAGGAATTCCCCAAAAGAGCAAGAACAACTTTTGCACAAATGAGAAATCACCGTTTTCTGCAATATGTTTCAACAAACTTTACCTGCACCCTTTAGAACATCAGCACTTGCGCTAGATGCTTTTGACCCCCTTAAAGATATTTTTGATTCTATCTATTTTCATTCAGTTTTGTTTTTTTATTTATTTCTCATTATAATAAGTGTTTATTCAATTTTACTGATAAAATATATTTGTAATGATAATATTTTTGAAAAAAAATACATTTATATACTTGTGTATAATGCGCACTCATACTTTTTGCCAAAAAATCCCGACTTTTTCTTATACCCCATGTATAATGCACACCCTTGATTTTTGTGGGGTATAAGAACAAAATTTTAGAATTGTATCGTCATGTTAACTATTAACTAAGGTATCGTAAATAAATATGTTCAAGCATTAAATTATTGCCAGTTAACAATTTTAAAACGCTTGGACTTGCCCATTAGTATTACGTTCAATAAGCTCCACATTACGTCTTAGAGAGACATCATCAATAATAAAAGTGATTGAGTTGAGATTGCAACAACTTCATACAGTAAGTTGGCCAAACTGATGCTCTATAGAAAACCATAGTGTCACTTCTGCCAATCCTTTTAAATCAGACAAAAAGGGATCTATAAAATAAACAAATCTGGAAACAGGATACGCAAGAGGTAAGATTAAGTTCAGTGCTTTTTTTGCAAAACAATAGGTGCCGGTACTCCCCTCTCTTCCACTTCTTCCTGCACCCTCTCCCCCTTCTCTTTTGAATTTGTGATGAACTTTTAATAACAAGGTTGATAATAAAAGTCAAAATGTTTAACATTTATAGAAGCCATTTTTTACTTTAAGTTTTAAAGAATTAAAAAAATGAAAATGTACCAAAATTAGATGTGGGTCAACATCGCTCTGAAAAAAGGTACCGGTATGCCATACCAGTGCATACCGTCACAAAAAAGCACTAATTAAGTTCATAGACATCATTCTACATTCTATGGGTTTTAAATTACTTACATTGTTAATTGCACATACTATAATCATTAACTAAATAAAATTTGCTTATTCTGTTTTGTTCACAATGCGTTTTGCGAGAAGTCCATCTGGCGATTTAGCAAAGACTACAGCAATCAGCTGGTGAGCTAGTGAAATATGCAATACATATTTAGAGCAGATGGAATTATTACTGTATAGAAGTAATTAGGTGTTCTATATGTATAATTAATATATGTATAACCTGGATTATCGATAATTAGTGAGGTTTTCTCCTTAATTCACACAAAAAGCAAGAATCTGGTGTGAGGTATGTATACTTTAATTTCCGATTTTAAGTGCCCAAAAGTGTTACCCGTGTATAACGTGCACCCCTACTTTATGACTTAAAAATTTGGTTTTCAAACTGTGCATTATACACATGTATATATGTACGGTACTATAAATGAAAATTGCAATATAAAAAATAAACAATTTTTTTATTTGAAAGGCAATGAAAATTTTATGTAAAAACCACCATGGCTGCAAATAGTAATAATAAGATCACAATAAAACATGAATAACATCTGAACGAAGGAAAAAACACTGATATTTGCAATGAGAACTTGTGCACCTTATTAGGAAAAACATCCAAACTCAAGAAATAACAGCAGGATACTAAGATTTTTTAGCAGAGAAGATGCTAAATATTTGCCATTCCAGCTACTGAAAGGGAGGAGTGATAAAAGCCCAAAAGAAAGTAACCCTGTCATACAACATGTGCCTGGGGTGTCCACAGCACCCTGCGGCAGCACCACTACTGGGCTAAGAAACTCCATATTTCATACAAAAAACACAAGCTTATGCAAACATGCCACTTCTGGCACATGTGGCCATGCATTTGGCATCCCTGCCTTACTTAGTTGAAATCTTCTAACATCTCTTAATGAGGTAGTTGATCATACTGAAAGATGTAATTTTATGGCAATTGCAAAATCTATTTTATTGTTCATTGAAATTGGAGCTGAATTGCAAAGAAAGTAAAGTTTTACTGAAACATCACTGTAAAGTAATAAAAATATATATTTTCTAAAATAATCATTTAAATTTTCTACTGATTTTTTCACTTTAAGAAAGGTAAAAACCAATCAAAAGTGTAAATATCCATAATTATAAATTAAAATGCATATTCTAAGTAACGTGAATAATTATCTAAGGCATGCATACAGGGGAGTGGATCTAGAACCTTTTGTTTTCAATGCAAAAATAAAATAGAATAATTATTTTTAAATAGATTAATTAAAATCACAAGAATGACTCTTTGGCTTGTAATTTTTTTACTTATTCCAATGTTTTATTAATTCCATGAAAGTTATTCAAAAATACAGGCAGCATCTGCTTAATGTACGTCCGCTTAACGTATGTCCGCTTAACGTACGTCTGCTTAACATACGTTCGCTTAACGTACATCTGCTGATACTTACATTACATATTGACACCATATATCTGCACCTACGTATGTACTGTCTGCTGATATGTATGTCGATTCTCATGCACATGGGTAAAGAGACAGGGTTGAGAGAGCTTAGGTGGAGTGCAACCTGAACCTTGATCCTCGTGATTAGATCTGCCTCCCTCGTAACACACAAAAAGTTTGCGACTCCTTGAGTTTTGCAATTGCTTTTATATTTAAACAATTTAAATTAAAATCTTAGCCAAAATGGGCGATAAGGGAAACATAAGTGCAAAAAATCCAAAAAAGGACATTTTGGGGAGAAAATAAGCATTATAAATATGGCTTTCGGAAAAAGCAAGGAGACTTCACATTGATTTAATAAATAGTATGAGAGGAAGTTCTAGTGCAAGTGATAGTGAACCATTTAATGCAAGCTGGAGATGGTCTCACAGATTTAAGATCCGTGCTAGGCTACAAATCATAGCATTGATGCAGCAAATGAATTTTCTCGGGCTCTGGCGAAAGTTATCGAAGAAGGAGAATACTGTGCCCGTTAGGTCTTCTTTAAATTATTATTTTTAAGTTTTATGATATTTATTTGTTTTAATATACTGTATGCATTTAGTGTTAGTTAATTTATAAATGCAATATTCCAACTTGATTTTGAGTAAAAAAATAGGCTTCTACATTACGGGAACAGATTTCCATTTATAACATTAGTTTCTGTGAAAAATGACCGGCCGCTTAATATACATCCCCTTAATGTATGGGTTTTTAAGAACACAACCTGTACATTATGCAGGCGCTGCCTGTATACCTATAAAATAAAATTAATTTTGTCATACAGATGAAAAAGAACTACCTGAGATGCACATTGTTGGACAATAGCAACTATTGGAACCACAACATCTGGATGTGATTTAGCTTTTAAAAGTCTTGCTAATAATCTAACAACGCCAGCTTGTCTCATGGCTTCCTGATTACGCCATGTGTGTGATAATGACCACAGTGCCCTTGCTCCTGCTCTTGATACTGAAAGTGCATCCAATTCAGCTGAGGTGAGATTTTTTGGATCTTTTGAAAGTATGGAAGGAGATGCAGAGTCCAAGAGATCTACCTGTTGTAAAAATACATTATGTCATTACACATGATTTAGCAAGAGCTAGCAGCTGAGAAAGCTCCCTCAAAGGGAGGAAAGGGAAAGATGCTGTTTGGGCTGAGGGCAAAAAAAATGAAAATTTACATGAAAAGAGCAAAATCAGGGATGGGTTAAGGCAGTAGTTTCCAAACTGTAAGGTGCATCCCCAAGGGGAGGTGCTGTGAGTAGGTCAGGGGAGTTCAAAAGATTTTAAATCTATTTACTCTTTATTTAACCATCCTAAGATTGAGACCAACCATATGCAGCCATCAAATTCTAGCCTTCAAGTTTACATTTGAATCTATGTTTTTTCTTAAGATGGTTATGTTAATGGCAAATGTATCTAAAGGTACTCTGATTGAACAGGGTACAGAGAGGAGGGGCATGGAGATACTTTTCTTTGGTGAGGGGGCATGGCATTGTAATGTTTGGAAACCACTGGGTTAAGGTAGCAATGCCTTAAATGCTATCTGGGTAGATTTTTCTTCTTCCCTTTATGCCATGCAGTAAACCAAATCACTGTATGTTTGGGGATTACCAATCATCAAACCTCATCAGCTATATGTAAAAAAACATTTATAAACTTCTATGCTAATTAATTTAGTGAAAGGTAAAAATTAACCTCACCAATCTTGGGATTCCATTATAACGTCGAACCAATTTGCGAGCCTTCTTCACACGTCCAACATTTGCAAGAGTCTCAGCTGCAAGTATCTGCAGTTCTCTATAAGGTTGTGCTAGAGTGACCACTAATAGTGGAACTATCCCAAGGTCTGTGAGATGTCGTCTAACTTCTGCATCTCCTGATATTTCACTTAGCACTTTCAATGCAGCAATCTAAAGTGTAATATAGACCTTTATTATTTTAATTATCATAATCTCAAGTACTAACCGCATGCAGTATTAAAAATCACCTAATGCTATTGAAATTATTTTTACTGTCAAGTGCATTTCATTTCATAAATGTGGTATAACTTCATAAATAACAATATGGCAAAGAACACCAGTACAAAATTATATATGTCTCTAATAGTTAAAATTAAAATCTGAGTTTGTTGTGCTTTGATTTTCTAAATCGTTATCATCTCTCTCTCAGCTATTCCTGCAATATGAACTCCATTTGGACTGATAGCGGTTAATAAAAATACACTAAAATATTTTTAAGTTTGTGAATAATTACATCAAATTAAATGGATTTTTGTTGTGTTTGAATTTTCTAAAGTTTCTATGCCATTTTGAATAACCATGTATGTATTATACAGGGTGTAACAAAATTCCGGAATCATAGGTTAATTATGTAATTTTGTTTTTTTCAGGATAGACCTTATAAAAATGGAGTGCATTTGCTACAATAAAAACCTATTATTCCGGAATTTTGTTACACTCTGTATATATTCTGTTCTGGTGGGTGCTCCATGAATGCAGAAAGGTCAGGAATTCCTGATTTAAACTTTTTTTTTCAGAAATATAATTTATCTATACTGGCAACAATTTTCATTAAGCTCAGTATGGCTTGCATGGACATTGCTGTAAGAAGAAAAAAGTGGCTTTCTACTTCTAGAGTCACCTTGAGAATTTTTTTTGTAACAAGTAGGATAAAATATTTCTGACTACTTCCACTATACCTTTAGTGCAAGACTTTTCCCTTTAATCTATGACATCCTTTATTGAACTTAGAATTTTGTACACCGGATTCTCAAAACTGCTAAGTGGAAATGTTATGTTCCTAGATTGTTACAGAAATTGGCTGAAGACGATCCTGACTGCAAAGCTGAGTTCTGTGAATGGTTTCAAATGAAAGTGGACGAGGATGCACAATTTGTTGACAAAATTGTTTGGTCTGATGAAGCAACATTTAAACTCAGTGGTACAGTGAACCGGCATAACTGCATGTACTGGTCATCAGAAAACCCTCAAATTCATTTAGACAAGGCGGTGAATTTACCCAGTCTTACAGTTTGGTGTGATGTGTCGTCCAGGGGTATTGTGGGGCCGTACTTCTTCGATGGGACTGTTACTGGTACTCATTACCTTAACCTGCTTAAGGTATCCATTGTGCCCAACATTCAACATAGAGAGGAATTTTTTTCCAAAAAGACAGGGCACCTCCACATTACCATCGTGATGTTAGGTCCTTTCTTGACAATAATTTCCCAGATCGGTGGATAGGCCGGAGGGGAAGTGTTGAAGTATTCACCTGTTTTAACTCCACTTGACTTTTACTTGTGGGGTTACCTGAAGGATAGTGTACTCAATGAAACCAACAACACTTGAGAAACTTAGGCAAGAAATTGAACAGTCGTGTGCAGCCAATCCAGCAGATATCTTGATGGACGTTTGTCAGTCGGTTGCTACCCATTGCCAACAATGCCTTGAAGCTAATGGTGGTCATTTTGAACATCTGCGATAGTTCAACTTGTAATAAAAGTTCATTGCTTTGCATGCACCAAATATTGTTCTTTATTGAATTATTAAAGGGTTATACATACATACATATATACATACACACACACACACACACACACATATATATCCATACTATTAGCTCTCTTCTTACAGAGGATATGGGAGGATACTAATGTCTGGCCCAAACCATAACAGTTTGAGAGCTGAAATTTTCAGAAACTGTAGATGGCATGGAGAAACCGCCAGAAAAATTGAGACCTCCTACCTAAGTGTCATGGGTTCGACTCTAGAAATTCCGAAATTTGCGTTTTTTCCCATAAGAAAAGCATTGCGGCATATTTGAAAATTAATTTCGGGCACTTTCCGATAAGATAGAGAATTCAAAATTGGAAGGTTCATAGATATCCACGAGATCTATAGGGAACCATTATCAGATTAACAGCAAGTGTCCTGGGTTCGACTCCAGACGACCCGGTATATCTCTCATAAGAAAGCATGGAAAACAGTAATTTCTGCATATGGACGAAACTAAGTGGAATAAAGAGCTGATACTTTCAGAGTTTGTAGATGTCATGAGAATATATCCGTATTATTTGAGAACTCCTGCGTAGGCATCATCGGTTCGATTCTAGGTAACCTATAATTTGAGATTATTTCCCATAAGAAAAGCATTGAAATTAGTGCAGGTCACTTTTGCGTTTAAAATTATTTGTCGGTTTTTACTCTTTATAATAGGATTAGATAAACACACTCTCTAGTATCATTCTATAAGCTCTCTTCTTACAGAGGAGGATATAGGAGGATACTAATATCTGGCCCAAACTACAACAGTTGGAGAGCTGAAATTTTCAGAAATTGTATATGGCATGGAGAAACCGCCAGAAAAATTGAGATCTTCTACCTAAATGTCATGGGTTCGACTCCAGAAATTCCGAAATTTGCGTTTTTTCCTATAAGAAAAGCATTGCAGGATTTTTGAAAATTAATTTCGGGCACTTCCCGATAAGAAAGAGAATTGAAACTTGAATGATTCATAGATATACATGAGATCTATAGGGAACCTTTGTCACCTTTACAGCAAGTGTCCTGAGTTCGACTCCAGACGACCCGGTATATCTCCCATAAGAAAGCATGGAAAAAATTAATTCCTTCATATAGATGAAACTAAGAGGAATAAAAAGCTGATATTTACAGGGTTTGCAGATGTCATGATTATATCTACATATTATTTGAGAACACCTGCGTAGGTGTCATCGGTTCGAATCCAGGCAGCCTTAAATTTGAGATTATTTCCCAAACAAAAGCATTGAAATTGGTGCAGGACACTTCTGCGTTAAAAATTTATTTGTCGGCTCTTACTCTTTATAATAAGATTAGATAAATGCTTGCAGAATGCAAGCACACATTCACTTGTGTGTGTGTGTGTGTATATATATATATATATATATATATATATATATATATATATATATATATATATCATCATCATCATCATCATCAGCCTTTTTCAGTCCACTGACGGATGAAGGCCTCCCCCAGACTCTTCCAGTTTTCCCTGTCAATGCCTCCCTCCTCCAAGTTTGCCCCAAGAACTTAACAAGCTCTCTGTCCCACCTGTCTTTCGGTCTCTTGATGTTTCTTGGGATCCATTCGATGACACTGGACGTCCAACGCTGGTCATTTCTTCTAGCAATGTGGCCCGCCCACTGCCATTTTAGCACCTTCGCTCTTCTAATCACGTCACAGACTCCCGTCTTCTTTCTTACCCAGTCGTTCCTCTTGCAGTCTCTTCGGGTGATCCCTAACATGCATCTCTACATGTTCCTCTGTGTTGTTTGCAGGCGCTGTATCATTCTGACATTCATGGTCCATGTTTCACAACCATATGTCAGAACAGGCAGAGCACATTGGTCATACAGCCTCCTTTTTAGGAAGACTGGAATATTTGATTTAAAGATGTTCGCATTCTTGCCAAAAGCACTCCATGCCATCTTCACTCTCTGGTTGATTTCTCCAAGAAGCGAACCATCAGTAGTGATGAGGTGACCTAAGTAAATATAGCTGGTTACTTCTCTGAGTTCTGCTCCGTTGATATATATCTTCTCAGAATTTGTGAAGGAGTTGTACATAACCTTTGTTTTATTAAGATTCATCTTAAGTCCAGCTTCTCGGCTTGCTTGCTCAAGCTCTTCAGTTCCTCTAAGGAGCTCTTCTGGGCTCCCTGCGAACAGTATGATACCATCTGCAAAGCGCAGGTGACTCAGATGTTCTCCATTTACCTTTATGCCTTCTTCCTCCCAGTCTAGCGTTTTGAATACTTTATCTAGAGCTGCTGTAAATAACTTAGGGGACATAGTATCTCCTTATCTCACTCTCTTTTCGGCCTTAAAGGTACTTGTTTCTTCATGCAGCTGGACAGATGTTGTCGCATTTTCGTAGATATTCTTGATCAAGGTTATGTACGTTTCTTCTACTCCTTGTTTCTTTAGTGCACATAACACCGACGAAGTTCGGACAGAGTTGAATGCTTTCTCGTAGTCGATAAAGCACATACACAGAGGTAATTCGTACTCGTTAGTCCGACTGATTACCTCTCTCACGACTTGGATGTGGTCCATCGTGCTATACCCACTGCAAAATCCAGCTTGCTCTCTGGGTTGGGCAGAATCAAGATGGTTTTGAAGGCGCATAATGAGTATTTTGGTGAATATTTTGTAGACTGTTGGGAGTAGGCTGATTGGTCTGTAGTTATTCAAGTCTTCTTTGGAACCTTTCTTGTGCAGAAGGATAATACATGCGTGGTTCCATGTTTCTGGTATCTTTTTCTTCCTTAGACAAGAATTAAAAATCTTAGAGAGAATTGTTTCCGTATGATTACCCATTGCTTTGAATACTTCCGCTGTGATACCATCCATTCCAGATGCTTTTCCATTCTTCATACTTCTGATTGCGTGTCTCACCTCTTCCGGAAGGATATCTGGGACCTCTTCGGTGAGCATGTTTCCATCATCATTTCCTAGAGGATCCTCACAAAGCTTGGTGTAAAATTCTTGTACCCGTTTCAGGATTAGTTTCCTACTATGGGTTATGGAGCTGTCTTCTAGCATCAAGGCCACCAGCTGTCTCTTTCCGATCGAGAGATGTTGCTTCATTTTCTTGTAACTTCTATTGTTTTCTATGGTTTTCTCGATTAGCTCATAATTATATTTCTTCACATCTTCCTTGATGCACTTCCTTATAGTTTTGTTTATTTCTGCAAAATGGATCATTTCTTTAGGATCATTAGTAATTATCATTTTCCTTCTTTTTTCCATCAGCAGTCTTGTTTTTTCGGTCAACTTTTTCTCTGGCTTTGTTTTAACTGTTCTGCCTATTTCTTCAGTGGTTTCTTTGAGTATCTCTATAAATTGAGATTCAACTTCTTGGTCTTCCAGTCTGAATCGATTTTTCAGTTGGAGCTGAAATTCTTCTTTTCCTTCTTTTAGCACCTGTGTGTTGATAATAGACTTAGGCTTCTTTATAAGCTTCTGTCTTTCTAACTTTGAGTTGAATTTTATTCTGCATCTTACCAAGCGATGGTCGCTTCCAGTTTTAAACTGGTTGAGGACGGAACAGTCTTCAGCCAGTTGCTTCTTATTGACTAGTATGTAGTCAATTTCGTTTTTGGTACCATTGGGTCCTTTCCAGGTCCATTTTCTATTGGGACTCTTTTTGAAGAAAGTGTTCATTATATATAGACTAGTACATTCAGCAAAGACTACAAGTCAGTCCCCTCGTTCATTTCTGTCTCCATAGCCCCATTTTCCAACTGCTCTGTCATCTTCCTTTTGTTTTCCTACCTTGGCATTGAAATCCACCCATGGCCACTTTTAGATGGCAGCTTCCTTTGTCGTGCAGTTCTCCAACTTCTTGGTAGAAATCTTCCACTTCCTCATCCGAGTATGATGACGTTGGCGCATAAACTTGGACTATTTCAAGTTGATATCTTTTATTTATTTGAAGCACTAGTCTAGCTGTCCACTCGGATGAACTTTCCATTTCCACGATATTATTCTTCAATTTTTTGTTGATGATGAATCCAACTCCTCCTGTTCTTCCTGTGTCAGTTCCCCTGTAATAAAAAAGATGTCCACTCTTCAACTCCATTAGGCCTTCACCTTTTCTTCTCACCTCACTAAGCCCTAAAATGTCCCACTTGATCTTCTCCAGTTGTTCTTGGATCTCTTGAAGTTTATCTTCACTGGACAAAGTCCGGCAGTTAAAGGTAGTTAGGTTGAGGTTAAAGGAATTGGGTAAGGATGAGAAAGAGTGGCAGTGGACGTTTAACCTCCGGGGATTCTTAGCACCCTCCGCCTTCATGCCTTGTTCCTGACCATTGCCACGGTCAGAGGCAATCCAGCCTCCGGAGAATGAGGGCCGTTTTTTATGGGTGTACATGTCATGGGGGGATTGTGGACCTTAAAACACCATTCTGGCCCAGAGTGGGTTGGTGAGTACCTCTTTCACTTTGGCCGGAGATATTGCAGAAAGACTTCACAGCACGGTTGAACCTACCGGTGTCCAAGGACACCACTATTCTTTGCCCTTTAGCCTCCGTTTACATCCTTCCGCCGACTTTGAGGCAGTGAACTGAGGCAGTTGGAAGGGATATATATATAGCTATAGTATATATAGCTATAGTATAGAGACACTTCTTACATAGAATATAGGAGGATACAAATTATGAGGCACTTCCTGATGTGCTAGAGGCTTGAAATTTTGCATGTAGGTAGGTCTAGTGGCAAAAGCGACAAAAAAATAAAAAATGTTTATTTTTTGGCTGTTAAAAAAAATTATACAAACTGCAGCTAGGCTATACCAATGTGGTGCCAAGAGGAAGCTTTAAAATAGCTGGAAATATGTTGATTTCTTTGTTATGTTGTAGCCACATGAATTCTTCTGTTGACAGGCTTTCACGTTGCATTTCCAAAATATTCTGTCGCAGAAGTAAAGTTTCATAATATGGTCCTTCTTGCACATTCGCCCTTTAGATAAAATACCATGATCTTGAAGCAAAGATACAGCTTCTTCTTCACTACTCGGCAAGCTCCACAAATTCATCATTAAGGGTTCAACGTAAATATCTTAATGAGATTTGTTACGCATTGTTAACAAACAAAATATCACAACATATCACAACAATACGTGTTGTTTATTTTTTGAGGTATTCCCGTTAACAGGAAAGTACCACATAATATATTTTTAATAGTTTTGAAGGATTCCAGTCTGTCTCAGAGATAACTATGAAAATTACAAAGGTGTCTGATTATTTTTTTAAAACAATTCAGTGAATTCCAAATTAAATAAAAGTTTAAAAGTAAATAATGTGCAGACAAAATGGATGAAAATGCATAATAAGAAATCAATGAACATTGTTTGATGGATAAAAATGGTACATCATACATGTCAAAGGGATTTAACCACCTTCCACACAGGACAAATCGTACCAGGAAAGTGGTCTCAACTACAATTTCTATACTAGATTTCGATTTAACAATCCTAAATTCCTTTTGTTTTTACATAAAAATTTTTAAAAATTACCTTACATTTCAAATCTTTGGTTTCAAGAAGGTTGATTAATACTTCCAAACCTCCTATATCTAGAATTGCAGTTATATTCACACGTTCTGTCAAATCATGTTCTTTGAGACAGCAAAGGGCTATTATAGTAGCAGTTTGGTTTCCAGCCTACAGGATTTAAAATATGCCTTTATTATATAATAAAATGAGTACCAAGATAATTCATAAATCACATTAAATGAATATTCTTATTTGGATCTAAAATGTATAGTTACATTCAATTCTCTCAATATAGGTATTAATTTTATGATGAAAAGTTTACCATAATATATTTTATAAGTTTTTGAATGTTCCAATACTCAGACGACACTTCTGCACCCCTTCCTGATGCCTTTCCCTCTGGTTCTTCTTCTTTCTTGTCTTCATCTTGTGATCCTTCAACATCTTCACTATCTGAAGAAGACTCAGAAGATGACTGATCATCCAATACTACATCTCTGATTGTAAAAAATAAAAAATTTATTATTATTGCATATGCTTCTGAAAATTAAAAGTAACGCATTTAAATAATTTAACTTGATAAGCAAAATTTGGTTAATGTATGAGATTTGACAAGAGCTTATATATTTTGAGAAACCTTTTTAAAAGCTGTTATAAAAGCGTATAATATAACATGGCAGTCATGCAAACTATTTAAACTATTTCTCGATATTTAAGGATTTGGAAAATAAATTTCCGATATAAGGCTAATGTTGATCACATATGAAGCCTCATGTTCATAAGATACCTATATAAATGTTCATAAAAAGATTTTAAACGACATATTCTCGCATATATGATAAAAAAGAATTTGATAGATGTTTATTCAACGTTAATTTGTACGTATACCCCGTTTATGACTATATCAAACTGAAAAATAAATAAATATTAGAATAACCTTGATATGAATACGCTTTTCTTGTCATCGACAGAGAGCCTCTGATGAGGGTCTTTTACCGTAATGTTTTTCGCTCTTGAACGTTTTTCCATTCTATTTTAAAGCTTTTAGTTTAGCCTGTAGAAAAGATATTAACTTATTAAGGAAACAAAATCATTTCAAAACACATTTTATAATCTGACGATATATAAATTATTGACAATTTTCTAAAATTATTATGCAAGTAAAAAATGAAATTTAGAAAAGTAAAAGAAACGGCACCAGCTTTTTACATAATTAAGTTTTATACAGTTTAATTACTTCTGTTCTATCAATTATTCTCACCGTTATTACTGATGTACATTTCAACGTACGTCATGTTAGTTATCGATCAAACTTGTCTTTAAAAAATAAAAACTGTAAGAAGTATTATAGATATATATTAAAAATTACATTTCAAAGCAAATACATTTTAACTGTCTTCAATACTATGCAGTAAAATTATATCAAGTGATATTAAATGAATTTTATGAGTTTGGCTCTTGTCGAATGATTTTTGTACGTGATTTTATTTGTAGAGCGGACGTGACGACAAAGCTTGGAAGATTTTTCTTAAGAGTTGAAACTTATGCAAAATTCATCTCATGTTAGAGAAGCATAGAATGAGTAATATAAACAATTTATATTGAAATTAGTTTCTGATACAGAATGTTATCCAAATAAATTTGTATTTATTACTGTTAGCTTATAGTAATGAATATTGAACTAACGAATTCGATTTACACTTTTTCAGGCAGGCCCAACCAATGGTACGATGTAGTATCATTCTACGTCTATAGATGTCAGTAAATTCGCAGTAGTTTTAAAAGACGACACTAGAGCCTCACGTCCCTGTAGAAGTTAGTAGTTACTCTACACTTGCCGATGGGTGAGGTATCCAGGAGATTACGCGGTTTAGTTTGATCCGATGGTGTAGCGTTTTTCAATGTGTTTGTTATTGTCGAATGGATCTCATTTAGGAAACTCCTAAGGAAAATCAGTGGTAAGTCAAAAAAATAAAACTAAATATATTAATGCATTCTATTAATTTTAGTGGAATCAATGTTATCTTGCATATATTATGTTATCCTAAATAATGAGAGTTTGTATGCGTTGCAGTAACAAGCTCCTTTGAAAATATTTTCGTTTTGAACTATAGCCTAATGTCTTGCATTTGTGTAGACAATTCTAAATGTTATTAATAATGTACCAAATCGACCAGTATTCTTCGATTCCAATTATAAGAGTTAAAACTTAACGTTTCGTGTAATCTCTGCTCGAGAAATGGCTTCGCACGATCATGAAATTTCATTTGTCCTGTTTTTTCATTAGCGCAATGAATGCAAAAGCTTTATAAATAGAACTACTTGTATCGCTCTCTGAACTAATAATAGTTTATTTAAACTGAGGAATTCCTCATCAAATTTGAATTGATGTTGACTTTTAGGTCGTCAATAAATTATTCAATTCTTTTTAAGAATTAAGAAGCGGGCAATAACTTTGCCTGCTTTTTTGCACTTTGCAAGTCACTGTGTTATTTATTAAATTAATTCGTTTTTGAATGTGTAGAATTGCCAATTATCTTTGAAATGAAGCGTCAACTATTTACTACCACATTTCATTCGAAGCTATAATATTTTAGAAAAATGAGTATTTCTTTCGATCATTAAACCGATTTATTTCAAGGCGTTTATATTGAAAATATTAGACATTGTTATACATATAACAACGCGATATTTGTAACGCGGATTCTGAAATAGGTGTTTAATAGGTTGAGTTCCATGAAGTTTCTTGAATGAGCATGGGAAAGGATCGAAAATACAATTATGTCTGGAATGTCGGGCGTTCAACTTGTAGGTGGAGGCCTGCATGTCATTAATGCATTACATTTGGAGCTATAAAAAATGGTTTTCCCAAATGTCATTCTATTATATATTTAACAGCCTCAGGCGTAACTTGATTCTATGCATTGGTACGATTTAAAAACACAAGTTAAATTTTACGTGCTTTCAACTTTTAAGTTGTGGCATCAGCTCAACCAGTGGCGCACCAGGAATATACTTTGGAAGGTGGCAGATAATAAAAGGCACTTTTTCACAAGGAGGTTATCCTCTTATTTTTCAATGATAATTTCCGATAATAACTCATAAGCACCATTCTAAAATAAAAAAATCATAAATCATTTAATATATATATATAGAAGTTGGAATTATGCGAAAGTAGTGTCAACTCGAATTATTTGAGATGTCGAGGGGGAGGGGCATTTGCCCGGCGCTCCCACCTCGCCCTTGGCTACGCCCCTGAACTTAACCATGGACGGAGAAAAATTAGGCTTTTCGCCAAAACTTTATTTTGACTCATCCGATCCAGTGTATACTCTGCAACATTCAATATATGGACAACCTAAAAGGTTTCCTATTTACTCTTAGCAAAATTCCCACGAAACTGTCTCAAATATTTCATTAGCACGACTTCCTATGCTTGAAATCCAGTAGTTTGTTTCTTCAGACGTTTTCAATGGAAAGTTTAATCACAAGTATATTTTTTAGAAATAATGGGATGTTCAAAGGATACGCGGCCGTTACGGACGAACACACTCTTAGATATTCGTCCTTTGTTCCGTATCGGCTCGAGAAAGTTTTTTTTATCGCAGCATTTCTACCAGATTTCACCGCTCTCGCTCCTCTCTCTTGCTGGTAGCATCCCAAAACGTTCCTTCTCTTTTTTTCCTGTGCGTTTCAAATGTTTCGGCTCAGTCCTTGACCATGAAACCTCGTAAAGGTTTGCCCAGGCGAGGAATCGAGCGCGGAGAACGTACGCCTTCATAATTCCTTAGTTCGATTGAGTCGGTGGTGGCATTGGTTTATACCGCTGAGAATAATAGGTAGGCAGATTGTGAGGCGAATGCCGCTCTATTCGGAGTTGCTTTCTTTCCATCCACACCCGGAGGCGAACAGGGTCGGCCTACACCGAATACGAGAGTTATGGGGCCGACGCTCACTTGTCTCTAAGACACCGTGTGGCTTTATGACTCCTATTGATTTGAATGATAATTCCTTTTTTTGCGCGGTCGATATCGAGGACATGGCCTTCGAGAAAACTTGTTAGAAAACTGTTAAATATCGTAGATCTCTTTGGATACGCTTGCGCTGATTGCTTTAAGCACTCACAAGTATACCAGGCTGATTATGTAAGATGGAGAGATTCGTATTCAGTATTCTGGGTCTGAATTATACCTCGATGGTATCACTTTATCATTATTTTCTTTCGTAATATATTTAGGCGTCTATAGTTTCAGAAAACAAAACTATGGACCCAATGTTTTTATGTCGGAATAGTTTTAACAACATTGGTAGTAAGTCAGTCACCTGCAGAAAAATTCGCCGTTGTTGATACGGATACATTCTAAAACATAAGCTATTAGCGTTTATTTTTAAGGCCTAGTAAAAATAGAAATAGCAATTAATAGACTGGCCAAGCAGTGTGTACTGCAATACAGAGTAAAATTTCTCATAAAGCAGTGCTATTTTGCAAATTTATATATTTATGTAGTGAAATATTGTCACAAAAGAATACAATTGTAATGGAAATTGTTTGCAAAGTAAATATTTCTAAGCTCCCTCCTGCTTAATTTGGAAAATCTCCTATTTATTAGTACGTATCCTGAAGTTTCATTCATTATTTAATAAAATTTTACGTCTACTTCAAATAAGGTGAAAATTTATCTTTGCAATTGGTCTTCTTAAATAACTTTGAGTATTCTCCACTACTACGAAATTATTTGATCTTCTCTCAGTCATTCACTTTACCAGAATTTCACTGCTTCTATATTCCTGGAATCATTTTAATGCGAACGTAGGCGCAAAAATTCCTGAACCGTCCGTATTTAGTGGTCCATTTGTAATACTTTTGCGTCCCAATGATAGTCCGCGGACCGCACCTGTAAAGAAACGTTATAAAATGCGAAGGGCAACTGAGAGATCAAAAATTTTAGACTGGTGCTTGGAATCATATTCTGCGTTACTAGCTTTTGTTCGCTATTATGATATATTAACAATGAAGCGTAAGTTTTGAGGGTTTTGAGTATTTTAAGGGGCTTATTACTTACAATTAGTGACGCGGAACCCGAAGGCTTATTAGGCGGCAGGTATCAATGGAATATGCAATGAAAACGTTCTCAAATTCTTTTTTCATATAAATTCTTTAAAGAATGGACGACGAAAGCTTACATAGTTTAACGATGTTCTGTACGAGTAACATAGGGAATGCTGGTCTATATTTAGAATTTTAAGTAATTTGACAGTCGCGAAAAATATACTGTATAGAACAAATATTTTAAAACAGATACAAATATTATCCATAAATGCGCTTGTCAAAATAAATTTAACTAAACTACCATAAAACTTAGAAGATTTATCGTGTTATTTTTTCGCAACAATGAGGCCGATAATTTAAATATTGAAAAACATGATATTTAAAGTGTTACTTCTAATAGACTACAAAGTATATTAGATTAAACGCAAGTAATGGTAGTGTCCTAGGAGGTAGGAACTATTAATCGTAATCACTGTTGAAGTTCCATGCATAAAAACGGCAGATAAAGAAGACCTCGTTTTTTACTATATGATTTCGTCACACAATGCCGCAACGTCTTACTCAAGGAATGGAAAAACTCCAGAACATGTATATTTTTGTTTGCTGCGCTTTAATCCACAAAATTGAAATAGTTCTCATGCTTGAAATATTTTTCTTTCATGTGCTCTTAGAAGTTTCAGAACAATAAAAACCTCGTAAAGCTCTTAAGGAATTTATGAAATCTCAAAAATGGCTCGAGAAAGGGCTATAACATTGGAGAGGCACGATTTCCTTTCGGCGAATCCGCTTATAAATAAACTGTGGAATTTCAAGATAATCAGAATACCTCCGTTTCTAAGGTCTTATTGTCATCCGAGTCTTCATTTCTACAGTAATTGCGTTGATGTTCGAACGTAGAAAACGTTGACTTAATGGAAATGTTTAGTATTAATGTAACGTATCGAAGTTTGAAGGGAAGAAATAAATCCATAAGATTCCGAATACCGTTCAAGGGCCATGCAAGGTCGACAGTGTCTCGCTTCGATTGACTTATTACGCAAATCAAAGCGCTGTTAAAGTTACCTTATTTCTCAACGAGCCCCCGCACACACGAAGCGTGCGTGACGCTTAAAATTGATTTTTATGCCCGAAAGAATAAGAGTCGAAACTAATTTCGGTAAACGCGGATTCGAACGGCGTGCGTGTAAGTCATTACCGAATGAATCACCGAGTTACGCAACCGCCGAGGAATAATAAAGCCTTTTTTTGTTGGGCCACTTTGAGAAAAAGGTGGAAATTATTCGAAATTCAAATTCTAGTCGTATAAATATGAATAGTACCTTCAGTGCGTCGAATGTTAAACTACGTTGGTGCACTACTAAACGTTTTTTCCAAGAGGGGACACTTGATTTTTCGCCTGGGTATGCTTATCAATAAAATATAATTACTGAGTGAGGCGTACCTTCGTGATCACGATGCTCTAGCAAAGTTATTGTTGTTTATTTTCCATACTTGGTTGCCAATAAAACTTCCCGATGGCCTCACTTGAGTCATTCACTGTCAAAGGAATCGGAAAATTGTTGAATTTAGCGTCGACGTCATAAACTCCTCTTCTGCCGTTGTGACGCAAATAAGAACTAATTGTTTCGACTTTAGTGGGGGCAGAACCTCTGCCGTGTCACTACGGTAACCATAAAGAAAGAATAAAAAAGAATTCCTCCTTTCGATTGTCAAAGCTGGCTGCGGCTACGACGGAGGAATTGAACCAACAGAGTTACGAGGCATTGACGTGTGTGGGTCATAAAAACTATTTTTTATCCGACGCTCCTGTGGAGACGAGGTTAAGAATATTCCATCATGGCCGCCATGCCTTCAAAAAAAAAGACGTCATGGTGGAATTAAAACTTTTAAGTAGAATCATCCGATCCTATTCGGTGAAGTAAAAATAAACTGTGGTACTCAGAAAAGTATCTGTAAAAAATCAGTTTCACGCCATTTTTATTGGAGATCAGGCAGAAAATTGGTTAAAATAGTTGAATTATCTATTCCGAGTTTCGCGATGTCGTCAAATAAGGAAGTGAGTGGCGATTTTTATCGGAGAAGGAAACTCATTTATAGATAAATGAAACCATCGAAAAAGATAATTTCTTTGTGTGATGTGGTTGTAGCCTATAATTTTTTCCGTTTGTTATTTGCGAATTTTATGGAAATGTAATTATTTTACCAGCGGCAGAACAGCAGGCGTCGCATGAAGCCACTGCCAACATAGTTTTCTCACCGAAGACAGCGTTATATTTGATAGATGCATCGCTTTACATTAGCGTATTTATATCACGAGTGATTAAAAATAAAATATTTACCGCCCTTCGAAAATTTTAAAGCCATAATTCGACGGAGAAGACACGAAATAACGACGAAGAACACGGGAATAGATACCCGAAATTTAAAAAAAGGCAGCGAAATATTCGAATAGTCCCCAGGGTCCCCACCGACTCGGCAGAGTGGAAGAAAAACAGTGTTTCAGAGAGGGTCTCTGAGAGTAGAGCCAGAGACTCTGGCGCTGTACAAATTGAGCGGAGGCGTTTAGCGAGCGACTAACTTTCCGCATGCGGCGGTTTCCCTTTCTCGTATTTCGAGAGTTCGCCGATGAGAAAGATAGAGAGAGAGAGAGCCAATTGTTATCTGCCACGAAGTGATTCCTTTTACCTTTGCATCAGTGCGATAATTTTCTTATCTGGGGCTCTTGGGCGTGCATTTTCGAATTCCTCTCTTTCCTCATAAATATTGATTCAGCCACTTCGCCTTCGCTCTTCAAACAATTAATTAAAACCTCTTTATCCGAAGTGCTTTGTTCCGAACAGACGTCCCCGATCTGTTTACCACTCTGAGGAATCCGTTGATGTTTATCTCTGGACTTAACGCTACGATGTACATGTAGATACGATCGAGATACTTCAAGGAACAACCACTAATCTTCACGCATATCTGAATTTTCGAGAATTAGTTCAAAATTCGAACGGTCCTACGCAATCGTGTTAAAGTTATATGAAAACATGCTTCCGTTATATTTTGCTCCATGTTATCTATCTACATCTACATGATACCCTGCAAATCACCAGGCTGGTGGGTGGCAGGGGGTGCAGCGCACCAAAACCTACCTAATAACGTCTCTCGTGGGAATCACTCTCCTATTATGATCCCGTATGGTACTTGGGAAAAACGAGCCCTGATATCGCTCGGTCCTACAGTCGTTCTCTCGTATTTTATCCTCGTGATCGTGCCTGTTCATCTACGTAGGTGCCCTAATATTCCTGAGACCTCCTCTACGAGAACTTCCGACCTAAATTTCTCCAGAAGCCTTAACCTAGCGCTAATTCTGCGGTCCTCTAGCGATATCCAATTCAACTCCTTCAAGAGTGATGTGACGCTTAATTTTTGCTCATATTTTTGCTTTACGAATCTGGCTGCTCTGCGTTGGATTCTTTCTAACTCAAGTATCTATCCCTTTTCGTACGGATCCCATATGCTGGAAGCGTATTCGACCTGAGATCTGACCAATGATAAATAACACGTTTCTCGTACCTGTTCTGTGCTACTTCTTACTATTCTGCCTACGAAGCTCTATTTCTTATTAGCTGCGCCTACGATCCTTCGAATATGCCTATTCCAGGATTGATCACGACAAATGGTGACTCCTAAATATTTAATCTATAGTTAAAGAAGTAAAAGATAAAGAAGTTAGTTTTTTCACACGCTGTCATGATAAACTCTTGATTATGGACAAGTTTCAAGCTCATTGCCGCTCAGTGAGTTTCTTATGTTGACGCGTTTCTGATCTGCCTCACTGTCATTTCGTCTGTTTTCTTATTTATTTTCAGTATTTTCCGAAAGTTATTTCGCTGAAAATGTCTTCCATATGTCCGTTTATTATACGTTGTTCTACCCTTTGTTTCAAAGCAAATTTTCTATAATTTAAATGCTTAAAAATCAGTCTAATTTTCCTTAAACTTCTCTATCTTAAGATTCGACTCTGTGTCGTAAATAAATCTCCAGTCAAAAGCGATTTTTGCACTAGTTATTAAGAAGAGGAGTCCGCGAGAACCATTTTGTTAGAATTAGCCTTATGTGTAGCTGACGCTCTCGACATTATCTCTGATTTTTCGTATTTGGTGTCCGCAGTCAAAAGAGAAATATTGGAGAATTCTGAACCTCTTTTTATTATGCGTAAATATTGAACCTCTTGAGGTTGGAGGAATTCATAAGGTGCGTAAGCTTGACGCAGTTTAATATGTAATTAGGGGGAGTTAGCGCCTTTAAGCTTGCAGAATGATCGTCGTGCTGAGGCCGCTCATCCGGCGTCGGCGATGAGTACAACAATGCTAACGAAGCTCTTCGTAATCTACCTCGTCCCTTGAGATAATAGAGTTCGGACCCTATTGCAGTTGTGTTGATTGGGGGGGAGGCAGTGAAGCTGCACGCTTGTGTGTGAGGCGTTTGGTCGCGCACCTGGAGTGATGTTTGTCGATGGTGTTGATACGGAAGGGGCAATACGGATTTCTACGACTCATCGTTTGCCTTTAAATTTACAACCTAGAACGCAGACGGCACGGAAAGATGTTTTTTTTATGGGTTTTATATCCTAAATTTCTTAGAAGCGGAGTTAGCGGGCCAAATTTTGTACCTGGGCCTTAAAAAAATACCATATTGAAATATGATATCGCTAGTATTTAGCTCACAGCGAGTGGAAAGAGTTTTTATGGCGTTATTTTAAAGAAACGAATTAATTTATAGGTATAATTTAACATGAAACAATTTCTTTTAATTTTATTCTTTTCAGGATTTTTTCACCAGAATCACTGTTGCAGTGTATTTTTTGCGCCACGTATATAATTTTAAAATTTGTCTTAAAACTAGATAAATCAACTGTAATCAACGGCCACACTAACTGTAAAAAAACTGAAATGCGTTGTCTTCCAGGTTGAAAATTTATTCGCGCAGCATTTCATGTTGATGATTTTTTTAGAATGTATGTTTTGCTTGCATTGCGAAAGCAATAATTTTACCGTCAAAGTCACCTTGTGTCGAAATTTTATCTTTTATTTGATCTGTCGGTATTATTTAATTCGCCGATGTGCTACAAACAGAGAAGCTCTTGCACAATATTTGTGAGCACATTCTATCTCTGAAATTTTTTTGCACAGTATACTCTTGCTGTCATCCACGTTACACAAACCTCGTCTTGTTTGGTTGAGATATGTCTGAGAAGAAATGTTTTCGACCCGTTTTCAAGGAAGCGCGAAGATAAAAACAGCAACGCCCTCTTTGTAAACTAGTGCTTTTACATAACGCCCGATGTCTCCACATACACAAATATAAGAGCAGTAACAAATGTGGCGACAACATATGAGCATCTATTTTCGGATTTGTTTTGTTTATTGGAAGGAAAAGTTTTAACTTTTATCGTTTATTTCCAATCCGCGAATTCGTATCTCCATTTTACTCTGTACTGTACTGAATTTTAACGTTGGTTCCATTTAGCCTTTCCCACATATGGATCAGCAATTAAGAAAAGTTGTGCGTGATATCGTTCTTGAAAGACAAGGGTGTATAACTATCTTCATATGGTAGCAACGAGTGTGGTAAGATCAAGATCAGACGAGTCTAATTTATCATAAAAGAAGATGCGTGATAAAATAGCCTGCAAAACAGCTGTAACTTGTTTGAATTTTCTTGTTTATAGTCGACAATCTAGAGGTGTTGACGTCGGTTTTGGTCCTTCGCCAGCTTTTTAAAGGCTGCAAGGGCACTTAATTTTAACCCAGATATATTTTTGCGTATTACGTTGCAGCATTTTCGTCGATGCGAAATGAGCATATTACAGCATGTATTGTTGATAATGAAATGAGATCTGTTAACATAACGATATGAGGCGTTGCATATCGTCAATTTTGTGAATACCGTAGATGTATCTTCTGGTGTTCCCGGGATGTTAAACGATTCTTATATCGAAGCTGATAACA
Organism: Uropetala carovei; assembly: GCA_036926305.1. NCBI lineage: Eukaryota > Metazoa > Arthropoda > Insecta > Odonata > Petaluridae > Uropetala > Uropetala carovei. The sequence goes on along the minus strand of JAXCHB010000054.1, from coordinate 9,814,392 downwards.
GCTAGAGTACCGTTTGTAATCAATGGAGGACGTTACTGGAGCTATTTTCCTGATTTCTTTATGACTGTTTGTTTTGTTACTATCGGTGAAAATTTAATTAAGCGTGAATTTCGGGTGAAATTAAATTTTCACTGTTGGCTAAAACCACGGAGTTAGTATTGAATAATGTAATTCGTTAATCTCAATCTGCCACATTATTTTGTAGTTTTCTTTAAATTGAATCCCAATTTTTTAACTACAATAATGGCAGTAAACGTGCTTGTTTTAATAAATATTCAACTGTTTATCGAAAATGTTAATTTTAAAATAGTTTACAAAGTCTTCACCGGTATTTTGCAATACTCGTTATAACAAAGACGATCACCCATAACCAGAACCCGCTACCTTTAGCCCGGTTGAGGAAAAATACATTTGTGTATTTACTTCTCCAATTATATTATCGACAATTTGTAGGTTCTTGTTATTCATGTTTCCGAAACTAAGGTAGAAAACCGAATTTATGCGTTATTATAAATGGTAGAGTGCCTCGCCTTCGCCTCTGAAAACAGCTTGTAATGAATGCCTCACATTAAACAATTTCGTGTTTTGAAAAATTGAACCTCAAAACATTTTGAAGTATTTTTACACCTTAGTTTATCCATTTATCTTATTAAAACACTAGGAGAACACATACGATACGTATATATCTCATTTTTTCATGTGAAAATCGCATTATAATTTTTGTTATTGTACATTAGCAATATGCCGTAGACTGATTTTGTTTACGTGCTTTTCGCAAGTTCTTAACTTTGCTCGTCACGCTGCTGTACGTGGTTTCGGCTTTCAATATTGTATTTTTCTGCCGAAAGTGACGCGAATTGCGGAAAAGTCGGAACGTCGTGATTTAGTGAAACCAGGGCTTTAAAATATCGCGATCACTTTAACGGTTTTTAAGATGAGATTTTTTTATTATTCTTCCGCTCGCTGCCTTCTGACGTCCTCCACTACGCCGGACTGCTAGATTTTCAGCTGTAAATTTTTGCGGCGTCCGGGGTCGCTTCCTCGCATCTTATGCGTCGAGCCCGTACGCCGCGCCGCACCGAAATAATCACTCTCACGAGGTTTGCCGGCACGGGGTCCGCGTTGCGCTTCCCGCATTCCCCCTCTCAGCTCTCCCCCCTCTTTCTCTCTTCCCTTTCCCCCTCCCTCTAATCTCTTTCTCGCGTCCTTTTCCTTTTCCGCTATCTAGTCCCGACGGCCCGCCATCGATATTACGACCCAATCCCGCGCTCTTGAGCACAAAGAGGAAAAGCGACGGTCGGATGTATTCTAGTTACGCTTGCTGCGATACGAGAGATCGCATGTCAACACAACGAGGCTGTCGAATAATTTGGTAATATTTGATAAAATCGAAACAGTAATATCTCTCGAGTGGTCATAAAAAAAGGCTAGGAAAACCAAATGCTCGTTTCGATTACAGAGCAGCCACCTTAAGCAGTGATACACGAATAATAGGTTTTAGTAAAGAACAAGTGACGTTTTTCCGTTGTTTTTATAGGCAAGGGCGAGGGGAGGACGTCCATTCAGGGCGTGCGTGGAGGTGGAAGAATGCTTGGTAAATGCTTTGTAGCAGAAATGTTTCTATGGTTTTCCTAATCTTTTTATTTCTATTGAGTTAATTGGTTAAAGGGCTACAAAATGAAGCGGGCGCTGAATCGAAATGTTAACAATAAGTACACATCTCTCCGAATGAAATTTGTCTATGTGCGATCATGATTTTCGCCCTTTTTCCTCCGATATTTTATACTTAAAATTGGACTAACAATAGACGCGAAGAGTTTATCCGAATATTTGGATTTGATCGCGGCGGATCGAGGGTATTGTTTAGATCAGTGTTTATTGAAGCACGGGTCGCGACCCTATAGTGGGTCGCAAGACTCATGAGGAAAATGTGAATACTCGAGACACAACCGGGTGACATATATCGAAAACGACAGGGATCGAGATGTTCGTATTGAATATTTGCCAATATAAGATAATCGGTCATTTGTGCTTCATTAAAATATTTACCTCGTTTTTTCCAACTTCTATATTGTGCTCCCTACCGTGTACTTCTTTAATGTGACCGAATTGTCATGCAGAATATCTCGGATCGAATGTAGGCAGTTTTCCGCGCGTTGGTTCATCTTCTAAAACAGAGATGCCCAACCTTTGGCCTACCGTGAGCCACTTTAACGATTCTTACGAGCTACCTACGGGTTACGTATAGCTATGTATAGAAGAAAAGTGTGAGATTAGAAATGATAGACAAAATAATACTAAAGTATTTTTACCAAACAATTTAAAAGTACATTATTATTTTTTATTTTAATACAATAACTAGCAGAAATTCCCGGCGTCGCCCGGGGAAAATTGGTTCAAATCCGATCGGAATTCTAGATGATACATGGTATTTAAGAATTCACTCGGCCGCCGTTTTGAATAAAACGGGCAGAGAGAAACAAAAACCACGTATGAATTATTTCTGGGAGCACTCCACGATCGTACCAAATTTGATTCAAATCAATAGTAGGACTTGGGAAAATACGCGTAGTTTAATCAATACCCGCCGTCCAATTACGGATAAGGAAGTAGTCGTTTCCCACCTTTCTCACTGTGTATAAGATGTAGAGTTACCTGTTCTTTGAGAAGAGGAAGTTTATGAGAACAGTTATTTTATTGAACAGTTTAGGCAGCAGAACAGTTCGAAAAGAACTGTCCCGTTCTTTCTGACTCATCTCTAGATGGCAATGCATTAGCATACAAAGTTATTTTGCTTTTTGTGCAATTAATATAAAACATTTGGGATTAAAAAGTAGCCTACGACCTTCCTATTTGTGAACAAAGTATTTGTTGAAAGTTTGATTATTCTAGTTTTAACAATAGGACGCCTGGACAGAGCCTCATACCTAGTACGACCGCACCGGTCATTTTGACCGGTCACCTGTTTTCTAGCATGTTTGTGAGATATCCGTTCCGATTTCTATTGTTAAGTGGCCTGATATCCTTCGGGGCGTTGAATAATGGTATTTCCACGATATCCTTTCGTCCGTTGGGACGTAAGAAATCACGAGAGCATAAATGACCAATGTTGCTAGAATCATGACCAGGCTCCAAACACGCCGTCAATCATCATTTATTTCGTGCGAGGCTAAAAATTATTTCTGCTCTGATCATAAAACGTATTTAGAGTGGATGCTACGTTCTAATATGCGAAAACACGTAAGAAATACATCACCGGTTAAAATGACCGGTGCGGTCGCTGAAGGTAGCAGTGACTGTTAAGACTAAACGGTTAGAACCAGGTTGATTATTTTTCACATGTAAGATCTTCTCATCATATATAAAATATAAACCCCCTACGCCGAATAAGACGGGAGCGAGAGAACTTTAGATTTCGAAACCGGTCAAAATGACCGGTCCGGGCGTTTTAATGTTAACGGTGTGGAAATATATAGATGCACAAACAAACAAACTTTCATAAATATATAGGAGATTGATCTTGTACTTGTATCGCAAGTGACAAATATCAAATTCGAACTTCCTAAGTTAATTTACTCGAGAGATATCGTCGAAAAACCAAATCGATGCCACCCAAACCCCACTTAAATTTTTTTTGAGATACACCACATAGCCTATATTTTAATCTGGATCAGTCTAAAGATACGCTGCAAGTTTCATAAAAATTCGACCAGCCGTTTTTGCGTGATGCTGTAACAAACAAACAGACAGACAGACAACAATTCTGCAAACCGGTTCAAACGTCTTCTTGTGATGCAAACACACAAAAAAAGTAAAACCCGACAAAAAAACAAATATACAGACAGAGGTTACAATTTTGTTTATATAGATAACATTTAACATTATTACAAAAATTAGCTCTCTTTAAATATTCAATGTGAAATTAGACATTGCATGTTGTCCACCAGCTTGTTATACTCCGGAATATACGGAGTTACAGCCAGTGTCACGCAACCATTGAGATGGCTATCGGTTAATTGCGACCTTTACTTATTGTTAGATTTAAAAATTTTCATTGTTGAGAAACCACTTTCGCACAAATAAGTTGATCCAAAACATGCGTTCATTCGTTGGAAAGTTTCTTTCAACAAAGGATATTTTTCCTCCTCTACCAGTGTCCAGTCCGCCCCTGGAGATAACCAAACTATGGATTTTGCACGTGTTTTGTGTTAATTAGCGACATCTTGTAGAGAGGATTGAAAACAAGTACAATAAGATTTGGTTTATGGTTAAGATAAGCTAAGCGGCATCTCTGTTCGGCGCTTATAACTAAACAACGCAGAAATTTTAATAGTCATTGCAAGCAACTTGAAATTGTTGCGCGAGCCACACGTGGCTCGCGAGCTACGAGTTGGGCACTCCTGTTCTAAAAGATATGAGAAAACGACGCGTCGTCATACGTTGTAATTAACGGAGAAATCAATTTTAAGCGAAAATTGAGTAACTACTTAATGGCAGCTCCTTGAGGACAACTGAGCATTTTCGTAATAATCTGCCGAATTTTCATCAAACTGTAAGAATTCCACATTGACTATAGCGAAAGGAATTGGCCGGGGATGGATGGTGAGTGGTAACACCGATCGCGTCATTAGCCGAACGTGGATGCAAACATTACGGGAGGGCGAAAATTGGTCGAGTAACTACGATGTTATTGCTCGATTGTGTTGAGTGATGAGCCCGTGAAACTCAATTGCTTATATTAGCACTTAAATTAAAGTCGCATGTGTGAAACATCAAAGAATTCGGTGAAATTAATACTGAATCGACACGATCTCGGTGATTTTATGCAAATTCACTTTTCGATCCGCTAACATTCGAAATTATCACTATCACTATAAGCTTATTTTGATATCACATAAATATTTTTATTGATTATAGGTGTGATTCGATCGTTTAGAAATTCACATTTCGGTTGAAATAGTAGATTGTAATGATGTACACCCCGGAATCTGCTCCACATCCTAGGTTAATTGGGGCCTTCGCAGAGAAACCGGGGCGGCACAAGGATTATGACTACTTATCTCAAGGGAATGTATCGAACCTCTGTGGCTTCTTCAAGGAAATATTTTATTGCAGCATAACCAGGAAGTGAACGCTCTATTAGATTAGACAGAAGAAATTCGTATCATATGGAATGGCTTGTACTTTACTAGCCATTCAAAATTGTAAATGACAGTTTTTCTGATTCTCAGCGTAAAACTTATATTTTACCTTTAAGTGAGCAATTTGTTTGTTTTAAAAATTCAAAATTATATATTTTATTATTTTAAAGAATGAATTTCGCTCCTGTAGAACTTCTTAAAAAGCTAGTTTAGGAAATAGTAAACCGGTTAAAATTAGATTTGCTACACAATGAAGAAATGACTATTATTGTCCAATGGACTAATTGTAAGTCGTAATACATAGCTTCCTCGATATTCTCCAGGTAGATTTTTAAAACGATGCTTATAAATTGGTCCATGCTTGACTATATTAACGGTATAAACATGCCTGTTTTGTGCCTTTGTAAAGCGATTAAGTTACATGAATGTTGAGCGGAAGAAGAAAAATACTGACACTTCTGCTATAAGAGTTGCACAGCTGCAACATATTGGTTAGTGGGTCAAGATGTAGGCACGGCGTTAACAAGTCCTTTAATCGAACGCTGCCGGTGTTTAAGTTGTCTTGCTCAGTCTCATAGTGATCTATGATTAATGGGATGGAAATCTAAACTTGTTATCAAACCATAAATCTTCGATGAAATGCGGACTCTCGATTTTATTCTTCGCGTGGTTTGTTTTTAACTTAACATGGGAGCGTGCAATTCATGCGTTTCAGAATGAAATTTATATTTTAGGATTCCGATTTTCTTATTCATGACAGGTCGGGACGATTTAAAAAAAACGTGAGATCGATTACGGCACAGCGTTGTCGTGGCTCATTTGTTTCGAGGACGTTACCAGATCATAACAGGAGAATCAAAACTGTGAGAGAAAATTTGTAGGGATGTTTTGGTGCGTTATACTCCCTGCCACCCACCACTGTGGTGAATTGCAAGGTAAAATCCGATTTAAACGATATTAATTACTTCTGTATTTAACCCGAGTTGTTTCTCCTTGGTAACTATCGCGCACGGTTCACATGCGGAGTAGAATTTCTCGATCTGAATAAGATCATTTAACTTGATTATCAACTCCATAAATTTTTATAGCTGGCATCTCCATAATGGAAAGTTTCTCCGAAGAAATCCCGTTTTTTTTCCTCCACGCAGTAATCCGGATTGTCCTGCCGCCATTACTTCAGCGAGCCGAGGAGGAAATACAACGTTGACAGGGAAAAAGTATTTTCGTCAGAAAAGTTTAAGACGATGAAATTTTCCTGTGACTTCAAATCGGGATGATTTTTTTTGTTTACTGTTGTGTCTTACTTCATTGGCATCCGTTCATGAGTTCGTTCTTCAAATTTATTTTTGCGGGAGTCTAACAGTGGGGATTTGAAAAGGACCACGTAATGCCCTCAAGCATTCATTATTCGGAGTGAAGGGCACGCGTCCTTGGAGCTGCTATTCCGACTAACGGCCACGCTCGCTTGGCCCAGTCACCCTGATCATATTTACATCTGCTTCAAGGAAGAAACGCCTAATCTGGATGTAATTGGTTGGAGTGAAAGACATGGTGTCGAAATATTTTATCTAAAAAGAGCGCGCAAATTCTCTTGATAAACCTTTTCCCTTTCTCACAAGCAGTTATTTCATTGGTGTTAAAGTTAATTAATTTATCAATAATTAAGGAGTGTGTAAAAAAGTTAATCTCAATAATTCACATTTAACTATACTAATGCATTTTCCAGGTATTGGTAAGTTTCGCGGGTTCGAATCTCTTTGAGGGCACGGCTGTGTGTGCGTATTATTATTATTTATTATGCGAAGTCGATCGGAAATCTACATTTTAAATTTCATATTCGAGAGGAAATTAATGCTACGCAGTAATTGATTGCAAACTTTTCCATTACCCATAAAATAACATTTAAAAATGGAATTCTCGATCTCTTTTTGAGATAAAAATAATAAAGTATTGAACTACAATCTTCGGTTATGAACCATTTTGAATAAAGCATTATAAAGTTTCTTATTCTGTTCATCATTTTCCGTCTACAGTTCGAAATAGCTCAATTTAAACGTTTAATGCATGTAATACTGGAATTCAAGTGGAAAATAAAAGGGTATTGAAATGGTAAGATCAGTTTATAGAGGAATGTAAACAGTGGATAAGACAACTCCACGGAGGTACATTTTTCCACTTCCATTATCTCAATGAAGAGAAAATAACCATGTAATGTGTCAAAATAATAACGTATGTCCCTATTCTCATCTAATTTGAAATTTATGCGTGAGACTATTTGCGTTAATAAGCATTATAGATGTATAATATAATGGTTCTACTTAATAAAATGTAATATTCAAGCATTCAAACGATGAAATGAAGATTCACCTGCTTTGAATAAATCGTTATAAACGCTTCCCATACGCAGTTTATTGAATAATTATCCGTAAATATTTACGTTTCTTTTTAGTACCTAACTAATTTTATCGTACTATGCACTCAAGTCGTATGAACATATAGTTCAATTCAATTCCTTCCGCTAGAGGTTTCTTTAAGTAAAGGGGTTCTGCACCTTATCGCTGTCCGGTTTAAACCCGTGAGATTGGTGGCAAAAATAGAGTATACCTTTCTAGCTCTTTTCCACATCCATTCGGGAGAATAACCCATAAGTCAGTCAGTCTGCATTTTAAGTCATATTAGAGAGGATATTAATGCTACACAGTAATTGATCACGAACATTTATGTTTACAATTTTCTTTGTTTCTCATTATTGAATAATATTCACTTTCTTTTTTATATAACAATCAATGCAACCGTTTATTTAGATTAGCTACGAAGAGAAGATAACCGTTAACTTTCATTATGTTTAAAAAAATATCGTACGTCCCTATTCTCATTCAATTTTAAATTTATGCGTGAGCCTATTTGCGTTAATAAGCATTACAGTTGTATAATATAGTAGTTTTACTTCCAAAAAGGTAAGATTCCAGCATTCAAACGATGAAATGAAAATTACATTTCTTCGATTAAATCGTTAGAAACGTTTCCCATATGCGATCAACAGAATAATTATCCGTAAATATTTATGTTCCTCTGCATCATTAATTTCGATGCTTAAACAAAAGTGCGAAGCGAATAACGCTTTTATTTCACCTATCTGAAGGTTTATTTGGCATTAATTGAATCGGAGGCAACAATGACGGTCGCCTTGGCAACGCCCGGAAAGAGTGCGAAATATCCGTAAAAATTCAAAAACAGTTGCCTATTTCTGAAAATTTAGACCGTGTCACATTAAACATTGCAAGAATAAGATAGTATAGAGTTTTGGCAGTCGAATAAAGCAAAAACAAAGAAAATCGGTACATATTTACGTGTTTTAATGAATGAAGGAAAAAAACGCACTGTAAAATCGAAAATCCCGTGTAAACTTATGGGAACATATAATTGTCTCCTGGATTCGAACCCGGAACTTTATGAAAATGAGAATTGTTTTCTAGGGACCCTCTCGCTTATAGAAACAAAACGCAGTTTACCGCATATCTCTACGACGAACGGCTTTTGAGATAGAGGGGGGGACGGACGGACGGACACTTCCAAAATTATTATAGGATACAAATATATTTACATCAGTATCTTATACATATTTTAGAGTGTATGTGTGTGTGTGTATGTATGTTCTGTATACGTTTTTACACCGTTGAAGCTATCGAATTCAAAAGTTTTATGGGCCATCCTATGGACCAAAGGAAGAACTTGGTCTAGGTTTGCAGACCGTGGGGTCTCTTATACCACATGGGGTCAACAAAATACTATTTCCATAAGATTTCACGGGAAATGGTGTGGAGAAACCCCAAAATGCCACGCAGCCCTTCGCTGATGTGGATATAAATATACTTAAATATTAACTTACGATCACGGGAAATGGATTATTTTACGCACGAAAGACTGAATATTTTAATTCTTTTCGTGTTTCGTGGTATTACATGTTAATCGCTCGAAATTTTCCTTTAAGCGCAAAATTTATCGATTTAGATGTCCATTTTCCAGGCGGCAACATAGCTAAATTTCTTAATTGTTGTCCTCTTCAAAGGGAGATATACACGTAAAGATGAATGCAAGGAAAATCCACGCCGTGCACGCCGTAGAGGAAGAATTGCTAACGCCAAGATATACCTAAATATAGTCTATGAATACTTTTAAAGTGAGTCAAATGATTTTTAAGGAATATTAGAAAATTGTTATCTTTTACCATTAACATTGAAAGATTTATCGCAACATAAATCGATACATCTACTTACATTTGTTCGGTAATCAAGATGTTGTTTATTGTTTACGTTTTGGCTAATAGTATTGACATAATCCACATAATTTTATTGCCGCTTTAAAGGCTTCGGTGCATCTATCCATGTGAATATTAAGTAAGACGTTAATGCGTACAATACAATACATAAAATAGTAAATGTTAATGTAAGCATCGCTTGCGTAATTAAGGAATGGGGAACGTTTCCCCCGAACAATAAAAATCGTTCGCCACTCTTTCCCGAGCGAAGCCGGGCGTTTCAGCTAGTAACTAATAATATTGACCGATCGTAAAAATATTTTGAAAAGTTGCGACTTTAATTTTTAACCTATATTAACCTCTAGTTATAAATTTTTACTACAGAGACAATTCTTAAAATTACGTTGTTGTGCTTAATATTATAGAAATAATATATAGAAAATGTCCAATACTACTGGCTGTTTGACAGATGTCAAGTTATATAGGTGGTCCAGTTTTTGCGGAAGAAAATTTACACACCACACGCACGCACACACACACACACACACACGTGTGTGTGTGAATGAGTGTGTGTGTATTTATATATCGCAGAACAAAAAAGCTCCCAAAAGATTTCATAATCCAGTTTTTATTTACATCATGTTGCCCTAATAGAATGTATTAACACACAATGATTAAATTAGGGAAGGTCGGGCACGGATTATTGCTAAAATCCAATTGAAAAAACAAGTACTTAACTTGGATATCTCTAATAATAGAAGTAATAAAAAGTAATGTATAACCCGGTCAACTTCTTTCCGTTAATGTGGTTTCGAGGAATCCGTCCGCTCAAGTTTAATGCACGTTATTTCCATAATGCTGAGAAACTTTTATTATTCTACCTGTTAACATATAATTTAAAAATTCACGAATCGTAAAAAAATACAATTGGTAATAAATTACACATACTCACTGGAGCGTATTTTAAGCGTCGCCATTTAAGAATACCTGAAATACAAAGTGTGCTAATCATCGATTGTACAGTACTTTTTTCTCATTGACATATCAACGTTAGTATTTTATTTTTCCTCTGCATTTACAGCAATTACACAGAAGCAACGCAGTAAAAGACCATTTATTGTCATTAAAACTTAGGAACGATAAGAAAAATTATCATATCGTAAAACTGAGTAGCTTATTTCATTTGCCTTTTCTGCCAGTCTATTTGAACTTAGCATCTAATGACTGCTTTACTGCTCCTCCGCATTAATCTCTCGAGTTTTTCTACTAGTGCTTTGCTATGTTGCAAAGATTTAGTAAGGAAAATATCCTATATAGAATTCCGAGATTTGTCACCAAGAAATACCAATATTGCATTGCTTTGTGTTTTTCGCCAAAATGATCAAAATAAAACTTAAAATGAGAATATCAAAATGAGCATGAGCGAAGCGCAACAGTCAAATGCTATTTTTTTAAAAACCACGTTCATTAATTTTTCAAAATCACGAAATCCTTATGGAGAACAAGTGGACAATAACATGTACATACCAGGTACGTTACATTGGTTATTCCATAATAAACTAATTGTAGATATGGGAATGCATTTTAAAACAAAGAATATACCATTTTTGGACCAAAGCTATGCTGTCGGTTGAATTCGAGTTGCCAAATCAAAAAATATTCTTTCAATTATTTCCAGCCAATAATGTGCGTAATTGATGTTTTTAGGTATTTGGATATAAATCAATTCGAACCAAAACCGAAGGAAATATTAGTTTAATTGTCAAGATGCTCACCACGTTCATGTGATCATGATTGGGTTAACTCAGTGCTCGAATTAGAAAATTTTAACAATGCGAAAGCTAGTAACCGGAACATTCTTATCTCTTTCTTTTAAACAATGGGAACGCTATGGGCTATGGATGTGTTGTCGGAGGGCAACTCCGAAGCCGTTGCGCCCGCACCCGCTCCTGTCTCCTCGGTGGGGACCGGGCCCAAGGGGAGCTCGGGGGGAAAGAGGAGGCTGTTACTGATAGGGAGCTCCAATGTCCGGCGTGTGGTGGCGCCTTTACTGTCACGGGCCCGCCGGGAGGGTGTTCATGAGCGGGTGTTCTCCAGGTGTATACCAGGAGGTACGGTGCCCCAGGTGACGAAGGTCAGGGTGTCGGTTTTGGGCGTGGGTTGCTCCTCGTTCACAAAATTTTTAGATGAGGGAGTAGTTCCTTTGATATGGAAAACAGCCCACGTTACACCAATACATAAAACGGGAAGTAAATTAAAAGTGGAGAAATAACGCCCTATATCGTTGACGTCAATCTTCTGTAAGGTTTTTGAGCACATTATCGGTAGCTCGATAATGCGATTTCTCGAAAGCAATGAAGCGCTTAACAGTAACCAGCATGGTTTCCGGAGAGGCAGATCATGCGAGACTCAGCTCTACTCACACATGATATTGTGAAAGCAGCGGATAAAGGAATAGGAGTTGATGCAGTATTTTTAGACTTTAGGAAAGCCTTCGACACCGTTTCTCACGTGAAAATAGTGCAAAAATTAAGGGCTTATTCAACTAACGAGAAAATTGTAAATTGGATCTCCTCGTTCCTTTCCGATAGAACCCAGAGAGGAGTTCTCGATGGAGTTGCATCAGACTTCGTCAAAGTGACTTCCGGCGTGCCTCAGGGAAGTGTAATCGGACCTCTGTTATTCTTGATATATATAGATGATTTAGCGGATAATATAAAGTGTAAAGTTAGGCTCTTCGCGGATGACACACTTGTGTATGGAGAAATCAACACAATACACGACGAAATGGTGTAAACATTGGCAACTCGACCTGAATATAGAGAAATGCGCCGCAATGAATTTCACGCGATCCATGAATTTCAACCGTTACCCGTACCAAATAACTGAATTAAATCTAAAATACGTCAATAGCTACAAATACCTAGGAGTAACTCTCAGTAGCAATCTGTCTAGTAGAGAGCATATCAAAACCGTTATAGCATCGGCAAATAGAGTTCAAGGGCTTTCCTCTAGATTCCTGTGGGGATGCCTTTCGAATGTGAAGGAAATCGCATACTTTTCTCTAATCCGACCCGTAGTGGAATACCGTAGCGCCATCTGGGACCCTTTCGAGGAGGGCCTAACTAGGGAGCTCGAAATGGTTCAGCGTAGAGCGGCTAGATTTGTAAAAGGAGAATATCGGTATGATGCGAGTGTATCAGAGATATTGAAGGGCCTGAAATGGCAGTCGTTGAAGAGTAGAAGAATTGAATACAAAAGGAAACTATTTGAAAAATTCAAAAGCTCGGAATTCGTTGAAGACGTACGCGGCATAGTCGTCCCCATCGGTGTTGGTGAACGTAATGTTAGATCAGAGTGCAGGAGAAAATATGTCGAAACAATCGCTAGAACAGAGAAATACTACAGATCTTTTTTCCCAGACGCGATAAGACAGTCCAACAGGAATTAGAGTTCACTTGGTGTTGTGACACCCCCTGCCAAACGCTTCTGGCGGCTTGCAGGGTATTGATGTAAATTTATTAAGTGGAACGGCGTTCCCGTGCGTTCTCGCCCAATTCGAGCACTGCATTAACTTCTATATTTTGGTAGCTTTACATTTGCTAGTTAAGTACATATTGTAAAGTATATAAAGAGCTCTTGCTCGTTCTTTACCCTTTGACAAGAAAATGAATGGCCCAACTATAAATTTTGTACGGTATAATACCTTCGGTTTTATGCTGATGCGACCTTAACGTCATTCAGGGCCACGGTGATGCGTAAAATTTTAAAGAAAAGCAGCCTACTCCAAGCAAAAGACCTATAATTAGAAGGCCTTCAAAAGTCGTAGAATTTCTTTAAAATATAATAGATTCGACCTTTTGAGGATGAATTATGGTAATCGGTCCATGACTACTTTGACAGCATCAGAAGTTAGCTAATATCATCATTTGTTAGAATTGGCTGTAACTGACATTAAAATTCCACACCAAACTATTATGTATATACCATAAAATAATATTTAAAATGTTATAATTCAGACAGCGTTCATTCCTGTTGGAATAAAAATAAATAAGACTCGCTTTTTTTACAACTCCCTTTATGAGTATTGCGTAACGCCGTTTTGTAATAGTATTAAGAATTGCAGAGCTTGTCGGTAACATTACAAAATGTTGCCTGTAATCCGCCTTTTCAAATTCTCTCTGCCATTCTTACAAACTTTCCTTCGGACATCACCTTAAAAGTCGAGCAATCATTAGGGTAATGCAAAGCTCGCCTGAATAGTGCGATATGTTATTTTTTACCCTTTGCATTAGATGAAAAATGAATCTCGTCGGTGGCATGTGACTCAGCTGTTCCACTTTCTCCGTAGTCGGGTTGAAGGAAGAAACGGAGTATGTAAAAGACTCTTTCTCATTGGAGTGAAAACTTGCGTTTTTTAAAATTCGATTAAAAATGAAAGGAAACTCCGGAGCCTTAAATGGACAATCGGATAATTAAATCGCGGTGATAGTCCTTCGGCGCTTCAACCCGTCGGCTAGATTGCAATTAATCGCGTAAATATTCGACTGTTTTAGCCGTCACCTTTTGTGAATCCATATTGAAATTTAAAGACAAATTTTGTAAAAAGCAAACTTATTGTGATATTTCCTACTAATTTCACTAGGAAAATAAAAAGCACCTGATGATGACTCTGTGAATTGAAACCTGTGAAGTCATTTTTATGTTCTTAGTGGAATTTGTAGGAAATCTTATAAATAAACTAGTTTTCGCTTCAATTGACATCGTAAAACGATGGAAATTGGTTTAAGCGTTTTCACTTGAGTTCGGAATCTAAAGAGTTAAGCCAGGGTTTCCCCGCCTGGTGACCGCGCTCTACTGCAAAACTTAAAATCGCCTTTTCTAGCACCAAGTCCTTATTCGATTTTTTTCTGTATAAACGTATTGAAATATTGTAAATTTTGAAGTTGTTGTGGTTTTATTTGTAATAATTGCTATTTTTGCGCAAGTATAATGGTTTTCGCCTGATACTTCGAAAAGTAATTTAGTGTCTGCCACAATGAAAAGGTTGAGGGCTTAAGAAATTACTTTTCCGCATCTTTAATTTCGAAATTCATATACGGAGACATTTCCGACATTCATTCTACAGAGTAAAATTTTATATTAAGATTCCAAAATGTAATTCATTTTACACCTACTGGTTTACCGTATCTACTGATTAAGGTTATCTGGTATATCGTAAACCCAGAATTATAAGAAAAATGCTGAAGGGCGTGGTGGTTTGTTTCTTTTAATGAAATAATCCATGATGAGTGGCAGTAGATTTTGTATTAATTAAAGATAAAACCCCGTGTACAATGGGTGTTTCAATGCAGGCCTTCTAAAAAATATAACATTCCAAAAAACGGTTTATATTTAAAGTCAACTCTACGCGATGTCACAACGAGCCAAGTCATATAAATACAACTCAATTTTTGTATAGACAACAAATAATCTATTTCTTACTTTTTATTATATGTAGTTAGTTTCTCACGCAGCAGAATGTATTAGTAATATCCTTCTGGTTATTATGATCTTCTCCTCCTTGGCGACGAAAATGAAATAGCCTCTGTTTGTCATTCTTTGCAAAGAAATCATAAATACTATTTGCCAAAAAAGTTCAAATATGACAGTAGTTTTTAAAAAATAAATACACTTTATCGCAAGTTTTGGTGACCTTTTACGCATGGAGGGTCGGATTTGTTGTGGCGAATGCCTTGGTGAGCCGGATTGGTACACGTCATAAGTAAACAAGAGATTCTTTAGTGTCATGTAAGTAAAAGTCAATTCTAAACAATTTTTAGCGTTAAAACTGGAACAATAAATGTTTTATGGCCATAATTTTGACTAACAAAGTTGAAACTGCCTGTTGAATTTTATGGATCGTTTACCCATAGTTTGCAGTCCCTTGTTTAATCAAGTTGAAGTCATGACAATCCAATGGAGACGTCTTATTGGCTATAATTTTTGGCATATAAAGTATCCTTAATCTATTATGTCCGTAATGCGTGGCAGTATTAGCTGGAACCATCGAATTTGAACGTTATTTTTCGAACACCTTTCTAGTGAAAACGTTTCTGCGAGCTTTGCTATTTGGATCTATAAACATAGCACGTTCGATTTGATTGCAACGATTATCATGCCCTTCCACATAGTGAAACGCCCCTTTCAAACTTATAAATCATAGAGCGACCTCTTGCCTTTATATGGTTAGAAGGAAGTTGGTGTAGTTTTCAAGTGTTGTGGTGGATTTATGGGAGTCAACCATTCCCCATCTCTCACAGGTCAAGGTGATTAAAAATTAACACGCTCTTTCATTTTGCGTGTTTAGGAAACATCCAATCACTTTCAGGTTGAAACTAATACGGCGACCTCACACGGGCATTTCCATAAGGACTGGTCGTAGACGATTTCGTAAGGATGCTTTAAATTATTTTACTTGTATTTATTAATTTTGCTGAGAGGAAAGAATCTTGAATCGTGACTAAGAACTTTCGACTTCAGATCACGTCGCTGACACAGTATTCATGCTATATGTCTTTCATCTTTAACGTGCTTCCCATCATTTTTTGCTTCCTCTCATAGGCACTCAATGTCGGACGATTTGTTCCGAGGCATTGTAGGTCTGCTAAATCACGTGCAGTACGTTATCACACGAAAAAGAGTTAATTTAATTACTAATAAGAATTATTTCCTTTAAATCATCTCAAAATTTAATATAAACAATTTTATTAAGTGCTACGAGATAAAAAGTACATTTTAGAATGAGGTCCTGGTTAATGCCGAGTTATAAGTGGAGTGGTTGGCAAGTTAAAGCTAGTCGAAAAAATAAAAGTTTCTTATGGCATTCAAATTTCTAAGACTACTTCTTAGATTCTCAACATGAAATTTATTACATTTTATTCTACAGTAAAATTTGCTTTTCTTGAAAATGTTTTTAGAAATATTTTATATTTCCACGTTCAATCATATTTTAAGGATACTTTGAAAATGACAACAATTCGGATGATTTATTGAAATAATTTACGAAATGGCGTTTAATTATTCGCAAATATTCAAATGTGAAATTTCAACATTTTTGGCTAATTCGGAACTATTTGAATTTCTTCAACTGCTTAACTAAACGTGATACTTTCAGCTGTCCATCTGTTTAAGTACCGAGTTCATATATCAATTTAATAATTATATAATTTGATAATATCCCGGGTCTACTCTTCCTCTTGCTCGAAGCAAGTTGATATGAACGTGTTTGATAATAACTTTATTTTGGCGCAATTTGAAAATAGCGTCATATTCATCGACCCTTGATTCTTTTCCGTGTTAATATCAACCAGTTGGACGTTTTTAGAAGAAATTTTGATAAGAATTTCTCAAATTGCCAAAATAGAACGAGGAGAACAATTTTAAAAAATCATCCCATTATGCGGAAAGAAAAAAGTCAACGTTTTACGTTACCTAAGTGTTCATCCGAGATAATATTTTTCCCGAGGTTTCAGAGAGAAGCGTGACAAACATGTGTTACAATGAGAAAACACGAACAAAAATTTTACATTACACGAGTACATCGCGTGGACGCACGCGTTTTAGCGTTTTTTTTTTAATTTGTGGCCTTTATCGAAACAAGAGGCGCAAATTGTATGCTCGGATGATATACAACCAGGGCCTCCATAACGCTGGAAAAAATGAAATTTCAATTCCCGAACCTCCTGAGATAATGGGCCTTATTAACACTACGCCTCTTTGAGTTTAATACTCCTCCGGTAAAATGCCAATGTAACACACTTTTTGGATTTACGCGCTTTTGTATTCTTTTCTCCCGGATGTACTATATAAAGAGACCAAAATTATTTTACCATAACTCTCTTCATATGTACGTAATATTCAGCATTACATGTAAATTTTAATTATCCCAACAACACAATTTTCATTGTAACGTAGTAATCGTCGAATAATATATTGGTTTATTTATGGTTGATGACGGAGATACTCGGAGCGGAAATCCTTCGCACGAAGCGTAATATTATCTGAACTTTCGACCAAGGCAACATTTGGTTCTTTGAGAGAATGAAGTGGTACAGACTTCTTTTTATAGATATCTATTCCACAGTGTATATTGTTAACGTTTTCAGAAAAATTATTTTACGGTTTGGTCGCTAACCTTATGGTGGAGCCGAAAGAAACGAACACTTTGAAACCAATCAGGCAACACACGTTACAGTGCAATTTCTACGATTTTGTAATTTCTACTTTTACCAGCGATTCTCTTCCCCGCTCATGTTTTCGTTTATTACCTCTTCCTCCTCCTCATCCTCGTTTCTCGCGCTTCTGCCATGCGCATACTTTGGCTTGAAGCCCGGATTCGAATGTACTACTCGTGGGTGTGTTTTCTTTTGATCGCTTGCGTCACCGCGGACTCGAGGACGTATTCGAAGCCTTGGTTTCGGCGTTGGCGGGGTTATTGTTCGCGCGTAGCTTTCTAAACCGGCTGGTTTTTAATAAATATTCACGCCGATCCTGCGAAATTACTCGTTTCAGAAACTGTGCCGGGTTGTTTGGAGTTGTGAATAATTTCCGTGTTTTTTAAATTCGCCGTGAATCTTTTATTTGGACTGTTTACGATTTTTAATTTCTTCCTCGATCTATTTTTTGAATTTACGAAAACATTGCTTTCAAAATTTAAAAAAAAAACGATTCTATTTTGATTTTTTTCAACAGCGTCGTCACCGTGATGCTTTCGGCATACGGCCACCAAGGACGTGAGCGCGATAAAGGAAACGAATGAAATTCTCGCATTGCCTCTTTTTTTAGACGCGTTTCGCTTCCAGCATGAGTGCCTGCTAGCGTCGGTCTGTCCATCTGTCTGTCCATCTGTCTGTCCATCTGTCTGTCCATCTGTCTGTCCGTCCGCATGTTCGTTCTCGGCTTCTACCGAACCAATTTTCATGAAAAATTACGGACTTACGGTGAAAGACAACAAGAAAACCGCATAAGTGAATCACGTAAGCCAATCAGGGGTACCACTTGTACCAAAAAATGAACTTCCGTCATATCTCGTAAGGTATTGGTCATACCAAAATATTTTTCAAATAAAACG
Organism: Uropetala carovei; assembly: GCA_036926305.1. NCBI lineage: Eukaryota > Metazoa > Arthropoda > Insecta > Odonata > Petaluridae > Uropetala > Uropetala carovei. The sequence continues at coordinate 9,795,881 of JAXCHB010000054.1, read as the reverse complement.
TGTAGAACTAGTAGAGTATTTCTTTTCCTACATATTTTTATCGTAGGAGTTACCATTATCAAGAAAATCAAGCAAGAATGTCTTAATTCGAGTTGAACCGAACATTTCTTACTTGGTTACTTCATCATTGTTGTTAACATAAACAATCACACAAAAATACGTTTAAGTTCCTTGCGTGTGCATGCAATATTTTTAAATAGGAAGAAAATGGATTATTTATGATGAAAAAAAGAACTTTAAACCCTATTTCCCTTGTATACACGTATATCATATATTTCAATCGCTCCATTGCACGCTGTTACGCCTTGCACTTTCCTAACTTGTTTTGTTCTGCTCTCCGCTCGTCTCCACAGCATATGGAACCGATTAAAGCGATAGCAGTGATTCAATCGAGAGGTCCGCGTAATTCGGCGCAGGCGTGGTGGTATTCGAGCGAGTACATACAATCGAGAGGGCCCTCTTTCTGAGGGGGAAAAAGAAAAATAAGTGAAACTCTCCGCTTCGCTTTCTGTAGCAGAATCTTTCTCTCTATCTCTCCCGCCGCGCGCGTCAGACGAAGGGTCTCCGCCTCCACGCATCGCGTATCTCCGGTGCGGCGGCTCAAGCAGGAGTGGTGGCGTGGCGGGAGAGGGAGTGGGGTGGAGGGTGGGGGGTAATAAATGGTGGGGGGGAGTTCCTTGTTGGGATGTGGCTCTGCTTCTTTGTCTCGAGCACTTTCACTTGCTCCTGTTTCATCGGTTGCCCCCCCCCCCCCCCCACCTCCTCACCCACGCCTTCCCCCTCCCGCCTCTGTGCTATGCCGCTCGCATCCTTTTTGACGTCCTTCATAAGCTCGCCGCCGCTGCACTTTTCCGTGCCCGAGAGTCTGCGGCCTCCTACTCATTCAATCTACGGCTCTAACATATCCCTTCGCTTAGCTGGTGTCAATGGAATAATATAGTGGCGCGGAAGCTCGCGATCCGTTGATCCGTGCTCGCGGGTTCACTACGAGGTCACGCTCCTATGTTTTCCTTTAAGAAAAAATGCGTTTTTAAAAAAATCATTCGGACGAACCTATTCTAATCCCGGCTACGTCATTACCCAGTGCGAGTCTTGGACTCGATTTGAATGATTGCGTAAATATTTCGAGTGGGTTTCTTGACGAGCACACTTGCATTTTTAAAATAGTTATTTGTGATTTAGAAAACGTTACGTTCTCTAAAAGCTTGTTTTTGTTTTTTCCCGAGTATCTGTTCTATGGAATCGGCTCGATTCGAGGGTCTCATTATATTTGAAATGCAGTATAATGAAAGACGTTGGACCAGTGAAAGTTGTCGTATCGCCGAGAAAAATTAAAGGTCTAATTTCCTCCAGGAGTCGTAAAATTCGAGCTCCTGTTATTTTGGAGAGCTTTGGGGGGCTGACTTCCAAATCAGATAATAATCGGCCTGCGAGGGAAATAAGAGGTTTCCGCAGAAAAAAGGTTTCTCAATTAAAATATCTCTCCGAAGCGTGGTTACAAATTCTCCTAGACTCTCCTACTTTTTCCTGTTTTTGCTTCTAACGATATATTAAAAGAAACCAGATACGAATTTGTGTCGAAAAGATATTTTTACCCCTGCGTAAGCGAAATTCGATTTGTTAATCAATATTTTCTGGTCGTATAAAATAATACATTTGTTTTTAAATGAACATTAGGTAACTTCCCTGTTTATTTCGTGGTTCCGTTTCTAATTTTAGCGTTTCACTCGTGTAAGAAAAATCCACAGCAGATTCTTATAAAAATTAGGAATTTTTAAATATTACTTGAATTGTCGCATTTTTACGTGTGTATAATTACAAGGATTGTTGCAAAAGTAATGTTACCCATGAAAACGCAAGGATTGACTAGCTGACGTTCCATTAATTAAACTTATAAGTCTCGATTTGGGGCAAGCTAAATAATTGGAATGTAAAAACGAAAATTTACTGCAAGGCTCTTTATTGACTTTTATAGTACGGACTGATAAGTCTACGATAGAAGGTGACACTGAAGCAATCTGAGATACTTAAGAGTTGCCAAATGCGGCCGCGAACAGAGTATTTTTAAACCAAGTGTTGCAGGAATGGATAGGAAACATTGAAGGTTAGCTCAAGATTTCGTTGAAAACGACAACTTTCTTAAGAACATTGTTGTTACAAATCCGAGTTATGTTATAATGATCGTTTGACTAAAGGGAACTCAAGGTTGAAAATGAAATGAGATTTCTCCTAAATAGCATTTCTACTCTCATATAATGGCTAAGTTCCAGACGTGACGGCATATCCAATTTTTCAGTTAGTTTTAGCTCAGCTTGATTTTCAATCCGTTGAAAAAAATATTTAATTGTCAACTTGGTGTCCATCTTCAGCTTTTGATTTTTTTTATTTGAAAGAATGCGGATATCCGTAAAGTTTTCATTCGCCAAATGAGTTGTCAAAATGTTCAAAATATTTTTAAAGTGACAAGCAAAAAATGTCTATCTTTCAATCTGTGCTTTAAACCAATCCATGTTTGTATGTGAGCTAATAACAGTACTTCATATTTTTTATTCGATGCTGCGTGAAAAGAGTTCTAAAGATTGTGTAAATGGTTCAGAAAACACAATTGCTCTGTCATAATAATGAAAATGCTTGCAAATAAAAGAAAAGTCTAAAAAATAATATAAATTAATATTTCAATGGGAAATTATTGAAAAGTAATCGGTGCTCTTTTAAGAAACTTAGATTGGAGAGTAAAAATTTGCATTGCGTATTTATGGACTACCTGAAGCTGAAGGACATTTCGACAGCTTTAAAATTTCTGAATAAATTGTAATAAGAGTATTGCCCTTTCAAAATTTCACAAATGTAAAGTGAAACAAGAAAATTTGAGTTTCCAATCCTTTCGTGGTAACAAATTTCACATGCGAGATTTGAAAGAGAGTTTTATTAACAGTGACTTCAGTAAGTTGTAGAATTCATCATTAAAAGGTAGCTCTTTCCCCTAGAATTCGTTCCTCTAGTTTTAATGCATTAAATAATAATAATAAAGTAAAGCCGTTTTTACTGCGTATAAAAAATATTGAATTCACTAATCAATGATCTGATGTCGTTTACTGGTTACATAGTTTTTAAGTCTGTTTTAATTTAATTTTTCAGTTTTTCTATCAGTGATTTCGGTTTTAAGATAATTTATGCATATGATGAAGAAATGTCGTCATCGTTTCCAGTGAATAATGTAAGAGCCATTGATTTGATTTTTCGTTATCATATATTGGGTACGTTCGTATTTTAAACGTTAATTTAAAAAATCGGTGCAATATATTCCACAAACTTTCTCATATATATATACGTGTGCGTCTGGTCTTACTACACCCTTTCCTGACTGGAACTCCAACTACTGCAAAGATAACGAAACCGCGGAAAATGTTTTTTTTCAAGTAAATGGTATCAATATATTTATTACCTCATATATGTGAAAAAAAACTTGATAAATAGTTAAACCACACATAAATATGAACTATTATGCGGATTAGCGAAGGCACATAGGCGCTGAAGCATTATTGTAGAACGAAGATTGTTGAAAGAACTGGGGAGCGCTGGGCGTAAAAAATCGTATTTATTATAATGTTGCTGGAGGCTATATAGTTATTACTTTCTCCATACAAAGTAATGGGAAAGTATTGTGATCACGAAAAAAATCGACTTCGAGATTTCAACGGAAATACACGTTTTGAGGTCCCTAGAACACGTTTACTTAGACTATTTTCGGAATGATTTCTGTGTGTGTGTGCGTATGTGTGTATGTGATTGTGGGCAGTCTAACTCAAAATGTACTTGCCATATCGTTACCAAACTTCATATATAACACTTTAGTATGAGCACAAAGAACTGATTCATTTTTGGACAATAACGGTTAACCGGAAGTCGAGGTTTATTCGAAACCCGATTCGGTTTTTGCGATATTTCTCCGTTAAAACATCATTATTGTATATACAATTCCATACAAAGGTTATAGAGATTGTAATTTCCTACTACTTTCATTTGAAAGAATTTTCCAGAGCAGTTATTGTTTAGGTATTATTATTAAAAAATAATCGGTTTTTTCGGTTTTCGTCAAATATTTTTAGATTATAATGCATGTTATATAGGGTGTAGCCGCCTCCGGGCGTTACCGCGCCCTTCGCCTATCTGGAACGAAACTATCCCTCCCCATTGTCCAGTGATCGGGTGGGTAAATGTCGCCACAGGCAGATCAGTCATGGGTTTGCAAGCTTTCGTTTTCCATGAAAGGGTTATCTCAGGAAATTATTTTCCAAAATGGGTCCGGGATAACCCAGTAGTACCTTATTTACGACTCTAACATTTATAACTGACGAGTGAATTTTAATCAAAATCGTTGGTCATTTTTGAATAAATAGACATTTTGTGAAATTCAACAAGATCCTTTATTGTTGCGCTGCATCGCTCATCTCGTCATAGGTTCTATTCTTGGTACTAATATGCCTAAATACAACGAATCATCTGATTTCGTTTAACCGTTTAGGTCCAAGTGCCGCACACAGAAACACGGCATAGCGAAAACCAATTCTTCAGACTCGGGAACGTATCAAACTTTTATTACCGCCTAAATTTCGAAATCGATTTTGTTCTCGATTGAAATACTTTCTCTATATACCACCTACGTGTATGGGAAAGTAAAACTTGTTAATTTTCGATGGAACGCCGATTTTTTTAGGAGTAGCCTTACTTCAAATAATTTTTTTTCGCAGTAATTTCTGCTATTTTCCCGATAATCTTGAAATGAAAATATTAAAGTATATCCTGTGAATTGATAAAGGGGGATTCCAGGTTCTCGTTTTATATTAAGCTTTGTAAATGAATTCATTTGCGTTCGTTAATTTTCGTAACTGAGAAACGATGTTTAAACATTTTTAATCAGCGGAAACTACATTAATTGATTTATATTTTCAGGTCAGTAATCAATTTATGACGTTAAAGCCGAGCAAATTTTTAAGCATTAGAACAGGGAAGGACGGTATTATCCACAAATATGTGTTAAACTTTCATAGACATTTTATTTAATCATAATTTCATAAAATGGTTAGTATTAGTTAACTCTTACTCGCCAAATCTATTAAGTTCAGCTCCTCTTATATCTTTTCACCTCCCTTTTGTTTTATGATTTCAGTGCAGCACTATTTTCAGTTTAAGTTTAAAAAAATGCCCGAGGTTTAATATAATCAAATCTCTTTTGCCGATTATGATGCCGTTATAAAATTTATGTGAAATTCGCAAAAAAATGCTCCATTTAGACTTAAAAAGGCTCAGCATAAGGCGTTAGGACACGTTACGCAATTCTAACGTAGCAATTCCCCTTTTAAAGAAGTTAGATTGCTTATTCGTTGGAAGAACCCAGTTAAAATGCTTGAATAAGACTTTTGAAAATGCACGGGTAAAATACATAATGCAAGAATTATGTTCTGATAAGTTTCGTTGCGTCAAATATGGTCTAAATGTAGGGGTTACAGCTACATAATGCCCTGTAAGTCATTAAAAGGGTGGGTGGCATGGGATGCAGTGCCCCAGATTTCCAAAAATATTAATTGCTGCAAGGTGTGCCTCGGTGGAATCCTTTTCCAGGAAATTAAAGTGAAAAACTTTAATTGTACTTTATTCCTCCTGGTTTTAGTTAAAGTTAATCCGTGTGTTAGCATCTTCATGATCTCCAGGACGAATGGTAGGCGAAACTCGGCTAATTCCGCGATATTAAGAAACTTAAACATGTGTAAGTATTTTGCCGTTGATATGGTGCATTATCACGAAATTACACCCGCGCGTTCCTCTCCTACATCTACATGATACCCTGCAAATCACCAGACTGGTGGGTGGCAGGGGGTGCAGCGCACCAAAACCTACCTAATAACGTCTCTCTTGGGAATCACTCTCCTATTATGATCCCGTATGGTACTTGGGAAAAACGAGCCTTGATATCGCTCGGTCCTACAGTCGATCTCTCGTATTTTATCGTGATCGTGCCTGCCCATGTACGTAGGTGCCTCTAATATTCCAGAGACCTCCTCTGAGAGAACTTCCGACCTAAATTTTTCCAGAAGCCTTAACCTAGCGCTAATTCTGCGGTCCTCTAGCGATATCCAATTCAACTCCTTCAAGAGAAGAATAGTAAGAAGTAGCACAGAACAGGTATGAGAAACAATTTGTTTAGTAGAGAGCATATCAGAACCGTTATAGCATCGGCAAACAGAATTCAAGGACTTTCCTCTAGATTCCTGCGGGGATTCCTCGAATGTGAAGGAAATCGCATACTTTTCCCTAATACGACCCATCGTGGAATACTGTTGCGCCGTCTGGGACCCTTTCGAGGAGGGCCTAATTAGAGAGCTCGAAATGGTTCAGCGTAGAGCGGCTAGATTTGTAAAAGGAGAATATCGGTATGATGCGAGTGTATCAGAGATCTTGAATGACCTGAAATGACAGACGTTGAAGAGTAGAAGAATTGAATACAAAAGGAAACTATTTGAAATTTTCGAAAACTCCGAATTCGTTGAAGACGTACGCGGCATAGTCGTCCCCATCGGTGTTAGTGAACGTAATGTTAGATCAGAGTACAGGAGAAAATATGTCGAAACAATCGCTAGAACAGAGAAATACTACAGATCCTTCTTCCCAGACGTGATAAGACAGTCCATCAGAGGAATTAGTTAGAGTTCACTTGGTGTTGTGACACCCCCTGCCAAACGCTTCTAGCGGCTTGCAGGGTATTGATGTAAATTTAAATCACCTTTGAAATTGTGACTTAAATGGAATTAATAGTATTTTAATAAAGCATTCTTGAATTGAGAGCATGGAACCTATAAACCCTTCCAGGATACAGAGCATGAAAGACGTATTGGCGAAGTACCAGCAGAATTTGAGAAAATGTTATGCAATTACCAAATATCGGCGGATTAAATGTTTAGGTGAAGAAGGGAAACCCTCGAAAATATTTTATATCATGTTATCCTTGCAATGAGATGTTTCGAGATTTTCTAATGGACAGTCGTTTAATAAGAGAATCTATGAAATGTGTAAGATGTTGTAAAATGATGAAACTGCAGGCTTCAAAGTAAAGGGAAAGATTGATTGAGGTGGGTGAGTGATAGAAGAAACAACAGTATGAAATGCAGAAATACTAAAAGCATTAGATGGGGATAATGGTTCAGTAAAAGTAATTTAACGTTGGAAGAGAGAATAATTTTAACGTATGATTTATTAATCGGAGAACCCTTAGAGAGAGTAATACGGGAATATAGTTTCAAAGAGGATTTGTTTGAGGTTGTCAAGGAAATAATTTCAAAAGCGAAGAAATAATGAACAAAAGAAGATCGGAAATCAGTTTGGGAATGCTGGCGATGCTGGCTGCGAAATAGTAAAGCTTTTCCTAAAATGGCTCCATCTCGATGTAGCAATCGAAAAAAATTGGCATAGATCTCAATGACTAGTTCTATTATGTTTGGTGCAAGAATACGTTGCATAATGATTCCTGTTTTTTGTTTTGAGAAAATCTTTTCGCAATATTTAATTAAGAGCTATTCAAGGATTCCAGCACTATTTATTTATAAATGTTGGAGACAAAATAGAGGAACACTAGTAGCTTTTATACTTTAAAAAATTGGTACAATATGCATTGCATAAACATTCCCAAATACTACGTATGCATCTGGTCTCACTACAATCTTTCCTGAATGGGAAAAGCTCCTACTGGTATAAAACAACAAAATTGTGCATAAACGGTATTAATATAATTATTACCTCATAGATGTGAAAATCGAACTTGATAAATAGTTATATAACGTAGGCGCTGAAGAATTATTGTTGGACAATGATTGTTGAGAGAATTGGGGAGCGCTGGACGTAAAAATCGATGTACAGTAAAATCTCGATACAACATACCTCTAGGGAGCATGAATTTTTATACTTCATACTGAAAGTACGGTATACTGAAATACCCATAAGGAGTACAGCATTTTCTCTAGAAGCGTCTCGGTGGGGGATCGGCATTCTCACAGATCTGGCGCAAACCGAAACCGGCGAGAATGAGAGTCTAACAAGAGATATAATCCTTAGAACTTAAGATTGTACCTCAATGCTATTGTGAAAATACGAGAGGGATAACTGATGATGAGTTCTACATTTTTCGGTTTGGAAAATCCCTTCTTTTGGGATTTTGGCGGAGTTCCGTATATGTTTACATACTAAAGACAAAATACACCTTCAAAATTGGTGTAAACGAATTGAATGAGAAAGAAATGGTTATGGTTGAGCCATTTACGGATAAAAGACTACGTTAAAACCAAAAAAATATTTTATCGGGACCTCTGAATTTCATACGTAGTATTGAAAAGTACGTTAAGTTGAAGTACGTTATTTTGAAATATTTATACAGTATTTATACGGGAAAATTGATGGGGATTCAATAAAAGTACGTTAATTTGAAACATACGTAATTGTGAAGTACGTTGTAACGAGGTTTCACTGTATTATAATATCGCTGGGCGCTTTTTTGAGAAATTTGGGTTATGCAGAATTGTTTATGACCCTAACCTGTATAACTGACAAAGTGAATTTTAATCAAAATCGTTAGTAAATTGTTAATACATTGATATACTGTATAAATCGGCAATAATAAACTATCCTTAATTGTTGCGCCGTAATTTGGGTTTTGCAGAATTTTTTATGCCTTAACCTGTATAACTAACAAAGTGAATTTTAAACAAAATCGTTAGTAAATTGTTAATACATTGATATACTGTATAAATCGGCAATAATAAACTATCCTTAATTGTTGCGCCGTAATTTGGGTTATGCAGAATTTTTTATGCCTTAACCTGTATAACTAACAAAGTGAATTTTAAACAAAATCGTTAGTAAATTGTTAATACATTGATATACTGTATAAATCGGCAATAATAAACTATCCTTAATTGTTGCGCCGTAATTTGGGTTATGCAGAATTTTTTATGCCTTAACCTGTATAACTAACAAAGTGAATTTTAAACAAAATCGTTAGTAAATTGTTAATACATTGATATACTGTATAAATCGGCAATAATAAACTATCCTTAATTGTTGCGCCGTAATTTGGGTTATGCAGAATTTTTTATGCCTTAACCTGTATAACTAACAAAGTGAATTTTAAACAAAATCGTTAGTAAATTGTTAATACATTGATATACTGTATAAATCGGCAATAATAAACTATCCTTAATTGTTGCGCCGTATCGTTAATCACTTCCTATGTTCCATTCTGGGCAATAAGTATGCCTAAGTATAAAATATCCTTCGATTTCTTTAAACAGTTTAGAGCAGACGTAAAACTGGCAACCCGCGGGCCGCATGTGGCCCTTTCCCTACATTATGGTAAAATGTCATACATTGATGATTTAACCGTAAATAAATAAGAAAATGGCGAGTTCCAATCACGCGGAAACTTTCATTTATTCTTCTCAGTCGGTGATTTTCAACGTGGACAGCTGCACCCACCAGTAATGGGCGTTTTAGGGTTTTTGGTGGGCGCTTTTATAAGTTGATACAGAAAATGGGCTATGATGCCAGGTCTGCACTCGAACCATTTGTTGCTCCTTTCGACCTTCCTCGGACCTTCGCTATTTCTCTGCAGTGATTTTTGGGAAATTACGCCGATCGTAAACTCGGCGGCCAACACTGCAATAGTTTAAAGTTGGAAACGGACGCATTCCCTCGACAAAGAAAAAGAAACTAAAACTCTTACGTTCCTTTGCTCGGTTCGGGATGACGTCGCCAAAACTCAGCAATCGCAAATTTTTGTGGAAATTTTACAGTTTTACGTGTTTTATTTCGAGATAATAATATAGGAAATACATGATCGCTTCCTGCTATAGTTGCGTAGGCTCGATCGGAATTTCGGTCGACGCGAAACCATAGGAGTGGCTTCCCTCTGTTAAAGCGCAGCGGCGGAAAAATAAATTTTGACGCAAACGCGACGCTCTCCGAGGTTGGAATTTCTGGCCGGCAAGAGGAAGGGGGAGGAAAATCCTTCCCCAGGACGAGAGAGGGTTGGGAAGTAGGGGTTGGCATGGAAAACCGTGGGGCGTAAATTGGCAAAGGGTGCGAGGGTAAGGAATCAGTTGGAGATGGGAAGAAGGAAATGAATGCAGCCTCTATTAACAAGGGAGAGAGCTGGGTGTGTACCCTCGCTGCAAAATCATTTCCATTGCGAAACTTCGATTTCCTTCGGCTTCCGTTCAGCTTTCCAATCACAATCGAAGAACACCGCCTCTTCATCTCGCCTCCTCTCCGTTTCCCCCAAGCCTCGCCATCCTACGTTTTCAATGGACGATGGCAAATTAAACGGCTTTGTAAGGATGATAAAAAAGATGTTTGTTCTTGTAGAATGCTCTACCTCTCTCGGCTATTATGCTAAACGTTTTTCAGCTGACGAGTCATGCCGATTTAACCTTTGTACATTTAGTTCAACATGAGTCATCGGAGTTCATAATGAACCTATGAATGCAAATGGATTTTGATTGACATTTTTGAAAATGATTTGAGTTAAACGGTTTTTAAAAAACGGATTTTCTACACAATAATATACACATTACCGTCCAAATCCTTAAAATGCTTGGGGTTTTAAATTATGAAATTTTCTCATAAGAGATTTTAATGTTGGTTAGCGGCTATTTGTAATCTAATTTATAGTTTTAATTATCTTTCAAAATTCCGAAGTGTTGGCCATGTTTCACAAGGAAATACTCCCCGTCATTACTATTAAGTCAATGAGTTATCGATAATTTTTGAACGTCCTTTGTTTCGGAGAATAAAGGAAGGAAGCTATACAAGCCGATCAACGCTAAACATATTCTCATGGCTTTATTTGGATTTCCAATAGTAGTGCCTCGCAACCTCGACAAAGGCGAGTGAATCTCGTTTGGTTGTCCATCTTTAAGCACCAGATTCACTGTCAAGAAACCAAGGTAAAGACTTTTTTAATGATCGTAATTTCCCACCCAGGGTTGCCAGATTTCAGACTTGCAATATCGGGAATCCTGGTATGAAAATGAGAACAGTTTCTAGGGGCCTTCCTAGCTTGTAGAAACAAAACGCAGTTTACCGCATATCTCTACGACGAACGGCTTTTGAGATACAGGGTGGGACGGACGGTATATATTGTATTGTGTGACACACACACACACACGCACGCGCTCGCACGCACACACACACATACATATCGGTGTTTATTCCTTTATAATATAAAAGATATTTATGATGAATTTTTTGTCCAATTGTTGTTTTCACTCACTTTATTATGCGTATTTAGCGTTGCCGAACAAGCAAATATACAAATACTTCCTGACCAGAACTTTCTTTACAGTGGCGATGTGCTTGAACTTGTTACCACTTGCATATAATTTATTGTATGATACTTCTCCATAATTTTAAGAAATAAAAACAATGTTTTTTTAGGATATTTTTCTAGATTAAACGGAAATCGGGAATTTTGGTTATTATATCGGGAAGAGGGAATTTTCCTTAGATATCGGGAAATTCTCGGCTAAGGATTATATGTTCTAGGATCTTACACGATAATGACGTCAAGGAAATCGGTCTATAATTTTCGGGGTTCTCTTTATCACCGCCTTTGTGGATGGGCGTTACGTATGCTAGCTTCCAGTCTTTTGGAAGGGTACCATGTGCAACGGATTTTTCGAATATTATTTCCAAGTAAGGTGCGATTACCGAGGCTTAGCTCTTTCAACACACGCGCGGGTATGCCCTCCGGCCCGGGAGACTTACTTTGCTTAATCGACTCTAGCTGGTGCGCGATACCTGTTTCAGAGAATATCAACTCTTCCATCGAATTTCCCTCATCATTCAAAGCTGGTTCCTCAAATTCGTTCCTCACCGAAGTAAACGCTTTCTGAAAGTGTTCATTTAACAAGTTCGCTTTTTCCGCGCCATCGTGTACTACATCATCTGCTTCCGTTCTCAATGACGCTATGGTGGGGCCTCTACCATGAACCTCCCTAACGTACGACCAAAATGCTTTCCGATTTTCTTTACATTTACATTTACATCAATACCCTGCAAGCCGCTAGAAGCGTTTGGCAGGGGGTGTCACAACACCAAGTGAAGTCTAGCTAATTCCTCTGTTGGATTGTCTTATCGCGTCTGGGAAAAAGGATCGGTAGTATTTCTCTGTTCTAGCGGTAATTTCGACATATTTTCTCCTGCACTGTGATCTAACACCGATGGGGACGACTATGCCGCGTACGTCTTCAACGAATTCGGAGCTTTCAAATTTTTCAAATAGTTTCCTTTTGTATTCAATTCTTCTACTCTTCAACGTCTGCCATTTCAGATCTCTCGATAACTCTGATACACTCGCATCATACCGATATTCTCCTTTTACAAATCTAGCCGCTCTACGCTGAACCATTTCGAGCTCTCTAGTTAGGCCCTCCTCGAGAGGGTCCCTCGCGGCGCAACAGTATTCCACGATGGGTCGTATTAGGGAAAAGTATGCGATTTCCTTCACATTCGAAGGGCATCCCCACAGGAATCTAGAGGAAAGCCCTTGAATTCTGTTTGTCGATGCTATAACGGTTTTGATATGCTCTCTACTAGACAAATTGCTACTGAGAATTACTCCTAGGTATTTGTAGCTATTGACGTATTTTAGCTTTAGTTCAGATATTTGGTACGGGTAACGGTTGAAATTCGTGGAGCGCGTGAGGTTCATTGCGGCGCATTTCTTTATATTAAGATCGAGTTGCCAATCTTTACACCATTTCGTAATAGCCTGAAGGTCCTTTTGCAAATTCTCCTGATCGTGTATTGTGTTGATTTCTCCATACACAAGTGTGTCATCCGCGAAGTGTCTAACTTTACACTTTATATTATCCGCTATATATCAAGAATAACAGAGGTCCGATTACACTTCCCTGAGGCACGCCGGAAGTCACTTTGACGAAGTCTGATGCAACTCCATCGAGGACTACTCTCTGGGTTCTATCGGAAAAAAACGAGGCGATCCAATTTACAACTTTCTCGTTAATTGAATAAGTCCTTAATTTTTGCACTATTTTCACGTGAGAAACGGTGTCGAAGACTTCCTAAAGTCTAAAAATACTGCATCAACTCCTATTCCTTTATCCGCTGCTTTCACAATATCTTGTGCGAGTAGAGCTAACTAAGTCTCGCATGACCTGCCTCTCCGGAAACCATGCTGGTTACTGTTAAGCGCTTCATTGCTTTCGAGAAATCGCATTATTGAGCTACCGATAATGTGCTCAAAAACCTTAGAGAAGATTGACGTCAACGATATATGGCGGTAGTGTTCCACTTTTAATTTACTTCCCGTTTTATGTATTGGTGTAACGTGGGCTGTTTTCCATATCAGAGGAACTACACCATCATCTAAAGATTTTCTGAATAGAAGCTTAAGGTACGGAGCTAATTCGTTTGCTAACGAGTTTATAATGAATGCAGGTATGGCTTCAGGCCCTGGCGATTTTCTTTTATGGACCTGTCTTAGTAATTTGACGATACCGCTTTCGGATAATTCTAAGTCGCTCATATTTGAGTCTATGTGAGTAGGGAAATCAATGAAATCACCGCTGTCTATTGTGAAGCAATTTTCAAAGAACCGATTTAACATACTAGCCTTAGTAAATGAATCGTGTACACTTTCACCGTTGTCTGTACGTAGAAGAGGTACTGTGGACTGACCTCGCATTTCTCGTACGTACGACCAAAATTCTTTCGAGTCGTTTTTGAGTGAGTTCGAGGGTGTCGTGGATCGGTAGTTGTCAAATTCCTTACGCGCTTCGTCCCTTGCAGATTTACGACTATTTCTGTATATTAAATACTCGTTCGCGTGATCCCTACCAACTTCTTTAAGGTGCTTTATGCGCGCGTGATGCCGTCTTTGTTTCTTGAGCAAGGCACGGAGTTTCGGTTTCACCCACCGCGGGTCCTTGCGATCACGAATTGCTTTAGTTGGGACAAACGTTTTGTAAATGTAAAATGGTTCAGCGTAGAGCGTCTAGATTTGTAAAAGGAGAATATCGGTATGATACGAGTGTATCAGAGTTATCGAGAGATCTGAAATGGCAGACGTTGAAGCGTAGAAGAATTGAATACAAAAGGAAACTATTTGAAAAATTTGAAAGCTCCGAATTCGTTGAAGACGTACGCGGCAAATTATTATGCAAAACTTTCTTTTTGTAATCATTAAATGCTTCTCGCATTGTTACTCTAGCTCTTGACCGCGCCTCTCTGTATTGATGTCGCATCATTGACCTCTGTTCCTCTGTGACTTTTGAAGAATTGGTATTTAAGCGAGCGTGAAGTATTTTTTGCCGTCCTGTTCGTAAACGATTTGTTGCAATGCGGAGAGAAAAACACTCAGGTTGATGCTATTTTCATTGATTTTAAAAAAGCGTTTGATAAAGTACCCCATAATAATTTAATAGGAAAACTAGGAAAGTACGGCATAAACCCTAATATCGTGAGTTGGATAAAAGACTTCCACTCCAACAGAAAACAGATAGTAGTTATTGATGGGAAATCTTCATACCCGGTAAAAGTCGCATCAGGTGTTCCACAGGGAAGTGTCATAGGCCCACTACTATTCCTGATATATATAAACGATATCTGCTCGGTAGTTCGCTGCAAAATAAGACTTTTCGCAGATGACACCGTTTTATATAAGGAGATAATGAGTTAGGATGATCAAAAATCGCTCCAGGAAGATTTAAGCGCCCTTTCAGCATGGTATCAAGATTGGAAAATCTAAGTTAATCACAGCAAATGTTCCCTATGGAGTTTCTGGAAGAGTAAGAACAATGAATTAGACTCAGAGTACAGAATTGATAGATTGAATATCCAATCTGCAGAGTACGTTAAATATTTAGGAGTCACCATTTGCGGTGATCTATCGTGGGATATATAAGAAATTGGGCTTCGTAGGTAGAATAGTAAGAAGTAGCACAGAACAGGTACGAGAAACGTGTTATTTATCATTGGTCAGATCTCAGGTCGAATACGCTTCCAGCATATGGGATCCGTACGAAAAGGGACAGATACTTGAGTTAGAAAGAATCCAACGCAGAGCAGCCAGATTCGTAAAGCAAAAATATGAGCAAAAATTAAGCGTCAAATCACTCTTGAAGGAGTTGAATTGGATATCATTAGAGGATCGCAGAATTAGCGCTAGGTTAAGGCATCTGGAGAAATTTAGGTCGGAAGTTCTCTTAGAGGAGGTCTTAGGAATATTAGAGGCACCTACGTACATGGGCAGGCACGATCACGAGAATAAAATACGAGAGACCGACTGTAGTACCGAGCGATATCAGAGCTCGTTTTTCTCAAGCACCATACGGGATCATAACAGGAGAGTGATTCCCACGAGGGACGTTATTAGGTAGGTTTTGGTGTGCTGCACCGCCTGCCACCCACCAGTCTGGTGATTTGCAGGGTATCATGTAGATGTAGATGGTACGCGAAGAAATTTTACATTTACATTAACACCCTGCAAGCCGCCAGAAGCGTTTGGCAGGGGTGCCACAGCACCAATGAACACTTAACTAATTCCTCTGTTGGACTGTCTTATCGCGTCTGGAGAAAAAGATCTGTAGTATTTCTCGGTTCTAGCGATTGTTTCGACATATTTTCACGTACACTCTGATCTAGCATTAAGTTCACTAACACCGTTGGGTACAACTATGCCGCTTACGTCTTCAACGAATTCGGAGCTTTTAAACTTTAAAATAGTTTTATTTTGTACTCAATTCTTCTACTCTTCAACCTCTCCCATTTCAGGTCCCTCAAGATCTCTGTTACACTCGCATCATACCGATATTCTCCTTTTACAAATCTAGCCGCTCTACGCTGAACCATTTCGAGCTCCCTAGTTAGGCCCTCCTCGAAAAGTTCCCAGACGGCGCAACAGTATTCCACGACGGGTCGTATTAGGGAAAAGTATGCGATTTCCTTCACATTCTAGAGGCATTCCCGCAGGACTCTTAGAGGAAAGACCTTGAACCCTGTTTGTCTACAAATTCTTAGGAAAAATGCAAAAAGGGCCTTTCGTGAGTTCATAAAATGGTAATCGATATTTGATTTAATTTGATCGAGAAATAAAACATTTATTATATACTTAAAATATAGACGAACGATGGTATATAATTCATTATATTGATCAACGACGCAAATTTCTCCATAATTCTCACTCTAGTCGTGTTTAACGTAAGCCAACCTATTATAACCTATTTAAAGACCTCTTTCAGAGGGATTTGTACTTAACGCGGACCGAAATAGGACGGTTACATCATAAAACCTTTGTCAGTGCTTGCAATAACACTCCAATTATGCGAGATCGTGCTGCTGTCGCTGCTGTATTCTGGCATCATAAAACGTTACCCAACGTTTTCACGACGTTTCTGCGAACACGAGACGATTCGAACGCATTAAAACAGAGTAGGAAACGAGAGTCGTTTAGTTAGAAGCACCTTCTCGCCGTGTGTTCCACCTTCTACCCTCCTCGTCTCCCGCTGTTCTTAGGAAGGCTACTTACTGCCGGAATGCCGCGGGGAGAGGGATTGCGTTCGCGCCTTAATGAATGTTCCCGCGTTGCGAGAGGTAGACCAAGGTAGCAGTCTGTTTATCTCTCGAATCGTATCTCATAAGGGACTGCGTCCTCGGGACCCGACGCGCGCTTGGAAAAGGACTCGTGTTTACTTACCCTTTCACCTCACCTGTGCGGTGATTGACACACTGACTGTCCTTTGGGTTGGGAGGAGGGAAAACGAACGCCGTAAACGAGCGCTGCGTCGCACTCGAGATTTTCTCGGGTCATTCGACGCAAAAAAAAATCTGGATGCTTTTTAATAGGTGACGCCATTGATAGTTTGGCGCTAATAAAGGGTGATTGGTCGCCTCGCCTTAAAACTGAGTCTCTTCATCGCAAAAAGTAGGATCGAGGTTAATAGCATGTATCTGAGATAAGATAGCGATAAATGACCCCGAAAGGAGTTTTTGCAACGTTACGCGAGTGGTGCAGTTTTAAACGGTATGCCACACGTCTTCGATGCGAAATTCGTCCGTGGTGTGAGGTCTCGAGTTTTTTTTTTTTCCAGAGCGCCAGAAAGTATTTATCGCCGTCTGTTTTCTCGCTCGCTTGAGTCACGAGCTCGAATCGGTGACTTTCTGGGAATTTGTCACCGCGACCACGGTCCTTTGTGACAGTGATTCATATAGCCAGGGTCTAACCGGTCTCTTAGTTACCACGATCTTGCGGGGAATGCCTTTCTAAAGAGACCTTAAGTTTCATACTACGTACATAGTTTTTCTACACTACAATTTTAGAGCGGGTCCCGTTTACGACGTATTCATCTGACTCCAAAATTAACTCAATTCTCGTAATGGTTTGGTGAGTTTTCACCCCGTTAGATGAGTTAGGAAGGAATGTTAAATATAGGATTGTACTTTTGGGGTCACTTTGAGAGATCCGGGGAAACCCAACATTTCTACGTAATCCTAACGCTGTTATTTAGTCAAATTCGCGCAGCAGTATTTTGACACTTTGATGAAAGGCTTTTTTGCGCATAGAACGCGATCAGAATAGGTTAGAAAAGGCGAAAAAAATTAACTTAAAATAAAATAATTCTTTAATTTCATTAGGGTAAGCATTTGTGACAATAAAAACACTTTAATTTCTGGAATTGAGAAAATGTATATTTACGAGCGTCCTTGCGAAATCCTGCTTAATTAGCAACGTAATATACTTCTGAACGGGTTAATGCATGCGTTTAACAGAAGTAGAATGAGATTCCACTCGCGCCATTATTGAGAAAAGAGAACTGAGTTTCACTCATCTGGATTTTGTAAATCTTATGATTAATTTTTGTTAATGCCATTTTTCTATGTTCCCAAAATAATAATTAGATCCTGCTCTTATACTTTGTTTTACGTATCCATGCTTGAATTTCGGCAGTGCTTTCTTCCGGATGACTCTGGGTTTACAACTTAAAAACGTTTTTAAATTTCTTTGAAGAGGTTATTTTTCTTCGTCGTTTTGGGCGTTAGCGAAGAAGAGAAAACAGGAGGGAAAGAGAGAGAGAGGTGAACCTGGCCTGTTCCTACTGCCTCTCTTTCCATTGTTTCTTCTCTAATGTCCTGAAAACGAAACCGCTGCAACGGTTTTGGTTTGCGAGCGGGGGTTCGAGAAAATTCCAGAGTAAAAGACGTATGTATTTGGTGAGATAACAGGTCCGAATAACTCGGGGATGAGGTTCTTCTAGGTGGGCAAACTAATGCCCCGCGGTCAATTTTTCAGGCCTTCGAAGAGACGTTGAAATGCGATCGGTAAAATTTAGACAATTTCACATCCGTCACGAAAATATTTCCCGTTGAAATTTTAGCCCTTAAACAATGATTTTATACTCGACATTTATTGATAAAGATAGGTACAACAGAATCTTACGGCAAAAACATACCCCGTCTGCCTAAGCGGTCGCTACTTAGGTCAAAGAAAGTACCTCACTTCTTTTTTTGGCGCTGATCTAATCTATGTTCATTCATGATTTTGACATCTCTAATAGGGGATATTGGTTAGATTCCTTTATTCCATTGAAAGATTATAGAGCGCTGTTTACGTCCGTTTATTACATCGAACGTGTTGATCTACATCGATTTGGAACTGTGCACACCCATCCTGTTGCATGGTTTCATGTAGATGATGCAGATACATAAAAGTATTTTGAATCGAATCTACGGTATGAGTCATAGATTACCACACTTCCTAAGACGAGAAACATTTTTTTTGCCAATGAAAAACTTGCCATTTCGTATTTCCGCTTGAGAGGATTGCGAGACGGAAAAATTATATAGTAAACTTTTGCCCAATCCTTGTAAGATATTAAACCTATTCCATTCGCTTAAAAGGAAAATTCATGTAGAGGGTACTTAAAACGATGTTTTGATATTGACGATAAAATTTTTTACTGCGTGAAATGACACATTCAATACAAATTAATTGGTAATTTATGTACGCTGTGTACTAAAACAGTTTTCTAGCAACGTCAAAAAAATGCATTTAAGTATTTGTACAACTCGCAAACTGATCCTATGCCGTTTCCTTTTGAAAAGCAAAATAAATATACTCGAATAAACATTCGAATAATTTTGTAAAACGATCGGGAAATCTCATTTTAACGATAACTGATAAATCGTTCAGTCGGTTTGATAGTTCTATTGTATGCTTAAGCCCACATCACGAGAATCAATTACGCCAAATTGCGGTAGATAACATCCGTCCGTGATTCACGGTGAATTGGAACGAATCAGTCGGCGCACGCGAGCGCCGGTTTACTTCAACAAAACGATCGCAATTTTTTACGGAAATGCTGGAGCGTCCTTTATGCGATTCGGGGGAAAAACCATTTTCGATTTCTTGACCGATGTGAGTTAACAACAGAGGACCACGACCGCCCCGAGTCAAAATTTCTTACTCGACGGGCAGTATCTCTCTCTTTCTCCGTGCAGGAGGCTTGGGAAGTGGGAGTGGACTGCCTTCACCTCGAAACGACTCTGCAGAACTCGGGCTTTCGCTCTGCCTCCCCCCCTCCCGCCCCCTTTCCCCCATCTCCAAGCACCTCCACGGCAACCGAACCCCCGACCCACGATGATCCCCTCCTTCCCGCACCAACCTCATCCCCTTCCCACCGCATCTGCTGCCTCCCGTCTCCGAAGAAACACCACTGTGGCAGGGCTACATTAGATGTAGGGTGGTCGAATGTGGAACTTGCACTTGCTCAATCGGCGCTGCTAAGTTTCTCAACGGCCACTGCGATACGGTAAAATGCAATTCATTATTTTAAACGACCGCGTGTCTTAGAATACCCGGCTGTGGCTTATTTTTTAAGAAGTTTGAGGATTTGAAGTAGAGGGAGGAACGTAATTCAACATTTCGTTCGATTTTTAAAAATATTCACAGCTTATTTATATATGCCAATAGGAAACCAGAACTTCGCGAGAGTTCGAAGGCTTGAGGAAATTTTCAGCTACATCATACAGAAAAGTTTTTACACGTTTAAAATGTTTGAAAAATAAAAGGTATTTCGCGCAAATGAAAATGCTTAAAGCTCCGAGTGCTTCAATTTATTCTGACGTCTATGCTATGATCTTACTAACAAGCGACAGGTCCAACGTTTTCACGCTCTTTTATTTTCTTCCGTTCGAGTGCCTGCAATTTTTCTGGCAAACTAAGTGGAGTCGCAAGATGAAAGCGCCGTCTCCATACAATTTGAAATGAAAAAAGCGGTTTTATTACGTTTAGAGGTCGTATTCACTACAGAAGTTAGAGAAGAAAAAGTACAAAAATGAATCATGGAAGCATCGTCGTGACGCAGGGAACACTCGCTTAGCAGACACGCCCTCTTTGATGGAAGTCTTCTCCTCGATTATTAAAATTATGAATGATTTTGTTGTTGAGATGAAACGCATAATAATGTGAATTCTCGTTTTTCTGATGTTTGCGTACTTCTCATTTAGTGCATCCAAATTATTATGCCGTCTTTCTGCTATCGCTACAAGTACATACTTTTCTCCCTATTTCACTTTTGACGAGTTTTGAAGTTTTATTCTCAACATTACAAGAACATGGAAGGCGCATTGGCGTTAAAACATAACTTCACAAGATTTATTTAAAAATTAATTAAAAGCAGAGATGTAACTGTGAGATATGGCAAAATTTTATAAAATACCTGTGATACAAAATACTATTTTTCCTGCGTTCTAATAAAGAATAATATCATGTTTACTTAAATAAATTTAACATCCGAGTATTAAATTAATAATTTATGAGACAGTAAATTTAGGCATTTTTTTAAGGGGAATGTTTGGAGCCTTTTTCAATTGGCGCCTATGGTAAATGCTACACTCGCCAAACCCTAGTTACGGCACAGATTGTAAAAAACAAGTCGAGATTTGGAAAAACTAAAAGAGTACCTACATCAAACACTAATCAAGAATGCAATTTACAGCAAGCATTGTCGCAGCATATCATAATTATTTGCTAGACCGCGAAGATATGTAATGACGTCCCTATTGTCACAGTCTTTAACAATTCTTAAAATTGGCATATATCACGATATTTTTCAAGCTTATATGTGTCGGGTCCAATTTTATTATATTTATGCGTTTTCCAAACTTTCTTTAACAAAGTAAGGCACAAAAATTTGTCATGAAGATTTCCTTTGTTTAAATTCTGGAATTGTAAAAAGTTGAAACACTAGTTTAAGTTACCATTAAAATTTCAATTCCAAAGGTTAGGGAAAATTGTAAATATGATGATATTGTCAGCTTTCGGTTTCTGCTGCGTCCGGAACATGATGGAACCGAAAGCTGACAATATCATCGAACAATCACGTTGCGAAAACCTTCGATCCAAATTGTAAATAATAATTTTAGATATGACGTGATATTTAAGTCACATTAAAGTTACAAAGTCTCTCCCTGGTACTGAGAGTATATTAGCAACCAAACTGTTCAAGATATGCGATTAGCATTTTTAACAACATCACTGAGAAAAATGGAGTCTTCGCTCTTTCTTTATGTGACATCTTTCCATATAAAAATTTAAAATGCTTAATTTTCACGTTGAAAATTTACTTGACTGAATAACATGTGTGATTCCGAGTCAATTTATCTAGTGACCTGTTACAGTTTACCATTTAATTTATTATAATTTGTTTAAATTCATGTAAAAATTATTTTTACGATAGTGTGATCTTGAGGGCTCAAACGCATCGATGTGTTAGTTCATAACGATAAGGATAATTATCGATTTCGCAGAAAGTACCAGAATCTTGGTTTTCGTGCGAAATTTTGAACTTCTTAGGATTTTATCTTGGCGAGAGAAAAAGTTCTTTCAGTCCAACGCACGTTAAGGTCCCGAGTTCGTTTCTCTTTTGAAACCTATTTGTAAACGTATCTACTTCTATAAATGATTATATAAAAATATGTATTTAATTCAGTTTCAATGATCAGAAAATGGCAAGTTGTTTTATGTGGGCTTGACCGTTTAATCATGTATGAATATGCGACATTACACGGGTTTTTACGGAGAGTAGTGATCTAGTTTTTTTCTATCAACGATATCTATTTTATTTATTAACTAGTGAAAAGCAGTTCGATATCCAAACTTTGAATGATGGTTAGCATACACCATTTAATGGACCTCTTAAACATATACTACTATTATTTTACGTTAATTCGTCGAAGTACATACGATATTGTCAGCATTTTTATAACATACATCGGATTAAATCTTTTTCTCGGTTCCTCGAAGAAGCTTTCCGGATTCTGTTTCGTCTGTTCCAACCAAATTATTCAAAGAATGATATGGCTGGAATTCCAGTTAAAACGATTCGCAGCGAGTTTATACGAAGGTGAACCAGATGAAGGTGAGCGCCTCAGTTAACTTTTCCTCAAATGTGTTTTGTCAGATGAAGCTCCCAAATTGGCCGAGAAACGATTTCCTTCATCTTTAACTGGTTTACCTGTTGTGCCTAACCTTTTAATTCCGGTTTCTCCGAATTCTGTTACCGACGATGTGGTCATAGGTCTTCTAATGTATGGCTTTTCAAAGTATACGCCGCGGCCCAACAACGGTGGACCGCAAAACTTTCAATAAGGTCCTCAGAGAAGGGTCGGTCACAGATATTTTGATGTAAAATTTAGAATAATTTGTTGCTAAGATAATAAAAGTCAACTCATAGGATTTAAATGATGTAAAATTTTACCGTTTAGATTTTTAATACATCCTTAGAAAGTCTTACTTAACAATATTTTATAAGGTTTAATATTTTGATGGGCCGAATAGAAAACTTTCTTTTATTATTGGGCCGCGAAAAAAAAAGTTTGAAAACGCCTGTTCTAATGGACTATATGATGAGGAAACGACAGACACAGAGTTGGCAATTGCACAATGTTATCACCCTTATTTAATCAGAAAAAGAAACTGCGGGTGCTTAAGTAAGGATTACCTAAATTATATAAAAAGTCAACATGACATGGGATACCTGAATATTTTACTATTACCTTGGTGCAATATTCTTTGTATTGGCTCGTGAGAACCTTGTTTCTTTAAATTAATGTATGGATTAAGATTCAATAAGATTTGAAGGATATCATAAGCAATAAGACCTTGAAAATAACAGCGAGGAGGATAGCATTATAGGGGTTTTCGTTTTTTTTGTCGATACGGTTATTAGAAAATGAGAATAGAAAATTATGCGCTCAACCTTCGTATTTGATCCTGTCGGCGAACCGTGTGTCTCTCTCGTTGCATGAAAAAGAGTTCCGAGAAACCATTAGCGCTTTCCCTTATGTTTCGCATAACCTTGAAAGCGGTATAGTCTCGCGGAAAAACTTTTCCGCAAAAAAGCGCTTTTTTTTCGTTTGCTCAAGTGCGCACTATCTACCTCTCGCTCGGAACGGAACCGCGAAATTTACAATTCATCATTTCACTCTTTCGCGGTTTTCTATTTTTTTTTTACAGTTTCCTCCTCTTCTGTCATGTTTCTTCCGGGTGTTTATAGCTTCCTAATGACAGAGCCTGATCAAAGCACCTGATTACACACGTTGCAAATCCGAAAGAAAAACATTATCGCGGTTTCTCGTTTCTAAAACCATATGGTACGAATGGATATCGGAAAGCACGAAAATCGAAATGATTCTTTTTTTAATTTGGAAGCCAGGCTTCATCTGGGGGGGGGGGGGGGGGGTAATTTAGGAGTGAAAAGATAATTAACCAAAAAAGTGTTTTTTAAATAAATTTTGTATTATGCACTAAAAAGAATAAAATAAATTTTATTTACTGCAATTGTGAGTTCTGTTGGTAAGGAAGAACAAAATTCGCGACAGTTTCAGTAGAATAAGTTTTTCTTATACAACAATGCGGATTTACTAAAGTTTATTAAGAATATTTGTAAAAGTTATATGGCGCTTCACATTACACTTTCAATTATCTTGATTAATTATACATACTAAGTGTACGTGTAGTGAGTTCGACTTCCCACTGAATTTTAAGTACCCCTTTGCGGGTATAAACTCAAAGTGAAATAAAAATTACTTTCAGCTATATATTATAGATATAAGATATCGAGTGAGGTTAATATAAAAGTTATTTAATAAAGTATTTGAAACTATCTTATTTATATATAGCGAATACATACAGTGAAACGGTAGTCTATTATAGTGAAGCGAGTGAAAGAACTTAAATTATGAACTGCTCCGCACGAAGGACGAGATTTAAAGGGTAATTTTTCCAGTGTTCAGAAATTCTAGAGGGGGGGGGGGGGATTACCCCCTTTACCTCCCGTCCCCCTTGAATCCGCCCTTGGCTGTGCTACGGTATGATGCGCTATCAAGATATATCGCTTCTACAGCATCGACATTGAAAATAACTCACTGATGGAACTATAAATTTCAACTTCACCACGAAAATTTTTTGGGCCGACCCTCCACCGCAAATTTTGAATTTGGTGTTAAGAGTTGAACGGTTCGAAAACTGCGATTACGATTTTTCTCGCACATTATTATTTA
Source organism: Uropetala carovei (assembly GCA_036926305.1). NCBI lineage: Eukaryota > Metazoa > Arthropoda > Insecta > Odonata > Petaluridae > Uropetala > Uropetala carovei. The sequence goes on along the minus strand of JAXCHB010000054.1, from coordinate 9,771,254 downwards.
ATTAGCCTTTCCGATTTGAAAAGGCGTCCCTGTGAGCATGGTCGTCGGAAAGGCGGTGTGAGCGGTACAATCGCACCTGGCGACAAATTAAAGGGGAGTGCCATTCGAAGCGCCGATACATATTCTATGAATTCCCGGGGACGACAAATTTATCTGTAGCACCGGGCGCTTCCCAGCATTACCAAGGCCCTGAAAACTATAAGACACCCTGCAACTGCGATCTCTGTGCAGTTGTAGTTCTGATACAGAAGTAACATCGAAAATTAAGCTTTTTTAACGGTTAATTACTAAATTTTATATTAACTTGGAAGGTTATATATATATATGTGTGTGTGTGTGTGTTTTGGACCCATTTAGTAGTCATAGGAACAATAATTTTTCATTAAAAATTACTGTTTTTAAGTAAAACATTTACGTTCACTTAGAATTTTATTGTCTTTATAAAAGTTACTTATAAAAATATAACCATTTCTTATTTTTAAATAAAATCATAAGCAAAATCATGAATTCATTTTAGTTATTATTATAATTTATTTAAATTTTGGTTATTCAACAGCGCTTGATATGTTGAATATGGTTCAGAGTACAGACAGACTGATTTTAATTGAAATGTAGGTATGATGACCACACATGATACATGCATTTGGAGGATTGCGGAGTAATAATATAAATGTATAAGCATAAGTTTAGCATATAAGCTGATTAGTTTTTAATGAATATTTTATCATAAAATTTGTTTTGTAATTCACCCTCGATTTTTAATTTGTCCACAATGACTTATGCATTTTTGATCCTTCCACCAATGAAACCTGCTGAAATTTAGAGATCTAGAAGATGAAGCAGATTGGTAAAGAGGAATAAGCTGTGAGGCCGAAAGAATGCAAAGTGCATTGAAATAATATTTCAGAAATTGTCTCCTTATTTTTAATAGTTAAGAAATTACTTGAGAGTGAAACCTATTGATTGTTTTAAAAATTTACAAAAATAGAGTTATGCAATTTAATTTCAAAACTTTTCTGTTCTCTCATTTGAATAATCAATCTCTGTGAGAATCCATAACCTGCTTAGTATAGGCTTTAGTTGTTTACATCCTTAAAAGTTGTTGATATGTACAAGCCTTTTAAATCCCAATGCAATAAAAACAAAGAAATCATTGGGTAATGTGAAATAATGGTAAAAAAAACTGAGAGATAAGTGAAGTGTGAGTAACCAAAATTTATTTCTTGAAATCAATTCTGCGTTTACCATAAAGATGCTAGACTGTATAAAAAAACCATTTAGTGGATACACAGGCATTTATGATTTATATCCCCATGCTAAAATATTATCACTTGATTCACTCATTGTCAGGAACATGTTAAGAGATCCATGACTCCCACTCATATGTTTAAGGTCTTGCCGATGGCCAAGTTCACTGTACATGTATTAAAAATCTTAACGTAACATCTGCTAATTTGTATATATTAAAATAGGGAATATATTTTAAATGATTCTAACTCTTATAGGTTTTCCAGTGCAGCCTAGTCACTAGCCAATAAAATGTTTGGGACACCTTTATGTGATGAACTACGGGGTTATTTGGATGTGAAGGTTCCCTCAGCTGCAAGAAAAAAAGGATTGCTGCTAAATTGGAAGGTGAGATATTAGTTTTCCCACCAGTTTACTTTTTATAACAAGCTATCCCCATAATTTTATTGTTAAAATGACTAATAAGGAAGGTTTATGATATTTTTGTTTTGCAAAGGCATGGAGACGACGGTGGTTAGTGGTACGAAGATTCTTAGTCTCATCAGATCCGTCTTTGGCTAGTGGTGAAGTAGTGGCTTTTCTAGGGCGAAGACTTGAAGTGAAGCTAATTGGAGATGATAGTGACAATGTTTCTGCCCCTTGTCCTGTTGTCGTTGTCGAAGAATGGCAAGAAGATGCATTAGTCTGTCCTACAAAATCACGGTGAGTCACTAAAATAAAGTATTGTCTGCGTTGGGATGACCATATATTTGCAGTACCATTCAAAATACTTTAGAGCAATGTTTCTCAACTGGTGGGTTGTGACTCCCTGGTGGGCCACAAAATTTGAAAAAATTTTAAGATCAGAGAACAATGTAGCGAAAACTTAATATATTTTAAAAATCAAACTTTATAAATAGCTAATGAAGATTTTAATAAATTACTTTACATTTTTTAAGTAACCTGCTACTTTTAATCAGTAATATAGACATCTCCTACCTACATATTCACCTATTCCTATATAGGTGGGTCGGAGAAACTTTCTTCTGGTTTAAGTGGGTGATGGATGATTTTCTGTTATTTAGATGGGCCATGATATCAAAAAGAATGTTTTTAACTTGATAAAAATTTACTAGACTGTATAAAGAATGAGTGATTACTGTTGTCAATTTTTGAGAAAGGTGAGCAATGCAGAAATTTTGAAGTGTATGATTAATTTGGATGACTGCCTCAGGGGCCACATTTTGGGGTCTAATGCTATGTCATCACAATAAAGACAGTTAAATTTGAAGGTTGATGATTAGGTGACCCCACACAGGAAAATTTATGAATTATAAACAAATTAATTAATTCTGAATATGACCAGTTTTGTGAAATATATTTTAATAAAATGTTTTACTTTTTTGTACTTAGGTCTCACCCATATGCCTTTGGTATCTTCCCACAGCCAGGCTGTGAACCTGTTCTTTTTCTATCTGGCCGCACGGCTGAAGAATCTCGCCGATGGTTGGCTAGCATACGCTCTCTACTTGTGCCACCTTTCAGACCACATAGCTGTCGACTGTCTTCATTATTACAATGTCCTGGAGATGATGCCAAAAGTAAGTCATGACTGATTGGCAAAATAATCTCTTTGATTTATTACTATATTTAGAGGAGAATTTTATTTTTATCTTAAAAGGATGAACTATTATCTCAAAATTAGTATGTTTTTAATGAATAAATTTAAAATTATTATACCAATATATTTGGTTTGCATTGAAATTTAGCAAATGCTGTAGGAATTTATTCAAAGTAACAAAAATTAGTCTATGGCTGCAATGCAGCTAAAACATTTTTTTTCAGAAATAATACAATTAACACTTCTCAGAGAAAACTTGATAGATCTCTAAATTTTATCCAAATCCTCTAGACCAGTGGTGCCCAACCTACAGCCTGCGGGTCGAATTTGGCCTGTGAAGAGTTTTTGTGCGGTTCCACCCAACCCAACCCATGATGGAAAAGCAACCCAAAAAATTTAACGCACAAATTCATTTATTTTTATAAAATTTTCGCTAACAAATCTTTTAACATCAGAATTTTTACTATAAAAACCTCATTAATACTATATTTTCACTTAAATGGAACCTCAGAATATATAGATAAGTTCCTATTTAAACTCTAATCCAGCCCGCGGAAGATTTGGCAACTTCCAATGCGGCTCACCGAAGGATTCGCAACTACCGATGTGGCCCACCATGTAGAAAAGGTTGGGCACCACTGCTCTAGACCTTTATATTGTGATTTTTAATAAGAAAAAGTCAAAGAATGATGCTGTCAAACAAAGTTGTGACAAGTGATAGGAGGCGATAAATTATCATTATCCGAAATAACATGGTAGTAGAATCTATATACGAATACCTATATTGAATAACTGCGTGCATTTGCTGAGAAAGTCATTAACATTACTATGGTGCTTGTAATAAAATAAAATATGGCAAGTTTGCACAAATTTGAAGCTTTTACATTTGATTTTGCATCCACGAAATACTTCTAGTTTACTGCAAGAACACACAAGTATTTGATATGGTGACCATTTAGTAATAGATTTCTAATTATTCATATTATTTACTTGTGATTCTTTAATGTTTTGTCTTTAATATTTATGAAAAAGCATTATTTTTTATATCAATAAACCTGAGGATCCATTATTTGGACAGTAAAACAGATGTATGACAAAGTAATCCAGCTTAGAAAGGAACAGTAGCTTCATAAAATGACTAATAGTTTGGTTATAATTGGGAGAAATTTTGAGATGGAAACAAATACAGAAACAACCAAAGTTATGATAATGCTAGGAGTAGAAAAGAATTTGAATATTAGTTTGTCACTGGTGGATCCAGGAGGGGGAAGAGGGGCGATAGACCTACCCTCAATTGGATGCATACTAAACCCCTTCCCTTGATTATGTGTCAAAGATTAGGTCTATAGTTCAAGGGATAGAAAGATTCTGACAAAGGTAGAAATTTCCAGAATATAGCATCGTCAGCAAATGCGGATTCAAAATGGGAGAGAGGCAATGTAAAAAGTTTCTGGATCTGCCCTTAAAGGTTGTGGCAGTCAGCAGTGCTGGCCTGAGGTATGGGCGAGCAGGGCAGCTGCCCGGGGCACCAAAGTCTTTGCCAATGGATAAATATTGGATACCAATTCATATTGCGGAATAGGCTTTAATCTTGATGTCATCCTTTTATTTTTTCATAATCGATAACTTTTACATAGTGATGAATAAATTAACATGTACTTCATAAATATCTCATAGCATTTATTTAGCTGGAGTGCTATCTCGCCTGGGGTGCCAAAATTCCTCGAGCGGCCCCTGGACAGGAGAATGTGTAGCATATGCACAGACTTGTCTGCCTACAAAGTTTGACACTATAAGTCAGAGTTGAGTACTTGCATGGGCACCCACAGAAATTTTTTCAGGGGGGGGACAAAATGCCTACCCATTAGCATTGGTAGCTCACCTCGCAGGGGCTACTTACACAAACATAGCAAAAAACACGTTTTTAAATTATTTAAGCAGGACCTGCTTTTTGTTTTAGGGGAGTAGTATTGCACACCGCAGATAAAATGTTTGTTTCTAAAATTCTCCATTAAGTATTACATCTAATGTTATTAGCAACGCGAGTTAATTGCCGCGATAGATATTGAAAGATCCCAAATTATTCAGCGATGTAGGTTTTTTCGTTATAGATAAAAGTAGATTGCCTACATTGGATCAGAACCTTTCATTTTTGTTTATATTCAAAATATTCATTTATTAGTTATTTGCTGTCGCACAATAGAAGTAACCCCCCCCCCCCCCCCCCCCCTGACTGTGTGCCTGCTTGCAGTACCGCCCTGATAAAGTTTCAAGCGTAGGGCACTTGGAATAATGCCGGAGAGAAAAAAATTACTTTAACGTGTTCCATCTTTTCTTCGCTCAGCAAGTGCTCGGATTACTTGTTTCTTTACTATTGATTATACAGAACCCAAATGGCAACAAAAATGTCAGGAAAATTACATCCAGTCATCTACATTCCTTATATTTCTTACAATCAACATTGAGAAATACAGTTTCAACAGGAGTATGGGAGTTTTATTGCACTCAAAACATTTACTTGCAGCCACACACAGCAGATTTTTGCCCAGCCGCAAATAAAACAAATATTTTTAGAAGACACAGGGCCCGGTGCACTCACACCATTGACACCACGATGTCAGCTCTGCTTGTGCCAGTATAAACTCTTGCCCCTTAATGCGGGCGCCCATGACTACTTGTACTGTATTAGTGATGAGACTAATATTAGCTTCTCCATGAAATTTCTTTAATTTATTAACTTAGTATTTCACTAGTTTAAAATGCCTTTTTAATTATGCTTTCTTAAGCTTTTACCCATTGAGCCATTTCTCATTTTTTTTCCAGTGCCCCTACAGCACAGTTCTTTTTTGTCAACATCTCCAGAAATTTGCCAACTCAGATCTACCCCTTCAAAATCTCAACACATCTGTTTTCCTCCATTGCCACCATTACCTTCTCGTTGCCGATTACGGAGACGTTCCTCGCTGGAGTCTTTATCAGCTCCTTCCCTCTTGATGGATCGAAGACGTAGCCTCAGTGATAGTGAAATTGCCAGCAGCATCAGCAGTTCTGATCGTCGCCAACATAGACATCACAAGTGCCAAACAGTCATAAGTGGTTGGTAAAACCTTTTTAAGTGAAATTTCTATTGCAGTACTTTAGCTTTTATCCCAGCATACTTCACCCTTTTCTTTAAAGAAAAATGATAACAGGCGTTTGACTTCTCTTGAATTTTTAATTACTCTAAGAGGCTGAAACTGGGTGAGAAAAGGGGTTTCCCATGATCCAGGTGTTCAGGGGGGCCTGGCTTGACAGGGAAAACTGTCACTTTGAAAATAAAACTTAACAATGAATAACCTTTGAAAATTTTTGATCAATTCGAAGTATTTGATTATTTCCTATAAGACATAATCATGATCTTGGTTATTTCAAGCATTCATAGCTGGGCTTTATTGATTACTCAAATGTTTTCATTTGGAAAATTAATAAACCATGAATGTTTATATTAATAATATAACTATACTTATTTGGTGATTCCAATCTATGATGACAGTTGAAAAATTACTCATTGTTAATTTTTTTTAACTTTAGGATCAGAAAGAACCAAAAATGTAATGCTGAATGAAGACTACGACCACCATATTTATGCTGGGATTGAAGATTCAGGTGTCTGCTCTTCACTGTCTAATGACTCTAGGAGTTGTTTATCATCATCATCATCATCCTCATGTTCTTCTTCATCTGGTTTATATGCTTATGCCTCAGGCTCTGCAAGTGGCCTTTCACCTTCTTTAAGGGAAAAAACAAGAGAATCCGCTGCTGAGGCAAATGTAAATGTAAAAACTCAGCCAAAATTAGAAGAAACTTCTCTTCTTAGAGGAAGGGTAATTATTTAGAGATAAAACATAATTGTAATATATCTCTATAAATAATAATATAAATTCACCTGTGGCACTATTGCCAGCTGCAGTATTTTAAATTTATTCTATTTGCTCATGTAAAACACACATGCAATATCTACTCCATCTAAATATCAATAAGAATCTAAATTCAGCCTATTTTAAATATGGATATTAAAAAAAACACGTGTATTGATGAAGAAGAGACCAATTTGGATAAAATAATTAAAAGAAAAAACTTTTTTCCCAGCAGAAGTACATATTTATTGTGATAAAAACAGCAGTACATGGCTGACCTTAAATGCATAATTTTGACTGTAAAAATCAATACCTGGAAAGTCGACTATATGATGAAAAACCAGACATCATATGGTACTACTTAAGAAAGTAAACACCAGTATTCTGATTCATAGTCAGCCAAATCTGTATAATGGACACACCCTAAATTTTTAATGATTGTGGAGATATTATATGAGCAAATGTACTTGTTGAATAATATGAACTTCATAGTAAAATGTTGCATATTTACAAAATTGATTAATGATGTTTCTTCAATAGCCGTTGAGAGTTGGGAAAAAGCAGTGTAATGATGAAATTTCTTGTTTTTTTATACATAGATTCTTTGTGCATTCCAAAAAAATGGCATTAAAAATTAGAGTTAGTGTACAAACCACCAGGAGCTCAAAAGTTTTCATTGAAAGCTATAATCAACTACTTCAGAGAAAAGACTACTGTATATACTCGTGTATAACGCACACCTGTACTTTTTGCCAAAAAATCCCGACTTTTTATTATACCCTATGTAAAACATGAATCTTCGATTTTTGTGAGGCATAAGAACAAAATTTTAGAATTATATTGTCATGTTAAGTATTAACTAGAGTACCATAAATAAATATGTTAAAGCATTAAATTATCACGTTAACAATTTTAAAATGCTTGGACTTGCCCATAAGTACTACATTCAATAAGCTCCACAATACATCTTAGAGAGACGTCATCAATAATGATAGCAAATGAGTTGAGATGACAGTAACTTCATACAGTAAGTTGGCCATACTGATACTGCGTAGAAAACCACAGTGCAACTACTGCCAGTCCTTTTAAATAAGACAGAAAGGGATCTATAAAATAGATTTGAGTTTTGATTTATAGTGTATTTTGGTTCTCTCTTTCCTATCTCATTCTAAAACTGTTTAATAGAAGGAATAAAGCAAAAATTTAACAAAAAAATCTGGAAACAGGAAACGCAACAGGTAAGATTAAGTTCATACATATCATTCTACATTCTATGGGTTTTAAATTACGTATGCTGTTAATTGTACATATTATAATCATTAACTAAATAAAATTATTTCAATATGCTTATTCTATTTTTCTTTGTTTTCGATGTGTGTTTTGTGGAAAGTCTACCTGGCAATTTTGCAAAGATTACAGCAATCAGCTGATGAGCTAGTGAAATGCAGAATATTTGGATAACTGTATAGAAGCAATTAGGTGATCTACACATATAATTAATATATGTATAACCTGGTTTATCGATAATTATTGGTTTTTCCCTTAATTCACCCAAAAAGTGAGAATCTAGTGTGAGGTAGGTACACTTTAATTTCAGATTTTAAGTGCACAGAAGTGTTTCCCGTGTATAACGTGCACCCTTACTTTATGGCCTACAAATTTGGTCTTCAAACTGTGCATTATACATGAGTATATATGGTATTTTGTATGCTGGGTATAATCCAAAATCCAGAAAATCTGGTCCCAAGATTGCCAGATGGAAGGGTCCAGTACTTATGTATATCTAGCTGATTTTCCGTATGTGGCTGGTGGCAAAGATATTGGATATGAGAAAATTGGTGCAATACCAAATCAAATTTTTAAAATAGGATATTGAATTTTGATTAAATAATAAGTTACTATTATCACTGACTTAGTAAATAATTGCCCTTTTCTTTTGGAAACAACTAAATTGCAAAATTTTCATTTAAATGTAAAACTGAAAAAACTATTTTTCTAGGTTGCAAGTATCCTTGTATCAGCAGGAATAGGCTTGGTATTTTCTACCCCTGTTCCATTAGAAGGTGTTCCAGAACTGCCAGGTTTGTCCAACCAAACTAAGGAAGTTGATATTATGGGTACATCCAGCAAGCAGGAGGGGGAAATGGACACGGACAGACGCGAATCCATAGCGTCTGGAATTTATGAGGAAATTCAAGATAATGGCCAACCAACAGACACTTCTGGAGCAGAAGATGTATTTTCATTTCTTAATGAAGAAACTGAAAGTGGTCCTGAACAAGCACCACCTCCTCTTCCTCCTCGCAGCCCTTCTCAATACTTCAGCATTTTAAATGGAAGACAAAAAGATTTGGCCTGGTTTCTTGGCGTTCACAGGTGAATTTTTTAAAATGTTCTCAATATCTTACTGTTAGAACAATCCACTATAGTTTAACAGTTTGCATATACAACATTCATTTTATAGAAAATCATGATTTGATTAGATTTTCTATGTAAAATATTAAAGTGTGAAAAATTTAGGTTTCCAATCTTGATGCCAATTTATATTAAGCTGATTTGCACTAAACGTAGTTTTTCATGAAGTATCACTCTATCAAAAACTTATATAATTAGAACTAAGTAACATGTTCTTGTTGTCCTATCAAAAGTATCTTTAAAAATTTCCATTTTGACAGAGAAAGCAATAGTTGTCCAGCGTCAGATGTAGAGGATGATGAGCCAAGCAGAGACAGTAGTCCAATAAATGGACAAGATGTTGTAATAAGAAAACCAAGAAGGAAAATTTCTGAACCATCAGGAAACAACACAAACCTGGAAGGAAGGGAAACATCAAGAGGTGGTTACTCTAGGAGAAGAAAGAACTTGGAGACATTCTTAGGAGTAATGGAATTTGGTTCTAGAGCGAAAGAGATGAGCAAATCTGGTGCGAACTTCTTAAACAAATCATTGGGAACTCTTGAAGTCAGTGGGGGGATAAAAGGTGAAAAGGATTATGCAGACAAGCCACAAGAGTACCTAAGCAGGGAAAGAACATATACTGACTCAGCTGGAACTAAGCTTAACAATCTCTTTACCAATGTAAAAGAATCAAAAAGCTGTGGTGGTAGCGCAGATACTTTGACTAAAATTGGCAGCAAATTAACAGATGGGTCAGCAGAGCTTTCAGGAGCTATTAATCAAAATGCAGATTTTGATGAATTATATCATGGTGTTGACATGCAAAATGAAGAAGGTATTTTTAAAACAGCAGAACTGCAAGAAAATGAGTTGGACAAGGAAAGTTATCCTTTAAGTAAGCTAGTTTCCCCATCATTCACCTTAGAAAACTTTGATGTAAAAGAAGATACAACATCTGCACATCATAAAAGCATAGAAAGATGCCATTCCTTTTCATGTTCATCACTTAAGGTTGGTCAAACAAATAAAAGTGACAATTCAGACAAAAGTGGCCAGTCCCCTAAAAGTCCTCGCTCCATTGCCAAACGGATGAATGAATGGGTGAAGCCCAACCTTATGAAGCTTCTCTTGAAGGAGCAAAATAGGCAACAAGAAATTCCAAGATTGAGGGATAAAACAAAACAAGTGATAAATCGGTCATTAGAAACATTGGGATGGCTTAGCTTAGCAACTAATCAATTTGAAGATGATGCCAGTTCTAATCTCACGGTTGGTGGCAGTAGTTTCTACCGAAGTGCTACTTGTACGGGAGTTGAAATGCAAAACGAGAGACATAATGCAATCAGGAGGGGTGCAGGAGGACTCGGCAAAGATGAAAGCAATTATTCTAAAAGTTACGAAAGCATGACACTTGACAGACGAAGGCCAAGTAGGAAAATACCATCTATGACTATCAGTAGTAAAAGAGATGCAAGAGAGATAGAAGATGGTAATATTTCTCTGCCTCTCCAGTTGTTAGAGGAGAGTGCCATCTGTCCCTATCATAAAACTCAGCTTATGAAATCTGGTGAGATAATTGGTCACTCTTTAGAGGACATTGAACGTCTAGCAAAACAGGAATTGATATGTGAACAGATCTGTATGTCCAACAAAACAAATTACCCAGATTACATGCCAATGATGCCATTAAAAAGTAAGGGAGATCAAGAGAAATTTACGTGTAGCCCAATAGAAGTTGAGTGCCAATCATATAAAAGAGTGAGTGTAGTGCCCGAGGAAGATCATTACATGTCGATGGAAGGAGTCAAGACAACTTCCTGCTCTCAAGATCAAAAAGAGTGCACAGATGAGCTTTTACACTCTGTTCCCCTTGAAAATTCAACAAACCCTATACTATATACAAGTGATGGAGACATATACATGTCAATGGAAGGGAGAAAGACTACTCAGGAAGAATTAGCTCAGAGGTAAAAGACTGGACAAATCATACTTGTTAAGAAAGTAAAAATTTGTATACTTGCCAGATGATAAAAATTAGATAATTTTTTCTATAGTTTTGGCATTTGCTTTCTTTCGAGAATTGTTTGTTTGCTATACAAGCAGGCTTAATTTTAATATACCTATTCCCAATTAAATTCCATGACAACTACTTTGTGATGTGTAAAAATAATAACTACCTTAAATTAAAAACTTATTTTTACAATGAAGTAGAGAACAATTTTGTATGGAATAATGTAAAGAGATTCTCAAATATAGATTATATTTTAAAATGAACTTTTCTATTTCATGCATTGGAGCTATCACTTTGAATATTCTAATTTATGAAGAAAAATAAATAATCCTAATGTTTCTACATTGTAATTAAGCATAAGTTTTAAAATATGCCACTTGTTTCAGAACTGCATTGTAGATACGGCTGAAATTTCAGCTCAAGTTGAATTTTTTATGTTAATTCATTCTGTAAATATGACCCTTTAAAATTATAGAAAATAAAATATTATTTGATATAGCATTGTTAATTCAAAAATGTTTGTAACCCTAAAAGGTGCTATACTAATTTCTAAGTTTGTTGTACCCTTCTTAAGAAAATTGTCATTTTGTATTACCTTTTATTGCAACTCCTGTCACTACTTAGAAGATAAATTTAGAACATTATTTATTGAGGTCACTGTTTTAATTAAATATTAGGTAAATAGTCACTTGCTTATATCTAGTAATCTCTCAGCAGTAACTTCAGTTCAAGTTACATCACTCATAACTATGATGACCAGATAAAAATGGCACATTTCCTATAACTAAGAAAACAAGACAATGCAATCATACAAATTTTGTTATAAGTAGTTCTTTTTATAAGATGGACATTTTTTTCAAAGAAAATTTCCCCAGATTTGAAAAAGATGATACTGGTGATTATATACGAGTCTAGCAATGTTCACAGTTTTTGCAGTAAGAGGACACTAGATAAATCACATAAAGTAGTATGTAATCATGGATTAGAAACTTTTACTGTTTACAATTCTGTCCATATGGAAGTGAGCACATAAACAAATAGAAATAAATTTCACTATTAAATATGATAATACACCACGGGTTTGACTTGTGGCTCCAACATATGCTAACTTTTTTCTTTATAACATTCTCAGATCAAATATGACTTACATAGTTCACTTAGGTAAGTGATATTCTACCTTTTTTGTTGGTATACCCCTTAAAATATTTTTTGAAGAAATTCGTACCCCTATGATTTATAATGAGTTGCTTTTTCCCAATAGTTCACTGCTTCCCATTATTCAAAATTTCCTCTCATTCTTTCTGCCCTCCTCCCACAACATCTTTTTCTAACAGTAATAACTTATCGATTGTCTGTTTTTCCACATCCCTTCTGCTGATTCTGCACTCTGTATTTAAATATCTTACGCTGACTTTATCATGAATAAAGTGGAATTTCTATTAAAATATCTACATGTTGATGTAACCAAAGAAACATGAAAAGGACGATTACTTCAAGGCAGGTGAGGAGTAGATCAAAGATGGTGATTGTTTAGAGCAGGGTTTTCCAAACTTTTTTGACTGCGTACCCCTTAGAACTCAATCAATCAATTGAAGTATCCCCTTATAAAATAATATGACAAGTATTACAAAAAATAGACATTTAAAAACGAACGAGTTTACATATGATAAATAACACTTATTGAGATGAATGTGCCTATACATATTAACGAAGAATTTAATTTATTTTTCTTCGTTAATATGAGTATCAATTACCACAAGTTCAGCAAAATTCCTTGGATTTTATGAATGTGCCTGTTTTGCTTGATATAAAGAGTCAATCTATTGAAGAAAACCTCAATCGCAAGTAAGATTCGACATGTAATGCCTGACAATTTTTTGTCTTAATTAAAATCAGAGGTGAAAATCCAGATTCGCACATGCACATTGATGGGAGAGGAATAAATATATTTTAGACACTTCCCCATACTTGTTTGACAGTTTTGCTTAGAAAGCAATCAAAAATACCTTCAAGAATTTAATTTTCAAGTCATCGTCAGTAGAAATATCAATGAGGTTTTCTTGTTATTTTTCTGTTAGATGTGGAATCGAAAAATCCACACATTGTGCACCCAATTATTAGAATCGTCCATCTCTGGAAAATATTATTGTTATTGTTCCGTGATTAATTCCATATCTTTATATCTGACTGAGAAATAAGAGATCTGTACGTATTTCAGGTTCACCAGTTTGGGTTTACCTGGTTTTATGACTTAATCCATAAAACATGTCTTGTCCCTTGGATCACCTAACCAGTAGAAACAAAATGCTGGTTATCGCATATCTCTACGACAAACAGCTTTTGAGATACAGGGGGAGGACAGACCAAGCATTACACCATCCGTCCACACGCGCGCGCATGCACACACACACACACACCAAGAGAACTATATATGTTCCGATTGTTTATGTGCATGCATAGCGAAGACATTTATTGTGAAATATATTCTATAACAGAGGTGACCAACAGTTTTTTCAGGTTCTCCACACTTGTGATGAACGGATCAGCCTTTTTGCCACATAATACAAAATATTATTATTAAAAATAGGACTTTATACAAATACAAGGTAACAGTGATGCACAATAATGATTTATTTATTAGTCAAATCATTAAATTCAAACAAATTTTAATGTGATATTTGACAGTTCATTTGTAAAAGTAGCGCACCGAAATTTGGCATAAAATCCACACTAAGTGTGCATCTCAACTCCACCTCCAATTTCATACGTTGATTTCATCAACTGTGGAAAAAGTTGATTCACAGAGTCAAGTTGATTCGAACATAGAAAACAGATTTGGAATGAGAACTGTCCAAAGAAAATAAATTTCTGAGCTTTTTAGATAGTTGAGAATCATGGATGTCAAAGTGATATGGATCTTCCATTAATTGAAAGGCAATCCTGTACTTTTCAAAATCTGAAAAGTGCTAGGAAAATATCTGTAGCAGATTCTGCAACCAATACACACAGAGCTGACATTCAAAACCGGGATTTTATGCATATTGTGCCATATTCGGAAGGTGCGTGAAATCTTGGACCTCTATATATTCCACAAAAAGTTTCAGTTTTGATAAAAATTCTTGTACATTCTGTGCCAAAGTACAAATTAGCTTTCCATTTTCCTGAATTTTAAGGTTCAATTCGTTCATGTGAGCAGTGATGTGAGTCAGAAAATAAATACCACATTGCTACTATTCATCCTCGATCACAGAGTAAGTTGTTATCTTTTCTTTCCTCACAAGGAAGTCTCGGATTGGTGTTAGCAAGGCAGTAAATCGTTCCAAGACCTTTCCACAACTCAGCCACCGGACATTTGAAAAGTACACTACATTTTTAAAACAAGCATTCTTCACTTCATTCAACAACTCTACAAATTGTCGATGGTTCAGAGCACTGGCACGGATGTAATTGACGATTTTAATAACGGTTTCCTTTACAAGTTTCAAAATGTCATTCTCTGCCATTTGAACACAAAGATTTTCTTGGTACAAAATGCTGTGAAACGAACTCAAAGCATCATTATTAAGGCTATTTCAGATGCCACTTAAGAAGGCTGATAAATCTAGATGTGTCCAATCATCATAGGTATTCCATCCATTGTTACTGAAACCAATTTCTTCAAATCTAATTCACTTTTTTGCAACATTATTGAAAACATCAAAAATATTGACACCACGAGTGCAGTTTCTCACACCATGAATTGCGAGAATTTCTTCGTGAATTTTGAAATCTTCTGTCACAATACGAATCCAAAAAAATGAGTTATGCAATGTCCTTAATGTCAGTTGACTCATCCAAGGGTATCGAAAAAGACTCACAGTTCATTATAGAATCAATAACAATATCAAAGTGAAAAAAGCTGATTTGTAGTGTCCAGTGTCATAAAATCAGCCATTACGTAAATTTTTTCAAGTACCCCCTAACACCTTTAAAAGTACCCACAGGGGTACGCATATCCCAATTTGGGAAACCCTGGTTTAGAGGGAAAATATGAATCTTATGCTTAAATATATTTGCATACCCTTGAAAAAACCTCTATCCCAGGTTAAATACCACTGTTGTAGGTTACATGCATAGTGGAGCAGCAAGTGGGGGATGGAGCCTAGTGAAGCAGTTAGCAAGCAAAGAGAGAAAATATACTTGTTCATAAAGATTCATAGCTAAGAGAAATATGAAAAATTTTGTCAAATTACCCTCAAAATTAGATAAATATTCAGTATATTCAGATAAAATGTTGCTTTAAAATGGCATTATAAAAATGAAATTGCAGGAATGATTCGAAGAACTTCTCAAACTAATTACTAAGTAACGTTATTCCATTTTTGTTATGGATTGGTTATTAAAAATGAAATGGAGAATATGAATTACAGAATCATAAACCTAATAAAAAGTTGAATATCATAAATTTTTGTTTTCAAAATGAAAAATTTACTAATTAAACCCTTAATGAGGTTGCTTGCTGTCTTTAAGACTACATCCTTTGTTTTCTTAATTTTATAAGCTTGTATTTAACTTTAATTCCAGGTCTTCTCTGTACCTTTCCTCGAATTCATTATTCATTGACTTATGGGTCTAAGACACTCTTTGTGCCAGCATTTCTTGTTTTTATAGGGATTATCTTTACTCTGCATTGGTTTCTGTTCATACTCTCGCTAAAAACTGTATCATCTCTCAACTAAACCATCGACTGTGATTTTTACATTACATCGAAAAATGTACCTAGGAGCCTAAAAGTGAAAATTATGCAATTCACACAGACTTCAGAGGTAGAAAGACTAGCACAGGGAACAATGGACCTGGGAAATGTTTTCTTTTTACTGGAGAGAAACCAGGAAGACCCACACCTGTTGTGTTTTGTGCTGAAAATATGTTTGCAGAGAGCATGCGGTTACTTCATGAGTCTGCTGCTCAGGAGCTGTCCATATAGGCAAACTAGGCAGTCGCCTAGGGCGCCAAGTTAAATGGGGTGCCAAATTTGTGGCGAAAAAATTAAGATTAAAAAAAATAATCTAAAAAATGAAAAATTTAAAAATACAAATAAAATAATGATGTCATTATTTCAATTTGTGTGTACATACTGAGGGAATATGAATTATAATTCATTTCTATACATTTGTGACGATTTACTAATACCTTATCTGCCCGAATACAAGCCGATGTTTTTTGTCAAAATCTATCATGAAAAAATCACCCCTCGGCTTAAATGAGAGTCCGAGGAAATTTGGGTTATGGTTAAATCTCGGAAGTCTCTCATTGCCTTCGCATTCAAATGATAGTACTATATTTTTCGTAAAGTAAATATTTGACCTACGATGAATATATATAAAAATATCTTGTCGAGATTGCTTGCGTAAATTGACGATTATGCAAAATGCATTGACTGCTTTGAACGCTCAACTGTTTGACTTTCGGTAAAACTTTACATGGAACGTGTATAATTATAAAAATACAATTTCTTAAGGTAATGTATATGCTACTTTCATTGGAAATAGACTTGAATGAAAAAATATCTTGGCGAGATCACTTGCGTAAATTGACGATTACGCAAAATGCGTTGATGACTTTGAATACTCAACTGTTTGAATTTCGGTAACACTTTACATGGAACGTGTATAATTATAAAAAATGCAATTTCTTAAGCCAATCTAAATTCTAATTTCATTGAAAATAGACTTGGATGAAAAAATATCTTGGCGAGATTGCTGTTACTATATTTGATCTTTTGTGAAAATGAAGATGAATGAAATTATTGTCACTGAATGTGGAACATTATTCAGCAACGCAAAATTATTAATTGGAGTAATATTTCAAAATGTCAACAACTAAACCATTTCTCACACATTACTTCAATCTCGAATAATGTATTCTAAGATGTGCATGAATGCCCGGCACACTTCAGCATAAAATCTACAAAATTTACGTTTTTGCCTAAAAATCGTGGAAATTTTTGGGGGGTCGGCTTCTATTCGGGCAGATACGGTACTTCAAATACACTAGCAAGACACAGTAAGCTTTGAATTTCGCACGCTTTGTCACTCCACTCGGCAAAAACCGCAAGAGAACGCTTTAAAAATAAAAGAGGAAAAAAGGGACAAAATGTTTTCCAGTTAACCAAAAACCTCAGCCTTGACCTGCCCTAGAGGTGTGAGGGAGGGGAGGGGGGGAGACACCGATTGCATGGTTCGACCAGGGCACCAGTTGCTAGCAGATATTCTAGGGCCGTCCCTGCTGCTGTTCCAAAATTCAAGACGTGAAAGATGAAGATTAAGTCCAATAAAGTTTAAAAGATCTTTATTTACTTTTGAATTTTTATAGTTCAATTTTTATTTGAAACTAAATTTAATTTAATATACAACGAAGTATTCTGTTCCTTGTAAAGCTTTTTCGAAAATGTTGCATTAATTTACCTACAGAATACAGCTATATTAATATAAATATGGTATGACTGAAATTTTGTTGAAAATTAAAGAAAAAGTTAAATAACTATATGTAATTTGGATATTTTGCCCGATTTTCCAATATGGTCAAAATGACTGTGCGCGACTTCTTACATAACAAAATACTACACCTCTTAAGGGTTAAAAGTACCCCCAAGTAACTATGTATGACACTGTATTAGCAAGTCTATCGAACAATGCATGGTATAGTGTAGTATATGTATTGCTAAATATACTTCTTTAAACTTTAATTTATATTTCATATTTCACATACTTGTAACATTTTTATTCACAATTAAACTGCATTCTTTACACTAAAAAACTGCTTCTTTGGTGTCTTTCAGGATATTACCATATTATAACATTATGCCTATGGGAAAATGTCTCAACCTACACAAATTCGACTTACACAGCTGACTTCAAGAACAAATTACTCGCTTAAGTTGAGACCGTGGTGTAAATAACATTTCATAACCAGTTTTTCAGGGGCCTAAGGACATTATGATGAAAAAGGGATATGTCCCATAAAAACAAGTTGTCTGCTCACCCTAATTATAACAAATTTGTCTCTATATCAAGACAGTGTACAGCATGGTAATTCCTTTGAATTCTTTATTGGCTACAAAGATATTAAAATCAGGTGCACAATAACTATGAATGAATAATTTGAAAAAGATTAATTTACATCTACTTCTTTTTAGATATTTACATAAAATTATAAATGTTCAATATTTTAACTCATCTCAATAGCAAAGAATAAATTTAAATTTTTCAGTTTAACACGTTCTGATACAGAGAATCTACAACTATAGGGCCTGTAAAAAATTCTTTTAAAATTACCTATCATGAACACTTCATTTGAGGAAAACAATTTTCAACACTTGTAAAAAAAACACTCGCATGACAATCTTGAAAGTACTTATGATAGCTTTGTGGATAAAGCCTTTGACTTTTTCTAAAATTTCAATAACTTAGATAATTTATTTATATTCCCCAAGTGTGCAACCAGACTTGCTAAAGTTTAAAACTCCTAGAGTTTATCTGTTGTCACAGTTTTTAAAAGTTTTTCAGCATTGATAATAATAAAACATTATTCAATACAAGATGCCGAGACAAAACAATTATTTCATTAACAACAATGTACAGCCATTTTTATAGATATAACTTAAAATATTTTAATTCACTTTCCTGTTGCAGTATAGCTTCATAGTATATGAAATTGCATACCTGATGACATTTTTTATATTATTCGAACTTCAAAAATAATGAACTGTAAGAAATGTATTATCTCTTAAAATAGTACAAGAAGTTGATGGTCGAGAAAAAGTTTGGGATTTATGTGGATCAACTTCTACCAACAATCTTGGAAAAATGAGAGCACATGATAAAAAAGAACCATGTACCTCTATTGAAATTATGTTACACTCTTGACTGCTCTTGCTAAAAAAGCAATTCTTTAAACCATAATGCATTCCCAGCTGCCTCTTTTCTCACAATATATAAAGCATGCTTTAAATAAAGCCACAATTCATAGAAAATCCAGTTTTCTTCAAATCAACTAAACAAACCCCTTGAAACTCTTCCTTCTTGTTGCATTCCAGATAAATAATCTAAAGCCATTTAATCACACTTCGAATGGCCAATAAGCCTTGATTTAACCAGTTCATTGCCACTCGCATAACAAAAATCACCTCTTTGCATAAAGTGACACATAGTCACGCACTCGACTACGAAAGGCATCTCGATCCCGTAAATACATTTCAGCAGCTTCTATATTGAGTGGATCATCAAAGTTCAGAAGATCCTGAAAAGGTATCAAGAGATTAAAATATATATGTAAACCAATATCAATGCAAAATCAAAATGGAAATTCTCTTCCTTTCAGCTTCTATAATAAAGCAAGTGAAACTGCACATCAAAAATGAAATGTGGACATTTATGAAGTAATGGCAATTACAAATACTTGATCATTGGCATAATAAACTTTTCTTAAATAAAGGATTCACTTCGCATTCCAAATTAATTACTATTTTAATTATATAAATATCAATAGCTATCCAAAAATTTGCTTTAATTCATAAAAAGAACAGCTTAAAAGATTCTTGATTTTGGATTTCAAATTTATAAGCTAATTCTGAAATAGTAAACATTTTTCTTGCTTAAGAAATAAAAATAATTTATTTTTAAACCCAATGTTTAGTCCTCAAGTTGCATGTAAATTTTAAGCTATTTTAAAATGAAAAAAAATATATTCATTAACCCTTTGCGGTCATTTGTTGGGCGAGTCCCGACATTAAATTATATTAGTTGCGGTCATATGTCGGAGCTAGTCCGACTTTAAATTTCCTGAATTTTTTGCAAAATTTCGCACATAAAATGCCACCCACTGGTAATATTTCGCAGCTAGCATTATTAGCACATTGTAATTCTAACACACAAAATATTCAAAATGAGTTGCATCTCAGGTACTTTAAGTGAAAGTGAAAACTATATTCTGTTCAACAAGAGAACGCCAATTCTCGCGCAGCTGCTGGGACTCAAGTTGAAACACGTGTTGACTTGAGTCAGGCTGTACAGGTGGTTGAAGTAGGGGTAGGTATGGCTTAGAGTGTATATTCAATGGTGGTGTGTTGTGGGGTAGGTGGTAGGGAGGCCGGACCAATTTTGGTATTTTGCACATAGTATTCTCTCGTTGAACAGTGTAGTTGTGGTCAATTGCGCTGTTTGTCATGATGAGGTCTACCTGTATGTATAATTAAGTATGAAAATTTATTAAAAACACGTAATAAAATATAAATTCTTTTTTATAAATAAATTTTCTATAGATAATTTCTCGTTAATAGTTCTTTGCAGTAAATGTTGAAGACCAACTGAATACATAACTTTTATTTAAATAAAAGAAAAATATTTTTTGTGCTGTATTTTCATTTAGTTTTATTTGGCTATTTATTGATATACTATCGTCTCTAATGTACATAGTGTTAAAAATTGTAAAATTTGGCATTTAAATATTTTGAATACCGAAAAAGTAAATTCAGTATAAAGTACCGTATTCACCTGAATCTAAGACGACCTTTTTTTCCAAATTTTCAGCTGTAAATATCAAGAGTCGTCTTACATTCGAATACGAAGTATATTTAAGCATTTAATCAATGGTTTTTACAACAAATGGTATATTAGAGTAAACAATTCACAACAGCAAATTCAAGTACATACATAAAGAAGTGAAATAAACAAATAGTAATAACAATAAGAAAAACATGACGGGAATAATAATTATTTAGACTAATAATCATCGTCGACGATCATAACACAGACGACATAGTTTCATCTTGCACGTAATGGCAACCGCAATGTCAAAACAAATGAGAGCGGAAATCATTGGGATTCCCCTTTCAAACGACGCACCGCGATTCACTAAGTGTGACAGTAATTTTGAGTTGTGCATTCTTGATTTAAATGCACAACCCTTAAGTTAAAATGACAGATCATGTTGAAGTACATGGCACGAGTGCAAAGGGGAAGTTAACAAAGGAATTAGACGGAGCTAAGATACAAATTTTAAGCTGATCGTGATAAATTACGCCGAAAAAACTAATAACTGTGATGCGAGTAGAAAGTTCGGTGTATCTGAGGCAAATGTGCGTCGATGGAAACTCTCAAAACAGGAACTAGAAAAAGCCACAAGGAAGTCGCTCAGTGGTCCAAAATTAGGCCGATTTCATGGCATTGAAGAAGAAGTAGTCAAGTTTGTGCGCACCATGAGGAAGAACGGTATGCCTGTTTCGACTGAAAGTATTATACTTAAAGCTAATGAAATTACTAGAGGACTTAATATATCATTGCAGGAATTCAAGGCCAGCAGACGTTGGTGCGTGACAATGATGCGACGAAATAATTTTTCTTTACGGCGACGAACTTCGCTGTGTCAGAAATTGTCAGAAGACTATGTAGAAAAACTTCTCGCTTACCTGAAATACGTAATTGGACTTAGAAAAACCAATAATTACCTTTTGAGCCAAATAGGAAATGCCGATGAAACTCCGGTTTTCTTCTAAATGCCATCTAATTATACTGTGAATGAAAAAGGTGCGAAGTCCGTCCTAATTAAAACTACAGGCAACGAAAAAATGCGAGTCACGGTAATGTTGGCGGTTTTAGCAGATGGGACTAAATTACCACCATATGTGATTCTAAAGCGGAAAACAATGCCTAAGAAACATTTGCCAAGTGGAATAATAGGTTTCAAGAAAAGGGGTGGATGACTAAAGAACTAATGAGAGATTGGTTACATGTGGTGTGGAATAGACGGCCAGGAGCTTTACTGAAACAAAGAGCAATGCTTTCACTGGATGCATTCAAGGACACTTATCTCCTGAAATTAAAAACATAATGAGTGCGATGAATATTGATCTTATTGTAATACCTGGAGGAATGACATCGCAACTTCAAGTTTTAGATGTTGCTGTCAATAAGTGTTTTAAAAATAATTTAAAGGTTTTGTATTCTGAGTGGTTACAGAGTGGAACTCACACTTTAACACCAAAAGGAAATCTTAAGAAACCTGAAGTTGCAATGCTCTGCCAAATGGATCAAGGCATCGTGGCAACAAATAAATGCAAAAGTAATAGTGAAAGGATTTAAGAAATGCTGCTTATCTAATGCCATGGATGGGAGTGAGGATGATGTTTTGTGGGAGACTGATGATGAAGTTGAGAGTGATAAAGATAGTGAGCACGAGGAAAATAGTGAAGGTTGCATAGACAGTGATGATGACTAACACAATAAAATGATTTTATGCAGCACTTGGATTGAAATGTTTTTTTGTTGTCCTGAAATGAGTATATTCTTTCAATGTATTTACTTTATTTTTAATGTTATCTTAAAATGAATGCTACCATTTAATTTGTTTGAAAACCTGAATGGTTCTATTTGTGATGTGATCTTATGATTTTAAAATGTTAAAAGACAATGACATTCAAGAAAAGTATAAGAGAAAATAAATATTTCACAAGATTTATAATTTTTGTAGTCATGAAGGTCAATTTGAGCTTTTTTCTCTTTTGGAATCATCAAAATGGGGGGTCGTCTTAGATTCAGGGTCGTCTTGGATTCGGGTGAATACGGTAATCCAAGTTTTGAATAATAATAATGATATAGCTCAGCAGCCCAGAGATGCCCTATATAATAAATTGCCACATCATATAGATTGTTTTTACTATGAAAATTAATAAATGTTACAGGAATGAAAAAATAGTACCTGTATTGTTTTTATCATAAAGTGAATTTTTTGGAAACATTCTTTAACTAAAATGTTGGTGTTGAAAAGAATTACAACCCAGGACCGGCCAAAAGGCAGATGCGAGGCATCCGGGCCCCTGAATAATGGGGCCCCAGAAGTTCTCAATTATTCAAGTATCGAGTGTAAATTTTGCAAAAACTTTTATTAAAAATTACTTGAAAATTGATTTCCAGTAAAGAAACACTCCTTAAAAGTTATAATATTAAACTGGGACTCCATAAACCGTTTGTTATAACTATAAATATTAATATCGTGGGTCCCCCATTGATATTCGCATCCAGTTCCACTTCAGTGCTAGGCAGACTGTTATAACCAACAATAATACGCTAATATGCATATATGATGAATCTAAAAAAACCTCCATACAAAGAACCTCCTTACAACAAAGTGCCAAAAATTGGGTCCCTTCAATTTCGTTACAAAGAGGTTTTACTGTATACCATATATACTCATGTATAACTCACAGTTTGAAGACCAAATTATTAGGTTATAAAGTAGGGGTGCGTGTTATATACAGTTAACACTTTCACACACTTAAAATCAGAAATTAAAGTGAACCTACCTCGTACCAGATTCTCACTTTTTGGGTGAATTAAGGGAAAAACCACAATAATTATCGATAATCCAGGTTATATATATATATATTAATTATATGTATAGATCATCTAATTGCTTCTATACAGTTATAATTCCACCCTCTCCAAATATTCCGCATTTCACTAGCTCATCAACTTTTTGCTGTAGTCTTTGCAAAATTGCCAGGTAGACTTTCCACAAAACACACATTGAAAACAAAGAAAAACAGAATAAGCATATTGAAATAATTTTATTTAGTTAATGATTATAGTATGTACAATTAACAGTGTATGTAATTTAAAACCCATAGAATGTAGAATGAT
Source organism: Uropetala carovei (assembly GCA_036926305.1). Taxonomy (NCBI): domain Eukaryota; kingdom Metazoa; phylum Arthropoda; class Insecta; order Odonata; family Petaluridae; genus Uropetala; species Uropetala carovei. The sequence continues at coordinate 9,747,425 of JAXCHB010000054.1, read as the reverse complement.
GTGTATGAACTTATCTTACCTGTCGCGTTTCCTGTTTCCAGATTTTTTTGTTAAATTTTTGCTTTATTCATTTGTTCGTCAACTGTTCATTGAGTATACCTCCTTGGTTAGCTCTTGTGAATTTTTGTTTTAAATAAAGTTTTGATTGATTTATTTGCGTCAAGGTGGATCAAAATATAAACTCTGTTTTTAGTTATTATTGATAATGTTCGTGAAGTCATCTAAAGTGTTTTGGACTTGCTTTAATAAGATTCACGTTTTTTGGTGATTTGGCCGCCATATTTGTTTACCTTTGAAGGGATGAAACTTACAAAAATGAAGTGCATTACTTGTAATAGGGACTTGGATGATATTTTTGAAGTTCTTTGCACGGGCTGTGAAAGTAATCTATGCTACAGTTGTGCTGGAGTTCAGGAAAGCACATGTAAAGTAATGTCTAGAAAAGCGAAGAAAAATTGGTGATGTAAGTGCTGCAGAGACAGAGGAAAGAATGAAGAAATTACGAATCCCAAGGTCACTGACTCTTCGGCTATTAATGATGGACACAGGTTTGATAAATTAGAACATGATATGATCGACATCAAGAAAAGTCTGTCATTTATCAGTGATAAGTTTGATGGTCTAAATGAAAAGTGTGGTTTGATTGTAGAACTTAAAAATGAGATAAAGATGTTGAAAGATGTGATCATTATGAAGGACAGGATTATTAGTAAACTACAAGACCGTGTTAATGAACTGGGGCAGCGCAACTTATGTAATACTATTGAAATTTTTGGGGTTTACAATGTTCAAGAACCAACCATAACAGTTGGGGAAGTAGCCAAATGTTTACAAATTGATAATTTAAATGATGAAGTTATAGATGATTTGTATGTAGTTAAGGATAAGGATAAAAAAAGGGGGAAAAACAAGATTATTGTGACTTTCAATACAAAAAAGATTAAATCAGAATGGCTTTCCAAAAGGAAAGTTTTATTTAATAAAGATATCTCTGGTGAAGACAATTATGAGAAAATATATATTAATGAAGCTTTAACTTTTTATTTAAAAGACTTGTTGTGGAAAGCTAAGATCAGGGGCAAGGAAAAAAATTTCAAATATGTGTAGTCCAAAAATGCAAAGATATTTGCTAAAAAGAATGATGATTCTAATGTGGTAAGGATTTTTTATGAAAAGGATCTGGAAAAAATACTTTAAGTTTAATGTTCCTTGATTGGCTTCTTCTATTTGTTTCCTTGATTTGTTACTTTGCTGCTTGTAAGGTTGGTGAAATAATTGTTTCAAAATGGATATCTTAGAAATTATAAAGTTGGAGAAAATTAATTGTAAGATTGTAAATGAAGTTGATGAGTTGTTAAACAATGTAGAAGATTATACAGTATATACCTGAATATAAGACAAGGTTTTGTTCTAATTTTTATGACCGAAATATCGCTAGTCATCTTATAATCGCTTGGTGCGTAATAGTTTGACTGACAGAGGAGCAGAAGGCAGAGATAGGTAGAGATGGGAAGAATCGAATAGCTATAATCGAAATACAGGCAGACCTTGTCTTTTGTGGCTTTACCTTTCGCATATTTCAATCTTTCGCGGTTCTGCATTTGTGACCAGTTTTGTCTTTCACAGTCTTATGTTTCGCTCTTTCGCGGAAAAAATCACGGAAAAGGTTATGTGAAATTTTCTATATATGGAATGAATCGCATTTTCCTCACATTTTCTCTCATAGTCAGGCCTGAAAAATGTTGTTACGGTACTCTGATATGTAAAAATATTTACGTAATTTAAAAAAAATCGACACGTGTATCTATTTTTAAAAAGTATATATATATAAGACATGTGTACGTGTCTTATATATACTTTTAAATATTTTTAGGATGCAATCCTCCCACACTTTTGTGTCCCTTCGCACGTGAAAAGTTGCAGAATATAAGCTGCCATCACTGTTCAGGAGCCTTCTGTCTTTATTATGAAAGGGAAGTCCCGAGGGGAAAGACTGAACTTTTGACCCTTCCGATTCAGGATCATTGGGTTATTTGGTCAGGTTTGACATAGTTCAAACGCTTAAGCTTTGCGTTTTACACATCATTTATTATTGGAGGAGTTTCGCAGAGGTTTACAGGAATGAACCCCAAGAAAGATGCGGTCTGCCGTATTTGGGGAATTAGCCCCTGCAAGTTAGGCAACCTCCGTTCATTTTTTTTCTTGCTTCTACTACGGAACTTTAATAATTTATTTTCTGATACTTCTTTTAACTTGTTTAAGTCTCACTTTCATTGAAGTTAATTTTTCCATCTCTTTCTCTATTTTACTGCAGTCATCAATACAGAGGAAAAATGATGTTTTTGCTAGGATGGGAACCAAACCCTGTATTTCCCATTGCCTTAATTACTTCTCTTTCACAATTTCGTCTTTCGTGGTTTTCAGGAACGTAACCCCTGTGAAAGACGAGGTCTGCCTGTATTGGATTCTTAAAATCATTTGAAACAATCGATTATTAAAAGTAGTAGAAAATGAATCGATTCAAATGTATTTGAATACAAATACTCTTTTGAATTTTATTATATTTATGCATTTTGCTTCATTTGGTAATTTATTAAGAGTGTTGGCTTGGCTGACAGATAGTGCCACTATGCGATAGCTCGAAATGTTTGTTCGTCAGTTGATGTACGAAAGTCAAGGACTGCTTGTAGTAGTAGTGGTAGGTTGAATGGGCGAAAGATTTTGCACCAACATATGTAATTTGATCCTGTCACGATATCATAGTGTGTTGACCGCAGACAAAGTGAACCATCTATGACTGTAGTAAATTCCATGTGGATTAAAGTCTTCGTGATTGTTAACTATCCAGTTTTACGTAAAAATATGGGTGACCACGTTGAGAAGAGAGGTTCTACACCTTCACAAATATCAAAATCATTGCGTAATAGGTAGTTATGATGCAAATTTTAAACTTTTAGTGGCGAAATATGCTGATGAAACTAACAATTGTGCCGCAGCAAGAAGGTTTGGTGTCACCGAGGCAAATGTGCGGCGCTGGAAAAAATTGCAGGAAATGCTAAAGTGTGCAAGTTCAAATCGGAAAGCATTTCTAAGGAAGGACATCATAAAAATTTAAAGGACCAGTTAATAACATTTGTGCCAAATATTTGTTCCAAAATATTCAATTGAAAATTCCAATCAAAATTGCTTATTTCAATTGGTTCAATGTTCATTACTCAATGGTATAATAAACTTCTGTCATTGTGTGCATAATAAATTTTTTCCTTTCATTAGGAATTAAAAATGGGGGGGTCGTCTTATAATCAGAGTCGTCTTATATTCGGGTATATATGGTACCTATATTCATTTAAATATTAGGTCATTAAAAAAGAATTGGAATGAATTTGAATGTGTCCTTAATGAGTTAGCTAAGAAGAGAAATACTGCTTTAATTGGGTTAACTGAAGTTAACATTGATGAGTTAGTGATAGACCTATTCAACATTAAAGGATATAAAAAATTTTTTAGGTTAAGAAAAATCCAAAGAGGTGGTGGGGTTATTGTTTTTGTTTGTGAAACTTGGGCTATGAAGAAGTATGATATTATAACTAGTAATTTTGAAAGTGATATTGTAAGATTTTTAAAGGCAATTATAGTGTTAATATTATGTGTATTTATAGACCACCAAGAAGTAATTGTCATTTTTTAATGAACTGGATTTGGTGCAGAATGGATTGCAGAGTAAGGACACTGTATTACTAGGTGATTTTAATATAGATTTAATGGATAAAAACAATGCAGATACAATTCAATACAAAGATTTATTGGCTAGTAGACGATTTAGAGAAATTATTGTCAAAGAAACTAGGGAGGAAGTACTCGGTGATAGGGTGACAAAGTCATGTATTGATCATGTAATGTATTCTGGTTTTGGAAAAGTTTTCTAATACAGTCAATAACAGTCTTAATAAAAATAAACGTAGTTGTGGCCTTCATAGATTATACCAAAGCTTTCGACACAATTTCCTATGATATCTTGTCGAAAATATTACAATCTATAGGAGTTAGGGATGTTTTGTTGCAATGGTTTGAATCATATTTAAATGGAAGAAAACTGTTAATTAGATGTTTTAATGAATATAGTAGTACTAAATTATTAACAATGGGAGTTCCACAAGGTTCAGTCTTGGGACCTTTATTATATCTTATTTATGTTAATAATATATTTGAATCGATAAAATCTGTTGATGTACTGCTTTATGCTGATGACACAGTGCTTATTTCTTCTAGTAAAGTACTGGATTATGCAATTGAAAATATGCAAAAGGCATTAAATGATTTAATACTATGGACTAATGATCATGAATTATTAATTAATGTTAATAAAACTAAAATCATGTACACTGATAGTCGAATGACTAGAATTCAACATATAACATTGAAATTACATGTGATGAACTGCTTAAAAGATAATGGTAATTGTATGCAAACTGATAAATGTAAAGTATTACAACAGGTCCATGAATTCAAGTATCTGGGAATTGTTATTGATTGTAGATTTTTATTTAACAGTCACATTAAAAAGATAAATAACAGCATACGGAAAATAGTATATCAGATGTATTATTTAGACAGAATCCTACCTACTAATGGAAAAGCATGATTTACTTTGCTTTAGTAGAAAGTATGTTAAGGTATGGACTAACAGTATGGGGTTCTACTAGTATATCTCATCTGAAAAATTTATATAAAAATCAGAATAAAATAATTAAAATGACTGATGGCAATAATATAAATATACCGATTATTGGCAGATATAAAGATATAAATACTTTGCCTATCAAATAACTCTAAGTACATTATTATTTGTGATAATTATGCCAATGATACTTTTAAAACATTGAGTCTAGTTATGGTATTGGTAGGAGAGATATGGTCAGGTATCAGATTCCTAAAGCTTGTTTTAATAAATATGGAGATCAGACTTTTGATGTTTTAGTAACTAAGTTATACAATGAGTTACCTAGAAGAATTAAATTAATTAAAAATTTTAATGAATTCAAAAAACTCTTAAAAGAACACCTATATGGAAGTATTTATAATATTTAAGAAATGATAGCTGGAAAATACGTTACATAGAGAACAAATTTATTTAAACTTACTTAATTTTTTAAGACAATGTAAATGATATTGGTTGTTACAAGGATACCACTGCCCTAGGGTTAGCTATTGTTTTGGAATGTATTATTGACTGTTTAGTCATGTAAAGGTTGTTTTGTTATGTACTGGAGACTTGTCATGGCTGTGATAGAGAGATGAGGTTTTTTGTATTGAACAGTGGATTTGTTAATTTGGAAAGTTATTAATATGTATTAATTTGTAATTCAGATTGTGACACTGATTGATGATAGCTTATGCATATGTGATTGATTATAGCTTTATGTAAATATCAGGATCTGTATTGACTAAGATTTGTCATAATGTAATTGTTTTTCATGATATTTTAGAACAAATTGATAATTTTTGAACTGGATGATAAATATGGGAACTTGCTGACAAGCACATGCTTAGCAGGACCTGAACGAGACCAATAGTATGGTCACAGGCAGTTGATGATCATTTTTAATGGATTGTTGGATGTACTTTTCAATTTTTCAATAAATGATTAAACAGTTTTAGAATGAGATACGAAAGAGAGAACCAAAATACACTATAAATCAAAACTCAATCTATTTTATAAATCCCTTTTTGTCTTATTTAAAAGGACTGGCAGCAGTGGCACTGCGGTTTTCTATGCGGCATCAGTTTGGTCAACTTACTGTATGAAGTTGCTGCCATCTCAACTCATTCCCTTTCATTACTGATGATGTCTCTCTAACAAGGGGAGGCTCACCTCTTCGGGTGACGGATTTCCTTAAAAATTGGTAGGTAGGTAACCCTCAATTCCACATCCACGAATAATCCCCCTTTTGGGCATATATATCCAGAAAGTTAGCAACGAAATGGATTTATAATTTTCGATTTTGTGGTTAACAGGGTATATACCTATTTTGCAGCAGCAATTGTTGTTGTAGCGGTGGCCCAGCAGTAACGTGGTGACTTGCCGTTACGAAGGTCGTGGGTTCGATCCCAAGATGAGTGGTATTTTTTTTCTGACTTATTATGGTGTGATTTTTGTTTATTTTTTCAGCGCCTTTTTTATAAATGGTGATGTTTTATAAATTTTTAATCCACTTTTGCATAATTTCGTTTTTTTGTTTTTTTGGGCATTTTTTCCTTCCTTTTTTTGTTTTCATTTTATCCTCTACCGTTTTAACAATACTATTTATTCTGTAGCATTTTCTTCTTTGCAATGATTGGGTGGAATGAATCATAAAAACAATGAAAAAAAACGTTATCCAAGTATGACTTGTACGTGCTTGTGTGCATTTTACCTGACATGGGTGAAAAGATTCAAAATGAATCATAACATTCCTTGATTCACCACCAATTGTCTTCGCATGTTTTTAAACCGATGATTCGGTACGCGTGGTATGCATCACGGCTAACCAAAAACAGGGACATTTTTTGCAACGTTAACCAAGTTATATTTCCTGTAGAGGTGATTAAGAGTAAGTGCTTCTGTGGAGAGCAGTGCTTTGGGAGATGCTCTCGTTGTAAAAGAAAGTTGTTTCCATTGTTTTTATGATTCATTCCACCCAATCATAGCAAAGAAGAAAATGCTACAGAATAAATAGTATTGTTAAAACGGTAGAGGATAAAATGAAAACAAAAAAAAGAAAAAATAAATTCGAAAAAAGGCCCAAAAAAAAAACAAAATTATGCAATAGTGAATTAAAAATTTATAAAACATCAGCATTTATAAAAAAAGGCGCTGAAAAAAATAAAAAAATCACACCATAATAAGTCAGAAAAAAAATACCACTCGTCTTGGGATCGAACCCACGACCTTCGTAACCGCAAGTCACCACATTACTGCTGGGCCACCGCTACAACAATAATCGCTGCTGCAAAATAGGTATATAACTTGTTAACCATGAAATCGAAAATTATAAATCCATTTTGTTGCTAACTTTCTGGATATATACGCCCAAAAGGGGGGTTATTCGTAGTTGTGGAATTGAGGGCTACCTACCAACCAATTTTTAAGGAAATCCGTCACCCGAAGAGGTGAGCCTCCCCTTGTAAGACGTAATGTGGAGCTTATTGAACGTAATACTTATGGGCAAGTCCAAGCATTCTAAAATCGTTAAATGGCAATAATTTAATGCTTTAACATATTTATTTATGGTACTCTTGTTAATACTTGACATGATGATATAATTTTGTTCTTATACCTTACAAATATCAAGGGTGCGCGCTGTACACGGGGTATAAGAAAAAGTCAGGATTTTTTTTGCAAAAAGTATGGGTGTGCGTTACACACAAGTATACACGGTAATCAGAGAAAAATTAATTTTTTCAGGTTTTTAACAAATAAGAAAGTAGGCATTATGGCTGTAGCAAACAAATACATGTATGATGGTGTAAAATAAAATCATATTTAAAAATTAAACGCTCAGTTGTAGTTGAGTTGGATTTTTAAAAAACTTCTGGATCGCAAGTGAATCCAGTTTTGGAAATTACAGCTAATGGATTGAGTACCACATCACACAGAGAGATAGCTACATTTTTTAGGGAAGATTGAAAAGGAAAGAATGAGGGAGGAGAATGGGTGATTGGAAGAGAAAGAAGGAAGGACGATGAGGATGCTTTATTCACGTATACCCATCATTATTGAAGGGCAATTACTCTAGTAATATCAGTTCTACAAATGGTTTTCATAGAAATATGAACAATAATAGATATATCATAGCTATTCCATTTGATTCATAAATAATGATTATAAGTATTAACAACAGCTGTTAAAATTTTTGGGATACTTCAAACCATTTGTAGAACAGGTATCTCCATATTTACTGTGTGTATAATGTTTTCTCATGGTAAATGTCCACAAATTTTCTGAGATCTGTATATTGTTAAAATATTTATGTACTTAGGTAAAACACATCATTTAAACTGAATTTAAATACTCACAGTAAAGAGTGAATTAAGACCCCATACAACATCCTTTAACCTGCGAGTTGGAGCCCAACCCATTCCATCCACTGATGATGCACGGAGCAGACTTAAGCAAACATCACCATCTTCGCTAATGTTTGGGTGCCACAATTTTGTCAGGCAGCGTACTTGAGGTGGCTATAAAAAAATAAGACAAATTCAATTTAATAAATAGCACTGCATGTTACCAAAGTAATATTAATATTAATTTCACAGCACACATTGAGAATATAACACTGAAGGCATGCCAGCTGCTCGGGTTCATTTATCGAACTACCAAGAACTTCAATGATATTTACTGCTTCAAAATACTTTTCTGTTCACTCGTAAGGCCAATTTTGGAATACTGCTCTTCAGTCTGGTCCCCATACTATGTGACTAACATAAATATGCTGGAAAGGGTTCAGCACAAATTTATTAGAATGGTACTACACAGATCTGGTATCTTCACCTTCAATGTAAATTATGATGAGGTAATGCTACAGCTTGACTTGTTAACACTTATTACTCGGAGAAAGAATGCTGACCAAATTGTCCTATATCGCCTATTAAACAACCAAGTAAATTGCCCAATATTGCTAGAGCAAATTGCTTTCCGATTACCCACAGTTAATACCAGATCCAATATGAGTTTTTATGTGCCTTCCCTGGAAAGAAATTATACTTATTATATGCCTCTATACAGAATGATGAGAGAAGGCAACCTAATGTGCAATAATGTGGACTTTTTAAACTTATCACAGAACTGCTTTAAAAGGATACTAAAGCAATAAATTTTTCTCTGTTAATGCATTTACATATAGTGAAGTTCTTATCTGGCATATTGATAATATATTATATTTAATGTTCAAAGTGTTTCTTTAATAAGTTTTTATTCATTTTTAATCTTGCATTGCATTATAATTAGAAGTAACATGTGATATAATATAAACAGACCATATGATATGTTGAAAATATTTAATTACTACTTACTTATTTTATCTTTTAATATACTTATAATTTTTAATATATTAAGTGTTTGTATTTCATTGTATTTTATTGGTGAAAGAAGGCAAAATCCCGTAATAAAGAAGTTATTATTATTATTGATATGATCTTAAAATCCAATTAGGAAAGTGTACTGCTCACATTATTAGGTGAAATATTTATATGTTTTTAAAACACATCCATAGTCCAGAAAATGTAAAACGGTAAAATATAGCTAAATGGTATGTTGAACGAATCTTAAATGAAATTGTTCAAATTATAGTCTGCCAATTCTATCCGCAGGGTTTATATTTTTGGAAAATAAAGTGGATGCCAAAAGTGCAAATACCAACAACTAAGGTCTTATGTGAAAGAGGTAGTTTGGTTCCAGGCTTTCAATGCTAAACTTATTATAAAAAGAATAAATATGGATACTTATTACAAAAGAAGATAATAATAATTCATAAAACATGCTAATAATAAATTATTGTTATTAAGAGTTAAAATACACACTTGAATTGTTATAATGCATATTAGGACTTAAAAAAGAGTGACATGGCACAATCAAGATGTCCAGAATTTATAATCAATTAAAATATTCCAAAATCCACAGTGTTTTAATTATGTGGTTTTCCATGGCAGAGTTACTTAACCGTTTCAATAAATGTATATCAAAAAGTAAACAAATCCTCTATAAATATAAGAATCCAGGACTGCTACACACCACAGATATTAAATAACATAAGTGAAATGATGGAAATTTAACTTATATGCATGAGTGCATAAGACTTATCACAAATGTGAAGATAGGGAAGGAGATAAATTCTGAACTTGACCGGGACATGAACCCAGGTTTCCCATTTGTCTGGTAGATGCTTTAACCCAGTCAAGTTCAGAATTTTTCCCCTTCTCTATCTTCACATTTGACACCACAGATATACAGAGACTACTGTATTTATCCCAAAATAACAGTTTAAGGATATTTTTAATAAACTACATAGTTTTAACTGTTTATTATTGTATTTTAATAATTTAATATATATTTCTAGCTGGTTCAAGGAATAAAACAAAATTCCCAAGCATATACAGTGAATAAAAACTCAAATTATTATAGCTGCCATTCCAAACTAATGAGGAGTAAATCATCAGAAATGTCTTACACAAATATCACTTATTCATTGTACTTAATATCATTAACACCAACAAGTAAAACATCAACACTTCACTTTATTTAAAAAATTTCAAGCTTCTAATAAATTGTGTAACAGAGGATTACTGAAGTTATTTCCAACAGGAAGATGATTTAGATGGTTACACAGGACCATTTTTGGAAAAGTTTGTTTAAAAATCCAAATTTGATCAAGACAAATTCATTCACATAGTCTTAGTAGTCTAATGCTGGAAAAGTTTCAAATGAATGGAAGGCATCTTTAAATCAGACTTTAATTTCAACTTTTTAGAATACCATTACTACATAAAATTTTAATGCCGCAGTTAAATTTTTACAATTTACTTTTTCCATATCCTACTGGGAGAAAGGTATTCCAGGAGTTCACATGCAATGGATTTGAGCCTCTTAACTCAAAAACCACTAAACATACATAAAAATTTATTAAATCACCATTTTGAAACTTCCATTTTTCAAACAAAAAATTGAGACTAGCCTGACATTTCTTCACAACTTACATACTTTCAAGTTACTTATATATTTTGTACATACTGCCATATTGTACTCTTCAGTAACAAATACATGAAAGCGAAATCGGCCACCATGCCAATGTCCTTCATCAGGAGTTACACACAAATGGAAGTCATACAAAGTGTGAGGGTCAGGAAAACTTGTCTGGCAAGTGGGAGGTAGAGTTGCTTCCATTTCTTGTACCTTAAATGAAAGAAGAAATAAACAATTTTAAGGGATTAAAAAACGTAACTTTTTTGCCTTTAACAGTAATTGAAATTTCATATTCAAAGTAATATAATGTAGACAAAATAGAAACTGGATTCTTTTACTAAATATAAGCTTTTACAAAATCATAATAGACACCATTTAAATTCTTTTTAGAAAATTTCGGAGAAATTATTATCCTTAATTTATCAAGTTAAAAATTAGTGAATAGTAGTTTTTACAAAGAGCAGACTCATTAGCTCAAAATCCATATTTAAAAAATAAAATCCATGGATGCAAAGAGAGGTACAGAGATTTTTAAAAATCTGGTGGAAGCTGGCAAATGAAAAAAGTTAATATGAGTCACTATATTAGTATTTTGTCTATGATTTTACTAATGCCCAAAATTTATACAATATAAATCATCAAATTCTATAAAATTTTTCGTCTAAAGTTAAAAACTTTTGCTAATTAAAGTTTTTTGGTGCACCACATGTATTTGAGGAGACAAATGTGGAATGAAACCTGATAAACTGCAATTTAATTAAGCTATGCAACGATGAATATGATTAAATCATTTTTTGAGTTCAAGTGTTTTGCTCATGCTTGCGTTATTTCAGAAACATTATTAATTACAAGGAGTTAACGACTGAGGATAGCAGCTAAACAGGCTTTTTGTCCGCACTGAAATAAAACTGTATAATGTCTAATCAATAAAATGACGTTTTCTTTAATTCATTGATATGGAAATTCTAAAAATAGCGCGATGATAATTTAAAGGGAAAAGTTAGATTGCTTTCTTCACGCTTATCACAATATGTATTCAACTGATCCACTTAATTCAAACAAAAATTGACTCATTGGTACCTCTCTGATCAAAAGTTTATCGCGTACTGATATTCTCTTTACAGGTTCTGGCAGGCTTGATGCACTTCGCTGTTCATCGGTATCCTTTTTTAACTTTCTTGTTAAGGTTATCATTTTAAGTAGCTAGAAGACGGTAATAAAAAGGAAATAAACAAAAAATTACGAAAGTAGAAATTCAAGGGAGCAAGTTTCAACCATTTAGGACCGAGTATAACTAAAATATAACTTTCTACCTCTTCGTCACCACCGAAGGCAATACAAAGCGTTAAACATGACTTCCTCAATTCATTTAACGTGATTGAAAAAACATTTCTGTTTGCTCAACAATACATACGCTCATCACCCATTGATAATAATTCGCTTTTCTCGTTTTCTGTTGTTCATTGCAAAACTCAGTATTGTCCTCTATCGGGGGCAAATTTAACTAGCAGAAAACTCGATAGTGGAATAGTTATTTGGTCATCAGTTAACAGAGTGGAATAGATATGTTCCAAATGACTTCCTTGATTCAAACCAGAACGTGAAATCGATAATTCTTTTTTTAATCAATTGACAAAACTTTCGTCAGCGCCATTTAATTATTTGACGAGCTATGTGAATACAGAAAATTTGTTTATAATACAAACTGAATTCCGTGATGCTTTTGTTTATATTGCCAACACACAAAACTTACATAGGCGAACTAATAATATTACCATGACTCAAGCATAAAAGTGCATATAATGTGTATTATAAACGTTAGTAAAGATTTCCAAAAAAATAAGACCATTGATGACTGGTACAATGAAAATATTTCGTGAATGGATGCTTTTGCTCATAATTCACAAATAATCTTTTCGAGTAGTATAAGCCGTAATCGTTCAAATGAAACTTCGTCAGATTGCAGTACTGAAGACATACTTTACGTCTGATGTTTTTGATGTTGTTGTACAAATTGGTATGATATAATTTTGTATCAGTTAGGAATTTGAGTGACACTTGCTATTAATAATTCGAAAAACCAATTAAAATAATGACTGAAGTGGAGTGGCCTTGGCAGTATGATTTTCCACCATTTTTTACGTGAGTCTTAACTTGAGTGATTTCGTTTTATTTGTATTTCCTTTATCAAAATTTATATAACTGAGCGCTATGTAATTCACATCGTCAAACTTGGAGCGTTATCTCTAAGTGTATGGTGATAACTTTCATTTACTTTCTTTTTACGATCTCACATTGAGTTAGCGTTATAAATTCAGAAACCTCTTTTCATGCATACTGTCTTTTATGCATAACATTAAAAAAAACCGCAATCCCGATAGTTTTTAATTTTGCAATTGTGGATAATTTCTTCATATGCCGGGTCTTGTAATTTAATAAAAATATTAATTTACTGTGATGTTTCTGTAAATATGAATGCTTATTGTGATTTTATTAATAAATGTTAATTATATTTACTTTACAGTATCCAGCCACATCTTGAAACCCAAAATAAGCAGATTAAGGCATGGCAAAGCCTAATTCTAGATTATTACAAAATTACGAAAAACTATATATTAGATGTGAGAGAATCGCAAAATACTCCGCTGTTTAACAATGTGAAAATCAATAGTATCCTTGATAATGGGTTGAAACGTATTCTTTGGATGATTATAAATATATATTAGATGTATCCTTAACGTTTTTAACAGGGAAGCTTTCCCGAGAAGGCATTTTGAAGATCCTCGATAATTTGGCGAAGTCAGGGCATGCTGAAGCAATTGATAAGTCAAGAAACAGGTATGATATGTTACACAGTAATGATTGATGTATTTTTGTATCTTATTTACTAACTTTTTTATTGTCGTTCAACATATTTGAAACCTAGCGTAATCAGAATGGTAATTTTCAAAAATTAATATTAAAATAGATAATAATTCGATGGTGCTGCATTTGCAGCTTATATAGAAATAAAATTAAAATATGTTCGCGTGCTAGTATCTAGAGAGCAACCCGATATGTGGTTTATGTTTACACTGGGTAGTGAAAGAAACTTATGGTGTTAGGTTAACACATTAGGCATTAATGAAACCATTCACACGAGTTAATTTTTATTGCCAATTTTCATTTTAATATCTAAATGCATATTAGACACTTGTTAGACCATATCAGATATAGCAGTTGCCAGCCACGCTGAGAAATGAAAATTTAATGCCTATTCTAAGAAACTGGACTGTTTTAGATGGTAGATGAGAAATAGTAGTACCCATAATTACTTTATTCATTAACAGCATACCTATTTGATGTTATAATTTGCCATTCCATAACTAATGTCAAAAAGTGAAGCTGGTCCGAAGCCTCATGCTGTTCGTGTCTTAATTATTAATCGCGTCAAGGCTATTCCAATGCTATTACGGTTAAGCTGACGATTACTAATATATTTATTGTCGTCCGCAATATGTACTTGCGTCATCTTCATATTTCCAAATTATATTTATCAGTAAATTATTAAATATGTTACTATTCTGGCCTTAAAAAAATAAATTATGGAGAAGTTAAGACAAAATTACTCAACCGTAAAAATAAATATTTAGAGACTCACAGAAGAGGCAAGTTAAAAGATGATACAACAAAGGGAGCAGATAAAAGATGATAAATAAAAAAGTAGAAAAAAGCAAACTTAGGATTAGGGGGTGTTCTCCCTCGCCAGGGACCTGCTGTCGGATTATATCATGCACTGGTTCACTCACACTGGCAATAATCCTAAGATGGATCAAATACTGATGATGAGAGCGTTGTTCTCGAAACCCGTATTTAGTATCAAAATTTTTATTTATTTAAATATTTGTGAGGTTGAGTGCATTTGTGAATGAGTGTTTTTTGTTTGAAAACGTCCTTTTCATCGTACAATTAGGATGTGTCAGTGAAATGAACGAATGCATGAGAGTGCCTGTCCCTGGCGGTGAATAACACGTCATAAACCTGTAAGTTTGCTTTTTTCTACATTTTTATTCGTCACCTTATCTGTTTCCTTTTTTATATCACCTTTTAACCTGCCTCTGCTGGTCTCGAAATATTTATTTTTACCGTTAAGGATTAATTTTATTTTATACCGTTTTCCGGATTTTATGTTAAGTGATCATTGTTTAGAATTTTGTGTTATCAAAATACCCCTGACAATTAAAAAACCACATAATGTAATAAAGGAGATTTATTTTGTCATTTATTTCTTCAGTAAAAAATTGTTTTCAACAGGTGGTACATATATTGGCATACGCCAGAAGAGTGGGGCGCAATGATTTACGATTGGGCGCAAAATAATGGTATGGTAAATACAGTTTGCACTTTCTACGAATTAGTATCGGGAGATAATACTGTTACAGAAGGTATGTTTTGACAGTTTTTCATAATGAATAATTAGTAAACAAAAATTTGGTTAAGTATGATATGAAATATTTTTTTCCTTTTATTTCAGAATTTTATGGACTGGATATGGATCTGCTTCTAAAAGCCTTGAGAACACTTGAGCAAAAGAAAAAAGCAGAAATAATTATGTTTGATGGAAATGAAGGTGTTAAGTTTTTGTAGGCGGCATTTTTGATGTAGGATCTGTTGCGCGGTGCGATCGTTGCGATTGTATTGGCGCCTACCACATCGTCGAAGATGGACATTGGATTTTCGTGCATATAGTGCTGTTGAAAGTGCTTTAATTGTGGCGGCACATATATAAACTTATGTTTTTCGTTAATCATTAAGTGTGAACAATGGAAAATCTGTGAAGTTTGCGTGAGTAGATGAAATTTCAAATGAATATACTTGCGCTTTTCGTTGTTTGGTTTGCGCTGTATGCGCAAAGTCGATAATGAATTAAGATGTCATAAAAATTAATGTTATAAAAAATGAAGTTATTGATGAAACTATAAAATTTGTAATTTCTGCATACCGAGGCTTGAGTGTGCAGTCACGCATCGATTCTCATAATTAAATTTTGTTGCTTGTATTGATGTTAGAGTAATTTAATTGAATAAGCTTGCGTCACGTTACTATATCTTACCCAAGGGAATTTACTAATCCATTATTTTTGTTGTTCCTTTTCTGTTTGAAGCTTCTGGGGATTGATTGCAAGAGCATTTATGAAACTTAATTAGAAATAAAGTATTGGATTGAATTTTATTGTACATTCTATTAGGTAAATTGAAGTTGACTGGAAACCCCACGACCATTTCATTTCCACAGCACATATAACTTCTTCCAGAGGAAAGTATCCCAGTAGTCTTCACCACGGTTCCTTTGACATTTCTCTGTCAAAAAACATTCGGTTATTCTGTTCTACAACTGAGGAATTTGAGAATCATGTCGTCGTTTGGAGATACTGTGGAGGCTTCTCAATTTGATCCCGGCAAAGGGCCCAGACCACTAATTCTCTGTGGTCCATCAGGTTCGGGAAAGTCAACTCTATTGCGACGCCTTCTCTCGGAGTTCGACACAGCTTTCGGATTCTCTGTGTCACATACCACCCGGAAACCTAGGGAGGGAGAAGTAGATGGTCAAGATTATCATTTTGTGAGAGATCCCGAAGAAATGAAAGCTGCCGTGGCTAGGGGAGAATTTTTGGAGTCGGCAATATTTTCAGGAAACTTGTATGGAACTAGGTCTGCACATTTGCTTATGCTGAAATATTATATCAGAATTTTGTTTATAATGAAATGATTAAGTGCGATTTGAAAGACAGGTAGTTGGCTGGTTTTAATTATCGAATCAAAGTGAATTATTTGTTATTAAATGTCAATGTTAAAGTGTTATTTCAGAAGTTCTAGTATCAATTTTTATATATATTTTACAAGTTTTCCTCTGTTCATAGGTTTTTAATATTATTGAAGGTGTAGTTTCTTTAACTTAAAAATCAGCCAATGTTCTTAATCTCCATAATTATTTTTAATTACAGCAAATCATCAGTTGATGTTGTACGTCGTATGGGTAAGATCTGTATCTTAGACATAGATGTACAAGGAGTTCAACAGGTTCAGCAACAAAATCTTGATCCTCCACCTTTGCTGGTGTTCATAAAGCCTCCATCTCTTGATGTTTTAGAAGAGCGACTTCGTCTTCGTGCGACTGAGACGGAAGAGAGTTTAGCACGTCGTCTTGAAACTGCTCGTATTGAGCTGGAATATGGTCAGTAAATTTTTATTTAGTGTTTAGCATCTTGTGTATTTTAAGACCATTGATATGCCCTTCTCATATGCCTTTTAAAAATTGTTAGACAGTTTAGTTACAGCACATTTGAAAATAAAGTTCCAATACAAGGACTTGAGTTGAATATTTTTTAAATAATTACTTTGAAAGGTACATATAATTCATTACATGTCTGACTTCAATGTAACTTCATCATAAATATCCATTAAAAGAATTTACCCTTTAAATGATGATAATTAAAATCCACGATTAACATTTGTGAAGTACAAAAACATTTTCTTAAATGAACCACTCAAGAGAAAACTTGTGGCAGTTACTGTCGTAGGTTTGAATTATGCACACTATTAATGGATGTTATTCATTAATCGATTAGAAAATTCGCAATATCTACATCTACGGTTCACTCTGCAAGTCACCGCAATGGTGTGTGGCAGGGGGTGCAATAGCACCCAGGGAAAGCGCTTAATAAGGAGGATGTATATCACCTTACGTCAGCTGATTTTTTATCGTAACTTCTGTTATAGGGAAAAACGAGCCTTTGTACCATTCTATGTTATATATAAAAGATAGTAGAACTTCTGTAATGTAAAATGCCAAATGAGTAATCTAAAATTCAGTCTTCTTTGGTGTTAAACCTTGAAATGTTAAATGGAAAAAATATTAGAATCAAATTCCATTGCTTGTCACTAGCAGAAATTATTCTCATATTTCTGAATGTTTTTCAATTAATGAAGTTTTGGACATAATTTGTAAATAATTGCTGGTATCATTTGTCTACAATTTTTTGTAAAATTTTGTCTTAAAAAGTCCTAAAATGTACTGGGCATCATTAATATTGATTTGATTTTGTTTGTTAGTGTGACATAGTTGCATCCTTGGTAATTTCTGTGGTGTTTCATTAATCTCTATGAAACAAAGTTTGTATCCCCATTAATATTGTGTGAATGATCATCTTTTGACAGTAAAAGGAGGTGAGTACTTGTAGAGCTCTTTACCCTTGAACTAATTTTTTTAAATATTTCATTGCTTAGATTTTTGTATAATTTCTAATCCTGCATTTTGGTATATTTAAACCTATCTCTGCTATGTACGAAATTTGCCAGCCTACCAGAGTTACCGGCAAAATATGCACTGAAATTTCAAAGAATATTCAGAAAAAGGATGTAAATGCATGTGTTCACACGTTCCTGATTTATTGGAATGCATCATACAGCCTCGTGCTGTTCTTCCATTTTATTTCTCCTATGTTGTTTCATGGATTGGTGCCTTTGTTCCAGGCATGACTCTGCTCTTCTGTTTCATTATGACATTGTGTTGCTTTGATTCAACAATCTTTTGGTGACCAAGCTTGACTTAACTTCACTTCTGTTTCATTGTAATAATTTGATGCTTTGGCTTGACAATCTTCTTCCATACAAGCTCACATTTGCTCTTCTGGTTCATTCCTTCATTGATGTCCCATGGATACTAGTTCCAAAATGGTATTCAGATTGGCTGTCATTACTTCTTCATTACTGCTTTGCTTACTTACTTTCTCCAGCCTTGCTTCACATTCTCCTTCAGTTTCATTATCCCATGCCAAAACTTTTCTTTGTATGCCCAAGCTTTTATTCTTGCGTTTGGGCATGTAAAAGTTTAAGGACTAACAGTAATTGCATAATAATCTTACTCCATTTGTATCAGAAAGAAACTGTTCAGATTAACTGATTGCAGTGACGGATCCAAGGAGGATAGTTAATTGTTTCAGGTGTCACTTTGTAGAATTTTTCACTTTCTATATAATCGAAAGAGTTATTCCTTCCTATTTTTGGTATTTTGCAAAGTATCTGCTTATTCATTATATCATGTTATTTGTTTAGGGTTTTTACAAAATGAAATTGAATCATTTGTGTCAAGAAAGTTGCATTTTATAACCTACCAACTATGAAGAACATTGTGCTTCCCTACTGGTGATGACATTTATTACAACTATTCTTACAGGATATTATGGCTGAAGTATTTGCCTGTATAACCCAAGTCAGTCTTATTAACTTTTTTCTAAAAAACATCTCCTAAGACTGACTAAAAACATCTCCTATTATAGACTGGAAAGTACAATATTTGCAAACAGCTGTATATTTTTATTATCCGCAATTATGAGGATTATACCATATTTGCCTAAATATAACCCAATTTTTTTAACCTACAATGACCTTCCCAGAAATCTAATATTCATTCACATTCTATGAATTTTGTAAAATTGCTAATAAAATTTTTTTCAAACCATGTGAATATAATTTGTTTTTTTCTTGAATCCAACCTGTAAAATTAAGATGTGTGTTATATTCGGGAAAATGTGGTAATTTTATGATTCAGAGTTAATAGATATTGCATAATTTCTTTCATTTTCCTTTTTAAAATTATTTTTGGAGTTTATTGGATTGAATTCAGAAAAACTAAGAAAATTTCTTCCATGACTTGAAGGTGAATCTTGAAATCTTATTTTATGGATGGCTGTTTAAGTTGCTGTTTTTGCAGAATTTTTGCAGTTCTGCATTGAATCTCAGATGTGATGCTCAATATTAATTGCTAACCTCTGTTACCATTATTTCCTTAGTTTAAAGAAACTTTTTTGTTGTATTGCATTTACACTTTCTCCACCATTGATTCTGCTCTATCTACATTGCAGGAGAGGGCCCTGGTAACTTTGACCTAGTATTGGTCAATGATGTCATAGACAAAGCTTACGAAGAGCTGAAGGCATTCATTTTGCCAGAAATACAAAAACTGAAGAAAGTAAATGCAGAACATTTGGGGGATTTCGAGAACTAGGCTTCCTGTAAATTGGTCTGCTCTGTTAGGAGAAATTTATGTAGGCAGAAATCATTCACTGACATTCCTATCTTTGATTAGTTGGAGAATTCTGTTAAGTATAAATTCCTGGTGATATTTGGGCATTATAATGAAGGTAGCTATGTAATATTCATAAATATTTATTTTTATCAACATTTTTTAGATTTATTCATTTCTGTAAATGATCTTTTGAGTTTCAGTTGGTGGTACTTGTTGGACTATTTAATGACAAAGCATTTAAAAATTGACTTATTCCTGAATATCATTTTATTTTACCTTTGGAAGAGTATTCTTGTCATAACTTTTGTTGGATATCACATATCTAGCTTCTTTAGAAGCACATTTAATGAAAATTTTTACCATATTGTTTTATGCAATAATTACAAAAAGTGTGGCTTCTGGTGTAGAGAAATGTTTAATGTACCTAGGCAATATATTTTTGCATTTAGTTGGAAGTTGAAATAACTAGAAACTAGGTGTCTTTAAAACAGTTGACCACATAACAAATGTTACTGTTGATTGTCAAAAAGTCGGATAATTTTGTACATTAACACATCAGTATTATATAATGAATAATGCCCCCTGTTCTTTGGAAATACCATATTTTTAGTAAAATCCAATACTGTGCTGTTGATTTCAATGAATAGTTAATTTATGATGATTCATTTAGATCTAATTTTTAAACGTCCAAATTGATTGCATTTTATGTGGGTGTTAGTTATCAATATTGAATGATTTGGCTGTGGTATTAATATTCTTTGTTTCATAATTTTTAATGCTGGGCATCCTTAAAATTCTTCCATATATTCCCAGATGACTTTTTAGAGATAAAATATTTCTCGCCATGGAGTTTGTGAAACTATTTGCTTTCTTCAGTCTGTGGAATTATCCTCACAGTACATTGAATGCTGTTTCAAGAGTATTTCAAATAAACATTTTTGACATGTCTGTTGTAGAAGATCAGAGATTGTTAAAGTATTGAGAAGGATGCGTTGTTGTGAGTAGCTCTGCTTGTTTTTATGATTTTAATTTTTAAAGACCGTGATATTGTTATATTCTTAGCTTTATGCAGATCTCAAATGTAAATATATCCAGTGTGAAATATATTTTCCATTTGAAGTTCATTTCAACAGTTAATAACTTGTTGAGATAGTACTGGTTGATATATTATTATATCTAGGCAAATACTGTAAGGTTTTAATTTTCAAAAATATCTTTTTGGAAAAAACTTTATAAAATAACTTAATGCATTTCACAAATTGGTCTTATTTAACAATAGTAGTACCAGAATGCAAATTACTTATTATTACTTGAATAATGTTATAGCAGATAATTCATTAATATTTATCCATTTGTTCTAAAAATCAACCTTTGTTTTTGCTTTCCATATAAAAACAACAAAATATTTAAAGAATAATACAGTTCTGCTTTCATATTTTTGTTTAAATTATTTTTATTTTAATCTTCTTAGCATTTATATTTTTTCATCTATACATCCATACAAAGTCAAGCCCCTATTTATCATATCTCAAATAAAATTTATGAATGATGAACTGTATGGAAAACAACCTTGATTGATAATCTGAAAGTATTGGTTGAAAAGTTTAATTTATAGTTATTAATAAAATGTCTAATATAGTATAAATTCCTTCTACTATTCAATTTCTTTTATTTTTATTCTGGTTCTAAATTTGTTTTTCCTATGAAATTTGTTTTTAAATTTTAGTCGTATTATAAATAGCTATTTTTTGGAAATGATTGCAATCCTTGATATATTTGTATATGTAGTTAATTTTTACCTCTTCTTAGCAGGTTCAAGTGGCATTTGTACCACTTGTACAGTGGTCAAAACCTTCTAACCCTTGGTACAAAAAACTCCCAGTTTTGATACCTTCACTAAATATTGTCTAAACACAAAATCTAACTAATTCACATATTAGCAAATCAAAATATATATTCAATTCATATCCCATTTAGTTTTTACATGTAGTGTTTATAGATACTATAACAGAACCACTTTTACATCAGCGCAATAAAGATGATAATGGTGGTGTGGTCATGATAGCTGATATTTCTCTGTTGAAATAATTAAGAAGCAGTGTCATTTTCATATTCCAATACAACCAGAAAAATCAACAACAATAAAATTCAAGCTCCATTATTCTAGCAGTACATTTATTCAAGTTGAAGTGTACATCTCTATATAAACTACTTTAAAGTGCAAACTTGTGATCTCCTGCACTGACTCCTATGCTCCTATGCACCCATTGACTCAGGCGGTTGTTAAAAAAGTTTGATTCACTAGACTCCATTTAAATCTATATAAATAATGACAAGAAAATTATCTTCTTTGGGTTTTTGAAAATTCTAGTTTTAATTGTTTGAGTTTTGGAGTTTGACTGTTTGTTATCTATGAATTTATATCCCCTCTACAGGTTATTTATGAAACTAGTAAAAGCAAGCAGCAGTCTACAAATTTTTGTTGGAATAAAATTTGGCTTTAATATTTAGTCTCAATGGAGTTTATATGTCTCGTCCTTTGGCTTTAATATTTAAAGTCTTAATGGAGGTTATATCTAATCCTTTGACTCTAAATGAATCTTGAGGCTATTTTGAAGTACCTGGATGATCTTAGTAAGAAAAAGAAACTATTCTTCTAGACATCAGTTTTTCCAGGTTCTGAGCTCATATGTCAATTTTAACTTTTAAATAAAACATCTATTATATGATAAGTTTGTTGGTTACATATGCTAATATTTTCTGTGTGTGGCAGGATGAATTATACAAGTTAGACTAAAATATAATTTTAATATGAGAAACAACAACCACCTGTAGCTGACCAAGTTCCCCTTAAACTTTGGTTTGTTGGTTGTGCTGAAATGAAAATTTAAATCAGGGATATCTTTCAATATATTTTATTCAAGAAGTCAAATGCTTTCTAGCAACACTGTATATGATTTTCAGTGTAATGTAGTAAGAGTAGCACATATTTATAGGATATATTGCTTTAAAAATGCTGCCCATTTTGTTCTTTGTAAGGCTCCTTTGATATTTCATGTTTTAATTGCAAGTTCTTTGTATGTGAATAATGCAGCTTTTGTTATTCTTGTGATTGATTCTTAAGAATGCAATGTCCTTGTGTTTAGGATGTTAGACCACAGCACTGAAATGAACTTGCTAGTAGAAGCAGTTTGTATTTAACTAAAGTGCTGAATGTGGTCACAATGATTAGATATTTTGATTTCTGTGATTGTTGGTTGAGAACATGTAAAAATCCTGGTGCTGACCAATGTTTGTAGTTGTATTATAACTCAGTAAAAGTAATGAAAACTATGTATGCTTGAAGGATTCATTTCACTTATAATGGGAATGCACAACCTGAGGCACACTATCTAATTACATACTACTAATAGCCGTAATATGTTACTTTTTCATTGCTACCTGCAAAACCAAATGAAATTTGAAATTCACCTTCCAAGAAAAAGCTGTGTCACTGACCTATGGCAGTAGCACATATTAAGTCTATTTTATTAGAAGTCCAAAGTGATGCAGAGGATGAAATTTCCTTAAAGTATTTTCATGATTCAATAGTTAGCGTTAACAGCTTTTAGTAGAATTTTAATCTACGATCGACTTGTTCTCAGATCATCTGCAAGTTTGTTTATATTACTTATTAGTGGTAACCTTTTACACAGACGGTGGGCTAATTTTCATGGTAAAGTTAAACTTGCTTTCCTATGTAAAGATATTCGTAAATGTCATATAATAAATTACAGTGTTGAATATTGGAACATTAAAAGAAGACAGTAATTCTCATAACGCTAAATTAATTTTAAAGAGTGGAAATGTTAAAACATAAGTCATGTAAATATGGATTAGGAGAACAAGATTTTAATGTTAAGAATTGTTTGAAGAATAATGAGAAAAACTGCAAAACAAAAATTATGTATTTATCTCTATATTAACAGTGGTGAATTTTTGTTCTAAAACAACTTGTAATTTTAAGAAGTTGGGGGTTGCAACTGTGAATGGCTATTGATGGAAAAAATATAATTATTTGACAGTTACATAGCATGTAGTGTTAAATCCAGCATCATTGGGACTAGGAAGTTGCCATTTTCAGAATTACGAAAACCTAAGTGGAAAAGCTAACATGGGACCTTTGCAATGTGGTGTCAGCCAATGTTGTATACTACATTTTCATTAGGATCCTATCTTGAAAAATGTAACTGAAATTTTGCGTATCCTGGTGGCCATTGAACAGATTTCCCTCATTTCAGTTTTCAATGTTTAAATCTGAAGAGTCCCCACAGATTGTCCATATGGTTGCCAGGTTGCCGAGCTAGTCATCGGGGGAACCAACTAGCAGGTACACAACGTAGCACATTTGTACCCAAATAGTAAAGATATTTCTATGAATAAAAATAAAACTTGAGTCTGCTGTATAAAATATTCTGTAACCTTAGCAGGTAAACTATGAATGTTCTTTTTTCACAGAGGAGGTCGTCCACGGTCATGTAGCTGTGTTGGAAAAATTCATTATAAACGAAATGATATGTTTGTGTGTGAGTACTCTAACTCAAGAACTAATAATCAGATCAGCACAAAACGATATACTTAAGATCAGTGGAGGTCGGTGACCCATTGAGTAAGGCAAGCAGTAGCACAGTTTTATTTTGTGTAGCTGAGCATTACTAATTGGTCATTTTGTGAGGTTCGCCTCGTCATTCATGTATCTCATTCGGAAATAAGCTACGAGTATAGCAAATAACAGTACACCTCATTTGAAACAAATTTATTTCTCACTCTCTGTTTCCAATAAAATTTAATCAACAGAAATATATTAAATTATGCTTCGGAAATATTGTAACCATGCAATTACTTCTATAGCTTCAACTAATTGTTAGCATTCCGGCTTGAACAATGTTTTTTTAGTTGCAAAATCTTGATAATTTGAAAATGATTTCACCAATAATATTTTATCACACAATGTTCATTATCCTCATATATTTTTAGGATTAAAGGTAAATAATGTTTAATAGAAGGAAGTAACGATGTAGCCCACCAAAAATAAACACTTTATAAATCACATGGAGGCCGCAAAACAGCTAAACAAATACATCTCTAAAAATATGTAAAACCAAATTTCCCCGATAGATGGAGACAACACAGTATTTTCATGTGACGTTCTGCGCCACGTAGAAGCATTTCAAATTCTGCTTACATCCCCTCCATTGGGCTGACATAGACCCTCCCCTCTTTTCCCCGCTCTCTCGTATCTGCTTGTATAACCACCATAGAAGCAAATCTGAAACTGCTTTGTGAGGCTCGCTCAGTAACAATTGAATAATACGAATCGCAATCATGTTAGTAGAAATTCGTTCAAATGATTAAAATGCTAAATATATTTCTATCAATTTTATAGTAGTAACTACAGTTATGCTAAGTATTTTAAAAAGTTTATTGCGGTGTTGTGTCACTAGGCAAGCAGTGCTTGCGTTGCTTACATAGACTGACCGCCCCTGCTTAAGATATTATTAGTAAATGAAGATCTGAAATGGTTTTGGCTGGGACTGGTCAACCAGAAGTGGAGGTTTATTCTAGTCATTTTTCCATTTTTTCCAAATATCTCTTTCACAACTTAATTTATGTAAATATCATTATCAAAGTTATAGAGAATGTAATTTTCTACGAGTTTTGTTTGAAACATTTATACATAAACTTGGTTGTTTAAGAGAGATTTTTCGTCTTAATTTATGTTAAGTATCTAGTTAAGTGATATCACTATCCGTGGCTATGATAAAATTTTCTAATTGTTGATAGCAATGTGTATGCTGCCAAGGGTAATTTTAATTGCTCATAAATATTTTCCTATCTTTAGCAACAGCTAAAAATTTGTTTACTTATTGTTTTTTTTTATGTAAAGATTATTGAAAGTGTTTAAAAATTATTCATGAGTATAATTGCTGATGCCCATGGAGAAAGTCATGTGATGAAGAGATTAGACTTTTTAGAAAATACTCAAGGACATACGTTAGCTTAAAACGTACGATTTTGGTTGTCTGACATCCCATATTTAATGCAAAATTAAATTGACATCATGTGAGCTAAAATGGGTAGGCAGCCTTTTCTGCCTGGAATGTTAGGTGCAAATGCTTTTGCGGGCATGATAAGTGTTTTCATTGGAAGTTGTATAATGTAGTATCATATCAGTAAAAATTAACCAGGAAAGTCTATAATTTTCATTGAAAATATGAAATTTTGTTAACTGCCATGGATTGCTCATACAGTTTCACAGGCTCATGGGCTTTTAAAGGTGGTAAATTTTTCATAAATAACTGTGTAATTAAACCTCCACTTTTGGTTGACCAATTTCAGTCAAAGTCTTCTCAGAACTGGGATTTATAATAAAAATCCTAAATTCAAAGATTTTTGCTGATGTGATTAGTTTTAGAGCGCCCAAAATATTTCTAGATCGCAGACATCATTGAGAAAGTAGTGAAAACATATTCAGGGAACCTTAAAACATGTACAGGCGACTCCCGAGGTTCGACCATTTGAGATTCGACAAATTTGAGATTTTGACACAGCCGATTGAATTGGGAACTACTTTACGCGGAGTAATTGGTCCCAACCAACCACGCAAGGTTTAGTTTTAGTGTAGACATAGTTATATCTGCTCTAATTGTTTGAATTTGCGCTGATTTCACTTTTTTCTGTTAATCTTTTATTTAAAATTATTTGTTTTGTTGATTGATTTATAAATTTATCACTTGACATGGCATCTAAAAGGAAATGTAATAGTGATAATGTAAGTGAATCAAATAAAAGAGTGCATAAGACTCATAGTTATGAATTGAAATTAGAAATTTTAAAGCGTGTTGAGAATGGTGAAAGCCATACTGAAATCGCACGATCGTTGGGAATGTGTCGTTCAACTATTAGCACTTATGTGAAACAGAAGGAGAAAGTTCTAGAACGTGATAAATTCAGGTAATTTGATAACAACAATAAGCAGTTCCCCACCCAATAGCTCCTCTTCTTCCAACTAAAATCTTCCAACTTCTCAATAAACCAAGTCCAGTAAGCGCAGTTGAAAAAGATTTAAGGTATGAAAATATTTTAAATTTTATTGTTTCTTTATTCTTAAGTTTTGTGCTTTTTAATAACTTTTATATTAATTTCGTTGCGATAAATAGTTGTATGTATAGACAGATGTATGCAGGTATGTTGTCTGGCTCGCGTGAGTCGTTTGTAACAAACGACTCGCGTGAGGTGGACCGGGCCGTCTGCAGAACATATTGCATACATCTATCTTTGAAGTTCGAAACAAAAATTTATTTTTTCCTTTTTAGTGCAAAAAATAAGTTATTTAAAATATTTATTATTTAATTTATTTGTAATTTAATATTGTTGTATTAACATATTAGTAATGTTATTTTATCTTTATAGAACATGAGGGGAGACTTTTTCCCGAGATGCGGGAACGTATTCCCCGATTATAACATGCAAGTATATGGAAAAATGGTGTTTGACATTCGACAATTCGAGATTCGACCACATTTTCAGGAACGCATTCCCATCAAATCTTGGGAGTCGCCTGTATTTCCATTTAACTTTAGAATTCAATTTTTTGCACTAATACAATACATTCTCTACACTGAATAAAGAGAAAGTAAAAATTAATCAGAAAGGGTTTAATGAACATCATTCTCACTGAAAATTGTATTAACTGCCACAGATTGCTTTTGTAATTTTGCAGGCTGCATAAAAAGCTCTGAATATATTTTGCTTACCCCTGTGTTAAAGATGGTAATTTTTTAAAATAAATAACTTTTTCATATTAATTTATATTCTTCTATTTCTCTTTCAGGCACATGGTGGCCTTACTGCCCCTAACTCTGGATGGGTGCCTCATCTTTCCATCAATGTACTACATGCTTCATCTAGTCACCTAGCATTATTGACTTTTCCACAAATTCAGTACGGAGTCCTCAAACATGGAGGAAAAAGTACAAGTAGCAGGTTCTAGGCAATTGTCCTAGTTTGTCAGGAGCATCTGGATATGTTGTTTTGACTACTGAAAACTAATTTCTGTCTGAGATTTCTCATTCAACAAATGGATTCAAATTTGTGTTTACCGCAAGACATTAGCATGCCATACCAGAAATTATTTCTGAATCTGCGGTATGTACTGTGTAAATATAAATATGTACATTAGCAAAGTGAGGGGGCTGTTTTGGTGGTTCAAGCTGACCCCTTTTCATTTCCCAAAGTCATTCTGATTATAAATATTTTCGAAAATCTCTGTTCACTCAGTCTCAGGAAGAGCTATATTCACCAAATTGAGCATGGTGTCCTATTTTTATCCATTGGAAGGTTGAGGGCTATGTCTCTCCCATTCCAAGGGTTTAGTTGCAATGTTGGCAATCCATTAAAAGTATTCTATGTCCAGTCCAACATGTACCAAACAGCTTTTGTTTTCAGTGGAAAAATAAGCAACATTTTCTTAATTTGATTCTCAATATTCACTAGTGTTGTTGATTCCCCTAGGGAATTTTCCTTCCTTTCTTTTTTGAGAAAATGCTTGGGAACTAAAATCTCTTGATGCTTATTTTGCTTGGTTTTTCACCAACCTTATTCCCTTCTGAGTTCCATCCTTGGTGGAATCAGTTTTTCATAAAGGAGGATTATAACTTAAAATTTCTCCAAAATCTCTGAATTTGAAATACAATATTTGGGTTATTAAGATCTTTAGAGTTGGCAACCTTAAATGTGTAGCAGGTAAGTGCTTTTATTTCTAATATTTAAATATTATTTTTGTTTCTGTTGGCATGCTATAGCCAGCTTTGATCAACATCAGGATCCTGATTATCATAATAAGTGCAAGGAGACTGCAAAAATTCTTACTTTAATTATGAAAAATAAACAGCAACCAATACATTTTCAATTTGATATGCAAGAATGAGCACATGAAAACAAGGAGGGCCTCAGGCCCATGATTGAATCAATATTGCTCTGTGGTCAACAAGCCATAATGCTACATGGACACATACTGTGGACCTATCGCACCTGAAGAGAGCCTCCTGAAAATGATGGAACTGCAGTGCTGCTGTCAGATTTTAGGCTAGAGCAAATCCAGGTATTAAAAAGTCACTAGAAACCCCTTAAAAATGCTCAGTACGACAGCCAAACAATTCAAAACAAAGTTGTATGTATGCAATTACTTGATATCAGGACAAATAGTAAACTATTAACAATGCAGACTACTCTTCTTTAATTGCTGATGAAACTGAAGCTGTTGATGGCACAGAGACTTTAGCTCTACGTGCTTACAAGATCAATAAAAGTGGCTTGGAAGTGCATGAAATGTTTCTACAATTTGAAGCAATAACAAATATTACTAGAGCAGGAATTGCAGACAAAATTCTAGATTGTCTTTGATCGTATGGAATGCATGTCAATAAAATGCAAGGTCAAGGCTATGATGGGTCTACAGTCATGAACTAGAAAAACAATGGAGCATAAGTGCGCATAAGAAATGCGATATCTAATGCAGAGCATTTCCATTGTTCCTCTCATAGTCTAAATCTTGTAATTTCTTGTGATAATTAGAGATTGTTTGATTCTTATCAACAAGGTATATGTATTTTTAATACACTGAAAAGATAGTGAAGAATTTTGCCCATGAGCAGGAGAAAAAAATGAAAACAACTAGATGGATAGAGAGACATGACTCCATAGATGCTTTCTGTGAGCTCATGGAGGCAGTTATTCCTGCCCTATAAAAAATGTGTTTTGACTGACAATAAGTCAGAATGTGATTCTATGAAATAAGCAAATTTCTGCGTTGCACTTTTCTGCCCACTTGAAGTATTTTCATACATTATGCAGTTGTATTACAAAAGGAAGATTTAGGGCTTGTCAATGCAGATGTTATTGCAGTGTAGCACAATCTACATGAAAATGCAGAATTAATTTCTACAAAATAGAGACTAGAAAATTGTAGAGAAAGTTTATTTCTACACGGGTACTACATTCAAACAGATACGTCAATACTATTTCTGAGTTGCTTTGTATGCTGTTTTGGAGGCATAGATTGTGAATATGGAGGAGCAATACACCAAGTACAAAAATATACTTCATGTGCCTTCTTCCCAAGGATTCAAAAAATGGAGCTACAGATAAATTTATGAATTAATTATTCTTGCAAATTTTTATGAGGACGATGAAGAAAATAATTTTAAAAATCTGACAGCTGAGAGTGGACAAGATAATATGGAATAACAGAGGTATGAAAGAATAAAAAATGTTCAATGATTTGGAATTTTATGATTATTTCTTATTAATTAAAGCATATACCATTTTGAGTTGCATCCTTCTTAATTTAAACAAAACAATTAGGCTAATTTTTATGACATGCAGACTGCCATCTACAGGCACTCCCTGGGTTACGTAAGCCTCGACTTACATAAACTCGCACTTACGTAAGTGGCCCATAAATTACGTATGAAAAAAATTTCATTATGCTTACGTTAGTGGTTTTCGTAAGCAAGCACAAACTAAATCTCTATGTATGTGCATGGAGAAAGAACATAAGGCGTGGGTTGTAATGTGAAATCCCCGTTATGCCACCCAGCCAATATTGCCATTCTAGCGAATTTTTAGCTATATCTAGCGACTTTGGGTTTGAATTGCGCCTTATAAAAGGCCACAGTGACTACCTACTAATCTAGCGAATCGATGTAACAATATACCTAATTCTAGCGACTGGCTATAATTGTGGCATATATCCGCACTCATATGAATGCAATAATAGATAACGTTGTTACATGTCTGTCTGGTACTGCGGTTTCTCTCCCAATCCCTTCAGTCTTTTTCTGATCATTGACGTGGGTGCTTGATCTTACGTACTTTAATTTCCAGAGATTGCTTTTTCGAAATAGCTTTGCATGACGAATAAAATGCCTTCGGGGGCTGGATCTGGCTCGCAGGCCATAGTTTCCCCACCTCTGCTATACTTTCCATAGTAATTTTCGACTTAGGTAAATTTCGAGTTACGTAATGTGTGCCGGAACACATTACTTACATAACCCAGGGAGTGCCTGTATTTCAAAATTATCCATTTGCCACCATGCACTTAGTTTGAGAAAGCTAGATTATGGTGAGCAATTTTAAAATCATGGCACTTTAGAAAATGCATTGGCTCAGCAATGTTGTCTCATACTCACTCCCTCAGGATTAGTCTGCCATGGGTGTGAACAGGTGAGATGGCATGCCACCTCAGAGCTTCTCTCTTTTCTCTGCTGCAAAGCTCCCTCTAGTGTAAGAAATAGTAAGCACCATTGGCTACCTAAAGTCACTCTTCTCATAGCCACCTCTGTCTCTCTCCACCATTTCCTCGCTCTCTCTTGCCTTCGCAGCACTACCTTACTTCCCTTACCTACCTGCTGTGACTGACGTATCTAACCTTCCGATACTTTCTCTCCCTCTTCAGCTGTCGAGCAGTGTCGCAACCCTCTAATCAATCGCACGACTTCAGAAAACCCATTTCAACACATACATATCATCTCACCTCAACAAATATAGGCATCCTTCATTGTAAAAAAAACAATGCAGTAAGTGTGTTGTGTTAGAACGAACAGGTGAATTAGAGCCGAGCAAACAAGTATTGAATACTAATGCACATTTCGACTATTCAAGCCTCATAGAATGATCTTGAATTGAACAAAGCTGCACAGTAAAGAGTATTGTCATACAAGTCTACATGAGGGCTAGGCATGGTGTAAATTTGGTGGATCTTGTATCATCTGCTGAGGAGTAATGTGTTTTTTACATTTGTTCAATTTCTATCCCTCATAAGAAAAGCATGAAATATGTGCAGATATTTGGCAAAAACAAAAAGATGAGTAAACCACTTCCGGTCAATCAATTTTAGCCAAAATCTACTCAGACCGTGATTTTATAATAAAAATTTATGAAGTTCTGTGCTGATCTGATTAGTAGTTTTTGAGTAAGAAACCCTCAAAATTTTTATTTCATACTGGCACATACACATTACCAAGAAATAGTGAAAATGTATTCGGGGGACTTTAACCTTGATCTGCCGAATGGCACGCTGGTGTGCCAGCAATTATGTGGGGTTATCTGCCAAATGGCACACCGGTGGCACGCTTACTTCTGATGCTGCTCACGGATGTCATTCTGGTCATAGATGAATAGATGAGACAAAGGACCAGACACCCCTATAATTCTCCTTCTCTCTTAAGGCCAAGGTCTAAAGGATTAGAGGGAGGGAGCACAAATAATACTCGAGTGTTTCTCTCAAAATAAGCCTATGCTGAAGTACCCTCCCATTGAATCCAGTGACTCAGCTCAAACCCTAAGGTCCTTTTATCATTTTCTTCTTTATTTTGCATATCTTGGTTTTCCGAACTGCCTTGATCATTCGTTTTGAGAACATGAAACGGAGCAGAGGGGGTTCTAGGGCTCTTCCTGCTCAGGCAATACCAAGGGGGAAACCTAGTGCTACTGACATCCAACTTAAGCGTTTGGAGGTCAAGGAAAATAAACATTGGCTGATTATGGGAAATCACATGAGATGTCGTGTGTATTCTTCGAAAGACAAATACACGAGGATGAAATGCAAATCCAAGGTGTGTGATGTGGGTCAGTGTGTTGTACCTTGCTTTGAGGAATAACACATCAGCCCAAGCCTCTAGAGGACAAAAAACACTGGGATTGCATCAGTTGTAGAGTGAATAGGAAATTTACAGAAAAAATTGAGTAAAAATAATTTTATTTTTTGTTTTATATTACTTTTGTTCGGCAGTATGTTATTTTGACATATTTATTTCACATAAAAAGGAGAAAGATATGATTCTTCATTATTTTTACAAAGAAATGCTTTTTATTTGAACGTTTTCTCACCAATAGTTGAGATACAAGATTTTTTCAGTAAACATACAAAATATTTAAATGGCCAAAACGAAATCCAGCAGCGGGACCCTCAACTGGGTATTTAAGTTCCAGAGTTTAAAGGTTAAAACATATATTTTCATTGAAATCTTAAATTTGATTTTTTTCATAATAATTTCTTTATAAAGTATACGGAGAAAGTAAAAATGAATGATTATTCAAAAATTATAAAAATAAATAAAGTGAACTTGATGAATTCTGTGCATATAATGATGGGCGACTGTGAAGGGACACCAAAACTTGTACAAATGTTGTTAAGGATGTCCTTTAAAGCAGTGCTTCTCAACCTTTTTTGCTCCATGGCACACCTTCATGCATGCTTAAGAACATAGCAGCACACCAAACTACTCATAATTAATTTCACTGCGTAAAGATAACAACTAGCATAACAAGTAAAAGTCGTAGTTGTTATGACTGGTAAAGCAATAATTGTATAATTTTATTGTACATTAAATACGTACATAATTTAAAAATTAAATATCTTCGGAGTGTGCGGCACACCGGTTGAGAATCACTGCTTTAAAGGATAATTGGTTACTTAAAATTGTTTTGACTATGATTAATATTTTAAACTTGTATAATTTGTGTTGTATTGTGTTATAATATTAACTACCGTATATACCTGAATATAAGACGAGGTTTTGTTCCAATTTTTATGACCGAAAAATCACTAGTCGTCTTATAATCGTGCGGTGTGTAATAGTTTCACTGACAGAGGAGCAGAAGGTAGAGATGGGAAGAATCGAATAGCTATAATCAAAATACAGGCAGACCTCGTCTTTCGCGGCTTTATCTTTCGCGTGTTTCGATCTTTCGCGGTTCTGCATTTGCGACCAGTTAAAAATCACGTAAAAGGCGCGAAATTTTCTATATATGGGAGGTCTTACTGTATTGTAATTTATGGCTTAGAAGGAGTTCTTTTCACACTTTGCAATAACATACTTTAATGCATTTACAGTGCACTAAATGTCACAAAATTAAACAGTAATAACCAGTGAATAATACTTGAAATGTAAACATGAGTTTTTTATACAATTACATAATTTTCACACGGGCACCCTTAATTGCTGGGACGACATCCAAATGATAGTCAAATTCAGCCCATGTGTGTTGAAGTCTCATTTGCTGTGACCGCTGAAATGGCATTGCTGATTCTGTTCTTCAACTGCTAGTCCTGAAGATACAAAATATTACGTGTTGCAAAAATGTCATCTTCATATATCCTAGCCATGTGGACTACAAAGTTAAACCTTTATTGGTTTGTCATATGCATGTAAAGCCTGAACAATTTGCAATTTGTTATGTGTACAATTAAGCTGCTTGTGCACAGTTGGGTGTGGAATCTGCAGTTTTCCTGATGCATGCCAATCCTATTTTGTGAGGCTATCATGGAAAGCTTCGATGATCAATTCAACTTGAGCATTGGATA
The DNA here is from genome assembly GCA_036926305.1 of Uropetala carovei. NCBI lineage: Eukaryota > Metazoa > Arthropoda > Insecta > Odonata > Petaluridae > Uropetala > Uropetala carovei. Next base: position 9,713,235 of record JAXCHB010000054.1, on the reverse strand, counting down.
CATGAGGCCCCTCTATAAATTCATCATACCAGTGTTTTATCACGTCTTGATGATGCATACATTGAACACTCTTCTGAAGCTTCATTGCACCCGAGTTGTTGAATTTGTTTCGATAAACCACTACACACAATGGTCTTTCTGTTGCACAGGTGCATTTTTCAAACAATAATACTTATATGAATATGGAGTTCTATCTGTCAGCAATAAACAAAACTCATCCTTTCTCTGTCTGCTCCAAAAACTGCATAAGAGCATCTCCATCAGTTCACATGATATAAGTTTTTAGGCAGGTTTCATTTCCAATGTGAGTGACTATTAGTTTTATTTTGTCCATCTATTTGCATGTCTGTTCTTCTACCAAACAGATTCTCATGAAATTTTGTATAAAGGACTTATGGCCAAAGGCAATAAGAAAATGACATAAATGGTTCACATAAGCCAATCAGAGATGCCACTTTACTTGAAATAAAAAACTTTCTATCAAATCTTGTAAAATATTAGTTATACCAAAAAAGTCTTCAAATAAAATATGTAGATCTAGCCAAATAGAATATTTCTTTCCAAATATGTATTTCTCAAAAGAGTAGCTGTTTTCAAGAAAATTAAACAAGAAAGTATTAACTCATTTTGAACTTTAAAAAATCATGCATATTTCTTAATTTTTGTCAACAAAAATAATCTGTTAAAACTGATATAAATAATCTACTATAATATATTTTGAAGTGTGTGTTTGTTCATGGAACATCTCCTAAACAATTTGGTATGATTCTTCCTTACATCCTAACTTAGTGAATGGTCAAGGTTTGGTCAACCGGGATTAATCAGTGCTGCCAGTATAGGAGATTAACATTTTTCCATAAGATAACACGTATGTATCCATTTCTTGACTTGCAAGGTATTCTTCCATCAAGCATTAAAATACGTAAGTATGGACCGATTTTTTTCGTCTTTGCTTTATTCGACAAATGAAACTCTATACTATCTTATTCCTGCGAAGTTTACATGTTGCATGGTCGAAGTTTTCAGAAATACACTATTTGTTTTGAAATTTTGTGGATTTTTCGTACCCTTCCCAGGCATTGCCAAGGCGGCCATCATTGTTACCTCCGATACAATTAGCTTCAATGAAGCTTATAAATAGACGAAAGTTTAGCATTATTTGATTCGTGCTTTTGTTTAAGCAACGAAACGATCAATGTTTATGGATAGCAACGTAAATAGACACTGATTATTATTCAGGAAGCATTTATAACGATTGATGAAAGTAATTGAACCTTCTTTTGTCTATTGAATACTGGAATGTTACATTTTTTGTAAGTAAAATCATTATATTCTACATTATAATGTTTATTAACGTAAATAAGCTCACGTATCTGGTGTACATTTACCAGTCAGTGTTCAATCATGGACAACTGTACGTTGCTTTTTCAAGACATAAAAGTAAATATTTCAGCGAGGCATAATTACACAAGAAATGAAGCTGGATTTGGTGAAAATAATATGATAGGAAATAAAATTATCGTTATATTTGAATGCAATACGTTCGGAAACGGATTGTTACAAGCAAATATTATTAATTGTTAAGAAAATCTAATTGTAATTTTAAAAGTATCTACTATATATTTTAAAGAGTTTGTATGTTGTGCTATAGTAGCTTCGCTAAATCCGTTGAAATTCAACGGGAAATTCTGCTAGTATGTTATAATTACAAAAGTACGTTTAATTTCCTTATGTGTATATGCAGCAGGGACGGTCAGTGTCCCATTGAGTATAGCAAGCTGTGGCACAGTTTTACTTTATAGAGCAAAGCGTTACGAAGGCTTGCCTCGTCATTCACGTATCTCATTCAGAAATATGCTACGGGTATAACAAATAATGATACACCATGTTTGAAACCAAATTTATTTCTCACTTTGTTTCCAATAATTTTAATTAAGAGAAATATATTAAATTGCACTTCCAAAATATCATAAACATGCAATTACTTCTATATCTTCAACTAATTGTAGACTTTCTGGCTTGAAAAATCTCTCTTTTAGTTGTAAAATCTTGATAACTTGAAAACGATTTCATCAATATTTTTTTAATGCACAGTGTTCATTATACCCACACATTTTTAGAATAAAATGTAAATAATGTTTAATAAAAGGAAGTACCAAGTAGTGCACCAAAAATAAACTTTATAAACCATGTGAAGGTCACAAAACAGGTAAACATATATATCACTAAAAATATGTAAAACCAAATTTCCCAGATAGATGGACACAACGCAGTATTTTCATGTCACCAGTGGTTGAAATTTTCTGCAGTACCAAGAATCAGTTCATATTCTGTTTAATTCCTCTCCATTGGGCACATATAGGCCCTCACCTCTTTTCCCCACTCTCTCATTTCCACACATATAACCAACAGAGAAGCAATCTAAAACTGCTTCTCGAGCGAGGCCCACTCAGTAACAAAGGAGTAATATGAAGTGTAATCAAGCTAGTAGAAATCCAAATAATGAAAAAACTAAATATATTTCTATCAATTTTATAATAGTAACTAAAGTTACTTTAAGTACCGTATATACCCATGTATAACACGCACTTTTTTCCCTAAAAATTTCAGTTAAAAAGCAGGGTGCGTCTTATACAAGGATATATATTTACCAGGATATTTATTATAATGGACCAACATTAGAAACTGTCACCGATTTTACATCCACTCAATATTGGGATGATATTAAACATTCTGATGGTACTCTCATGCCCTTTCTCAGTAATAACTTGAACTAAAAATGTAAATTAATGAACAATAATGACAAATTTATTAAATAATTATACTTGACGTACAATATAAGATATTTTAAATAATGTACAAATAATAAAGAATATTATTAATCATCGCAAAATCCAAGAAATTCTTGATCACTGCCCCATTCATCGGTGATGTTATCAGAATCATCTTCCACAGAAGATAGCATTATGTTCTCCCCATTCTCCACCACGTAATTCCACATTGTAATTTCCTCGCGATTACATTTACGTTGGTGACTAACATGCGAATAACGTAGTTTGCTATATCAAATCAGTTGACCTCCACCGATGGGTCCAAAGTGCAGTTGAACTGCAACTGTATTCTGTTTTGACTGATATTTAAAACTGTCGCCTTCACACTGGGAAACTGCTAAACTATGTAACAGCTCTTTTCTTAAATGGCAGATTTTTATTATCGACTTGAGTTCCTTATTGTTTTTATGAACTGAAGTACGTATATTTTCATTAATTTACTTATCTCAATGATATTAACAATATAATGAATAATTTTGTTGTTGAATGATAAGCATGTGACAGAAATCGAATTCTAGAAACATATGCGTGCTATGTGCAGGTACATGAAAAAATCTCAGAATATGGTGCCAAAAAGCTCTCTGCATGTTATACGCGGGTGCGTTTTATATGTGGGTATATACGATAAAAAAGTTTGTTGCATTATTTCACTAGGTAAGCAGTGCTTGTGTAGATTGCATAAACCGACCGCCCCTGGTATGCAGCATTTTGTTTAAAGGGAGAAGAAATTTATAGCATACATAATCAGGTCATGGTTTTTCTGTTTTATGGTGTATGTTTGTTCAAAGTATACTGTTTAGTTCCAAATACTCCATTACACGAAATGTGCCCATTTGTGATACACTGGACACTTTCTTAACTTGTTTCATTTTGTGACATTGTGTACATCCTGTATTGTCACAATTCAAGAATGTTTTTTAAAAAGTAGACTACAGGCGACCCCCGGTTAACGACGCCCTCGGTTACCGACGATTCAGTGTTATGACCAAACCAAGACCAATAAATTATTTTTCAAAATCGCCTTACGATGTCGCAGTCGTTACTTACGACCAATAAAAATGTAATACAATACGTAGCAAAGATCAATCATTAAATTAAGATTAAAAATACAAAAATAATTATCTATCGAAATCTAAAAATTATGTATGAATGTTAAATAAGGCAGTCAGAAATGACAAAAATCGAGCATATTAATAATTGTAATTTTAACTCTTAAGCTTTTCTAATGAGGCTTTTATTTCGAACGGAATATTACAATCAGCTTGAATCACTTCATTGAAATGAAGTACATTTCTGAAGAATAAACAATGAGGAATGACAACTATTTAAGAAAATTATTATTCAACGAAAACTGAAAGCAACAAAAAGAAGTAAGATATACTAGATATAAAAGATAAAACTCTTGCTAAAGTAAATTACATAAAATAGTAAACATCTACTAATAGATAAGTGGAATTTTAACAATGTTCTTTTGCATGACAATGTTTATTTCACGTTTCTCTTAAAACGTGATAATATTTTGTTTCTAAAAGTACATAACTTATGACCTTCCTCGAGATGAAAAGTTATGTCATGCCAAATTTATTTACATTTTCTCAAACAGTGTCGAAATGTATAAAGAACACGCAAAAAACTTTCGACAAAAATCTTTATATAGAAGATAAAAGGCACCGTGTGTCAGTCTAGCAATCACATTGGGATGTATTCACATCCATCCCTTTTTATGTTTTTCTGTATTAAAGCTGCAGCTAGAAGCGCAATTAACGCTTCCAATTCTAACATGTTTCTTTCACAGCTCAATAAAACATATCTTTAGCGATGAATTGGATTCAAACACTGAAGTTGGTATTATCCTAAGGTTATCACACACACAGTGTAATTGATTATTATCTTTTTTATTATAATTTATCGTTGTTTTTTATTATTCTTTTTTCTCAAGAAATTATTACTCGCAAGAAAGTCCCGCTGAGTTCAATTGTCATTCACGAGAAAGCCAAGCAACTGCACAATCATTATGTCTCAAATTGTTATATTTCCAGCATTTTGTAAATATTCTTTAATTTTGTCCTTCTCCTTCACAATTGAACACACACTCGACCGGCTTAAGTCCAATGAGCATCCGATTGAAGCTAAAGATTCTCCGCTTTTGGCACGCCTAATTATTTTCATCTTTGTCCCAATCGTGTTCACTTTATGAGCCCTACGTTTCTTTCTACTTGTATTAGCATTTCAGTTTTCTGTTTATCACTCATGTTTATAAAATAATACGTGTAAAATGCACTAACAAAGAAACACTGCTGTACCTACAAACAAAGACGGTAACGTTGCCGAGACTGAATAATAATAATAATTTATTGATTATTAACCGACGTTACAGTGGTATTAATCTTGTCAAATTTCAGTACAATATTAAAAAACATTACACGCAATTCTTACAGTACATATAATACATATATTATTACGTAGCATACTTTAATTTATTAAAAGTGTTGGGTTGGCTGACAGACTGTGCCATTATGCGATAGCTTGAAATGTTTGATCGTCAGCTGACGAACGAAAGTCCGAATTCGGCATACAAAAGGCGGTTTAGGGGCGAGAATTTACAATGTACGAAAGAACGAATTGTACGGATGTCGAGGACTGCCTGTATATTGTTTTAGGCTAATGTAGGTAAAGTCTGTATTTCATTAAAACAGTTTGGTGAAATGCATCTCTCTATATTTTATTTTACTATACTATTTTTAGTATTTAGTAGGCACTGTAAGTACCAAATGTATGTTAAACAGTACGTAACGACCGCTAGGGATGTAAGATTCGGTTAACAAACCAAATTCGGTTAACGACCATTCACAAGAACGGATCGACGTCGGTAACCGAGGGTCGCCTGTATACTAAAAATGGATCATCAAGTCAAAGGATAAATCAACACCTCGAATATAAAACATAATTTTAATTCCTTGTCATTTACAAAAATAAAAAGATTGTCATTTAATAATAAAAACCAACAAGTACTCGGATACTTAAATTATTTTGAAACATGAAATGTTTACCTCATACAATATCAAGTGGTTTTTGCCTTTTTTGTTTTGGTAGCAGCCGTTTTGGAGGCAAAGTAGCAAAAGTAAGATATCCAGTGTGGCCAGGCTGAGTATTAGGAGTGTTTCCAGTGAGAAAGTAAGTATTCTGGTCATATTTATTCCCCTGAGCTTGAGCTTTTGATGCACTGGTTCTCTGCTTCCCCTTCACACAGTCCTCCTATAAACCAGATATAATTTATAAATAACTATGAAATTGGCAATAAATGTTAATTTTTAAATTAATACTAAAATTTTATACCATAGATATCAAATTTATAAAATTAATAAAAAATGTTGTGTTGAGATTTGCTAATAATGAAGAACAAAATTTATTGATAGAAAAAGAGCAGTCAATCTTCGAGAGAGTGTGGCATACCGTTGTTTAAATTTATTACAACTACTAAATAATTTTTATACTGCTTCTACCTCTCCTTTCTCTCCTGCTATTTTTCTGTATTGTTGTGATCCCCAGCTTTTCGTTTCCCTGCTAGCCCTCACTCTTTTTCCAATCTCACAATGTGCTGTCTGTAGGTGCAGCTAACAATAATCTCCTATCTCTCCTCCTTGCCGGGAGTGGGGAACTTAACCCCTTGTGTCCTACTTTACACGACACCGTGCAGGCTTTGCCACCATCTGGTGTAAAGGTATGAAAAGAGTTGAAGGCATCCTGCACTGGATGATGCAGCCATATATGCAGCACAACTTCAACTACGTAGTCAGCTTAATCTTGAACATAGCTATGAGTGTGGCTCACAGCATAGCTGTTTGGTATTGTGCTACCCCTACAAGTGAGACTTGTTGTTAGAATGCAGGGGATTAACCAGCAGCAATTGGGTTGCTATGGCTACAAAATTTTCACTTAAAAAAATTTCTAATTTTGTTGTTAAAAGCACAACTCTGAATTTATTCGGCACAATTGAAATTTGACATTATGGAAATGAAACTTCATTCTTTTCTCTGAACATAGGTTCAAGCTGCAACTTCATATCTTGATTTTAAGTATTTTTCAAGTGAAAATAAAAATTACACTCATTCCCGTGTGATTCATTAGTAGGAAATAAAATAAAATATTTTTTAAAAATTTGTTATAGTAGTTGAAATTAACAATCTCTGTAGAACACAATGCAGGTCACCCTGAATAAACAGCAAAAGTTTGGTCAGTATTGAATATTTAGTTCACTAGAAATCAGCAAGCTACCTTTGCTGGCTATACACCTGAACAGATACTCAATTTTTTATAATATGATGTCTTATTGGGATAAATTATACCCAAGTATATATGTGGATTATAAATATGGGGTAATGATATGGCCTGCCATGCAGAAAAAGTTACCAACCTCTGTAATAGTGTGTTCCCCTAAAATATTTTACTTTTTTCAAATTTCATCATTAAGGCTTGCTGAAAACATCTAAATACAAAATTTTATCCAGACATCAATCCATAATTAAGAGAAATGCTTTTTCAATTTTGATACAAAATATTTGGCAAACAAGGAAAACCTGCCATATATCAGAATCAATAGAACATGTGATTATGTAATAGCAAGAGAGCATTGAACATATGTATCTTTTTAACAATACTGTGAGTCCCCATTTAACGTGGTAGATCTGTACCAGAAGAGTAGTGTGTTAAGTGGAAATTAATTTCCCACAGAGATACATGTAATACTATAGGGATGCATGCATGCAGGTAAGGGTAGAGAGAGGGAGAGAGCAATTTAGTGTTGTATTATAAACTGTACAAGGTGCGATCCAAAAGTTCCCAGACTGGTTCAAAAACTAGATGTAGGCTTATCTTAATTACAGAACGTTATCTCCTCTTGTGAGTTAAGACACCGAGTCCAGTATTTCTGCCATTGCTGGAAGTCTTCCTTCAAGATGGCATTCAGCATGCCTGCGACTTGGAGACGTCTTCAAATCTCTGTCCTGTGAGCTATGATTTCATCTTAGGAAACAAAAAAAATCACAGGGAGCTAGGTCTGGGGAGTACCTCAGCCATGTTGTTCTTGGCAAGAAATTGTTGCTAAGACAAAGCAGTGTGCACGGGGGCATTGTCGTGATGAATCAACCAGTCCTTAACTCACAAGGGTACTACTTTAAAGGAGACAATGATTTGTAATTAAGATAAGCCTGTCTAATTTTTGAGCCAGTCCAGGAACTTTTGAATCCCACCTCTTACAACATTGTATTGTAATGAATTTTTCCTGCATTAGAATGAAGTACTTCACATGTTGTTTCATCAAGACCAAGAGTGTGCACAATATCCATCAGGCATAACCCCTTCTCAAATCTTTCATTTAATTTAATTTCACTTCTAAAGAAAGTTTCTCTGTTTTTGCCTACCATGTATGTCATCTGAGACAACATATATAACAACCCTTTAATTTTGTAACAAAGATGTTTACTCAGCAGTTTCATCACATTGCTGCCTAACCTGTCGATAATGCATGCTGCGGCTGGCTTCTTGTGGAACAGTATGTTGACCATGTTGTCGTGTAAAGTGAAAAGTGTTCCTATACTGACAAATCGTGTAAACTGAAACTGTGTTCACGGGAACTTACAGTAATAAGTTAATATAATTATCATGACATGCATCTTATTTGTTAAACTGGCATACAATGTCATGCACAAACGAAAAATTAACATTAGGAATTTAGTAGTCTTAGTAGCTTATTAACATACACATTTAAAAGTAAAAGCATGCTTTATTATATGTGTGATGTAATGATAACCTTTTATATGGATGAAAAACATACAATAACTTACATCAGGATTAGTTACATCTGGCATCAGTTTGGATGTCACCTGCAGTTCAGTTTGAATGCATTCAACAGTGGATATATCTACAAATCCTTCAACACTCATAGAACTGACAGTTCTCTGCACTTGTTCTACACAGGGTGAAAAAGAACAAATCTTACCACCTGCAACAGATGGCGTGATTAAGCATGATTTTTAAAATAAATTAGTGGTGCAGTATGGTGTAAGTGCACTAGGTGCTAGCCTAGGGCATCACATTTCTAGGGGTTTCAGATTTCAGTTGCTCTGTAGTGTAATTATAAAAAATTGACTAAAATGTTAGAAAAATACAGTACTATCCTGTTTTGGCCCTGCAAATATTTTTCATGGTAAATATTTTTTGTTGATTAATGATCCATATTTACGAGATACATTGTTGAAATAATGTTTTAAAATAATTTTTACCCTAAAGCTTGCTAACCCATGACTGATGGGCCTGTCGCGACATTTACAAACCCGATCACCGGACAACGGGGAGGGATAGTTTGGTTCCAGCCGAGGTGAAGGGTACGGTAGCACCCGGAGACGACTACCATTAAAACAAAGTGAGCCGAAGGCTCATCAATATATCCTTTCAATATTATATCCTCTCAATTTGTGGTGCAACAGTCAAGAGGATATAACATTGAAAGGATATACTAACGAGCCTTCGGCTCACTTTGTTTCAATGGGTAGTCGTCTCCGAGCACTACCGTACCCTTCGCCTCGGCTGGAACCAAACTATCCCTCCCCGTTGTCAAGTGATTGGGTTTGTAAATGTCACGACAGGCCCATCAACTCGCCAATATCCTCGGTTATTTGTAATATTTACATAACAATCCCATGAGCCTCTCAACAATAAATATTTACCATGAAAAATATTTGTGGGGCCAAAACAGGACAGTACCAAAAATACAATTATTTTTAATATATTCTATTATATTGTTGTAGGGGAAAATAATATATCTTTGCATTTATTTTGTTTTTATTTCATTGATATTAAATGGAGGGCCTACATTTAATCTAGTGCCTAGGGCACCCAAATGCCATAATGCACCACTGAATTCAGTCTTATCATTCCTTTATAATTAGATATTTTCATGACAAAATTATTAAGTTCATGAAAGTTGCATTACAATATGTTATTAAATAGCAAGTTCTAATAATTTATCATGTGGGAAAATCTCCCTCAAATCAAAGCAGAGCTGCAAACCACTTCAAAATTTGGAAGTGGTTCGGTTTGCGGTTCGGTTCTAAATTTTTGGAAGTGGTTCACTTAATTGTTCGGATCAGATGGGAATTTTGACAAGTGGTTCGGTTCGGTTCAACTAAATTAATCATTTGAAATACTATCCAGAAATAATTTATCCAATATAAACATTACACATTCAGTATCAATCTGTAAGTAAATCAATCAGCAGTCATTATTTTTTTAAATGAAAGAAGAATTTATTTAAAGAAAGGAAAAATTTATATTTTAAATATATTACATTCCCATCATCATCTTCATTTATTTATATTAAAAAATGGTATTTCTGATCCTAACATGATTTCTATGTGGATACCAATAGTATCAGAGAGAAAAGAGTTAGGCACTCTTTCCTTTGAAGCAAACCCGCTGGTTTTTCCAATGGAAATTCCTGGTCTTTTCGTTGGTCTGTACTTTGTGGCTTGAGATCGAACCGAAACCAAACCACTTTCTCAAAAAAATACGGTTTGGTTTTCGGTTCATTGAAAAATTAATCAGTGGTTTCGGTTCGCGGTTCAGCAAAATGGCTGCGGTTCGGTTCAGAGGTTTGGTTTGGTTTGCAGCTCTGAATCTAAGTTAATATACCTATGAGAAATTATAATGAGAACTTGAGCTAATAGTAATAAGACTAGCACAAATGTGTTATATTTTACACCTACATTTTCATAAAACAGGAGAAATTCAGAAGCAAGAAATGAAAATTTGGGATTTTTTAAAAATATCGATTCATAAAAAATTTATAAACTATGAAATTGCTAATCGACGATACTTTTACATTATCTAGGCCAGCAGTTCACAACTGGTGTATCAAGATGAGGTATGCCACAGAAAATTTTAATAATGGCTTGTAAAAAAATTAAGAAAGGGTTTTTGCCTTTCTCTGGTGTCATTTTTAACAAGAATAAAAACAATGTTTAGGCTTAAACTCTTCATTATTACACACTACTCCCTTTTTTTTAATATGGCAGATTATAGTCTGCAGTGTGTCATGCATGTCAGCATCGACCGCCATGTGTGTCATGATGGAAAAAAGGTTGAGAACCACTGATCTATGCAATGAATTCATCATTTCCTGTTGGAATGATATTATGAGAAACATACCAAATATGTTAAATGCATTTTAACTTACATTAAATAGCTAACTGTATGGTAAGAAATTAAAAGAATATTCTTTATTAACAAAAATCACTAATTACCAGAGATTTTCAATGCTGCAACAGTATGTTGAATTGTATCCCATGGGCATGGGAGATCCAAAAATACAGCATCTGCTACTTCCTCTAACCCAAACCCATCCTTGCAAACATCCTTCACTTGCACACTTACAGTTCCATTTTCCCCATCATGCAGAATACCATGGTCTTGAAATTCTGCTTCTGCAGTTTCAACTCTTAATGGGTGAAAATCAAATGAATAAACGTGCCCACCAGGGGATACACTGCGAGCCAATGCATGGGTTAAAGACCCACTGCCAGTTCCTAAGGAGTGACAGTATTATAATACTTTAAGCACAAATATTATATTAAACATATAAGGTAATTTAGTTAATTTTATTAGTAAAAATGAATTACAAAAATATTCAAGCAGAAATGAATGACATTTGTAACCACCAAAATATCATTATGGAGTGCTATTTTTAACAAACAAGCTATTCCTTTTTGAATAATGAAATATGCCTGACATCTGAGTTTAAAAATAAACCTCCTGGCAGCAAACATAACAATAAATTGATGAAAGTGTGTAAAAAGTTAATTTTGCCACTAAAGTACATTTGAATAAAATAAAATCAAGCTTTGATTCTTGACCAGATCGAAAGTCAGTAGAATACCCAAGACACATAATATTAAAATATATAAAGAAATTTTAAGACTAGTAACCTATTGTCTTTTACGAACCAGATTCTACCACAATGCTTCCTGGCTTCAGATCCAATTGCAGTAAAATAAGGCTAATGTCTGGAGTATAGATGATTTGTGTTCTATGAGGCAACGTTTTGGTCCAAAGTTCTGGTGTTGGATATAAGGGAATAGCCCAACCTCCGCGCGAAAGAGGTGCTCGACATCCATATCGACGCCCAATTAGTGAACGCACGTTAAGAGCTCCACATGTTGTTTGCATAACATTCTCCACAATATTACCTTTACGAGAACGAATTTGCGGTACAGCCTGAAACATTTAAAGGTTCCATGAATATGTAGTAGAAAATATTGTAATTGAGATAATGAAAATATCCCATAGAATGCTTACAATAGTTATTGAAAGCTTCAGTATTAATTTTTGGTCCACTTTATGTAAGGATTAAGTGGAAGTTTAAGTATTTCCTACCAGTCGTCGAAAGTAATTTTGTTATTCTTATATTTACACAACAGCATTGTTCCATTATGACATACTTTGTTATTGGGTTAAGTGGTTGTCGGCTTAATATTGATAGGATTGTAATGGTTCATAGATGACACATAGAACTTGCGCTAACAAGTTTAATTCTAAACGTGACAAAATAGAGTTGAAACAATTACCTTTATGGCATACATATTGTTGACATTGAGAAAGAGAATAACAGTATCTCCCTCTTCGATGAATTCTTTATACCCCGAGAAACTCATTATCTTTTTTATCGCATAACATTTATTTCAAATAATTGATAGAGATTTGATTTACTTCAACATTAACGACGTAATTTATTATTAGAGAGAGAGACTGCTCGGAGCATACAGAGTAACAGAATCCTACACTCCTAACCAAAGCTTACACACGTGTGTACTTCACTACCGTAGTAATAATTCAATAATATCGGTCACATTATCGACTTCTATTTATCTTCTCCACCGAATTGCTTTTATTGGATTTATAAAGACATAACTGGGAATTGATATTGTAAAAAATGCACTCCTTAATAAATTTTCTTTTTTTTTGGTAAAAAACATAATTTCGGCTCTCTACCAGAACTAGTCAGTTATTTAGTAAACATGGCGAACGGTCATGCTCATACGCTCAGTGTAACGCTGTATAGGCTGCCTGAGAACTGAGACGGGCGGGAGGTCAAGAGAATAGCTATATTTTTTGTAATACTATATTTTTAATGGTTTTAATAGAAATGTATAGATGAATTTTACATGTCTTCGTGATTTTTTCATTACATCTCGTTGGGCATAGCTCGCATCTTCAAAAAATGGGCTAGGTCTTCAAAGATGGTTTGTTCCTGTAACAACGCCTTACGTACGGTAAGTAATAAGTATGAAGGTGATGCCTATAATACTTATATTTATATGAAATCAGTATTAAGGAATAACTTAGTTAAAGTTTCTTTTATATCGGCTCTTTCGGAATAGAATTATTTTCACATTATTCCCGGGTACGTTACCGTGGATTATATATTACTCAAGTTATAAATTAACTACTTTTATTTGTTGGTGAAGTAAAGTTATTAAAAAAATGATATAGTTTGTTTCAAAACAAGTACGTTTTACAACATTTTCAAGGTATAAATACATTTTAATGTTTTTCTTTCTTTTTTAGCAGGCATCGGCTACCACAATGAATTGGTTGAGTTTGGCAGTTTATATGACGCCCAATCCCTTTCCCCGTTATCCTATTCCCTCTATATCCTTGTATTCCACAAACTCTCTTGCCTTTGCGTGGTCAGCCGTTTTATTGTGGCTCTTCCTCTACCACTTGTGTTTTTGGAATAAGTCTTGCTGAGAGAAGCTGTCAGGGCTGGAGAGTGGGGGCTGAAGGTTTGGTGATTGCTAGACCATGCAGGGAAGTGGAGGGGTTGCTGGAATTGGTGGCGGAGGGGGAAACAGAGAGCGTGGGGCCACCCTTCCAAGGGCCACTGCCGGGAGATACGTCCACTCAGTATCAGACCTCTACGGCGCTGATGAGATAGAGGTATTATTGGAAGAGATTCGAGACCTGGAACCCCCCTCCACAGCTGAGGACTTCCAGGTGAAAATGCATACAAAAAACGGGCAACATTCGACCTTGCTTTTTATTCCTTTGCTATAGATCAAAGCTGATTCATTACTTCATTTATTCAAAACAGTAAAAGCCTTCTTATTGTGTGCTTCGTGTTAATTATGCTGTTTGCATTGTCAACAATATTTTAGGTGAAACAGCTCATTTTCTTTCACATGTACATTTCAAAGAAATATTAGATCTATAGTTTTAATAGACCAAAGTATGCATTAATTTCCCTCCTCAGTACATTTATGAGAGCTAAACTAGTGTTTATTTAATAGAATAGTATTGTTAAAATAATGTATGTCAGGACCTGTTGTGTTGCATTGCATAGCAAGTTGCTTGTATTGTCGTTATTTTGAAATGCTCTGCTATTTTACCAGTGCTGTAAATATTCTTGAAAAGCGAATATTTAGATTCTATTTTTAACTTAACCAATTATTTTAAAGCCATATTAAGTTTTATTTGTAGATCAGATTCGTACATACTGGTTTTGCTCTGATCCCCTTAGGATTTTGAGATAGATGGCAGTCGGAGCGGAGGAGTTGAGAGAGCTGGAACTCTTGGGCAGGGATTGTCAAGTGTCAACCAAGGAATTGAAGATGGAGATGTAGGCACAAATGCTGGAGAGAGATGTGAATCGCTTGGAACTATTGGTTCATGGGATTCACATACCAATTACCAGCAGGTGTATGGATTAGAAGATGGTTCAGATGGTGGTGGTGCCCCCTTCCCAGGAGTTGTTCTATTTTGTGATGAATCCCACCTCAAGTCTCCAACAGGAATTGTACGGGTCTTGCTAGTGGTATGTGTTTACATGGTTTCCTATTACTACATACCACATGATTTTATTTAATGAAAATCTTCTTGGGACCAGGAAGTTGCCTATTTTTAGAATTTCCTAGTTTTCAGAATTTTATGCTGACCAATTAGGTTAGATGTAGAAATCGTAAAATCATTTATTTCTTAGCAGATTTGAACAATATTGAATTAGAATATAGGTATACCTTGCTTAATGATGCCTCTGGGAACAAAGCTCCTTTGTAATGAATACGGAAATTCCGCAGTAAAAATTCGAAAAAGTCGGAAATTTTTCAAATCAGTATATGCATGTTATGTGACTCAGGTGGGCGAGACAGGAATTGATTTAGTTTAGTTTATTTTCATCCAAGGGACATATATGTACATGCATAGGACAAGTCAAAAAAAAGGGAAAACATAAGTCAAAATACATACTAAGTCAAAAATACATAAGTCAAACACATACACAAAATACATGAGAATATACATATATTGCACTAAACAGGTCATGCATAGGTAACGTTTTTCAAAATATGTTGTATCTATACATATATGACAAACTTTGCTATTTATTTATTAACCTAAGGACATAAGAATAACGTATTAAGTACCCTGTTTACATAGTGATAAGAAATAAGTAAATAAGAGAAATACAAAAATTCAGTCATAATATTAATAATGCAATCGATAATTTAGACAGGAAACATTAGGTGTCATTTAAGTATTCATTGATGGAATAATAAAGTTTCATGTGAAGGTACTGTTTTAACTTAGTTTTGAATAGTTTATTATTACGTATATTTTTATAAGGTGGTACTAGTGGTACTTGCATTTCGAAGCTTCGCTAATATACTATCATATGTTCGCGACATTGCAACTACTAAATTAGAGTGTTACTATACCCTCGATCCCGATCTATTCTATAAATACATGAAGTACCATGAGAATGAATTAGTTTGGCTCTTTAACTCGAAGTAGCCAGTTCCAAGTGTGATAGCTTAAGAAACCTCTTATTTTTGCACTGAAGGGACGTACATTCATTTATCATTTTTACTATTTTTTTATTGGGATCAAGTCAATTATTACCCCAGTATATTCTCCAAACTTCCTTCAAGTGAACGTGGGTTTAATAAGCAAAAAGGGCAGTGTAAATCTATTTCTTCAGAAACAAAGATTCAGGTCATAAGACAAGTCCATCTTTGAAACAACTACAAAGGCGTCTTCCCTCCGTTTTTGCCCTGTCATGTGCACTACCACTGATGCGAAATCGGAGGAAATGAACCCCAGAAAAACCTTGTTGTTTTTTTAATACTCATTGTAGCTTTCGAAATTCTAAAATGCTCATTACATGTTTACTAGCAGTTTTATCCATTTATTTTATTATATGCTGAAGTTTTGGTACTAAAACCCACTTTTCTGAAACCCTAGAATGCATTCCTACCTTTCTTACGTAATTTATACCTCTGGTAACGAAGTTTCCGAAGGTATACCTGTATATAAAATATCAGACTAAGCATAAGTATAGTAATTAATAACATTACTATAAGTTATCTTTCTGCAAAATATTTGTCAATTTAGGGAAAAGGGTATCACCCTTTTTCCCAAATTGACAAATATTTTGCAGAAAAAAAAAAATATATATATAAAAGGTGTCACATAATTCATCTTTAATGGGTATAGTGCATGTGATGTCTTGAAATCGTGACTTTTGTCTAGAAAACATGATTTTAGAATTGTTCTAGAGCAATTTATTTTGATTGCTATTTCATAGGAAAATCACAACATACCTATTTCTAGTGCTATTTAGCCTAAAAAACCCCATAAAAGGTGTAACCATGGATGAGAAAAGTCTCTAGTTAAGGGGTTAATGTACATTCATATTTTCATTGCAAAAGTATGACTGATGATGTTTTCCTTGTTTATTTCTTATGCAATATTTAGGAACTTCTCAGTATTAGTCTTTATTTATTATAGTTCTCTGCCTAGGATAGGTCCTTTATTTCAAATAAAACTGTTCTCTATTTCTATTCTGGGCAAGACTCTTCAGTTGTTCATAACATCTTCCTTCTTTTAATTCATCAACAATTTGGATCCTTCTCCTACCTTTTCCTTTTTTTCTTCTATTTTTCCTTCAATTACTTCCTTCAACAAACTATTTCTTCTCAGTATATGTCCTAACCAATTAGTCTTCCTCTGCTTTATCACCATCACATAATAATTGATCATTGAGCATAGCAAGAAAGACATTAATCCTGTTATTTCAGTATGCAAATACAATTTGTTTTGGGATAAATGCCAATGGGGTATTTGTAAACTTAAACATGTTGGGAGTAATTTCACATAATGAACTTACATACATACAATCCTCTCTTGTAGATCTCATCTGTTGCATGCCTTGCATGCCTCTGCTCCTCGGGTGGAGGGGGAGGTGGTAGTGGGACTTCAGGAGCTGCTGGAGCCAGTGGTGGTGGGCCTGGAGGAGCAGCTGGTGGTCGAGGGGGAGCAGCTGCTGCAGCAGGAGGCCTTTTTCTGCTTCCTCTACCTGGAAGATTGCGTCTCATGCTATTTGTCACTGTGTTCAGCATACTTGCCACATGCCTCCTGCTCTTCCTTGATATCTCTCATTTAGTCTACTTATTTCCTTTCAACTGGTCCAGACTTGTAAGCATGAGCTACTTCTTTTTTCAATTACATATTTTTATTTCACTTGCTTTTAGACATGTTATAATGATATTTCAAGATTTACAAACTCAGTGATAGGTTCAAGTAAGGATAATTTTAAAAAATGTTATCTTTTCATTTTATATATTGTGTGTTTTGTCTGTGTGTCAGCAATAGAACAAAGACAGAAAAATCAAGTCCCAACCCCGATTGTTTTTGCTTTATTCGATGGTTAAAACTGTGTACTGTCTTATTCTTATGATGTTTACATGTTATACAGTCGAAGTTTTCAGAAATACACAATTTTTTCTAAATTTTGTGAATTTTTCGTACTCGTTCTGGGCATTGCCAAGCCGACCATCATTGATACCTCCTATTCAATGTGTCAATGAAGCCTTTAAATAGGTGAAAGAATAGCATTATTTGCTTTTTCACTTTTATTTAAACAATGAAATAATCGTTGTAGCAATGTCAAACTTTATACATACCAACGTAAATAGATACTGATAATTATTCAGGAAACTGCATGTGGGAAGCATTTATTATAACAATTGACCAAAGCAATTGAACCTTCTTTCCTCTATTGAATACTGGAATCTTACCTTTTTTTAAAGTAAAATCATTATATTATAGATTTTTAATGTTTATTAACGCAAATATGCCCATGCATCTGGTGCACATTAACCAGAGCCTTTTTATGGATTTCTCGCTTATAAGACATAAAAGTAGACATTTCAGAAAGGTGTAATTACACAAGAAATGAAGCTGGATTTGGCAAAAGTGATATGATAGAAAATATGCCTATCGTTATATTTGAATGCAGTACACTTGGGAAAGGATTGTTTACAAACAAATTTGGTTAATTGTTAAGAAAGGCTAAATGATAAAGTATTTATAGGTGATTTTCAGTTTGCTGTAGAAAAAAGGTTTTTGTATATCTTGCATATGCCCTAGAATTGGCAGGAAAAGTAGATTCACTAAATCTGTTGAAATTCAACAAGCACTTATGCTTACGTATATTTACCATTTACCAGAATATAATAGTATTTTTATTTTGAATTAGCAAACCACCAGTTGCTTAAAATTAAATAACTTCACATGGATAGGCTGACCATACGTCCTGTTTTCGCCAGAACAGTCCCATTTTTGGGCCTTATCCAGACCGTCCTGTCTTTTTCAGCAAAAAAGCCATTTTGTCTCATTTTAAAGCCTTTCGCGATTAAAATTCAGATTTTCCAATTTTCTTAAAATATGGATCATATTAGATCTTAACTGAGCATTTTTTCAGTTTAGGAAAGTGAGAATAAGGCCAGGTTGACATTTCATTGAGCAGAAAGCAGAAATTCACTCACCTGCCCATTTCTGTGAGCTCTGGATCTTTCAGTGTTTATACTGAATGGGCTCTCTTTACTTTCATCTTTGTAGCAGTATTAATAACTTTTGTTTGTTTTGTTTTTAAAAGTTTATTATAATTAAAATATCGTTTCTCTGAATGTTTCTTGCAGGCTAAGAAGTAAAAGTAAAATATTAAATTCCATTTTATTTGTTTTTATTGTTATCCTTTTTTGTTCATGAGGGACCCAGTACCTGGCACCGGGTCCCAGCGCCCAGTGCCGGGTCCGGGTAATTTCCGGGTACTGAAAATATGGCCAGGTATGCCAGGTACTCGGTAATTGCTGGGTACCCAGTACATCACTAGAAATTTCTGTGAAAGATAAGACTACTAATTTGCTTATTTTAATGGCAATTTATTCTTATAAAACGTCATGGGCGTCGGCAGAGGGGGGCAAGGGGGGGCAGTTGCCCCCTCCTCCCCTGGAAATGTGTAAAAACCTAAATATTGTATTAGACACTAGCGGAAATGTCCGATGAATTTCAACAGATTTAGTGAATCTAAAACTTCAACCGTATAACATCTAAACATCAAAAGAATAAAATATTACATAGTTGTAACCTCACGGCCGCCCACGCCCGTGTGCAAGTCTCTGTTTGGCCGCCCCTGTGCAAGTCTCTCATTTACCGCCATTTTTAGGTGTTCTTTACAAAAATAAAAAAACGCCTTATGGTTTGATAAATTATAATATAATCCGCATTACTGTTAAAAATACTATACGTGTCTGACGATAAATCGGCTGCCCCCGTTGTTTGACCGCATGTGTGCATCGCACAGTCGCACATATGGACGGTTGTAACCGTCAAATAAAGCAAAAACGAAGAAAATCGATCCAAAATTAGGTATTTTGATGAATGAAGGAAAAAAACTTGTTCTCTGACAAATCGAAAATGACGTGTAAACTTATAGGATATAATTATTGAATTAAGCACTCCTTCCCCCAAATTTTTTCTCACCATATATCTTACGTTACTCGCAGGGTAAAATTATATACCTATTTGAAGTTTTGGACGAAACATTCAACGGTGTGGATTTCTATAGCGGACAAAAAAAACAGAATTTCACTTTTATATACATAGATCATGTCACTTTCGCCAAATCCAGCTTCATTTCTTGTGTAATTATGTCTTTCTGAAATGTTCATTTTTATGTCTTGTAAGCAAGAACACCTGTGGACGTATATTTGTCTATGATTGAACACTGACCCTGAAAAATGTACACCAGATGCGTGGGCCTATTTACATTAATAAACATTTAAAATATAGAATATAATGATTTTACTTATGAAAAAGGTAAGATTCCAGTATTCAATAGAAATAAGGTTCAATTACTTTGGTCAATCATTATAAACACTTCCCACAGGCTGTTTCCTGAATAATTATCAGTGTCTATTTACGTTTATACGTATAAAGATAAATGTCCTACTTTCTATCAGTCACAAAAGTACAATAGGATGAGTTTAACAATTAAAGGACAATGTAACAAAAAGAAAACAGAAAATTAAAAGACAATATTTTTTATGTTTACCTCTCTAATTCCATAACAGATAAATAACAAATTAGGTAATTTCGACTCACAAGTAAATCCTTAATTTCCGTAAGTCGTTCTTAACCTCTATTTTCAACGGTGTGGCTGCGAAGAGGGCGGAATTGAGCTATGTAGCCCGCGATGTTTGCAGAAATTGATCATGTGGCCTTCGGGCCGAAAAGTTTGAGCACCACTGGTATATACATTCATCAGTAATATCAGCCCAGTAGAGCAGGTTGGCTGTCCTTAAGCTTCGGGATTTAATGGGAAAACCCTCATGACTGCAGAACAAGTCAGCGAATCGGTAGCCAAGTATTCAGTAAAGAATTGCGAGTGAAGGCAATAAGGTCTCTTTTGGCGGTGTCAGGAAGATGCAGTAGCAGTTAGTAAGCATGTAATCTTATATATTTTCTTATTCCCTGGGCGAAAAGGAGGGGCGTATTGTTTGATTCAAACATGACTTTAACTTTGTAGCTCTGATACTTAGCCACTGTTGCGCGTTAGGTTTTAACTTTTTCTTTGGAAATGGCATTAGAGTTTGGTACCACTTTCTTCTTCAGCAATACTGCATTTTGTTGTAATAGGGCTCATTTCTGTGATTCCCTATGGCTCGTTCGTTACCAGCTGTCAGTAGCGGAATCCTGACGTATGCTTGGTTTTTAACAAAATAGTTTGATGGGATATTGACAAGTGCTCTCACGTAACTTTTCAGTGATTTATTATTTTGTGAACGTATAAGGTGTGGTAATAATTTAAAAATTTAAAAGCTTTTTAAAATTAAGCTCTTTACTTATACCTATAGGAATGGAAAAAATCTAACAGGAAGAGTTGTAAGTTCAATGAACTTTTGGCGAAGGATTTTCCTTTTTTGAAAAAAACTAAAATAGAAGATACTGTTAGGTTGCTATGAATGTAACGGTGAGTTATCTGTCTCCCGTGGTGGTGGGCGAGCCGGGTGGTCGCCCGGGGCTGTCACTTTTAGGGGCCGCCAAATTGTACATGATGCACTGTATCGCAAAATTTTTGGACAGATATTTTTATATTTCTCCCGGCTATGATTAGAAGATTAAGTAAAAATACAAATTTTATCGTTTAGTAATAGTTAAACGTCTCTTGGTGGAAATAAAAAGAGTGATAGGTGGAAGGGTGTGAAGAAGCGTTAATGAAAAATATTATTGATTTGGGAATGTCCATTTATAATTGCTGTGATCAAAGTTACGATAATGGAGCAAATATGGCTGGTTCAAAGAATGCCGTACAAGCTCAAATATTGCGTATTAATCGGCGAGCTCTTTATGCCCTGTGGTGCAATAATTTAAATTTAATACTCGGTGACATGGCAAAGTAATTTCTAGCAGCCAAATCGTTTTTTGGAATTTTGCAGAAACGTTTTTCTGGTTCGATAGAATTATGGCAGGTTTTTAAAAATCATGTGACTAAGTTTACAATAAACCCATTATCGGAAACTAAGTGGGAATGTAAAATTAATTGTGTTAGAGCGATTCAATTTCAGTTGGGCGGCATTTATGACGTGTTAGTTGAAGTTTATGAAACTGCAAATGACCTAAAATGCCAGACAGAAGCACTTTCGTTAGTTAAAGAACTGAAAAGAATAAAATTTTTGGTAATTTTAGTAATTTGGTATGATATTCTCGCGCAAATAAATGTTGTTAGCAAGATGATGCAAAGCGAAAACATGCAGTTAGATCAGGTATTATCACTTTTGCAAAGTACAGAAAGTTTCTAAATTCAGTTAAAAGAAAAGGGCTTTGAAAGTTCGAAAACCGCAACAAAAAAGCTAGCAAAATAATTTGAAGTGGATCCAGAAGAAGCCATTTTTCAGGTGGAATCGTCTGTTCGACGAAAAAAAAGTAACAGTTTTCATATGAAGCCGAAGACGAATCAATAAATGATCCTGGGGAAAAATTACGAGTTGACTTTTTAATAATTTGTTGGACCAAGCAATTCTCCCACTAAGAGAATGATTGCAGCAAATAAAATGTTTTAATGAAACCTTCGGCTTTTTGTACTCTATTTCGACACTGAAAAACATGTCTGATGGTGATTTGCTTAAACAGTGCAAAGACTTAGAATTATTGCTTTCTGAGTAACGTGGTGAATTTGAAAATGACATTCAAGGTTTATGCCTGTTTACTGAACTTAAGTCTTTGTCACGAATTATGCCAGACCATTGTGAAACGGCACTGGATACCATGCGATATATAGGTATGTGACAGCCATTTTATTAAACTTGTGCCAAATTTTTATATTGCACCTAAAATTTTATTGACTGTACCGGTCACTGTGCCTAGTGATGAACGTAATTTCTCAAAGCTAAAATTAATTAAAACATACTTGTGTTCAATGATGACACAAGAGAGGCTGGTTGATCTTGCTGTTATTTCAATTGAAAATTCTTTAGCATCATCGCTTGATTATTCCACTTTAATTGCTGATTTCGCAATTCGTAAAGCAAGAAAAATAACCCTTTGATTGATGGAAGTTTATTATAAAATACATTAAACTTAAAAAATATTGTACCTTATAATGATTTTTTTGTTTTGAAATAAAAATTTTCATCCAGCTATTACCCTTTTTGTTTGTATCAGTTTGCGGTTGTTTCTCAGAATATCCTGCAATTAATAATGATAAATGGGGCCGCCAAATATAAGTTTGCCCGGGGCTGACAATTGCCTATCTATATCTATAGTTCACCTTGCAAGCCACCGCAATGGTGTGTGGCAGGGGGTGCAATAGCACCAAGGAAAAGCGCATAATAATATATAGTATCACTCTACGTCGGCTGATTTCTTTTCGTAACTTCTGTTCTGCTCAGCTATCGTTCTAGGGAAAAACGAGCCTTTATACCTCTCAGTCCTACAGGCTATCTCTCTTATTTTACGAGGATGGTCCATTCTACCAATATAAGTTGGCACTCTTATTATTTCTTCGACATCGCTGGAGAATATATGCGATCTCAATCTTTCGAGAAGTTTTAACCTAGAGCGTGATCGGCGCTCAGCTAGTGATTCCCATCCTAAGTCCTGTATCAAGGCTGTAACACTATTGTTTCTATCGTAACAATTTTTGACGAATCTAGCGGCTTTTCGCTGCACTCTTTCTAACTCGGAGATTGATCCTTTCACGTACGGATCCCATATGCTTGACGCGTACTCTAATAGCAGTCTTACTAACGAGAAGTAACATGCCTTTTTGACTTTTTCCTCACTTTTACCTACTATGCGTTTGATGAATCCTAGTTTCTGTTTAGCCTTCCCACATATATTTCGTATGTGCATATCCCACGAGAGATTGCTTGTTAAAGTAACGCCTAAGTATTTGACGGAATCGGCTAGTTTTAGCTGGACGCCTTCAACAGTGTAATTCGTCGTGTCAATGTTTTTGTTTCCCCAGAACCCCTAGGACCGGCACTGGTGGCAGATATGATATCACAAAACATATAGCAACAGAAAAGCATAAGAGAGCCTTAAGTAATGCCGCTTCCTGCTCTAACTTAGAGGATTTCTTCCGAAAAACTAATTTCGCTGAAAAGGAAAGACAATTAACCATAATCAAAGTTTTAGGTCAATGGATTGTACATCCAAAATCATCCAAAAACTGTTCGAAAAAGTTATGTGCCAGAACATTCGTTGTCGTTTGTTAAAGGTGGATATTTTAAATATATTATAAAAATACAATATGTATATAGGACGTTAATCGTTTTTTGAAAATTAAGGCGAATAAAAGATTAATACATATTTGTTATTTGTGTCTAAGTATTTAGCCGATCGGAGTGGATTTTAACCAGTGTTCGGAATGAACTGGAACGCCGCTCCGGCTCGTCACACGCGCCGATGATACCGGTCCGTTTCATCTGACGTAGAAATACCGTCCCTTATAATCAGCGTTCCGTTTCATAAAAATTTCCATACCACTACCAATACAAACATTCCGTTTCATAACATTTTCCATTTCAAGCACAGATTTTAACCTGCATCAAGGGAAAGGCCAATCATCACGTACGGAATAAATTAGCCATTTAAAATATGCTTTAAGTTAATTTCAAGAGGATATTCAGTACAGTGATAATATAATTCATAGTGATTCATTGGTGTGCATTTGTGGTCAGATAGGGGCCGGTTAAGTAAAATTTTCCCTGGTTGGAAAATATTTCGCCCGCCCCCTTGCAAAATTTTCTGCCGACGCCCTTGTAAAATGTCATCGGCATTATTAACTCATCTTGTTTTTTGTAAAAATGTACATACGTAATAAATGAGAATATTTCTAAAAACTTTAACAACTAAAAACAACTTGTTAAACAGAATTACTTAATTTGATTACATCATAGACTTAGTTACCAATTTCTCTTGCTTGATATTGAGCAGATATTAGTTACTTTCATGCGGAGAATTAGAATGTTGTTTATCTACTTTTAAAATACAATTGTTTTCCTTACTATTTGATACTATATTGCTTCCAAAATGAGGTCAAAAGATCTTATCTAATGGTAATATTAAATTACAAAACCCTATATGCATTGTAAATCAAATAATTATTTTAAAATTGACTTTCTTCAAATAGATTTTTAACTAATAAATAGCGTTTCTGTTTCTTTAATTGAAACTTATTGCTCATCTTCTAAATAAAAAATGACAAATTTCAAGATTACGATTACAGACGACTCCCGAGATTCAACCATTCGAGATTCGACCAACTCGAGAATTCGACTGGTCGAATCAACCCAACCGATCGATCGGTCGAATTAAAAACTAGTTTATGCGAAGCAATTTTTGGCCCGCCTGACCATGAGAGGTTTATTTTTAGTCTAGACATCGTTATTTCTGCTCTAATAGTTTGAATTTGTACTGATTCGACGGTTCGAGTTTTGACCACGTTTTGAGGACTGCATCCCTGTCGAATCTCGGGAGTCGCCTGTATTTGTTATGCATTTAAATACTTCATAATTATATTAACCTGTAGAATATTAAATATAAATATTCGGCAACATTTATAGCATAAATCTCATGCCTAATTCACTATATTAAAACTAGTGTAATTGCCCGTCAAATATGATGGGTAGGCGTGAATTAAGTATTACGGTAAAATAAAGTAAAAATTAACAAAACTAACTTTTAAGTGCACTAAAACGTAAAAAAATTAATATAAAACCCACATACCCGAATGTTTCAGAAAGTACCAATAGTCATGGGCATATGAAAGTTGTTTGACAAAGATATGTTAAACATACTAAATCATTCTATGTCTTTTATTACCTGAATATAAATAGCCTAATCTACAATAATCGCTATTCAGATTGTAATAAACTTTCCTGTGCTCATATTCTTGCATCTATACTTATGTTGCTTGACAGTCGCTTTATTGTTGCTTCTGGTCACTCATTTGCTCTATGCCTCGCTTTTCGTTTGTTCTGATCCTTCAATCTTTTCTGTCTATCCTGTTCCATTTCTCTTCTCCTAGCTTCAGCAATATTTCCATTTGGTGAGATTTCCAGCGAGTTTGTGCTCCTCTGTTTAGTCTTCTTTTCCTTTCATCATGAGTTTCATTACTTTCCATGATTATGAACTGTATTAATTAAAGGATAATGGTCAATAATATGTTATTTATGGCCAGGGGCGGCCTGATGTATTTTGGCATCCCTGGCAAGAATCTGTAAATTTTTGTTCAGATATTTTAAAAAGAGCTTGTTAATTTATTCATTGCCTCGTAAAATGATTGATAATAAAAAGTAAAAGGAATTTTATATAGATTCCCACCTACCCAACGATATAAATTGGTATCCAGTATTTATCCACTTGCAAATAATGTAGAGATAGATGGTAGAGCTAGCACACCCAATACCTGGGTGCCCTGGGCAGCTGCCTGGCTTGCCGGTACCTTGGGCCAGCCCTGTTTATGGCTATAGCTGTTCTGAATTAGTTTTATATAATAGAATGTCTGTGACTATACATGCTGAGCATTTTAAATTGTTAAGCTCATACTTTGGCAGCACTGATGGAAGTAAGCTTATGGCAATAGTTGTTCTGAATTAGTTTTATATAATAGAATGTCTGTGACTATACATGATGAGCATTTTAAATTGTTAAGCTCATACTCTGGCAGCACTGATAGAAGTATGCTTATGGCATTGTAGATTTCTCATGAAATTCTTAATTTTTATAGGCATTTCCTTTCAACTCTCAGGGATAGTTTCTTTTTCCCATGAGATAAACCATGTAAATCAACTTTTTTGACGTGCAGTCATTATTTCGTTAACATTTTAAAATACAGGTAGTCCTCGACTTTTGTACATTCGACTTTCGTACAATTCGCTTTTTCGTACATTGTAAATTCTCGCCCCTAAACTGCCTTTTGTATGCCGAACAACGCTGAATTCGGACTTTCGTTCGTCAGGTGACGATCAAACATTTCAAGCTATCGCATAATGGCACTGTCTGTCACCCAACCCAACACTTTTAATAAATTAAAGTATACTACGTAATAATATACATATTGTTTGTAATATTTGTGTGTAATGTTTTTTAATATTGTACTGAAATTTGACAAGATTAATACCACTGTAAAGTCGGTTAATAATCAATAAATTATTATTATTATTATTATTCAGTCTCGGCAACATTACCGTCTTTGTTTGTGCATTTTACACGTATTATTTTATAAACATGAGTGATAAACAGAAAACTGAAAGTGCTAATACAAGTGGAAAGAAACGTAGGGCTCATAAAGTGAACTGGGACAAAGATGGAAATAATTAGGCATGCCAAAAGCAGCGAATCTTTAGCTTCAATCGGACACTCATTGAACTTAAGCTGGTCGAGTGTGTGTTCAATTGTGAAGGAGAAGAACAAATATAATAATACAATACATACTTTGGCGTTCTGAATAAATGCCACATTTTATGAAAGAGCAAGGAACTGATCTGTACACGCTTTGATGACGTTGGCAATTTCCCATTAGCAGACCACGAAACAATTTGAGATATAATGATTGTGCAGTAGCTTGGCTTTCTCATGAATGACAATTGAACTCAGCGGGACTTTCTTGATCGCTTCTTCACTTTTCTTAATCGATCTTATTGTGGACTCGTTCACACCAAGTAATTTACCAATTGATGAAGCAAATTCATGATGCGCAAATCTATCTAAAACTTCAATTTACTTCTCCAAACTCGTCACTTTTTTGCCCTTTTTACCGACTTTTCTTTCATTTCAATCATCACTCTCTTTAGGACCAAGTTTAGGCATTATTACAAAAAACTATGAAAATAACAAATGCTTTAATGAAAAAAGAGGAATTTCATATGTGCACTTCAGGTTGTCCTTGACTTGCTTGCGTTCGATTTTCGTACAACTCGCACATTAATAATAATAATATTTATTTACAGCCGGTAATCACCTTGTAATCACAGAATAAGTTTCATTAATCACAAAGTAATTTATTATCCAACTCATAGCCTGTAAAACGGTATTGGGGTTCAGCAACAGCTGGTCTTCCACCTCTTCCAGAAAAGACACTGCCATAAACAAAGATAATTTCACCAAAAATACAAAAAAATAAATAGACATAAACAAGAAAAAGGGAACTTAATACCAAGATATAATAACAATAGTCAACGACTAGATTATGGTAAGGATGGAAGCACTGTGTTACAAACAGTACGAATAAATGTAACTCTTACAGTAATAAAAATTTCTTGAGAAAAAAGAATGAAAAACAAATAATGATAAATTATAAAAAGATAATAATCAATTACACTATGTGTATGATAACCTTAGGATAATACAAGGGAACAAGAACCCAAGATAGCATAGATTGACACCCCTGAACTGCCTTTTGTGTGCCGATCAGACTTCCGCACGTCAGCTAAATGACAAACGAATATTTCGAGTGGTGCTGGTTGCCAACCATCAGTTTCCACCTCGTTGCCATCTTTGTCCATACAGCAGTGTTTATTTGTGCAATTATTTAAATATTTTATTGCATTTTGCCCTATCTCTATATATTATAAAATTGACAATTGTGTCTAAAAGGTCCCTGCACAAAATAACTAAACATTTATACCATAATTAGAGATTTTATAATATTTTTTAGCTCTCTGGGAACGGAACCCCCCTATAACATGTAAATATATGTTCGACTTTCGTACATTCGACTTTCAGACACGTTTTCAGGAATACATTATGTACGAAAGTTGAGGACTGCCTGTATCTCAAAAATACGATTTTGGCATGAAACTTGTGCTGTCATGTGGAGAAAATTATAAAGATTAATATCCATATCATAGAAATTCAAATATTGTCTGAAAATTGTTTTTACATGATTTTATCACAATTTTTACATTTCTTATACATAATATACTTTAACAATAACAGTTATGGCGATTAATTGAATAAATGCATAAAACTCACAAAAAAATAGTCGTTAAACATAATTTTCGGCCTGTTTCGAACGAGATTTGAACTTATACAATATGGAAATTCATTTCCATAGTTTTATCAGCATAACTGTGAAAATCCCATGTCAATATCTCATTTTTAAGATATTTTAAAATGCTAAAGTAAAAAGGCTTGCTCGCTTCGTTTCAGCTCTACCCATGTTATTCAAATGGAGGAAAGATATGCTCTTGGAGTCAAACCCAGGACTACTATGTACACAGCGCGTAGTTTCAAATTGAAAAGTTGATGAGCCAAGTGATTCCTGAAAGTTGATCGAAAAAGATTGAAAAGCTTTTGAGTTATGGGTAGTTTTTCTCATTCTCCCATCTAACTCCGTATAGCGTGACCGGATTTATTAGCTTATTGAAAGCTAAAAAGATGAGCAAGCATTTTCATACTATTTCATTCACATAAGGCATACTCTTTTCGTGAAAACCCTATGTTAACATAGCGGCGAATAATTTTTCCTTTCAAGAAAGGGCTTTTTGGCATTTAAAAGGTATTCAGCTGTTTTTAACATATACTGCCGAGCCCATATGGACATAAAAAGCATGGGCCGTTTCCCTCTATTTTATGTAGATAAATTTCTTATCTACAAAATTGTTCAAGTTCTTTCCAATTATGTATTTATTGAAGTTATAAAAACCACCCTCTTAAAAAGTTGTCCCGTTTTCTTGATGGTATATGTCCCGTTTTCATCTTGTTGGGATATGGTCAGCCTACACATGGATCAATGTTTTTACATAAAGAGACTGCAGCACAACAATTTGGATTGTTCATAGTGAATGTGTAGCATTGTAACAAATTGACAGGAAACTGAAGTGTCATTAACTCAGAGAAATCATTCTGTAAATCCAAGAATAGGTATTGCTAGTGCTCTAAATAGGAAGTTTAATAGAAGAAGTCAGCTTATGATTCTTGGCTGGTACTATATATCACAATTTATAAGTCAACCTTGATTTTTTAAAAAGAAAATGCATGTTTATGTATATACTGTATACGTCAATTCACCTCTTTCATTTAAGAAATATTTTCTGTAAAATTTTTCTTCAGACAAAAACAAGCTCCCATAAGGTTTGAATAAAACATGAAAATAAACATCTGAAGAATGAAAAGCTGATTTGATTATTGGGAAATAGCATGGAATATTCTCATCTAGAAATATACGAGAAATTTTACATTCAGATGACATGCATGGCACCATATATTACCATCTTTTGATATCTATTACAATTTGCAGATACATTTATTGAAACAGGCAATGAATTTCAGTGCTCTATTAGCTAAAAGGTTGAAATACCTCATCCCTTGCATTACACAGTACAGCAAGTCCTCAATTTAAGTCATCCTGTTTTATGTCGTTGCCGAAAATTCCCTGTCACCACAGCACTACATTGTGCTGTTTTGCCACTGCAGTAACTAGCTACAGTGACAACAAGTATCTAAGTGGTTTCCTTAATGTAGCTAAGTCTATCCTCAAATGTTACTAAATGGATTTTCTATGATAAAAAATTACCCGAAAAACATCGTGATGGAATTATTAGAAATAAATTATCATATTTTATGGCCTGACTGGTGTATTTTTTCATTTAAAATTGCTTTACAATGTATTTGCGACTTATTGGACGAAAGAGAGCTGGTGGCTACTTCGTATTTGCCAAGTTATCCTCTCCTGTCCTCACACAATATCTGCTCATTTAACATGAAGGTCCTTACTTTATTTCTACCACAACTTCTCAATTTCTGTGATTTTGATTTAACGTCGTTTCGTGCTGTTTTAAATGACAAATTCATGTAAATATTAAATTTACCTAATTAAAAAAATAGTTTCGTGTGACGTCTCGATATTCACAACTGAAGTAAGTATGTTTTCATCCTTAACTGGCTGTAATTTTTTGTATCTAAAAGCAATGTCGATATGAGTGTAGGAGCAGCAAATGCGAAGGAGAGGAAGAGAATGATATTTGAGTCAGCAGACACGCCCGAATGTGCTCAGCTCCCTCTCTGTAAAAGAAGCACCACCATAGAAGAAATATCTCTTCTCTGATGGCGCCTACAGAGTTGTCTAATTTATAACATCAAAGAGATCAGAACATGTATTAAGTCAAAGTTTTTTCTCCCCGTTGGCATCGCTTCTTCCGTCAAGGCAGCTGAAAGGCCTGCCCATTTTTTTAGTGTTGAGTGTGTTCCGACGTAATTACGGTCAATTTTTTAATTCGTTGAATTGCACACAACTTTTAAATATGGCTGAAAAACATGGATAAAGTCCTTCAGCAAAGAGATCTTGTAAATCTAACAAGTTGGAGGTTAATTAGAAGTGCTATGGCATTTTTAAGCTGGAGAGCAGAGTCACGAAAATCAGGTTTCATTATATGTTGTTTCACTTTACATTGCATTTTCCAGGAATGTATCTTCGACATAAATCGAGGACTTATAGTACATATGTTCCAGAATAAGACTATGTAAAGTGAAACTGCAAAGCGAGGTAGTTTTCCCTGTAAGAATACATGAAGTTACTTGAATGGCATCTTGAAGTTAACATACAACAGTTCAGTTAAATTCCATTCAGCTTCATTTTCTTTTAACCACTATGTTGAAATGAAATATTTTATGCTGTTTAATACTAGAAGACTATTTCAAAACTGTTTAAGTGAGATTGATGACTGTACAATTCAAGAAGTTCCCGAAAAAGATAGCAGAGTTAAATTTAAAACAAGTAGTGCAAAACCATGCTCAAAGGATGAGTGTATGAAACAAGTTTCAAGTCAATATTTACTAAATTTTATAATTCATTAAATAACTGTGCTGCCATGAGGGAATTAGGTGCTAGTGAAAAGCTGGTGCAATACTGAAGAAAGTCATTCCATCATGATGATGATGTTTAAAATCAAATGTGCCGTGAAAATAGGTTGCAGCCTCTAATTCCTATTTATACTTTATGTATAAATCAGGCCTCATTTTAAAAAGATTTTTTTACAGCTTTAAATGTTGACTTATACAACAAAATATACAGGAGGTCCCTGCTTAACATCCTAGTTATGCTCCAGAAAAGTTGAAGGTTAAGCGAGGAATTTTCTCCTATAAGGATAAATGCGATAAGGGAGGGTTAGGTTTTACACACTTCTCATACAAAGTACAACATTTTTGAAACATTTCAACACAAACACATTGTAAAAGAAACACTTCATAAAACACCTTTTAATAATTATCTAGACTAACTTTTAAATGTTTTAATGACATAGCTTGTCATGGCATATGAGTTTTGTGCCCATTTGGAGGACAAGTACTGTAATAGTGCAAGTTTTAAAACAATTTATCTGAATATTTCTGGCTTTCCTAAATGCCATTATTTGGGTTCTGGTGAGATTGCCTTTATATATTTTGGTTGAATTTGAAAATAATGAGGCTTTCATTTCAAGATAATTTAAGGCTGTGGTTCCCAAAATTTTTACAGGTGCAGCACCCATTCAAAGATAAATAGAATTTGTGGCATCCCGGTATTGAAACAAATGTTTACATTTTTATATATGGCTGCTTTGGACGTATCCATTAACATATTCTAGATGAAGAGCCTGCCTTACAGGCTTTCATGACATTGCACACACTGTTGGGAGACGAATACCACGTGGATGTTTGTTTTTCACGTAATATGAGCTGGAGGCTTGGGCTTCTTCTATGGGTATAACAAACATTCCCAATTACTCAGTATCGAGCTCTTTATTATGTTTCAGGTGAATCATTATTTTTTGTAGAGGATAAGTCATTCAGGGATTTTTTTGTTGTGTTGACAACTTTGTCACTCGTGAATGTAAAGAGTATTTACGGTTAACCAGAAGTTTTAACCCTCTTTGGTAATTCAGCCAAGCAGTTACACATTTCCAAGTTTTTCATAGTGTCTCTATTGTATTATAATATTTTGTGCATAAACAACTTTATGTATACATATATGTATGGCTGCTGAAGCCTAAAAGCAAATTACTTCATTCAGGTAAGGTTTTTTTTCCATGTTTTCACGTTTGTTGTATATGTGAAGTGACTGTGACAAGAGTTTCATTTGTAAATGACTTTATCCTAGTATAAACAAATTTCTGCAAAAAACATCATTGGGATTTATCCCCAAAAGCAGTACGCAGTGGTGGATTAGATGTCAGAGAAAGATAGCTTTGGGGAAAATACTGACTGTTACTCAAAGTTTTAGTCTCATCTGTCAGTTTTTCAAGCATTTTTGTAGCTGTATGTTGTCTTTTCCAGATTTTTAAAATTATTTCTTCATTATACTGTAAAACTAATTTTTGGTGGATTTCATTTTATTTGATGAATTTGTCAAAGGAGCAAAATAGGTTCTTTGGTCCACTTTTAGGCCCTTTGATCATCTTTGAGGCCCCTAATCACTTTTTGATACAATTTTTAAATCCTCCACACCAAAAATCCTGTATTTCCAAAATTTTATCAAATTACAAAAATTCCTCAATGCTCCAAAAATTTCATTCATAGGAGAAACATTTTTGATTGCCATCCAGAATGTATTAATTGGTTCCACACCATAGTTAATAAATTAGAGGAAAATTATTGTCCTAATTACCTATTGACATCCAAATCGTTGATTTGCTTACTAAACAAAGTTTTTTGTGGCACCCTTAAAAGTCAGCTGTTGCATCCCAGTGTGCCACTGCACCATTTGGGAACAACTGATTTAAATAATATCTTGTTTCATGCTGTGTTTTTTAATCTAAATAATCTCTTTTGAATTGCTTCTTTAAATTCACAAACTGTGTGGAATCCATTCTCCTTTTTTTATATTTTGCAAGAGAAAAGAATATTTTAAATATGCTTATATTAACTTTAAAGGATGGAATTTAAATGCTTTTTATGGGGTATACTTCCTGGTGTTTTTCAACATGTAAATGTCCCAATGGGCATTATTTTTGTTATTTGAATATACCGTATATACCCGAATATAAGACGACTCTGATTATAAGACGACCCCCCATTTTGAACTCCTAATAAAAGGAAAAAATTTATTATGAACACAATGACAGAGGTTTATTATACCATTGACTAATAAACATTGAACCAATTGAAATAAGCAATTTTATAGTTTTAGTTGGCATATACAGTTGCTTTCCTTCAAGTGTCTATCAACGACTGATTTCAACTTCTTACAGGACCTACTATAAAGGCGACGTCAGTGCAAGCATTTATTTAGATTATCAATGAAGAGAAGATAACAGTAATGCTTTTCTTTCGTCTGTTTGAATGTTTAATTGGCCTTAAATGAATGGAGGCAACAATGAGAGTCTCCTTGGCAACGCCCGGAATGAGTACGAAAAATCAGCAAAATTTCGAAAAAGAATGCGTATTTCTGAAAAATTTGACCATGTAATGTGTAAACATCGCAAGAATAAGATAGTATAGAGCTTTAGCCGTTGAATAAAGTGAAAAAGAAGAAAATCGGTCCATATTTATGTATTTTAATGAATGAAGGAAAAAACCTTGCACTCTGAAAAATCAAAAATCCCGTGTAAACTTATGGGAAAATATGTCTCCTGGATTCGAACCCGGGACACTTTAGCAAACGAAAATATTTTTCCATAGCTAGTAGAAACAAAACGCCGTTTACCGCATATCTTTTACGACGAACGGTTCTCGAGAAATACGCCGATATAATTACGTGAGACTTCATACGGATGCACGTAGCTTCACTACGCGCATAATATATAGGATAAAATTCAAAAGAGTATTTGTATTCGAATACATTTGAATCGATTAATTTTCTACTACTACTTTTAATAATCGATTGTTTCGATTGATTTAAAGAATCGAATATTTCGATTATACTCTGCATTCGGTTCCTCTGTCAGTCAAACTATTATGCACCGCATGATTATAAGACGAATTGTGATTTTTCGGTCATAAAAATTGGATCAAGACCTCGTCTTATATTCAGGTATATACGGTAGCTTGTCATAAAATTAAAATAAGTGGAATACATCTACAATAAACTCCCAATTATCCAGAATGCTCGGGGATTGTGTTTTCCGGTTAAGTGAATATTCCTGTTGCTTGAGAGTTTTATTGGATAGGCTTCAATAAAGCATTTGGATACCAAAATAAGGAACAGATGCAGAATTGATGAATTCGCCTTGGAATTGCTAACCTGTAGACTAAGTATTTTACTCACAATTGTTCTTAAATAATTCCTTGACACTCAAGGAAGTAAGGAAACTCAAATATACAAGTATTCAACACGTTTAATTGGAATATTTTAATATTTACTAACTACATTACATCCAACAGAGTTTCTTGTATGACTATTGCTACTAGCTTCTCTTTTGTTCTATTAACAGCGTGAGGTAAGGGTTAACTTCGTCCAACCTTTAGGATTTTACAGCAAAAAATATTGTTTCCTTGTCTGAGAGAAGGAGAGAAATTATCCACACCCAACACAATGTATTAGCAGAAATTCTTGAGGCAAATTGATACACAGGTAAACACAGTTAAGCAGTCTTTTTGGGCATGTTTCATCTCCAGCGTGAGTGCCTGTTGTTGTCAGTCTGTTTGTCCGTTCATCTGCATGTTCGTTCTCAGCTTCTACCAAACGGATTTTCATGAAATTTGGTATTAAGGACTTACAATCAAAGATAATAAGAAAATTGCAAAAATGAATCACGTAAGCCAATCAGGGGTACCACTTGACTGATGATAAAAAATGAACTTTCCATTATATCTCATAAATAAAATTGTAGAACTAATAAATTAGAGTATTTCTTATCCTATACATTTTTATCATTGGAGTAGCCATTATCAAGAAAATCAAACAAGAAGGTCTTAAGTCAAGTTGAACTTACAAAATTTTCTTGCATGGTTACTTCTTCATTATTGCTAACATAAACAATTTCAAAAAGAATTTTAAAACTATTTCCCTTACGTACAGTTATATCATTTCTTTTCTAATACTCCATTGCACGAAATGTGCCCATTTGTGATACGCTGTACAGTTTCCTAACTTGTTTTTCTTGAAAAACTTCAGCACGAGTCTCACTTAAACTAGCCTGAGTTGAATGTGGTAAACATTGACAAAATAAACTGGTCTCGTTGGCGTTATAAATTTGATCAGGGGTTAGGCCATGTTCCTTAACTAGTATTTCAAGAAAGTCAAAATATTTAACGGCAGCTCCTTGGTTGGCCGATTTCTTATCACTCCAGACGTCTGATCCTATGCCTAATCTTAAAATGCATTAGCCATCCATCTGAAAATGCAAATGGTTTGCTAATCTCCATTTGTTCATAAAAATCTTTGGCCTTTTCAATCAACATTGGTCCAAAAATAGGGGCTCCCTTGGATCGCTGTATAGAAAACCATTTATAAATAACAATATCCAATTGCTCAAGTTTCGGCTTATGAAGAGTGCGCCAATATTCAACTCTTCTAGTTGTCTCAGAAGACGTAACGAATTTCATTAACTGTGATTTCTGTGTCTTAATGTCATAAATAGTGGAAGAACCGACATTGAACTCTTTCATTAAAACATTGCAGTTCTCAACTTTCTCTAAACATTTTATTATATCAAATTTCTGGGTTAAGGTTAGCACAATCCGTTTCCTTTTATCACCTATAGCACATATTGGAGTTTTAGGAGACATTTAAAAAGGGCGTGTGAAATATTTTATTTAACATAAACACTGAGTGCAAGAAACATCCACAATTGCATATTGCAACTGCCGAAAATGGAAATTTTAGCGGTAACATTCCGAATTAGATGTAAACAAAAATTGCTGAAAATGCCAATTTTGGAGGGAATATTCCCAACTAGAAGTAATAAAAAAGTCGAGATGCTAGCGATGCCGGTTGCTTGAGTGCCGGCTAACGGGGAGTTGACTGTATTTTGTTTGCTACAAATAACTCTGTTATTTAGAAATTAAATGCTCTTTGGTGAATGAGGTTCCAAATTCTCTTCTATGAATCACAGGCATAAGTTGACTTTAGAGTGATGAATCTGTAATCACAGTCACAAATATGAAGCAATAACAAATTCCATTTTACACTTTAACTGTGTTGTCAATAACCCCCTCACTTTAAGGAAAACCTCACTCTTCTTTTTCCACTTATTAGTTTTTCTCCTTGCAAGTCATTTGTGGAAGAACTGTGAGGGTGAAATGAATGTCTTGTTTCCTCTTTCCTCCTTCCTTTCTCATCTTGTCTGTTTACTTTCCCTGCATTTTATATTCATAAAGAAAACCCCTTTGCCAGGTACTTTGCTAGAGGGTAATCCCCTTTCATGGGTATACACACACCTTGTTATACTATGGTCATAATCAGAAATCCCTTTTCAAAGCACATGTTCTTGTGACCTTTTAAGTTGCTAAATATGGTGTAGATCAGTGTTTCTCAAACTGTGGGCTGCAGTCTCCCAGGGGGCCACAAAATTATTTTAGATGTTAGGTGAAATGCCAAAATATAAAATATTCTCAAATAATAAAATTTCATTGGGAAATTTTAGGAAATACTATGTGATAAAAATTATTAACAGTTATATAAAATAAAGGAATTTGTATTAAAGTTTATTATTTTTACTATTTAAATTCATAGGGGGCCGCAGCAGTGGAAAGTTTGAGAACCACTGGTGTAGATGGGATATATTTGAAGGGTAAATACCTTTTCAGATCTAAGAAGTAAAGGTAAAAAAATTTACATGGAAAATTAAGAAATGAATGAACGATTGAGATGGCTGCGATGTAGTATTTGCATCAGCTGGCTCTCAGAGGTACAAAACTTGCAATGCCTAAGTGGCATCACCCGTCCTTCAAAGGTTAAATAAAGTGCATAATTATGAGCTGTACAATGCAGTGAAATGAATATAAGCTTGGGTAATTTTGTGGAATTAAATTGGTATAAAATTAATAATTAAAAGGTTTTCATTGATGTATTTTTCTACAGTTTTATATATAAATTTCTGTATTTCCAAGTCAAACCTGTTGCATTTTGAATTTGGTTTTGAAAATGTATGTAAACATGTTTGGGCATAAGCAGTGGCATATCTGAAAATCTGGGGGGGGGGGGGCCGCAGCAAATAATATGGGCCTCCCTATGGATAGCTTAGTCAGTATGGTTTGAACGATTGGGGACCCCCTAAATCTCGGGGCTCTCCCCACACTGTGGGGGTTGCAGGGGATATCAGTATGCCCCTGGGCATAAGGTTTCATTTAAACTCCTTAGTTGTTGATGTATCAATGTACCCTTGTATTTTATTTTTGCAGTAGTTTGATAGAATCATATATTGATAATAGTATTTTCACTAAAAATGACAATTTTTTATCTCAATTTTATAGAATGGGTGGTTCTATGTCTCGGTTAGTGTTGCGTATGTGGTGAGTTCATCTCTGCTTCTACATCTGGTTCACATCTACTTTGTATCATATGGTTGGGTGTCCAAACACACACGTGACCAGCTCATTGTCACAGGGGTAAGTTATAATAGTGTTAAATTATGTACCTATGTCAAATATTAAATTATATATTTAGGTTGAGCGTAAATCTGTGATTTCAAACTAATAAAGTCGTAATTTTGATATAGAAAGCATAAGAATTTTAAATTGTCTTGATTAATGAAATATTTTGTGATTACTGTATTAAAATGAGATTTTTAATTCTAATCCTTGTCATTGTCAACAAAAGCGTTTCATTGATTTTAGTGTTGTTCCTTAATGTTGAGTTTAGGAACACTTATATGATAGATAGCTTGTAGTTTTTTTAAATGTATGTATTCTAGGTGCAGTTAGGAAAAATTATTGCTTTACTATGTGCATATATGAAATGACTTTTGAAGTTGAATTAATTAAAATTATTTTGTGGTAATTATATTCTAAATGTATCGTAGAAGCATGGAGTAGTAGAGATTTTTAGAAAAATTGAAAATATTTTATTTTTTAAAAGAATGATTTATACATTGTATTTGTCTATTTGGATAGATAAATTCCTTCGAGTATTACACTTTATCCTTTTAGAAATCCTTTAACCCATTCAGAGTGTAATTGCTCATAAATATCAATTTACGTGCATATAAGCCTCACTTTCTTTTCCAAATTTTGCTTTTACAAAATGAAGATGTGGTGTGATATGCATGGAAAACATTGAAAAAGTCTAAAATATGAGATAATTGTTATTTTTCTTACACGATTAAATGACTCATGATTCAGTATACAGTATGTATACATACAAACATTACATATGCCATTGTTTTGATTTGTTTTGCTATTTTTCTTTTGGTCTCATGTTATGTCTTTTAGTGTAGACATTTTGGTGTTATCGCTTTCAGTATGGAAGTCTTTGTTTTGGTTTCTATTCTCTATAGTTTCTCTCTTTTTAAGTGTGAGGGGAAAGGGAAAGTTATTTGCACATTTAAATTGCATGTATCATCTCTCTGACTCCATGCCACGCATAAAATCATCAAATAAAGACATTAATTATATCTGATGAAGTCCTATATCAACCCTCAAGCTATTTATGTACCCATGGACCACCACCCTATTTATGTAATATATTTTCATAAGGTTCCGGTAAAAATGAGAGAGAATGAGAGAGGGAGAGTGGGAAGTGTTTTAATTTAATACCTAATTTGTGCATACCCATCATTTTTTATGGGCAATTACACTGGTATGTTTAATTTTCCATGGGCCCTGCACAGACCCCATGGACTGCAGGTTAAGAATCCCTGCTCTAGCTGCACATCCCACATTACCACCTGCAGCATGTTTGTGTTAAAATTCTGTGCATCCAACGATTTTCTGGCAGGTTATGTATCTTATTTTTATGGTATCTTCATTTTGGTTAATTTCTTAATGCCAGTATCCCTGTGTGTACTTATTTTGGAAGATGAAAGTACTCCAGAGGTTGACTCAGGCAATTCTGGTATATGAGAGTAATTGTCCATAAAAAAATGACAGGTATATGTGCATAAACTAATAGTATGCTATAATAAGAGTTGATTACAGTCAGGAAAATTCTCATTATAATGGTTTCTTGTTATAACCAAAGACAATCCCATTTTTGCATTTTTTAGCTCTTATAATCTTCCATAAAATAATCGGTAATATATAAAAGCCTTATTCTGTCCCTTTGTCACGCTGAAACAGCAAAAATATTCTCTTTGGACATTACCGTATCTGCCCAAATACAAGCCGATGTTTTTTATCAAAATCTATCATGAAAAAATCACCCCTCAGCTTAAATGCAAGTCCGAGGAAAATTTGGGTTAGGGTTAAATCTCATAGTCATCCATAGATAGCAGCACATCTCTCATTGCTGTCGCGTTCAAATGATAGTACTATATTTTTCGTAAAGTAAATATTGGACCTACGACGAATATTAATGAATAAATACGAGGGAGAGTCAAAGTATCCGCAATGTATTTTTCAAATTTTTGTTTTGTTGGCTAATTGCATGCACAACTCTTAAGTGTGGACTCTCTTAGTCATTTTGGTGTGGTTTCGACCTTGAATGGTCAATTATCGTGTCGTTGTAGCGGTGTTAACATGGCCACTCCACTTGCCGTATGCACCAAAGAAGAGTAGCGTGCAGTGATTCGATTTTTGTGGACTGAAGGTGTACCGTAGCCCAGGAGAATCCATGTTTTAGAAAGAGATTCTTGGTTATTGACAGCAATAAAAATGAGGTAACTAGAGAGACTGTCTCTTTGAAAGGAAGTTGTTATTGCCCAGTTTGAATTTCTTTGTGAATAGAAGAGGTCCAGAAAGTAAATAGACCAGAGGATTAGGATTAGGAAGGAAACTGACAATTGTTTGCTGTGTAGTAGTAGTCAGTTGATATTGACAGATATGATCTAGATAAGCTTCTTAAATATAGACTATATAAAAAATAAAGCGACAAATCAAATGAATTTGAAAAAAACATTCTGAAAAATAATTCCAATTATAAGATTTTTAATTGTGCACTGCTAAGAAAACCACTCACTTTTCCTAACGTTTTTCTTTTCAAATGCCTTTGTGTTACATTGTCC
The DNA here is from genome assembly GCA_036926305.1 of Uropetala carovei. Taxonomy (NCBI): domain Eukaryota; kingdom Metazoa; phylum Arthropoda; class Insecta; order Odonata; family Petaluridae; genus Uropetala; species Uropetala carovei. Next base: position 9,672,491 of record JAXCHB010000054.1, on the reverse strand, counting down.
TGAATACAATCACGTATCTCAGCGAATCCACGTGTATATGTTTGAGAAGACCTGCTGTGCTCGGGAGAAATGTGATGAGGAGCTGTTAGTTCTGGACAACAAGTTAGACGTTGTAGTGTTTAACAGTAGGGTCTCAAACTTTGTCAATTTCGATCCAGAGAAGGTTAAACAGATACTGACTCAATCAATGTTCAGGTCTTTTATTTTATCTTGGGGGTATCGCAATGTTCTGATTTTCCGTGCTGTCGTGGTCCACTTCCTATAAGTGTGCATACCATACTTAATATTTCTATTAATGTATGTACAATTAACCCTTGCTGAGCAGTGGCTCCACTGTATGTGGATTTGCACTAAAGTGGTTGAACTATGTAGGATAAAAATTGCCATACACTGCACGTGGTTTGCAGTAGCGTGGTTTTCCGAAATGTCTCTTGAGTAGCAAACGCACCCAAAATCACTCTTATGCCACCGATACTCAATATTTTGCTTGTATCACTATTAGATACACTAGCAAAATTGCCTGTCAAATATGACGGGTGTGCGTGAATTAAGTATCAGGTTAAAATAAAATAAAAACAATGGCACCGACTTTTATATGCACTAAAACTTAAAAAATTAATATAAAATCCACATGACCGAATGTTTAAGGAAGTAAGAATGGTCATGGGCCTGTAAAAGTTGTTTGGCAATGATATATGTTATTGAATATTTATTTGTTAAATATACTAAATAATTCTATAAGAATTTTGTTACATAAATATAAATAACCTAATCTACATAATCACTATTCAGGTTGTAATGAAATTTCATGCACCTATAAATCTGTTGCTTGTCAATGGATTTACTGTTGCTTCTGGTGACTCTATGCCTCACTTTTTGTTTGTTCTGATCGTTCAATCTTTTCTGTCTATCCTGTTCCATTTTTCTTCTCCTAGCATCAGCAATACTTCCATTTGACGAGATCTCCAGTGAATTTATGAGAAAATTATAAATATTAATTTCCATATTGTGAAATTCAAATATCATCCAAAAATCTCCAAAAATGAATACAATTTTACCACAATTTTTATACATTTCTTACGCATTAAGATCGAGCCAACGATAGACTTTAACAATTGCAGTTGTCATGGTGATGCATTGAATAAATGTGTAAAAATCACAAAAAATAGTGGTCAAACATAATTTTTGGCCTTTTTCAAATGAGATTTGAATTTCTATGATATGGAAATTCATTTTCATAGTTTTATCGGCATAACTGAAAATCCCGCATCGATATATTATTTTTAAGATATTTGAAAATGCTAAAAAAAAAAGCTTGCTTGCTTCGTTTCAGCTCTGCCCATGTTATTCAAATGGAGACAAATATATATTTTAAAAACTTTGAATGTAAACAACTTAGGAAGTGTATAGAGTAAAGATGAAACACCAACCCAACAGTTTGATTAAATGATTTTACTGTCAATTAAAAATGTTACGATCTTTTCTCCGTCTCCAAACATTTGCATAAATTCTTCAAGCGTCAGAATCATTTTTAAGGGTTGATAGTAGGAGGTAGTTCGGTATGTGGCTGTTGCTATTTGTGGTGCCACAGTCAAGAGATGCTATTTCCGTCAAGCAAAAAATTATCCATATTTTACTCTCCCTTGCCCGTATATGATCTGTTAGGTTTTGATTAATAAATTTAATCAGATAAAGAACATCATTTGCCACAAAAAAGTCTGCAAGAGAGCATATAATTATGACTTATAGTTTAGGAGATAAAAATTCGAGAAGGTCCCTCATATACCTATATATATCGCGGTAAGTTAATTTAACCCTTAGATGCTCAAGCTTAAAACACTCAACCTGCTGATATATCGGCTCTAGCTTTAAACCCATTTAAAAACATCATACGTTTTTTGCGTTATAATTGGTGCCAAATGGAAGATAATATATTAGTTTACTAGCTGAAAGTATCCGGCGATGCCCGGGTTATGTCAGACGTCTTTGGCGAATAAAATTATGTATTATATGGTAATACAATCATTTCTCCCTTTGCGCACCTCAAAACGTGTATTTCCGTTGAAATCTCCATTTCGAATTTTTTCATGAAAACAATACTTTCTCTGTACTACGTATATTGGAGAAAGTAAAAACTAATTCTGAGATATCTCTGATACCTATGAATTGGGCCGGGAGGGTCCACGGAGGTCCGGAGAGAACGTGAGCATATGTGAGAGTAATAGGATTTCGAGTTTAACAATGTAACCTGTTGGCAAGGCAACTTCACATTAAAAACACTAAATTTTGTCAAAATATGATATTAAAACGTTAAATTCGAAAAACCACCAAGAAAAAAGAAATGAATTAAACGCTAACCAATACCCGGCAGAAAAGGATGTAAACCGACAAATAAATAATCGTGGAACATAAATTAAGAGTACAACCAAAGAATATAAGTTCAATGTAAAAACCACCAAGAAAAAAGAAATGAATTAAACTCTATCCAATAGCCGGCATAAAAGGTGTAAACCGGCAAATAAGTAATGAAGGAACAAAAATCAAGAGCACAACCAAAAATATAAACAAAGAATACAAAATGAACAACTAAGAACGAAAACAAAGAAAACAAACAAAGAACACAAAAAATTGACACAAAACGAAAGCAAATGAAAACAACAAACTAACTGAATCCAACCAACGAATAATCTCCTAAAGCTCAATGTATCTGATGATGGCAATTGACGCTTTCTATTCATTTGCTAAATAAACAACTACCAATCACCAAATAGCATGTCGGAGTGATGAGTAAATATTGATTACACGGAATATGAGTATGTATGTCAACATAATAACAGGAGAAACTAAATAAGAATACCTATTATTACTGTAAATAGATATAAAATTATTGATCTTAATTGTGTTTTCCATCGTAATTAATTGAATAATAGATTGAGATATTCGAACGAATCGATTTTAAATAATGTAGTAAAATGTTTTACTTTTCCAATGTAATTAATTACGTAAGTGTATCGATAGTGTTTACATTTTACCCATGGAACCGCAGACACGAATTCTTAATTTTAGTTCAGCAGACATAATAAAGTTCAACAAAAGTATTAGTCAAATAAAATCTTTCGAAATTCACTGCGTTATGTGTTCAAAATGTTAATCTAATTTAGTTCTCGTATTAAAATAACAATTATTCAAGAGTGAACCTTATTTCCAATTGATAAAACTCTCTTTTAATTCAAAACGATATTATATATTACAAAAAAGTATCTAATTATTATTGAAATGCAAAATGGATGAGCATAGGAAAAAACTTGCGTGTTAGCATGAAATACTCAATTCCGTTTTTATTGATAAACTGTTTCCATGATAAACAAAAACCTTAACGACCCGTGTTTTTAAATAAAATCAACAAAACAAAACACAAAAACTTTAACATAGTAATTGAATTATATATCTTCAGTAATTTTCACTTAAAGAAAATATGAAATAAAATAAGACAAAAGGCATATAAAAACTATTTAACTTATATCCAAACATACCTGTAATGCGAATGACACGATTACAGAAAAAGAAACAGTTCACTAATGTTTATTCGCAGAATTAACCTGTGTATAGAAGACCATAGATAATGAACGAAAAACATACAATCAAATCAGAAGATATTAAATGAGTATTTCGTCAGCTATTTCTACGTTTACGATATGTTTATAGTTCAAACGTAATTTGTTTACATTGGTTGCTTAGTATATCCAAATGCTGAGCAATAATAAAAAATAAGATTTTCCCTTCAATTCGTCTTATTTGATCTGTAAGCCCCTCTTTTAAAAAATTATTCCAAAAGAGGAGATAATTTACCACAAAAAAGTCTGCAATATATATGTAAGGAGTTAAAAAATTCGAGAAATTTACGAAAAAATTTTAAATGGAAATCCCATATAAACGAAAATATTTTATTATAATTAAATAGTACACCGAATCAGTTTAAAAACCTTACTACACCACCGTACACATGATAACGGGTAATATGACACCTTCCTCTTTTTTCTGCGTGTTGTAGTTTCTGAGCCTTAGTAGAACATACATACAAACACCTTACTTTATAGATATGTATAGATATTTATTTTTAAAATAGTAATCTTTATTCTGACTTTAGTATTTTTCCTAAGCAAATGTGTTAGTTTGTCTTTATTCCATGGCTGTCTGCCACAACACATTGGCGGCAAGGTATCAGCCAAAGAATGATTCACGTTTCACGTCCGTAGATTACGCACACTCAGTCTTCCACCGACCTTTTGTAAACAGTGTCTGCCGCTGCATTTTCACCACAATGTTATCTATCAAAGGCTATTACATTGTCTATAACAAATTGCCTAACAGTTTTCTGAGGATTTTTTTGGATTGTTGTATTTTTTTCCTGAATATGAATCTTGCTCGCTGGTAACGTAACCTGTAGGGATCAACTTTGTCAACGATCTTCACGTAGCCATTCTGATATGATGCTATATACTTACATGGATGAACAAAAGAGAAATATTGGAAGAAAGTTGCATTCAATATTATTTCAAAGATGATTTTGAATAGCTATATGTACAAAGAAAACTTCAAAGGGCCTGGGAAACTGCAGTCGAGACTTAAGTACGTAGTAAATATAATTGAGCATTTAGGTAACAAATGGCTTTCAGGGAGGAAAGAAAATATGAGTGACAAAAGAGCAACAGTGGGTGTGCGAAAACTTGATGGAAAAAAGAAGCTAATTGATGTGTTTGCAGCACTAAGGAAAGAAGAAAAAGATCAAGGACCGTCTGCAGTAGATGCAACAAAGGCTTACATGTGGAGTGTTTGGCCAAGCACAAATGCTGAGGCGATGAGATGCGTTTTACATCATTTCACATTATTCAATATCTCTGGTATAAATAGGTTTATTTTAATGAAATTTGGATATGTCATAGAATATGAAATAGGCTTTTAGATTTTACTTACAACAATATGAGAAATTTAGATGTTGTGAAGTTATATGTATAACATTGAAAATGAATTTTTTTTTCAATGAAAAATTTGTTTAAACTTTTATTTTTTATACAGATAATAAAAGTCTATGTCTTGCATGTAACTTTTTTGATATATACTACAATATATTTTACAGTACCACGAAAATATTTGCTTTCCTAGAGCAAAAATTAGACTCGCAAAAAAATTTAAGAAAAGCATGAAATTTTCAAAAACTAGGCATGAGCTTTCTGGGGCGAACAGTGGCAAATACCTTGAGAGCAAAAGGGTTAAAAGTTGTTAAAGAGTCAAATCCAGGACTACTATGTACACGGCAAAGAGTTTAAAATTGAAAGGTTGAGAAGCCAAGCGATTCCTGAAAATTCGATCAAAAAAGATAGATCTTATAGTTATGGGCAGTTTTCCATAATCTCTCATCTAACTCCATAGGGCATTCCGATGGATGGACAATGGACCAACAGAATTAGGATATTATGTATATAATAATTTTCATACTACACTGTAGATACCATATTTAATCGATTGAAAGCCGACCTTTTTTTACCTTTTTACCAGCTCAGAAATTGCCACTCGGCTTAGAATCGGTGTAAAAAAGTAGTCAATGAATTTATATCCGTAGTTACATTATAACGCTAGATATAAGTGTATTCAAGTGGAAGTAAACGATCTACTTTAAATGTATGCAAAAAAGAATCAAAATGACGGAACACCTATGAAGAAATAAATTATGTAAATAATAGTTGTAAAAAAATGCAGCAATAGCGCTCGTATGCGTAAGAAGCTACATATGTACACAATGTTTCATTTTACTCGTGAATTGAAACATTTGCCTTTCCTACCCCCTTCCCCTCCCTCCTCTACCTATCTTGTTTCAGTGTGTCTAGCATGCGCGTACTGGGATTTCCCGAGCGAACCGTTACTTCCTCGTGCCTTAGCAGCATAGCAACCAACTTGGGAGAATAATTTAAGAATAAAAGTGAAAAGGAATGCCCAGGTGATAATAGTGTAGTACTAACATATGTTATGTAATACGGTGTCCATATTTGATTGACGAGAAATGCCTATTTTTTTACGAGAATAAGATCCGGGGGATAACGAGGTCAAATTATTCTTTTCGTAGGAGTTGTTATAAATAGGTGAATAAAACGTATTTTATGCCGCAGTAATTTTAGTTAATACTCTTTATTTAATTACAAACTGAATATCTGAGGCGTTCATACTTGTTGGTATTTTGAAATAAATGACCCCAGCTGTCTAATCACTTTAAAATCAAAATTTTTCCTTATGTGGCCTTGTGAAAAGTGGGGGTTGGCTTACAATCTGTGTCGGCTTACAGTCGATTAAATACGGTAATCAAAAGTCTTAGCAATATAGGATAAACAATAATGAGGACAAAATACACGAGATTGATTATAGGACAGAACATTACAAAGGTTCGTTTTTCCATAGGAGTATTAGTGATTATAATAGGAGAGTCAGGCCTGTAAATGAGGATTGTTAGGTATAAATTTGGTGCATTGCACCCCCTGTCACATACAAAAATGGTGAATTGCAGGGTAAGATGTAGATGTACATATTTGTCAATGATTTTATAGCAATTTCAAATGGGTTTTATTTTAACATATAGATTTTGAGTCAGCCGTGATATAACTTTACTCGATTTAGAAAATTAAGTTTAAAACTGTTTTGGCATCAACAATTGCTGGAAGCCAATGAGCAATTTTACATTTTATGGCGCAAGGGTTATAGGTTTTTAGGTCTAACATCCAAGGTCCTGGACTCTAACCTCATTTTTACCATTATACCAATACCCTGCAGAACACGGAATCGCCATGCGTGGTCATTGGTCGGATCATAAACCCCCGCTTTCGGCTGGGGTCAACTGCACTTGCCTTTGATGATTTTGGTTCATGGCATTTTTTCAAGAACACAGTCGCTGTGAAAGGTGAAGGAAACATACTCGTTATAGTGGAATGCTAAACAAATGCTCTCATTTTTACCGAAGACTATTTGTATGTTTAATATTGTTAAATTGATGGTGCATAAAAAAGCTTGTTATGATAGACTTCTTATTATAATCCTATACTCATTATATCGGACTTAAGTTAAAATTAAGACACTTCCTATTCTCTCTCTTTTCTTTCCTGCCATTATCCTTCCTATCTCCCTCCATATCTCATTCCCTTTCTCACACACTCTCTTCTTCTCACTCTGCCCTAAAAGTTGCGGCTCTCTCTCTCAGCATGATGTATATATAAAATCTTACATACAGAATGACATTTAAAAAAACAAACAACGAACGGAAAACATGTACACAAAGTAAGCATAGATACATATCATGTGATGCCTACAAACAGGGTCAGCATGTGCAATCGGTTCCCTCGAACAGGGCCCCACGTTTTATTAGGGGCCCCGCACAAGGCTCAATCCCCATGTATTGAGATTTAGGCAAATTTTTATTACATATTAATATTATTATACATAATCATAATAATTTCAAAAAATTAATTTAAATAATAACTATTTTTCATTTAAAAAATTGCCATTCTTCTTTTTAAAATCACATTTTTTTGTTCCACCTGGTGTGTGTGTATGTGTATACACACACACACACACAGTAAAGCTTCGCCCAACACGACTTCCCGCAACGCGGTCTCAAATGTGCGACGAGCTTCGCCGACCACGGTGGGTGATTCACATTTATGCGGTTTCCTCGAATGACCATTTTCCTTGAAATTTTCGCCCTGAAAAGACGTTAGTGTGAAAAAAATTAGTACTAATATTATTGAGTTTTGCCAAGTCTTTCTGCATCCAATAAAAAACCATTCAGCGCTTTTCAACCGACGTCCATCGTCAACCTAGAGATGAGGTTCCGTTTTGTCAGCTTTTTGTACGTCACGTGAGACTTAACACTTAACATAAAAAATAAGTCACATAAGTAACGCCGATGGGTCTGTCAGACCTCAGGAACATTTCCGATGGCAATCTCTTTTCTGCCGAAGATGCAGCGCACAAAAAACTCACAGCGGAGATCAACAAGACAGAACCACAAAAGTGTTGATGAGATGAATTCTGGATGGTCAGCACCTAGCGAGATATCTCAGGTTTTGACCCACGGTGATATTCATTCGAGAAAAGCAAAGGCCGTCTGGGAAAAAGGGAAGGAGAATGCAATGGGGAATCCCTTGCCTCAGTTGTGACTCTGAGCTTAGTATAAACAGGCGTGTTTACTCTCGTGTGTGTGGCGAAGTGTTTTGTATTTATAATTGTTTTTCAGTAATAATTCTCATAATGGACCCCAAAAGACCAGCTGAAAGTGCAATAAAAGATCCTAAAAAGAAGAATAGGAAGGTGTTGCCCATGCAAGACAAGCTGAACATATTAAATAAGCTTCAAGGAGGAAGCTCAGCTTTATCATTAGCACAAAAATACGACGTAAATGAATCTACGATAAGAACCATAAAGAAGACGGAAGAAAAAATTCGTGCTAGTATTCGTGCCGGTGCTTCTGCTAGTACTTCCTATGTTAGCAGACGAGATGTACTAATGGAGAAAATGGAAAAGATGTTAAATCTTTGGATTGAAGATCAAGCGCAAAAACGTGTTCCTTTGGATGGACCTAATATCAGAAATAAAACCCTTAGCATATATGAGCATTTAAAATTGCAAGAAGGCGAAGAAGGAGAAGCCTCTACTTTTCAAGCCAGCAGAGGATGGTTTGACAAATTTAAGAAGCGATTTCAACTTCATAATGTGAAGATTGCTGGCGAAGTTGCATCTGCCGATCATGAAGCAGCTGCTAAATATCCAGATGTTTTCAGTGAACTCATTGAAAGGAAAAATTACTGACCTGAGCAAGTCTTTAACACCGATGAGACGAGTTTATTTTGGAAAAAAATGCCAAATAGAATGTGGATTGCCAAAGACGAACGGTCGGCTCCTGGTTTTAAAGTAGCGAAAGATAGATTTATCCTTCTTTTTTGCGGAAATGCAGCAAGAGATTTTAAATGCAAACCAATGTTGGTGTATAGAGCGGAAAATCCAAGGGCACTGAAAGGCAAGACCAAAAGTTCACTCCCTGTATTCTGGAGGAGCAACAGCAAAGCTTGGGTTACTGCAAGACTTTTTGAGGATTGGTTTGAGAATTGTTTCGTTCGTGAAGTGAAAAAGTACCTGAAGGAAAAAAATCTTGCATTTAGGGTGCTTCTCGTAGTGGATAATGCACCAGGTCATCCAAAATCTCTTGCTGAAGCCCATCCTGAAATTGAAGTGGAGTTCTTACCATCTAATACAACTTCACTGGAGTACTGCCAGTGGGTTTTACGACATCCACATCCTCAACAACTTGTACAAGACATCATGTTCGGTGACGAAGCGGTCTTTCACCTGAATGGACACGTGAATAGGCATAATGCACGTTATTGGGCCACTTCGAATTCTCACTGGACAGAGGAAGGACATGTTCAATTTGATCCGAGAATTATGGTGTGGGCTGCAATCTGGAATAATTGGTTAATTGGGCCATATTTCTTCGATGGAAATGTAACAGGTGAGATGTATCTCGAAATGATGCAAACAATTGTCATTCCAGAACTGGACGATATTTTATTGGTTCCTATGTTGCGCGACTTTTGGGACACCCTATATACAGGGCGTCCCACAACAGGATGTACATAGCCTAACTACGTGCTCTTGGAATCATTTTGAGTCAAAAAGTTCAAATAAACATGGGTCCGATCTGCAACGGTTTGTCAAGAAAATGAGAATTAGCATTTTATTGCCCCACTTTTTCGACCTAAGCTCTGCAAGTTCAAGAGATCTGCCTCCCAACGCACCGTGTAAGTAAATCACAGCGATGAAAGCATCAAGCTTCTGTAACGAAATAGTCCACGTATCATCGTGAAACTGCCTTCGCGCTTCTGTCTCCGTGCAGTGCTTGATATGGCGGAGCATCGGCTCATCGACGAAAAGCCTCCAAGAATTGGCAAGGCTTTCATCTCACACGTGTCTTTTAGCGAAAGGTGGCTTATCTTTCAAGATATTATGATGGGCCCTCCTAACGATATTTTGCCCAGGATCTATCACTTCCCATTCCATAAGAACATCTTTTCCAAGAATTTTCGTACATGGAGCAAGTTTCTCGGTTTCTCGACGCCCTCGCCTTCCCTGCGCTACTTGAGTCACCCACGACAGTCCAGATGCTGCTGCAGTACCCCATATCCAGAGGCCATATGAAACACGACTTCACTGTAACTAAATAGTAAATATTAGTGGCGCCGCATTACTAACAGTAACTGAAAAAATTGTGGGGCTTCTCAGCTAACACTAACTTCAAAACTGCATAATAACAGCGGAGCGGTCAAAATGACTGCTTCCGGGGTTCTAAGTAGTAGCTCTCACACACGATAAACGAATGACGTCACTGCTACAACATAATTGTATCATATACTTAAGATAAAGTTAGGAAAAGTCAAGAGGTATCATAGTTATACTCCGCAAACATAACGAACAACGGGCTAAAAAAATCGAAAAGCGGTCAAAATGACCGCCTCTGGGGTTCTAGTGTTAATATTCAGTATTTAACTTCATTCTAAAGATCAGCAAATGAAATGAATTAGAGAAAACGTTAACTGTCCACATTAAATTTGTTAAAACATTAGCATTTTTAACAGAGGCGAAAGCTATTTATTCAGCAAAACGCCCACACTATAAGACTACCGCGAGCGTGAAGTGACGCCTTGGTGAATGGTAATGGTTATTTCCCATCCTGTCTCTCTCTCAAACTTATATATCTTAGCACCAACTGGCAAAACCCTCAATGTTGTCTATCCAAAAGCTCTTCAGTAGGATAGATAGGAATGATATGATTGGCAGGCTGGATAGGCAGGAATGATCTCCCATTAGGATTAGTAGGATTGCAGAAGAGATGAAAATGATTGATGATTGATTCTTTATGATGCAAATAAAGCTAAATTTGCTACTCCATGTTCTTGTTTAATTTGTTCAATTCATTGCACCACAGGTGTTATAACAGCTGTGAGTGAAGTGAGCCAATCACAAGCCAAAGCTGCAAGTGAAAGGAGTAAAGTCAAATGATAAATTTTCCCGGGCAACGCCGGGTACCCCAGCTAGTATATATACAGGGTGTCCCGCAACAGGATGTACATAGCCTAACTACGTGCTCTTGGGATCATTTTGAGTCAAAAAGTTCAAATAAACATGGGTCCAATCTGCAATGGTTTGTCAAGAAAATGAGAATTAGCATTTTATTGCATTTATAATTTCTACATTATTTCCATTTGATTTTAGGTTACATGATAATTGTTATTTGTAGTAGTAGTAAAGTTAGATTGCACTCTTAAATTGATTTTCATTTAAGTGACTCAAAATGGCCACCCTGATTGTCGATGCACAGTTGAACCCTTCATGTAAGTGAAGTAACAGCCCTCATCACAGAGTCATCATTTCTAATTTCTCAAACACAATGAATGCATGGACGATCATGTAACCTAAAATCAAATGGAAATAATGTTAGATTATTAATTAATTAATTAATTAAAATCAAATGGAAATAATGTAGAAATTATAAATGCAATAAAATGCTAATTCTCATTTTCTTGACAAACCGTTGCAGATCGGACCCATGTTTATTTGAACTTTTTGACTCAAAATGATTCCAAGAGCACGTAGTTAGGCTATGTACATCCTGTTGTGGGACGCCCTGTATATAGGGTGTCCCAAAAGTCGCGCAACATAGGAACCAATAAAATATCGTCCAGTTCTGGAATAACAATTGTTTGCATCATTTCGAGATACGTCTCACCTGTTACATTTCCATCGAAGAAATATGGCCCAATTAACCAATTATTTCAAGGCTTTAGATTTTTCCAGACCCTGGCAGAAATTTGGGGGAAAGTAACAGTTGGAAAGTCTTGGTATCTTAGTTGATGAAATATATGGAATGAACCAAAATAATATATGATTTTAAGTTTGCTATGACCATTTGGTCTGTCAGCTGCAGAAGGGAAGTTGTGTTTGATGGAAGGTAGATCATTTCCATTGGCACTGAAAAACAGTGTGTTGAGATTCCATGGGTGACTCGAGGCATTGTCAAGCAGCGACAGTGCTCAAGACTCCAATTTTTACTTTCTCCATATGTAGTATAGGAGTAAGTATTGTATTCGTGAAAAAAGTTAAACTCGAGATTTCAACAGAAATACACATTTTGAGGTTCCCTGAGTACGTTTTGACTGTTTTTGTGATGATGTCTGTATGTATGTGACAAAAATTTTTTTAGGCGCTCTAACTCAAAAACTAATAATCAGATCAGCACAAAACTTTATACTTAGGGTTTTTATTGGCAAATGAAGATCTGAAAAGGTTTTTGCTGAAACTGCACAACCAGAAGTGGAGGTTCATTCCAGTCATTTTTCCTTTTTTTCCAAATATCTCCTTTAACACTCAATTTATGTAAATATTTGTTGATATAAAATTTGTGGGAAATGTAATAACATATCTACAAGTTTTGTTTGAAACATTTTTTTATAAAACCAGTATTTTAAGAAATATTTTGATTTTTCTTCTAAATTTATGTTAAATGTCGCCAAGTGTTAACGTTTTTTCCCTTGCTTTGATAAAATTTTCTAATTGTTGATAGAATTGTGCCTGCTGCCAAGAGTAATTTTAAATGTGCATTGACATTTTGTTATCCACAGAAACAACTGACAATTTTCTTTACTTGTCATTTTTTAAAAAAATGAAGACATTGAAAATGTTTTTAAATTATTCACATATGTAATTGCTGATGATTATTCCTGAGGATGATGATCTATGTTTGGAAAAAGTCATGTGCTGAACACATCAGATTTTTTCCTCTGGCAGGCAGGGCCGTCTTAAGACATTTGGGCTCCCTGGGCTAGCAACATGATGCGCCCGCTTATAGTGGAGTGGGGGTTACTAATTTTTAATGTAAAAGTAAATACGTAAATACACATTGATTTATTAATCATAAATGAAAACAATACACATCTTATCTAACTATATATTAATTTTACGTTTACATCTGTAGACATTTGTTTACAATTTATATCGGCGTATTTCTCGAGAACCGTTCGTCATAAAGATATGCGGTAAACGGCGTTTTGTTTCTACTGGCTATGAGGTCCCTGGGAAAATATTTTCGCCTGCTAAAGTGTCCCGGGTTCGAATCCAAGAGGCAATTATATTTTCCCATAAGTTTACACGGGATTTTCGATTTTTTAGAGTGCAAGGTATTTTTCCTTCATACATTAAAATACGTAAATATGGACCGATTTTCTTCTTTTTTGCTTTATTGACAGCTAAAGCTTTATACTACCTTATTATTGCGATGTTTACACAGTCAAAGTTTTCAGAAATACGTATCCTTTTTTGAAGTTTTACAGATTTTTTGTACTCATTCAGGGCACTGCCAAGGAGACTCTCATTGTTGCCTCCGATTCATGTAATGCCAATTAAACCTTCAAATAGACGAAAAAAAAGCATTATTCGCATCGAAATTAATGAAGCATAGCAACATAAATATTTACGGATAATTAGTCTGTTGACTGCGTATGGGAAGCTTTTCTAGCTGTGTCAATAACATGTGTATAACAAACAAGTTCCCAGCGAATTGTTTTATTTTAAATTGTGCAATTAATTTGTTTTTTATTTTGTTTCAATTGATACTATAATGTTTGAAAATGGTTACATTGAGGACTGTCAGCATTTGTTTACAATTTATTGTTAACATCTGTAGATGTGCTAGAAACTTGAAATTTGGTAGGATTATAGGTTTTTCTCTTACTCTTTATATGAAAGTGAGATAAGAGGCTTTTTTATTTTAATACTTTGAATTTCATTTATATTTCATTAATTATTCAATAAAAGTTATTTCACTAAACCATTAGTTTATTTAAATCGCATTGAGGATCGGAGATCCAGGGCTGCCGTACTAGTTTTTATTAAAACAAAAAATAGAAAATATGAAAAACAAAATAGAAACTCAAATAATAACGCAGTTTATAAATAAATAACATACCTATCTTAAAAGTACTTCTTTCTACATTTACGTTACTGGTGGCAAAAATTAAATTTTCGTCATATCTCATAAAGTATTGCTCATATCAAAATATTTTTCAAATAAAAGTTGTAGAACTGGTAAAGAGAAATATTTTCTTTTCTATACATTTATATTGTAGGAGTTGCCGTTATCGATAAAATCATATGAGAATGTCTTAATTCGAGTTGAACTTGAAAATTTCTCGCATGGTTACTTCATTGTTGCTAACATAAACAATCTCACAGAAATACGTTTAATTTCCTTACGTGTGCATGTAATATTATTAAATAGGAAGAAAATGGATTATTTTAATGATAATGTTGTGGAAACATTTTAACCCTTGAGTTATTTGTCACATGAGTCACTGAGCGTGCGGCATACTTTGTCCGTGGAGTAATTTTAGCAAAATAACTCAACAGTCCACTATTAACTGCTTACTCAGAGAAAAGGGATCACTGCCAAATAATCGTTGCAATACAAATAAATATAATTTTTGTCTGATCAATGCTCTCCTAAGCCTAACAAAGGTAAACCACAAAACTAGATATTTCTGTACAAAAGGACAGGTTACCACAACTATCGGGTTGAGTAATTAATTGATTTTGATAAAAAGATATAAGACTCACTTATGTAGTTCTTAATCCATCTTCTCCAATTCGCCTTTTTTTTTTCTTTCGATGCATTGGAATGGAACTTTCTTTCTACTTCACGATCCATTCTAAAGAAGGACAAAACTCCTAATGTGTAGATTGCGGAGAATGTTGAAAATAACAACACGATTCAATCTGTGTAAGTACATGTACATCGCAATTGCATTCACGTAAATTTAATACGTATTTAATACAGTAATACTCCCGACTACCTTTCGTTGTAAAGAATTCCATCGGACTAGCCACAGGGCATGAGAAAGATTACTGGGAACCAAGAAACAACTATCACAGCGTATGTATGTATGGATATTTGTACAAACAGACTTAGCTTATACTCGTTTTGTCTCATAGATGTGTGCATTCTATATGAATGAACCTTTATATCATCATGTTTTGGCATCGAGAAATGCTTATGGAAAGAAATCACTTGGCCTGAGAATTTCCCAATGTAAACCTGAACCTTCGTTAAGCCCTTGTAAATTCGCCAGACCTTCACTTGTCGGAGTCTCTGAAGTATAGCTATTATGTTAAATAAAATTGGAAATAATAACTCCAAATCACCGTGAAGGCGGTACTTATGTGGCAGGGCACAGAAGACTCACAGAATCAACCAGGATGCACGTTTCGACAGCAATGCTGTCATCTTCAGCAATGTCCCGACATTGCTGAAGATGACAGTGTTGCTGTCGAAATGCACGTCCTGGTTGATTCTGCGAGTCTTCTGTGCCCTGCCACGTAAGTACCGCCTTTACGGTGATTTGGAGTTATTATTTCCAATTTTATTTATCTTGTCTTCACCGTGTTTTGAGTTCTTTATTTTATTTATAGCTATTATGATTCTGTCTAGTGAGTGAAATTTTTGAATGCTGCCGTCCTACGTAGTACGTACTTTCAGAAACCCCTAGCATTTCCGATTGCCCAAAATATTTATGAATTACAGGGAATTCACTACCTGAAGCATGTAATAGACGGTGAGCCTCTTGAGAAATAAAAGGTTATGACAGTTTATACTTCTTGAGTTTAAATTACAAAGATGCGAAGTTTAAAAATATATATTTTATTTGTGGAGCAGCGGCACCAGGCGCCCTGTGGCACATGGCGCCCTAGGGCTGCAGCCCATTTAGCCCATATAGTTAAGGTACCCTTGCTGGCAGGTACACTTCACTGTAGGACAGATACTTGATGCATATCACTGCTGTGGTATGTGGTACTCTTTCACCCAGGCCATATATAAACTTGATAGTTGAGAAGATACCCCTAAACTATTGGTGCCATTGTTGGCTCTCCTGTGTCTTGGGCAGGAGTTGCAGCTGCTTACTTAAAACATAAAAATTAGAAAAAAGAGATATCACAACAGAGTAAACACACGGCTCTGGGAAGTGTTCAAAACTGGTATAGCCAGGCAGCAAAGGCTGCTATCATGGGTTGAATGCACAGCTCATACAGAGGATTAGTGTGTTGCACATTCTCATGAATAACTCCAGTACAGTGAGTGTTATAATGAAGGAGTATTAAATGATGCAGTGCATTAAGAGGTATGACTGTATGAGTTTAATCTGAGAAAGATTTCAAAGCCCTCTCTATTGGTAAAATTGTGGGAAAATTCTGCTATGGGGTATTTCCTTCCAGTTAGCCCATTGTTTTTTTCTGTCATTCTCTTTTCTTGAGAGCCCTGTGCATTTATGAAGGCAGTGTATATTTTGGGATAAGTTTATTTACACAGTACAATCGCCAACTGGTGTCAGTCGCAAGAATAAAGAGACAAGCCTTCTTATGGGTGTTTATAGAGCAGTGGTTCTCAAGTGCGACCACTAGACAATTTTGGTGTGACCACAGGAAAATTTCAATAATTGGAATTATTTAAAGAATAACAGTTATTAATAATAAATAAGTAATCAGTGTGATTAAATAAGAAGGTTTGCAGAAGTTTTTACATGCTTATTGTTAGATTTTCTTTAACCTTCCTTGATGCTGCCACGAGGGATTGCTCATGGCCGCTTCTACGGCCACAAGAAATTATCTTCTGGGAACCACTGTTATAGAGTAACAAACAAAAAGAATTTTTTCCATCACATTACATGCCAGCGTTTTACTTATGAAACGTGTTGTTAATTTCTTATAACAAATGTTAGGGGTTTAACCCAGGCTATCCAGCCCCCTCTCCTCTGACAATAAAACTTTCGCTTCTCTTTGGTTAAATGACTTCCCTTTAAAATTCCAATGCCCCAGCCCCTCCTCCCTCCCCTCCCCACAAGCACCCTCAATGGAGTTTGGAAGTCGTTTTGATTTCTCGCCATTTTCTAAGTGCAGCATGTTTGGGTAAAAAACTGTGTCCCATGATTTTTGTTGTTGTCTCTTTTGTCTGTGACCTTTGTATCCCCCGATGTGATATCACTAAGCGACTACACTAAGCAACTAAGATATAAACCATGGAATAAACTATGATTTATGTTTCCCCGATGGAATCTTAGAATGTCGATTTAAATATGCAGTGTTTCAGGTTTTAGTGTTGTTGACTTGTTCTCAGATGTATGTACAATTATTGCCATGTCTGTAATACCTTTAAATCCAAATCAGTGTAAACGGTGCACCTTAGCTTGTGTTTTCATAATAAACCACTTCATATGTACATTGATAAAATTTCATTTTCAGGCTATAGGTTATGTGTGTGCTCTGGAAGCCCTCTTATTGGCAGTGCTAACTCGTTGTGATCAACCAAGATATGCTCCAGTGGAAGAGGAACGGACAGCACTGCGTGGCATCAGTCATGAGGAGGAAGAGGAGGAAGAGATGGAGGTGGCCGTGGGTGTGGAAGACGAAGAAGCAGCAGACAAAGAGGTTGAGGGTATAGT
Organism: Uropetala carovei; assembly: GCA_036926305.1. NCBI lineage: Eukaryota > Metazoa > Arthropoda > Insecta > Odonata > Petaluridae > Uropetala > Uropetala carovei. The sequence goes on along the minus strand of JAXCHB010000054.1, from coordinate 9,654,909 downwards.
GGGAGGTCAAAGGGGCAAGAGCCCGAGAGAGAGTGCAGGGGGAGGACAAGGGTGTAGTAGTGTTGCGGGGCGAAAGGGAAAGAGGCGGAAAGAGGACACAGGGGGTGTTGGTGGAAGGACCCCTCAGACGCCTGTCTCGGTTGAGTCCCCTGTGGCAGGTCCCTCCCACTCTCGTTGGACAGAAAGAGAGCCCAGAGCAGGGTCGTCCAAACAATCGGACGAGGCAGCACTCTACGAGGTAGGGACTACAGACCGGTGAGGTTGAGGTGCCTTGTGGGTGATTCAAGTTGACGTGTTATGTCTATCAGGACTGTGAAAAGTCATTTCCATCTGCAATTCTTTGTATCAGTGTCGTGGGTCATTGATTTGCCCTATGGCTCTTATGCAATAATTGATAGCGCAGTAGGGCCACTGATGATGTTTCAGTAACTGGGCTGCATGCTGCACTTTGCTGCAAGATGGCAGTCAGAATTTGTTGTAGTGATTTGATATCAGTGGTGTTGGCTCTAAAAATTGGAGGCAAAAGTAATCTTGTATTTTCAGATTGTAGTGTTGGTGGTTGACTGGAAAATCATACCAGTCAATTGCCTACTATGTTGGAAATGTGCGTCGTCAGCGTATGTTGGTAATGTAACTTGGGACACTAATGGCTATGTTGTCTGTGTGTTGCTCAGTCTGTGGTAAAATAACTGGCAGCCATGTCTCAGTTGAAAGGGTGCTTTTTGTCTTTTTTTATTTAACGGATTTACTTACATTTGTCAAGTTGATATCCTTTATATAATTTGCAACCAATCAGTATTATTTTTGCCATTTGTAAAGTTTTATTTATTTATTGACGCCTAATTTAAAGAACTAATAGGTTATGCCTGGCTTTGTATTTCAGTGTTTTTAAATGCTCATAATACTCAGGAGAAGTTATTTTATTGATCTCTTTGCATTACTTATTTTTAAAGTCTAAGGTTATTTCAACCTTATTTATTATCTAATTTTAGACATTTTGTACAAAATAACTTTCCTTAAAAAAAGAAGCCATTTCAGAAACCATATATCAAAAAGTGTGTGTGTAAGGTAATTTATATTTTACATGTGGTATTATTTAGATTGTTATTTTGTTTTGTGCATAATTCATTTTTTCATAGTTGGCATGATAATCTGATTCCCATTATTCTGCCATTTTGATCTCTATTGTTATCAGCAATGATACTTTATTACTGCCCATCTCATAGGATTGAGATTACTATTTGCTCACTGGTGTTACTAATAACCCAATCCTTGAGGGTACTAAATGCATGGTGTTACTGTAATTAAACATGAGTAGGGATGGAAATCAGACCTTAATGGTGTGTCTTACTCATTAGGTATGCTGAAATGTGAGTTTGAACTAATTGAATCTTTTGAAAAATAAAAATTCAATTTGGAAGTAAATCATGGTAACCCCTCTCTCATGATTTATGCAAAATTTGCATAGGTTCATCTGATGAATGTACAACAATAAAAGGTCAATTTTTATAAAAAAGCACTTTCTCAAATATAATGAAAAAGCGAGTTTTGCTGTTCACAATTTTTGTTGATTCATAATGAAAGCTGAGGATTTAGATTTGGTTGAAAGAAGCAAATTGATAAGCCATGCTTGAAGGGTTAAGTGATGTTTTTTAAAATTGCTTACACTCCATCTCTAATCATGACCTTTTAATAGTGATGGCCTTATCTCAGGTATTTAGTCAATCTGGCTCAGCCTTTGGGGGAGAATAATTAAATCTTGCTAGCACTGCAAATTGAGGATCATTTATTTTTGTATTCAATCAAAAAATCTAATATTTTTCCTAATTTGGAAGATATTTTCCTCACCTAACATTAAATGACTTGACAATAAAACTCGAAATATGGCCATCTTGAGTGATAAATGTATTGTTTTGGGTTGTGAAATAAATGATCCTCATGATCCAAGTTGAATAGATTTGATCTGAAAGGAAATCCTCGTGTCCAAATTGTATTTCATTTAAATTTTTTGAGGTTTCATTTGTAATACGTGGATGGTAAGTTTGTATTATTTAATTTTACTTGACAGACCTTCAAAGAGTTACTAATAATATGAAAAAATGGAAAATTTGAACAATTTTCATTTTTCAAATGTTTGAAATTATGACACTCTTTGTTATGCTAGCATTCATAAAATCACTTATGCAAAAATGTTTTTCATCTATGAGAAGTCATTTTTCATTTATTTGACTTGGATCTTGCATTGTTCAAGCTTTATGCTCTTATGGTACATATGGGTTATTTACTCCTGGTCACCCTGCCCAATAAATAGACTGTACATATTTTAATTCTAGTCAAAATGATTACTTTGTTTCAATTTTTTCTGAAGAAAGTTTCTTAGCATAATGTTTCATTTACAACTTCATTAGTTGCCAAAAAGTATGGCATTCTAGAGTTCTGCATTGCTTGATATCACAAAGCTTTTAAAACTGGTGCATTCAATTAAAAAATATGAATTCGGTAATATTTGAAGTATTTCAATGAATCACTGGGCTCTTCAAATTTTATATGCAGTCTTTGTTTTGTTTTGCGCTTTCTCCGAGTAGCTCCTAGTATCTTACATGCATACTCTCCTGAATTTTAGTGAATGATATTGCTATTAGATTTGTTGTACTATTTGGTAAGCTTTTTTCAGCTTTTACTAAATTAACTTTGCTTTTTATTATAAACACACACGATGGTCTAAAATATCTTAGAATTATTGTTGAAAAAATTTTTCTATTTCTACCTTTTCAAGTGCTAATCTTCCAGCCTTTTCCCTTAGTTGTGTTTCCTCTATATTATCAAACTAACAACTATTCCTGTTATTGACATGCAAGTACAAAGAATATCATGAAATGAAGAATTGTGAACAACTGACTTCTTGATTTTTTTTGGGGTTTATGAGAATGGTTTGTACAAAACATTTAAATTTGATTGAAGCATTATGCATTGTTTTGGTTTAATGTCGATATAATTCCATTTCAGTATCTTTTTAAAAAGCTTGACCTCATATTTGAGAAAAATTGTTAATATTATTGTTGTTGTCATACATACCCTCGTATCATACCTAAAAATTTGTACAAATGAAAAACTAAAGAATCCTCTTATTTAATGTTTATAAAAGCAGTGTGAAAGAGGGAGAAATTGTATTATCAGATTATTCACATACAATGAGGTCTTAAATGTTGACATGATGTAAAATGTATTTGCCTATTTATCAAAAAGCCTTGATTTGAATTGAATTATTAGGATGGGTGCTGAATTTCAAGATTCTCTTGCTGTATGATGTGTTGATTCATCAGTTAATGTTCAAACTGTTGTCTTCCTTCAATTCGTAAAAAATCAATGTATTCCTTAATCCAAAGCTTTTCACATTTCCTGAATCATGAATGCCTTGCAGATTGGAGTAATTTACTTGTGAGATAGATGCAGTAAGCGAATATTTATTTGCTTTGTATGTTATTAGTTATATTATTTTATGAACATAATAACCTAGAACCAAGACAAATATAATTTTATAAAATAATTACTTAGTATGGAGATATGCCATATTTGATAATACCAATCTGAAATGAAATTGGTTTCTAATCATCTGAGTGCTGTCTATACATACTATTTCATGAAATCATTCAAGCCATTCTTGCTGTGAAATTTGCAATTAGAGGAAAAATTACCATTATATTTAATAATTGGGCGAATAATTGTTTTACTGTTTGATATAATGCCTTTTGGAAACAATGGAGTAGCTCCTACAGGGTTCTGGGGTGAATATTGTTGAAAGCAGCTTTAATGCAAGCATACATCAAACATTCTATCCTATTAGTTCCTATGTGCAGATGACTGATGTAGGTGAAGATTTTAGTATATTAATACTGGGGACGTTATTCACTGAAAGCCTTGTAGTTTGCTGAAAAATAGTAAATGATCATGAGCCTTATTCTGAAATAAATTCTTGAGAAAAACATCAAGAAATTTTCAGCAATTTATACAAGAAACTTGTTAAAATAGTATTTTAATGAATTAGCTATTTATTTTTAGTAATTTAAAATAATCTCACTTTGTTAAAATAATGAATTTTAATTTAATTGCATATAGCTTAGTTTTTGTTTAATCAGCCATATGTAACTCTTGTGCCATGTAGTTCTTCTGAAGGTGTAATATGCTATTTTACATAGAAGCATATAACACTGAAGAGGGTAAAGAATTATCTCTTGATATGAACCTGTATTCTCATGATAGGGGTCTTGCTTTGGCTTAGAAGAAATTAACTATTGTTTTGCTACTTTTATATGAAACCATTTTGAAGCTATTTCCATGCTTGATCTTGGTTTTAGGTTATATTAGTTCATCAACAATATTTAGGTATTTATATTTGAAAATGGTTCCTGGTTAACTAATGTTATATAATATATCGATCTTAATTTGATATCTTGAATGCGATCAACATATTTATTTGATTTTCTGCAACTTGAAAATAATTTGAATCATTTCAATTTTCTGCAGATTTTTACAGTATATTTTTTGTTTTTTGATCTTATAATTTTTACCAACTATTAGTAAAGTTGCTCTCTCAAAAGGGAGTTCTAACATTGAGATTCAATAATGCTTCTAGCAGTGAAATCGTTTGTGATTACCCAGCTAATCTGCTTTGTTTGCCCGGTCAAGGGGTATAATAGACCTTCATAACTTTCTTCATCTCAGGCCATTAAAAATTAGCCTTCCATTTCATAGCTCCCACCACAAACACCTAAATCTCTTCCTGTCGACACTGAAACTTGTGACTCTCTTTGCAGTAATTTGTTGATCATTTAGAAAATGCATGGTAAGGGTGTGTGTGGTATGTGAAAAATACTATTTTATTTGTGTGGACATTTTTTGAGTGTTTGGTGGGGGTTGTAGTTTTGGATAGCTGTTTTAACTGTTGAATCAATTCCTGTTCTGTGCTGATTTCAGTCAGTGCATGGAAAGTCTGTGAATGTTAATGTATTTGTGGATATCAAGCACAGTTGCACGAGTGCCTCTAAATGGGAGTGGGTTTGGGAACACTATAATTTAAGTTCATGAAATTGTATTCCTATTTGCAAGTATTAATTTCCAGTTTCATCAGATGCATAGGGGAAAATAATATGAGAGCAAGTCATGAACTCTTTGAGTTTTCCTTAATTTAAAAATTATTCTCCTTAAGTGTTATTGGTTCTAGTCATGACCTTAAATGAAAAATTTTCATCTGTAAATGATATTTTATATTTGTTAATTTGTGGATGTTTTGAGTATAGGATATCAAACTGTATATGTGAAAATTGTAATCCCAAATCATGTCGAAGAGTTAATTAGCCCTAATGATTTGATAACAAGTGCACTGCCAGCTCTCTCTATGTGAATCTATGAGTAAGCTTTAATATATGAAAATGTGTTTTTAGTGATATCAGACATTTAATGAATCAAAACAGTAAACAATCATTTTTTCATTTTTTGCATTTTTGATAATCTTACCATTCAAATTTCTATCACTAGTGACATTTATGCTTGTGTCACTTATAACAAATTATTCTCAAAGCATATGGAGAATTATCGTCCATACCATGTTGAGAAGTTTGATTAGGCCTAATGATTTTGTAAAATTGCACTGCCAGCTCTCTTTGTGGAACTTAAATTTAACATGAATGCAGTAAATGTGTTTATAATGATAATAGAAAATTTAATATACAGAAGTAAGTCAATCATCCAAAAACCTCTTTTGACACAACTCTTCTGTAAATGTTAATTCTTCTTTCTCCTGTCATTCTTAACCTTTAATATAACCTCACAAAGAGTAATGAAATGTGTGTTTGTAAAATTGCATGTTAGTTTGGAGTGGATGAAAAGAAGGTTGAGGATTGCTGGGTTTCCTTATTCTATGCACAATTATACTGCATTGAGAGCCACTGTTTTAATTTTTAAGATTTATAAAAATATATTTTTGCCTTTTTCAGAAACCTCTTTGAAAAGGCAGTGTTTTACTTTGTCTCAAAAAGAAAAAAATAGAAAAGTCTTTTCAAAGATACAGAATCCAATTTTTACCAGTGTAGAGATCAGTTGTATATGAAATCCTTTTGATATTCTTGTAATTGAAAAGGATATTTATAAATGTAGCATACTTTTAAGTGCAGAAACCTTTTTACATAACGGACAATCCTTAAAATAACAGAGCTCTAAGGTCTTGTCGAAATGTATTTAAGAGAAAGGGAGGGATTAGTTCAAAGCAGATTGCCTGATAATTTTCTTTAGAAAGAAGTAGGGCATCTTTTTTTCAATCTTGAATGCAAGTATTTTTACAAGCATTTATTTTATCATTTGTCTCAGTTTATTCTGCAAATTTTACCTTTTTGATGTTAGACCATTCATTAAAAGACGTGCATTGATTTTTATGTAAAACTAATTGCAAGTTGCAGATTGAAAAAAAGATGCTATCTTGTGATTGTAACTGATTCGGTTTCTTCCACAAGTGTTTATAATATACTATTGTGACTCGTAGGTTATTTTGATACTTTGATGTAGACAAGTGATTGCACAATTGTAAAGATAGTTATTACAATATTATTATTGTTTTGGTCATTATTGAATGTTTAAGTCCTCCTATTGGAGTTACCATAATTTTTGTGAGCCTTTTGGTGAAATGTTTTTGAGAAGCACGCAAGAAACTCATTTATACCATTCAGTTCATCAAAAAATCAAAATCAAATCTTTTTGTAATAATTTAAAGTGCCCCCTTGAATAAACATTTTACTTTTGAATAATTGAAATTTACATTTTAGAGGCTGTATGAATAATTTGGTTGCCTGGGCATCTATCATAAGCCTCATTTTATAAAATGAAATTGGGGCACGATTCTTCATATGGTGATATTTCTGATTTGCAATCTACCGTGAAATGAAATGTTGGATTGCAGTCTGTGAAGTTGAGATTTTTTTTACAAAATACAAAATATTTTTATAGTTATAGGTAGCATTTGGAATGATGTCCATTTAAATACTAGGAATTTTATTGTCTACCTAGCTATCAATTTTAATTCTTTACATTGTATGTTTTAGTATTTTTCACTGAAATGTTTCATTTAAACCTCAAAATGAGATACATTAGGCCTGGGATGGCAAATGATTTTTGTGTTGCATGCAAAGGAAGTAATGTGAACCATCAGAATTTTTTTCACATGCCACTAGTTTAATCCAAGGAACTTCACATTTTATACAGAAAATATAAGCTTACATGTGCCAAGTAAAATCACATGCATGTGACGTATTTGCCATCCCTTTATTAGGCACTGGTCCTTAGGACAAGGACTCCTCAAAGTCTATTTTACAATGCCCCAAGTCTATTTGGTGATCTTAAAAATATAAAAGATCTTTTTTATGTGATTTAGATAGTGAAAAACTTTCTGAATTTAAAATTCATTCATCGTAAACAACTTACAGTAAATAGAGAATTTGTGATTGTTGACTGCTTTATGAATGTGAAGAATTTAAAGTATATTTTTAAAAAGAAAAATTATTTATTTAAAGAATTTTAGGAATATAACCTTAGTATTAGCATTGATAATTATTTAGAATTATTTTATTAATTTTTGTTAGTTTTGTATAACTTTCATTGTAATTGTTTGTTTCTTTTTAGAAGTAAATATTTAGTTGTCAATTGCTTGGGTAGGAGACAACAATGGGGTTAATTGGGCCTGGGCTCCAATCTAAAGTACCGAGAAGTGCATCTCAATCCCAATTCCACAATTATTTTTCAGCTATGTTTATCTCTTACAAAAACAAATAGATGATATGATTTTCCTTGGAGATTGAAGCAATATATTTTAAAAGAAATAGGATTATTTGCTAAATCTCTTTGGTGGGGTTATACTTTATTTTCCCCTCTCAGCTCACATAAGATATTGAGCTTTAATATCCCAGGATACAATAATGAGCTGAACATAATTATTAACATGAAATAAACTTTATTTATGTAGATTAAATGATTTATTTAGGGAGCAGATTTGATATAAGTCACCCATGACTGCAGCACCCCCTGATTCTGGAAAAATGAACTATCGAAATATGCATACGAGTAAATGATGCCCTTAGAAACTTATTGATGTCTATCCAAATAAATATTAGCAACAATAAAAAGAGGATGCTAAAAATGTGTTTTCCTTAAAATGATGCAATTTAAACAATAATTATTTATAGCCACGTAAATAGTATGTTCTGCGGTTATTTTCAACTTTTCTTTCATTTATAAAGGGGGCTGCTGGCCCCTTTAATGCCTGTCTTCTTTAACCTGTGGGTGACATCAAATCTAAGCCTTATTTATTAATGGGATGAAACATTGAAATGATAACTGTTGCTATAGTTGACACCTTTAAATTGGTGCATAGGCATTCATAAATTACAATTACTCTTACTACCCTCTAAAAATGGTGCAGTTATATTCTGGCCAGAAAGCTTTGGTATAACGTTCTTGATCATTTTTGATGTTTTAAGAAATTTGTTTCACTTTCCAGGGATGTAAGATAGGCCATAGATCAATCAGCATAAGCATTTGAAATGTTGGGAGTTTTTCAAAAAATTGTATTGTTAAGAATAACAATTGCAAGAAAATTTTATGTAAGATGAATGTATGCCTATTAATTTTAACTTTTATTGTTTGTATTAATTACAGCATGTCAGAAATATAGTGTGAAAAATATATTAAATGATAACGAAAAGTCACTAGTTAGATATACTAGGTACCATTAACTTATGAGATAAGTGCATCGAACTCATATGTTAATACACGTAACAAATTAATTTTATATATTATTACATTATGCAAAAGATGCCTTGCCTCCATGAAATTGAAACAATTTATCGTTGTAGATACGATTCTTACTGATTCCTCTAGAGCAGTGGTCTTCAAGGTTGGCGATAGAGCCCACCAGTGGGATTTTTTGGATTTTTGGTGGGCGTTAAAGAACTCACCAAATGCTATTCAAATTTTTACACTGAAAAATAAAATTCTATAAAAAAGCCTAATGATACGCGCACACATTCTGTACAACTATTTTATGTAAAACTATTACAGTTCGTTTGTCGTTAACTATAGTATCATATCATACTATACTAGCGACAATGTATCCATGCTGCGGTAAAATCGAAAGGTCCATGAGGGTGATCGGAGTCTCGCAGAAGTAGCGAAGTGTTTAAGTTTCATTTTATCAAATATATAAAATAATAAATTTTTCAACAGTTATTACCACTGAGACCGTATTCGGTAATCTCATTTAACGACAATTCCACTAGTATTAGGGTTACCATACGTCTGGATTTTCTTAAAATTTACCGAGATTTTAGCAAATAAAACCCATTTTTTTTCTGGTTATGCCCATCAAAATCTTAACACTATAGACTTAAGCAATTAGGTACCTGGATTTTAAAAAATTATACTACATTTTAGGTTTAAAATTAAATTTGTCCGGGTTTTATTATCAGAATATGGTAATCCTAACTAGTATGTGCCATTTAGGAAAGAAATGCTGAAAAGCGGCCAGTGGTTTAAAATCCCCAGATATTTGATGCATTATATGGGGAACGCAGCGAAATGAAAGAGAAGCGATATTAAGAGATAAGTATACTCTCTCTTCCCACGGACACTCATTGATTGCAAAAATGTTATTTCGGTGTTCATTGACAAATTGGATTTATTCAGAAAAAACATCCTCCGAAAAGAATTTTACCAGTTTTCGGAACTACATAACATCAAAGATGATCTTACAGCCGAAGACATAAACAACTTTGCAGATCACCTTTCTGTCATTAGAATTGATATGATGACTCGTTATCGCGATTTAATAGACTTGAAAGTGGATGCTTGGATGGTGAATCCATTCATCACATGTGTATGTGATGTGGATATTGAATACCAAGAGGAGATAATAGAATTAATTCACGATGATGAGTGTAAAGCCAATTTCAACCAAGGTGGATATGCACAACTTTGGCAGAACAAGAAAATGCCCTCTCTGTATCCACGCTTATGGAAGAAAATATCGTTGCTTTTGTTAGCTCTTGTTAACTTCATATGTAGTCGAGAAGGGATTCAGCGCAGTCGACAATCTCCTGTCCAAAAAAAGAAACCGCTTACAAATAACAGAAAGAGGAGATCTTCGAATGACCCTTACAGACTTTGATTCCCTGGTTTGTAGGCACCAAGTACAAAGTACGCATTGAAATGTATGCCAAATGCTTATTTTAACATTGTTTTGGGATTAATAAACAATTAAATTTTGTCTTTTTAAACATTTATTTTATTAAAAACTATTGTTAAGTTGATACGGTTGGTGGGCTTAGTGGCGTAGTGAAGGGGGGGTGCAGTTGCCCGGGCGCTGAGTTCAGGGGTGGCGCAAAAATATCAAATTTGCATCCGTCGGGTCGAGGAGGTGCGATTTGCACACACCCCCCCCCCCCCCCCCCCTCCTCCGTAAATCGCTTTGCTACTGGGGCGCAAAATTATTCTTTGGCCCGGGCGCCAGAAACCCTCAATACGCCACTGGGTGGGCGATGAACTTATTTCAAAGTACAACATATGGTAAAAGTCGGCGGTGACTCAAAAAAGGTTGAAGACCACTGCTCTAGAGGAATCAAGAAAATGAAACATTACAAAGTCCGAACAATACTTCAAAGCTCAATACATTACCCTGGGATAAACGCGCAGAATGTATTTTCAAGAGACTTGATCGACTGAATTAAACTCGTTCGTGAAGTCAAGATAAAGTTAAGATTTCAGTCTCGTCATTTTGCGTGATTCTCATTTGCCTCGTAAAATATAACATTTTACTAGACATATAGGTTTATTTTATTTACGAATCGCAAATGATGGTAGTGGCGTCCACGTATCCCGGCCCTGCCTCAACACATGCACGATCCCCTTCGCCATTTCCCTTGGGATTTTTCCCCAGAACGTGGTAAGTGGCGTACACGAAGGGAATGTGGAAGGGAAAGTAGGGGGAGGAAGGCGTGGGAATGTGGGGATCTCAGGTGGACTTGGCTCACTCTATCTGAAAAGATGTCCTCAGGTGGCCTTGCCCCTTCCACTCCCAAGGTCCTACGCGGATTTCGCCTACTCCTTGCCCCCTCATTCCCATCGCCTCTTCACCTGCCAATTCCAGTCGTGCATTTGCAAACGATAGAGATGCACGTTTTCCGTTCAGAGATCGCTTCTGTCCAGACAAGTACATCTACTTAACTCATTCGCAATAATTTAACCGCACTCATAAGTTCGTTTTAACGCGTGTCACAGGACGAACTTATTACTTTCTCCATACGTAGTAATGGGAAAGTATTGTATTCATGAAAAAAATCGACTTCGAGATTTCAACGGAAATACATGTTTTGAGGTCCCTAGAACACGTTTAGACTATTTTCGGAATGATGTCTATGTGTGTGTATGTGTGTGTGTATGTTAGTGTGGGCGCTCTAACTCAAAAAGTACATACCATATCGTTACCAAACTTCATATATAACACTTTAGCATGAGCACAAAGAACTGATTAGTTTTTGGACAATAACGGATAACCGGAAGTCGCGGTTTATTCGAAACCCGATTCGGTTTTTGCGATATTTCTTTGTTAAAACATCATTATTGTATATACAATTCTATACAAAGTTATAGAGAATGTAATTTCCTACAACTTTCATTTGAAATAATTTTCCATGGCAGTTATTGTTTAGGAATTATTTATAAATAATCGGTGTTTTCGGTTTCCGTCAAACTATCTCCCTAAAAACGTCATTGGTAATCTTCGTAAGGACCAAAGTTGTAGAGAATAATATTTCTTCCAAGTTTTGTTTGAAACTAATTTTCGGAGAACCATCCATTTCGGATATATTTCGCTTTTTCTTAATACCAGCCTACAGCGCCAACACCATGTAGCGGTGAATTCTGTAAACATTCAAAATATACGTAATTTACGGCAACGGCGTGTCTTCTTTTACGATACGAAATAATAATTTTGCCTTATAATGCTACTCATAATAATTTAAATATCTATACCCCAAATATGGAGAAAGTCATGTGTTGGCCACATCAGGTTTTTTTTTCGATTAAATTCTATGAGATTTTCATTCTGAAATCAGTTATCACCGTGAGGAATTGATGTTTTCCTCAAAATACAATTTGGTCATAAAATATAAGAGATTATTCAGCGTACCAGAAAATGTAGTGGCCTCTTAAATACATAATAAATTTGTTAGCGGCCAATATGCTGTTAAGTGATTATCTGTTTATCTTAGGTTCAAGAATTTAATGTCAAAATTGTAACGAAATTTTTTAGATTATTACATTATCGAAAAATCAGAGACGTGGACTTCTTGGAAGCGGACGAGTGAATGTTAATATGCTTGAAAACCATAACCTCTGTACACGTGAATGAGCAAAACTTTCTCTCTGTTAGCAGTGGATTTCCAATATATCAATCCCTCATTTTATAGTTTGAAATATTCAGCTTTAGAGAATTTTAATTCATTTCTCTCACTGCCCTATGTAAAAAAATCTGATGTGGCCAACACATGACTTTCTCCATATTTGGGGTATAGATATTTAAATTATTATGAGTAGCATTATAAGGCAAAATTATTATTTCGTATCGTAAAAGAAGACACGTCGTTGCCGTAAATTACGTATATTTTGAATGTTTACAGAATTCACCGCTACATGGTGTTGGCGCTGTAGGCTGGTATTAAGAAAAAGCGAAATATATCCGAAATGGATGGTTCTCCGAAAATTAGTTTCAAACAAAACTTGGAAGAAATATTATTCTCTACAACTTTGGTCCTTACGAAGATTACCAATGACGTTTTTAGGGAGATAGTTTGACGGAAACCGAAAACACCGATTATTTATAAATAATTCCTAAACAATAACTGCCATGGAAAATTATTTCAAATAAAAGTTGTAGGAAATTACATTCTCTATAACTTTGTATAGAATTGTATATACAATAATGATGTTTTAACAAAGAAATATCGCAAAAACCGAATCGGGTTTAGAAGAAACCTCGACTTCCGGTTAACCGTTATTGTCCAAAAACCAATCAGTTCTTTGTGCTCATGCTAAAGTGTTATATATGAAGTTTGGTAACGATATGGGAAGTACTTTTTGAGTTAGAGCGCCCACAATCACATACGCGCACACACACACACACACACACAGACATCGTTCCGAAAATAGTCTAAACGTGTTCTAGGGACCTCAAAACGTGTATTTCCGTTGAAATCTCGAAATCGTGATCACAATACTTTCCCATACTACGTATGGAGAAAGTAAAAACTGCGTATTCTATATACTATTAAAATTCCTAGCGAAGTCACGTCGCCAAGATCACCTCATCATAATTGGCGGATAACAAATACCTCAGTCTTCGGTATTTCATTGTATAAACGGCGGTTACGAGTGAAGAGGGTTGGATTCTTCTCCATCGAGATTTTCTTCTTCACTTACTGCAACTTTGTGTCGACCTTCCCCTTCACATTCTTGTTTGGGGACACTGAGAAGAATTCCTACCCCGGGGAATGCCTCCTATCTCGGGTGAACTCTTGCGAAACTTCCATTCTTATGTTAGTCTGTTCTGTGCGGCAGGATAACTAATACCGTAAAGTAATTCTAATCACGTTTGTTGATCCTGCTTTGTCACGCAACTACTGTGAAATACATGTTAAGTTCGAGACCTTGAGATTTAATAATAGAAAATCAACTGGAGTAAATTTCATGGCAACATTCATTGCGACTGCATTACGCGTTTTATTTATTTTTACTTGCACAGATTTTCTGTTATTGTGATTAGTTTTAGTTCAAGTGACCCAACAGCGCCTGAAATTAAAGCTTTTTATGTTCATGGAACTATTTTTCAGTAGTTACAGTAAAAATTTACATGCTATAAAACTTTCATCATATCAAATATTAGTATTCAATGAAGGATTATCGACCCCATTTTATGGCCGGAAGCTATAAAATGGTTGGGAAACTATCTTCTTGGAACTATCTAAATCATCAAATATTTTTATTTTATGAACTTATGACTGCTATTATAATGTTCCCGTATATGCATTGGAATCAGTTAAAAAAAGTCTTAAGATTTTCGATTAGTCATTATTCGTTTGAGTTTATTAAAAGAATTAATGTGGTAATTTCAGCTGTGACTGATCAAGAGAAGGTGTCAAATGAGGATTTTTTAAGGTCTGGAGGAAAGCTCGTTCTAATTTGCAACGACATTCAATGATAAAAATGTAATTTACGTCAAAAAACATCCAACTATTTTATGCGCTTCAAACATTATTTTAGTTTTGGGTAGCGATGTTGATATACTGCTATCACAATAAACTTTTTATTTATTCTGTGACTTGTTAATTCAAAAAGTCTTAATGTTCCATAAGACTGAGGTTCTCGCAGTTAAAGATTGATTTAAATTTCCTGTCACTATAGCTAATTGCATGTTTCTCTGTTACGCCAGTTTTTTTACGATAACAGAATATCTAGTAAATAGCCAAGTAAGAAATCCATACATTAACTGAAATTCGCTTGTGAAAGTGTCGAAGTGATTTGATATCGTGATACTTCATCCAATTTTTCAGACCGAGTAAGAAAAATTTACTAGTTTACATCAAACATTATATATCTAAACCGTAGACAATGGTTATCGAATAAAAATACTCGAATCGTTATTGATTTGTCTCTAGAAGATACGATGAATGGGTATTTTTTTCAATTTCACTAACGCCGACGATCCCTTCCTTCCAAGGGTCACGCTTTTATTCCCGTGCAACGCATTTGACCTTGAGATTTTTATATTTTTTTCCCCTTCCCATGATGTATATATGTGTGTGTGTGAGAGAGAGAGAGTTCCTTCTGTTTTCACCTTACCGAAAACCCACGTTTCTCTTTCGCTCCCTCTCTTTCCTCCTGCTCTTCTGTTCCCACTACCTGCTTATTCATTCTCGTCTCTCTCCCCACACTCCTCTCCCCCCTCATCCCTCCCCTCCCCTCCTCCTTATCCCCCTCCCCCCTCTTGCCTCCTCCAATCTCCATCCCAATCCCAGCACATACACTCATATTGTTACGGCCGCTTTTGGTGACTGCGTGGGAATCGACATCAGTCAGCGCGCGGTTAAGACCATTTCGCGGACAGTGGGACTTTGGTGGGTGGGGTCGGTTTGGAGACGGTTCAGAGAGAGAGGAGGGATGGGGTGGAGGGGAGGGAGAATGGGTGTGGTAGAGGAGGAGGGGGTCATCCTTGGCAATCGTGCAAGTTTGGAAAAGAGGTTATCGTTCAACCTCGTCGTTTCCAGCCCAAAATATATATGAAATTGTAACCCTTTCTTCCATTGCAAGTTCAATATATAATTTTTTTAAAGTAAAAAAAACTGGTAATATACTTTCTGGTGGCAAGGTATCATTGATTTTCTTCTTACTAAAAAAACGTTTTGCCGTGCTTGTTTACACCATGATTCTTCGACTGCCTATCGTTTTAAATAAGTAGAGGACTCTTGACGAAATAGTAAAGGGAACAATTGTTACTTTTAAATGGTTCCTCTTAAAGTATAGTCACTTTTTATTTAAAGAAATTGATTTATAAACGACATTGTTTTGTTTTAAAATGAAACATTATTGGATAAGGATCAACATTTTCACGTGAAATAAAAATATTTAACTCAACACACATTGAAAATCAAGCAAAAATTATTTCATTGTAGTTGTATGTATTTTATCAAATCCCCGGTTCGTAGAGTGCAAAAATCCTTAGGTCCATGAAAATTCAAGTAATAAAAGTTGTTTAATCACTTTTTCAATGGCAAGTCATGTTATGATGTGTAAAAATAAACTGTGGAAGGTGATTTGCTTTTAAATTGAAAAATAACTATTATATTTAGCATCAGTAACATGATAACAGCAATTACAACACTAATATTTAGCGAAACAGCAGTAATAATAACGTACACAAGCATCTCACAAGATCCGAACCGCGATTTTAGCGTTGAATAGCAGACATTCCATAAATCCACCTTGAACAGTGAGGACAGTCAAGGAAAAATTCCTATTTAAACATTAATTTTATTTCATCATTTAAAAGCTTCGATTCCAGGTTGGGTCATGCAAATTTTAGGCATTAAATCTTTCGTAACTATAAACAACTATTTATCCATCTAATGAGGAACGTTGCAAGATGATGTTGCATTTACTTCGCGGAAGTATTACCCAAAAGAAATATTCGATTGCTTTATTTCTTCCTCGAAAGATAAAAAAAATCCTTAAATTAAAACAAACTGCAGAATTTCCAGTAAAATAATATGTTGAAGATGAGGCGGAATGTAACGCCTTAAATACTGTATTCTAAGGGGGTGTTATATTTTTTAACGACTACGGAAAGAAACCCACAGAACCACTTAGCGTTTAATGAAACCTTCGGCGACAGAATAATTCCATTTGAGAAAGAGAGAAAGATGCTTTATTACCATTTGGGTCTGCGTTTTTCCCGCGAGTGGATAAGATCGGGCTCATAGAGTATGGTGACCATCTGTCGCCTTCCTCTCTCTCTCTCTCTCTCTCTCTCCCCCCCTCTCTCCCTCTCTCTCTCCCTCTCTCCTATCCTCCTTTCGTAAGCGTACGAAAGCTCTCTCTCTCTCTCTGCTTCTCTCATCGGGACGGAGACTTGGAATCCCACGCTCTCCTGCAATGCTCTGGCGTCGTCGCCACCATGAACTCTGGTCACGCCGTGGAAGAGAGCGAGATGAGACAGTGTGTGTGTGATTCGGTCGTCAGCTTGATGCGTAAGATATTGCGACTCTCCCGAGACCCCATCCATGGCCTACGGGACGTAAGATATTCCGTCGGACCGCAGTCCGTAAAGTGCCATCAATGCCCGATCTAAACGGGCATCAGTCCCGCATACGAATTGGATCCCACCACCGGGCGATGTATCTAAACTAACAGTTTTCTTTTTTTTTCTCTCTCTCTCTCTCTCTCCTTCCCCTGCTCCCTCTACGTGCTCTCCTGCCCCGGCCTCCTCCTCCTCCACCCCTTTCCCTCCGCCTCATCCTCGGCCCTCCCCTCCCCGACCTTTCATCTCCCCTTCCCTTTTTTCCCTTTTGGACATCGACGGGGTCCCACAAGAGGCTCTTAAAGTTCTGAAGCAGTTGTCGCATAACATGATTTCCTGGAACTGTCGGTCGTGTGTTCTTCGAGGAGTGACATCCGCTTATAAAACGTCAGAATTTTCGCGGCGCAAAATTGTATCGCCTGCGCTAAACTCCAACGCAACGGCGTCCTCTCTTGCTCTCGTCCGAGTTGTACGTCCCATTAAAGGCAATCCCGCGGCCGTTCTACGCGAGCGATGATTTCAATCGAGAAATAAATAGACGCGTCTCAGGTGTTCCTGCGATCGATAGTTGACCTCGCTGACTGGGTAGTGCGTATTGAGGTTGTGAGTTCTAAGACTCCGTTGGCAATGAATGTTTTAAAGCTGTCACTCCCCTCAACCTATCCATCATCAATTAAGTTCCAACCTGCTATAAGATAACATTAAAGTTGAAATGGTAAATGTAGGAAAAGGTATTCGAAATTGATACTCATTACGAATCAATTCAGTATCTACACACACGCATATATATATATATATATATATATATATATATATATTATACTAGTTAATGTGTGCTTGCATTCTGCAAGCGATTTGTCTCATCATAATATAAAGAGTAGAGTAGGCAGATAATTTTTAAATGCAAAAGTTTGCACCTCTGCGCCGATTAACGCTTTACATTATGGACAGTATTGGAATAAAAATAACCCCTTAAATTTATAATTGTAAAACTTTTATAGTTTTTCATCATTTGATACGAATACCTGACATTTCTGCAAAATTTCATTGATGTAGCACCTCTAAATGTGTAGTTATATAAAATGATGAATTTTTACAGCCACAGTAACTAACTTTATTATATTTTTCAATATCATTTACCGCGGGAATAGCATTCCCTAATTTCTCAAAATATTCAGCTCCCTAGCTCTGAGTGCATAAACATTAGTAAATTTTTTAAATATTTATGAATTTTTTACGGGTCAATAAAGGAACATTTTCAAATTTCTATAATCCCGTTTTCGTTACTTGGTAAGATCTACCGTTAGAAAAAATTTCAGCATTGTTGCACATTTATAAGTAACTAAACCATGAAACGTTTGTTTATATGTTTATAATATGTGATTGCATTATGCAAGCATTTTCAAATATTAGAATTTTTACAATTCCGAATTATTCCTAATCGATTATGTCCAAAACCATATAACCGAGTCTAATTTCAAGTTTTGTATCTCATTAAGAAGTGCCCTATAATGTTCACATTCGTATTGGGTAGAAATGGGGCAAAATCGCACCAAAAAAGTTGAATTTCTGCTATTTTTTTATTTTATCTTCAGTTGCAACAACATTTCTATAATTGTGCTAAATTTCAAGTCTCTAGGTCATATGGACCGTTTTTGTTCTCGTGTAGAGCAATACTGGGGCAAAACAGCCCCAAAAATGGGATTATATCAGTATCGGATTTCCTTCATTAGGCGTAGTTTAACATTAATGGCATTAAAATATAAGCCTCTGATTCCCATTGAAACCTTACCCATATGAAAGGATTAAGCCAGTTGCCTAGGAAGCCTATTGTTAGACCAAGAAAAATTACCCCTTTTATGCGATAAAAACTATAAATTTACGCTAATTCTACTCGGATTTGAATTCTGTCTTCAAAAATAAGAAACTACAATTTATATCCTATCCGACAGTTTAAGTCGCGAGTTCGTATCTTGACGGGAAGTAATTTTAAAATGCAAATACAAAAACCTCTACACCAATTTACATGTATTCTTATGGGCAAAAAAAGGGGCCAAAATTGCCCTTCAAAATTGGAATTTCGACAGTTTCGGATTTTTTCCTTCGGTTGTGACCAAAACCCTATAATCCTACCAAATTTCAAGTTTCTGGCACATCTGGAAGTGCCTCATAATTTTGTATCCTCCTATATATATATATAATATATATATATAGCATGTGTAAGAAGCGTCTATATATTATAGATATATATATATATATATATATATATATATATATATATATATATATATATACATACACACATATACGGGGCCGTGCCCAGACATTTTTCCACCTGAGGTGAGATATAATATGGCGCCCCCTGGCCTCGCTGGCCTTATGGATTTACTTTGATAGGTTTTCATATTTGTCAAATTTTGTCGCCCCCTTCGAGATGCGCCTGAGGCGGTTGCCTCGCCGCCTCACTCATCGGCACGGCCCTGTGTGTATATATATATATATATAACTATCGTCCCGAAGTTGATTTTTAACTGTTTCAAAGGTCGTATTTAATTCTTATATATATATATATATAATGTTTGATTTATTTATACTTTTTCAGAGAACGAATGAATAGCTATTTGGTGAAATGTATATAATCCAATAAATGTTTGACGAAGAATAGTAATAAGTTATGTCTGCTCAACAAGAGACGAATATAACGATATTCTCCCGGAACCAGCTTGACCTCACATATTCTTCATTTTTTTTGCCCCTTTTCTCGTTTTCCAAATTCTTTCACAAAATAATTTTTCTGTCCCAAAATCACTAAGAATTTGAGTTTCTCTATGTTCGCACACTTTATCTTACATACGAAAGAAATACAAAAATTTGGTCATGGGATAATTATTTAAGTTCATTATTTTTTAATTTAATTATTAAAAAATAGACACGTTTTTCCAGGACTTAAAATTATTATTATATTGTTATTAATGTTTTTGATTCAGTTGATACAGAACTATTATACATATATATATATCGGGTGTAACAAAAGTTTTTTCTCAATAGGAAATAAAATATAGCAGAATTAAATGAAAAAATAGTTTTAATTATACATTACAAATAAATGCAATCAATAATATATGCCCAAAATGCATTCCATGTAGCAATTGACACACCTTTACTCGCCGTTTTAGGTTACCAGTTACGCTTTGTAGAGTTCCCACTGCTCTGTAAATTTTTCTTTAAACTGTTGGATCGTTCAAGGTCTTGATTCATAAACGAGAACGGACTTTTGTGTCACCCTTCGTGTGTGTGTGTATATATATATATATATATATATAAACTTTCGGAAGATGAAAGGTAAATGAGGATATTTAGGGCAACGAGGTGTTGAAGGAAAACCAGTGAGCACTTACCGGAAGGAGAGCCGCTGGGGTGTTGGAGAGACACATTTGTAGAGGTTATTGGAGCTTTCGGGATGATCCCTTCGTCAGCCAAATCAGTTGTGTCTCTCTTGTGCTGACGAAGGGATCATCCCGAAAGCTCCAATAATTTCCAACACCCCAGCGGCTCTCCTTCCTGTAAGTATATATATATATATATACACACACATACATACACACACACACACACACACACACACACACACACACATATATATATATATATATATATATATATATATATATATATATATATATATATATATATATGTCTGTTATGTTGTCCATCCAAGCCCACTCTAAACAAATTTTTTATTAATTCCACTCTCACGAAGTGGATGGTGACTTGATTATTAAGTATTTACATACTAAAAACGACGATAAATGGTGAAAATAACGACATTACATTTTCATGTAATTTATTAAATCAATTTTACTAGATGAAAATATTGTCAGTTCTTCACGCCGCGTAAGAAAAATCCACCACCTATACCCTCCTCACAACTAGTTGCAATTTCGAAACATTACATCATTCAAAGGCTCACTCTTGTTGATAAAGAAAATAGAATTGGTCGAATTTTGTCTGGATTCAAATGCCAAACTTTTTTGACGGACGATGTCTGATACGTGTAACTTGGCACGTATTCTGTCTCCTTCCAAGGCGGTTCCTTTGTCATTTCACCTCTACGAGAATATTATCTTGTGTCCTCCGATTTCCTTGCTCGATAAAATTTTCGCACGGTATCCCGCCTTCAACGGCGGCTTTGGCTCTCAGAAAAACATCCGCTTCTAAAATGCCAGATTTCCCCCTAAAAATACTTGAAAATCTGCCAAAGAGTTGTTCCTTTCCGATTCCATGAAGGTCGGTCAGATTATCACATTTTGGGGAAATTTTGTTTTTTGATCTTTTTCCTTTCTTTTTTCTGGATATGGTTTAGCCATAAAATCTGTTTGTTTTAACTTAAGGTTTGACCTGAATTTTAAAGTCCTGCTTAACATACACAACACCTCATGCGGACCTTCAAAAGCTTCAGAACATTAAAAAATGAGCTGTCGTAAAGATATTTATCTTTCTTTAGCCAGATTTCAAGGAGAGCGTATTGAACCCAGGTAATGATATTTGGAGCGTGTGGAAAATTAAATAAATGTATTTTTCACATTATAATTCCAATAATATGTTAAATAAACATAGAAAAGGCCGTTCGTTTAAATGTAATGGAAATTTTATCACATTCTGCGTAATTTATTATAATATGATTTTATATTTAATATAATTACTTGTAGCACAAATGGAACATAGAATTAATATGACTCATAAAAGTAGTCCTCAGTAATAACTTCATTAACGTCATTATTTTAGACATATATATTTATGAATATAAAATCAATTAATTTTCACTGTTATTTACTGGAGGTTAATCACTTCAATCAGCTCTATCCGGTAGAAATTTCATATGATGGCTCCTGTAAGATAATATCCGCAACTCAGTAGACACGAACGATATGTTTCCGGCATTGGGTTCTCAAACTCGATTCTTTTCGTCTCTTCTTGGGAGGAAAATTCACGCCCCTGGCTGTCATTTTTTACCAAAAAATGAGAAGACCACAGAAATATATTCCTCATTTTTGTACTACCGCACTTCCTGTTTTCTCATCAAGAGTCCTGTTACTAATGTTATCATTCCCGTTATTCTCGGTTCTCACCATGTGACTTCCTTCTTGTCCCATCTTCAGTTACCTGCAACGTCTCTACTGAAACCACTGGATATCACATTGCAATATTGCTGGTAAAACATTCGTTCCTCCTGCCCTGGCAGTATTGTCAATTATGTTTCATTTTCTGCAAGAAGAGATCTGCTTGATTTGAAATAATCATCAGAAATGTTGTCAGTTATTAGTTCTTTTAAAGAAGTTTGCGATCAAAAAATCATCTTGACTAAGACTTTATATTACTAGTATTTCATACTAGTCGAAATTTCAGAAATTGTATAAACGCATAATATAATTCGTTTAAATTCCACATTATGTTAAAATTTATTAAATGAAACTTACCTCGAAGATTTGTGCGTATTTTAAAAATATACATACTCTGGTCATGAAAATCACACACAAACACATATGTAGTCGATATCAATGTAATGGATTTAGATTCTCATTTTAAATTATATATTTTCAATTTATTTGTTCTTTTAGTATATTATTTTCTAGACGAAATGTCCCATTAATTGTTATAAAAATTTACAATGAATAAAGGAAATGCTCCAAGACATTACTTTTTTTAAAATCCAATAAGAAACGTGTAATCTAAGAGAGAGCAGGCTTAGAAGAGAAATATTTCAATTTTTCACATTTTGCCTGTCCTGTCGCAGAACAGAGTCCCTTTATGTTTATTTATAGATTGATTGGCGTCAAGTGTAACATCATCACGTGACCTCTTTCCCGATCAGACGGCGCCATTGCCGTGGTCGTCCGCCATCTGAGCCGACCGGGGCCCACCCACCACCTCTTTCTTCTCTTTCTTCTACTCCCTTATTCCCTCTTTATCCTCCCTTATTCCCTTTCCTCCCCCTTTCCCTCTCTCTTTCCTCCCCCTTCCTTTCCCCTCTCTCTTCAACCCCTTTTTCTCATCCCCTTTTACACTCTCGCCACTCCCGTTGTCATCACACGAAACCGAATCGCACGCTTTTTGCTCATCAAAGTTAACATTACGCTCGCATTATTACAAGTCGGAGTAAATGTTCGTGATTGCGAAGTGAATCCGCGAGGTGAAATTTTTTGAACCCATTAAACGGAGACAGTTGAGCGAATGAAATTTATGACCGAGAATCATAGCTTCCGCTCGGTCGTTCTCTCGCATACACGATGTAATTCGCCTCTCATCTTCTCTATTTAGAGCCTTTTGAAAACTACCGATCCTACTCATGATAGTTTATTATGCTAAGAGCTTTTCATCGAGTTTTCATTCGCTAAACTTTTGTGATAGTAAAACAGAAAAATAGATTTAATTATTTTGTAAACAAATCACTCAAGTTCCGGGTAATAACGGAATATATGACGATATTCAAGTGGAAAGAAGAATAAAATAGGAATTTACGATGGAAAAAATATTATCCATTGGATTGGATTAAGAATTAATACTAACCTTGATTTTTATCGTAAACAACATAACAGTTTCTTCTTAATAAAATTTCGCCTTACTCTAGTATTTTCTATTAATCAATCGCTGACTCTGTTATCTAACAATTGACTCCTTATTTCGAAAGAAATTATTGAACAGTCAGTTATCTTATCCGAATTCTTTTACTTTATAACTATAAAGAAGTTCATTTTCTCCCAAAACAGGCTATAGCGAACTTTGGCATTTTTACACCGTATAAAATATTTTGAGATAACTTATAGTAAAATATTAATAATTCATGCTGATATTGTTTTGAAAATTCAGCTATAATTACCTTGGTATTATAAATTTCTGCTCACCAATAAATTGCGAAATAATGTATGAAAACATTGAATAAGAACGGTGATATTGCGATTAGAAAACATTTGATACCTCTTTAGTATTCAAGGTTTTATTGGTGAGGTGATATGTTGGTGCTTTGCCATAAATTTACCCGTAAATGGAAAGAGAAAAACTTGATCGCGGGATCGAAATAACTAACAAAAGACCAATTTAAAACTAGTAGAGATTACTTAAAATATTTGTCGATAAACATTTGCAAAATCTTAATTGTGTTTAACACTCATCTAAGATAATTCTAACAGAATGATTTAATATTTGATGATAAAGCAAGAAAGTGGCGTATTTTAGACCGACCTTTTAAAAGCAATTCTCAAACGCCTACGTTAGTCTCTAGTTAGGCAACCCATTTTGCCGTACACCAAGACTGATTGCATAACCTCAGGGGCTCTGCGTCTTCTAAAGCTTGTGAAAATACTTGTTAAAAGATTTTCAGGGCGGGCTGCTTTAATTTTTTAAAATTAATACATACCAGCATAGTTTTATTAATTAATAAATGATTACACCGTCTTATGCTTTTGTTTTAAACATCAGAAAGGATGTAATCTGTATTCATGCAATATATTTTCCTCATACATCCACCGGTCATTAATTTATTCAAAATGAATATATCTGTTGGTCAGATAAGGCGATTATATTATAAGAGAGGCAATTCCGACACTTCCTATCAGACAATAAAACCTTTTTATGACTAAATATTTTGAACGCGTAAAAATAATTCATTCTATATGAAACTATATTGCCAGTAATTCGTAATTAGGGTATTTGTTCACCTTATTTTATTTAATTTATCGTCAATTTTATTTTTATGGCAGTATTGATTCCGCTAATTCGTTAATATTAATCTTATAAATATTTAGAGAATTACACCAAAAATAGTGTAATAATTGAATCCTCCATACAAATTTAAAATATCATTTTTTTCTATTAAGGCAATAAATAATTAAATAAAATAATATATAAATGTATATTGTACCCAAAACTTCTGTTTTCCTTCAAGAAATGGAAAATAACAAACTAATTTATGATGCATTTTATTGTAGAAAAATTTAATGTTTCCTCTATAAATAATGGACCAGAGTAGCGCTTATTGTTCAATTATTTGAGATTTTATAGATGAATCCAATCTTCCCAAGCCTCATAAAAATAAATAATATTATCACATTTTAATAGTCTTATATTAGTTATTAGCAGGAATATAACATTATAGTTATATAATAATTCGAATGAATGAATGAGTGCCGAGCAATAAGATAACATTTAATCAGCTGTTTATATTTGCTATTGCTCTCTGTCAGAACGAATGAGTCGGTTTCAAAACATAAACTTTGCTTATTATAATTTATTCATGAGATTACAGAGTTTTATATATTTTCGGGTGTTTTCAAGTTATTTTAAAAGATTTACCAAAATATTAAATATTTTGGCTGCATTGGATATCTTTTTTCTTTGTATTTTATTTCTAATATTCATATGTAATTATGTCTTACCGAGTAAATACTAGGATACTTTTGAGATTTTATTTGTTTTTGTTTTATATTAATTCATTGAATATAATTTTTAAGTAAATACAAATATAAATTCAAGGATAAGAATTTCAATATAAAAAATTCAAAAAGTAATTCGTACTTATCATAGGAATCTCCAATTGTCATAACAAGGATATGAAAAAAAATTTATATTTAAATACTTATATTTGAATTTGTTCTCAGAAACAAGACGAGCTTGACAATTCTCTAGCGGAGTATAAGTATGAAATAACTCAAACTTCGAACATGCGTAATATAACTACTCACATCGGTTATAAAGCAGCTTGTCTTCGTTGGACTTTTTTCACACGTTGGAATGCGTTGAAATATATACGCATAACGATCAATAGGAAATGTTTATTATTATAAAGGTATGATGTAATTCACGAAGAAATATTGTCATGAAAAAAAATAAATAACCAAACCAAGCGTTGATATCAAAATATTAGTTGTCATGAACTCCAAAAAAACTGACTGCGGAGGAATTTAGCATACTTGAAAATTTTCTTCAGAATTTGAGCGATTATGATGTTCGACCTAAGAGGGGAATAAGTAATAAAAATATTTCACTTACCATATTTATTTTTACCTTTTATCGCAAAAACTGAATCATACCAAGTAACGTCCGTAAGGTAGAAATTAATGGCGCTTTTTAGAACTATTTCCGTCGTTTCTGTCTCCTGCGAAGAAAAGAAGTTGTTTTAATCGATGAGAAAGTATCGATGGCGGTCGCTTATCAATTTAAAAAGGGTGATGTAAAGCGATATCTAAACAAAGCAAACAAAAACTAAATCATTAATTAGTACCATTACAAATCAGATCAATAACTACAAGAGAATGAAGAAAAATGCCAGCGAGAGAATTTCAACGTTGCAATATGGAATTCTTCTCCATTGCCCGTTAATTTAAAAAGAGAGCTTCTAAAGAATTTTGTTAATCGTTCAAAGACGGAGGCGTAAAAAACCGATTTCCCTGTTATTCTACCCCTAAAATTCATTTATAAAACGGATACAAGCATGCATACACATATGCACGCACGTTAATGGCGAAAAAATTCACGTTTGTAACTGCGCTTAGAGTATAACAATACATTTTCCTCAAAACTAAACAAGTGATCGTAATGTTGTTATGGAAACTTGAAGTCTCTTTTGCATTTCTTCCTCGAGTTGAATACAAAAATGTGAGGTTAAAAGTATAAATAAAAGAAGACTAAAAGCCTCAGATCTCGTTAAAATCGTTATGCCGAGGCAGAACTCGTAGCTCTTTTCAACTTGCCGTATGAGAGTCATAAATTCTGAGGTACCTCTTAATTTCGGGCCATTAAGCTACTCAAAACACGAGCACTACCACTCGAACATAGGCATCTACAACGCGGTTGTTCTGGAGTCATTTTTACAATTGGACAGTTCATTGCGGGAGAACGACTGAGGCAGGTCGGAGGAGGGCGGAGGGAAGGAGGCGGAGGAGGGGTCTCGGTGGGCGTGGCGGTAAAGGGAGACGAGAGACGTTTGTGGGTGATAATTAGAGGGGAGATTGACAGAATGGGAGTGGGGAATAGGAGGAGGAGGAGGGAAGAGGGGGAGGAAGTGGCGAGCTGGAGGTTAAGAGGGGAGGGAGTGGACCGGGGAAGAATGCGGAGAGACAAGATCTGTGAGAAGAAAGAAGGGAGGGAGAGAGAGGGAGATAGGAGGGAGGCGGAGAGTGGGAGGGGGGAAAGGGGGAGGGAAGTGGAGGCTAGGTGAAAAGAGGGGTCGAGTAGGAGGAGTGATTAACGCTGCAACCGATGTTCCTTGTGGTGCAGCGAATCATTGAGCTCAAAACGACTCATTCTGCGGAGTAAAAAAAAGACGCTCAACTGCAATGTAAATTTTGTTCCGAGGCCCCGTTGATGTGTAGGTAAAAGAAATAGACCTTTCCGTGAGGACGGAGCCTGAAATGTTTCGTTGACAAGGGGCTGTGGCAATCGAATGTGTGCAAGAACGATCGCCGCGCTGCGTCAGCGATTTCGCAATTACTAAAGCGTTATCAACGTGGCTGGATTTAGGAATTTAATTTGGATCGGTTACGGATATTTTTCTGAAAAAGTTTTGTGCGGCTAATTTCGATTTACTGTCTGAATAAATAAGCGGACGCATAAGGGAATGTCTTCTAATGGCTTTTAAGTATTTTTTTCGCGACTTCTCAGTTTATGACAAGTTTTGAAGGAGCATTTCCTGCTCTAATCCTTAGATCTATTCGTGTGCTCGATCTATTTAAAGACTCCTGTGGTTATAAAATGAACCGGGAGACGCCATAAATGGTTAACCGCACAAAAAACAGCAATGAAAGATTATTCCGCGGAAAAAAGCTGCGCGACCGGTTATTTTTTGTCGAAAGAAAGCTTTTCTTCGTTCGGATTCTTTTTTTTTAGCTAAATATATTTCATCCAAAATATATTTTCCCGATTGAAATTCAAGAGCACAGAAGTCATTAAGGAATCCGCTTGAGATATTTTATGGAGTAGCAGAGGAGAAATGTTTTGCACAGAAACCTTAATGAACGTTGGAATTCGATGTGCTTTTCATTTATTATTCTTGTCAGAAATTGTGCCTATTTAATAAGCTGTTCACAGTCAATAGAATTTATTAAGAGAAATAACTTTGTGCGCAAGTGAAGTGCGCGAAAATGCATATTTTACATATATTTTTCTTAATAATTTATTCATACGATAGGCGTTTGAATGTATTTAAATATGAGAAAAATGGATACGAAACTCTTGATGTTGAATAAAATCCGCAATTTCATTGCCTTGATCTGAAAAGGCGAAGCATGAAGGAGTTAAAATTTACTCAATATAACAAAACAAACTAGTATTTCGTCCGCGTTTGGGCGGATGGTGGAAACCTTTGGGTTTTTCCCCGATGAAAAAATCTCATTTTTGGTAGCTTCTGAGATATTTTATTTCTTTTTTTGTTTTCACAACGGTTTTTGACTTCCTGGAATCGGCGAAGTGTCGATATAGACTTCCGGGTCTCTATTAAGAACGACGCCGATGGTTCCAGAATTTCACATGGCGCCACGTCGCGTCGTCCCAAATATCTTTGTTTTTTTTTTAAAGGCATCGCTTCTCAAAAATTTCCACTTTCGAAATTTGGCCATAGTCTTCCTCGGCAATAAAATTTAATGACATTACATCGCCAAATTTTATTTAATAATTTTCCTTTCCAGATATTCGAGAAATGAGCAGACTACATTTATAGTGGCAGTTAGAATTCTGAAAAAGACGTTCGTAGAAATTTGTAATATTAATGCAAATAGCACGTTAACTTTTTTAGGTAATTGATTTATTTTTAATAAAATTATTTCATTAAAATCTTATCGATGTTGCTATCTCTTCTGACTGAAATATCTTTAATCGTATCAAGAGTAGAATTTCAGGGAATATACTAATATTGGTGCCAATTTATTATTACATTTAAATTGAGATTATCTTTGATTTTTAGCTATTGGTTATGAAATAAAACTTTCAAAAATATTTACTTGAGAGATTTATGACCATATTTATATAATAAGAAAAACGCATGCAAAAAATACGCCACTCCTCTTTCTCACTCGCCGCATAGTGCTGACTTTTTGTCTTTCTTTTTAAAATAATTTTTAAATAAATCTTGATTTTATTCATGCCTGTGAAAATATTAACTTTAAAAATGCAAACGTCCTCAATTATCCTCCTACCGTAGGCGATCAAGCCCATAAGATCTTACACCCATTCTCATTCTAGTGAAATGATCCGCTGGATAATATGCGCTGTAGTATCTGATGTATGGTACTTTCATGCGCAGGTTTTACAAATCTTTACATTTTTTAACGCTCCCGTTAGCTGAAGAACAGTGCAAGAGGTCGAGACTGTCTCAAAGACCAGAAAGTCCAAAGGGAAAGTATGCTGCATCGGAGTTTCGTAATATTTTGTAACGCTTACTGGTCGAATTCTATCCTCCGATATGAGCACCTTCGATGCAGGTAAAAAGGAGGGAAAGAAGAAGCCAATGAATAGGAAGAAGGACAATAGAAAGATGGGATTCGAAAGAAAGGGATGTGAAAGGGTTTTGCGATGGGCGGATAACAAGATTGAGTGCGAGAGAGATGGCAAGTGGGATGGGAAAGTAGAGAGAAAGAAAGAGGAAGAGGTATAAGTAGTCAGAGGCAGACGAAGAAGAGTTGGAGGAAATAAAGATTAGATATACGTACTATGGGGAAGGCAGCGGAAAGAGAAGTGAGACGGAGTCAGGCAAGAGAGGAGAGAGAGAGGATAAAAAGAGAAGGCAGAGGGAGTTAAGGGATAACGCGGGAGAGAGAAGAGAGAGAGAGATTATTTGATCGGAGGAAGAGATGCCAAGTGGGCGGGGTCAGACGGGAGTCGACCCACGTGAGATGGACAGGCAAGATTGCAGCGCATCCAACTGCCCGTGAAGGTAAAACCAATGCCAGTGGGTAGAAGAAAGGATACGTACATTCTCGAGCCCGTGATTATATGCCCTTGGTAGGAGGCCATTTCCATCTCCAAAAATATTCCAGATACATTGACACTTTCATCCAGCGGCACCTCCCACCCTCTCCATTTATGCGATGCTCGCCTTTCCTCATACGGACTCTTATGAAACATTGATGCGAGCAATTGCAAACGCTTTTTCTCTAAATGTTTGTCTCGGTACATGTTCTAATTGCTTACGAGATCAAACGTTCATGTCCTATGCTATTCGATGAGATTACGTGGCCTTAACGCTTACGATATTTATTTCAGAACTATTCTCGCTGTTGAGGTATTTTATACGTCATACTCATCTGAGGCAACCTTAGAAAGGAAGCATTGCAAAGACAGTGTCTCCTTTGAAAAGCGACATAGGAAAAGATAGGATACGGGAGTCGTCTGCTATATTGAATAAAGATGTTTTGAGGAATGATCAGGGAATTGCAAAGCCCGAGACACATCTTACTTGCATGGAAAGAGCAAACGGTGTTTAAGAAAGAAACGGAATTATTCGTGACGTCATTGTATATCATCAACGCACGTTAACCGTGAATGGACTCTTATTTCACGAATGTTTCACCCAAATTGTTGCTCGTTAATGGAATTTTGTGAAGTTCTTATTAGTTAATTTGTGCAAAAAAGGCATCACTTTCGAGATGACTTCTAATAAATTATTAATAATTTAGGCTTATGTTGTTTTATTATTATTGCATTATAAATTCCTGTCCAACAATAAAATAGGGAAGTAATGTATGAAAATGTTTGATAGCAACGATGATATTATGCTATATCTTTATTATTCAAAGAAGAGGTTTTATTGGAGAGTTGATAGTGTTGGTGTTTTGCCGTAAATTTACTCGTAGGCAAAGGGTAAAACGTGGTCGCGCGATCGAAATAATCTACGAAACTTCAATTAAAAACCAGTACCTCATTTTCTAAAGTTTCACCCTCATTTAAAAATAAAACAGTCGCTTAAAACAGAAAAATAACTCATATGTGAAGTAGGAAATTCAATCAAAAAAGCGATCCGTAATTGAAATCGGCGATATTGGCGAAAACGTCAAGAGAACACAAGGTTACCGTTTGAGAAGTATCGAATTGTATCTGTTAGCGATTGCCCCAGGAATATTTTCTACTTTCGCATTTGGTTTTCTCTCACGCGGATCCGATCAGAATTCTGTGTCGCGAACGTCCTCGACTAACTGTAACAGAGCGGGGAAATAAAAAAAAAGAAGAGACTTCCACCGCACCGTGGAACCGGAGAATTGGAATTTTAAATCCTCCTCCGGCTGCATTTTTTCCCCGATGGATCCCACAAACAGAGAAGAAAAACCGAACCGTTTAGTTCGTTCTGTACCGTAGACGTCGTCAAAACCGCCCTCCTTCCATCCCGCTCGCTCGCCACCCTCCGTATCTCTTCCGAAAACGTAACGCAGCAATCGATTCTTCTTTTTTTTTATTCGACACCTCTGGTCCGTGTACTAAAAATAGAACTTGTAAGAGAGAGAGAGAGAGAGAGAGAGAGATGAACATTCCACAGCAAGGAAGTGCTTTTTCCACCTTTATCTCTCTCTCCCATGCATCTGCATCTCTCATCCGTCCCGACCCACCCCCCTTCTCCCCCACAAACACTCTCCTCCTTCTGCGCCCTCACAAAACGGTTCTTCCCTCGCCTTTCTCAACCCCTTCCATCCGCGACCCCATGTTCCCCTTTCGTCACTCCCCTACCCTAATCTAAACTCTCCACCTTCCTCTTCCCCCACCTCCACACTTCTACTCACCTTCCTCCTCCTCTCGAACCTTCGCCTAAATATAATTCTTTTCCTCTTATATTCCTCACCCTCCGAGCATTCTGCCACCCTCCTCACCATCCCCTCCCTCCCCCCCCGCCCCCCTCCCACCCTACACACACTCTCTCCCCCGAACAGCTGCCCCTTCCTCTCACCGACAACGCGTGCTCCGCGCAGCATTCTCTTTTCTACCGTACCTCTCTCTCCCGCCAAACCTTCCGGCCGGCGCCAGCTTATCCACCACTGTCCTTGCTGCGAACAGGTTTTTTCTGGACGCCCACATCTCTCCCGTAAGGGGTGGGTTAAGAAATGGACGGAGAGAGAGAGAGGGAGGAACGAGTGGAAAGGACGGGGGTTGAGAAAGCGAAGGAGGGGAAGAGAGAGGGAGAGGGGACAACGGAGAGAAAGAGAGACGGGATGCTGTGGATTCTATTGTGTGACGGGTTGAGGAATAGAATGGCGAGATGGTAACGTTAGAAGGGGTGGAGGAGGAGATGGGTTAGGATGGGGAGGAGGTTGGGTGAGGGGGTGGATGACAAAGGGGGACGAGAGGAAGAGGTGGCGCGGTGAGGCGAGTGGGTGGGGAAGAGAGAGAGGGCAGAGTATGAGGAGGGGATGGAATGATGGATCCGGGCGGCGCCAGGTATGATGGACCCGAGGGCATTTGGCGTCTGCTGATTTCGTGTTGCGGCCGACAGAGAGCGGTACCTTGGTCCATCGGATCTCAACAGTAGGGAGTCGATGGGGTCAACATATTATAGCCACTCTCAGACGATGTCTGTCTGTGTGTGTGTGTGGCGTCTTCCTCTTTTTGCTCTCTCTTTCCTCCGAACCTCTCTCTCTTTCTTTAGCTCGCTCTTTCCTCGCGTTTTCGCGAACTCGATTCGCTCGCGGCTTCGTCTCTGCTTGACTTTTATGCGCCTCGTTCCTTGGGTTTCTCGCTCGCTCGTTCGTTCCTCTTCCTCCCTTTCCCATCCTCCTCTCTCTCTCCCTCCCCATTCTCTGTCTCTCCCCACCTCCTCTCCCTCCCCTCCTCTCTCTCTCTCCTCATCCTCCCTCTCCCCCTCCTCCCGTCCCTGCTAACGCCTGGCCAACATGTTTTCGTCCACTCGAAGTGATAGTAAATGTACGTGTCTTTATTTTTTTTAGCATTGTACAGACCGCTTAACGGCCTGTGGATTCCTTTCCATCTTTGGAGCATTTGGGTTCTTTTGCCAACGAAAAGCTCCTTTTTTATAAACGTGTGACTTATGATTCGCTTAAACGGATTAGATAGGAATTATTTTAAAAATTTCCCGGTGTTTGAGCCCATTTTTCAGAATTTTAAGACATCAATCACGTCGCGCTTCAAGTAAATAATTCTCAGGTTTTGAGACATTTTCATATATCAAAGAACGGTGCTGCAATATGAAAGTCTTGCTAATTTGTCTGTGCCATTTTATGTCAGTCCTTTAATGAATGATAAGGTTAGCCCGATAAATCATTTTCTGAATGATTTTTGTAATATTGGTTTCATGCATACCTATTTTTCGTTCTTTTTTATGTTATTAAAAAGAGTGAATATATTATAAATAGGTTTTTATATAGGTAATCTAAAAAGAAACATAATTTAAAACTTTTTCAAATGATCTCAAATTTAAGACTTTGGTGTAATAGTTATTTTTAGAATTTCCAGAAAGCTGTAAAACTATGCAGGTAGTGAAGATTATAAAGGGATTAGACTCATTAGTTAAATAAGGAGAAAGTATTATAATCATAGAGTTAATTGATTCAGGCATGAATTCGTGGAAGTATGAAATATTCATAATAAATTAAACACACCACTTTTCCGCAAACTTTAAAATTTGTGAAAAAGTCTCATTTTTTATGAATAATCATAGAGCTTTGTCGTTTATACAACATTGCAGCAATCAAAAATGTAAATAATTTTCTCGTAGCGAACCACATGTTAAAAGAGAAATTGTTCATTTTGTATGAATAGATCTGAACAATTTCGGAAAGTTCAATGCGGTTATGACATCACATACTACATTCCTAAGTGAATATTTGTACTTATCGCTTTATTGAAATTAATTTTCATTTATGCTTTGTTCGAAATAGTTAAAAAGAAATTATCAAACAGATGAAACAGGGTTCTTCTCAAACTCATTCCACAGCAGTATTAATCTGTCAAATTTATATGTATCATTAGTTTTTCTTTCAACATCGCTTTTTCGTCCATAAAACTCCACAAAATATCAGCAAATATAAATAACGGATTTATGCGATTAATGATCATTTATAATTTAATAATCACGGACCTGTCAATGGACAGACTACCTATGATGATGATGATGTATAGTATTGTCTTTAAACTTGAAGGAAGGAAATCATCTGTTTTGCGGCGCAGTAGGGTGTCGACCATCCTGACGCAAAGGTCGCGTTTCGAATCCCGTAATGGACATAGGCATTTTATCTATCGTCAGACTAATTTATTTCGATGGCTCTTGGTGCAGCCATTGCAATAATTGTAAATAAATAAACACTTAAGTAAGATAGAGCTATCATTTAGGCGTTTAAAACGTTTGCACGAAATGGATGAGACACTGATATTGTGAAAAGAAGAGGCAAGTGTGTTCACCATAAACGACGCGATGCAATATGAAGGTCACATTTGGAGAAAATAAAACGGCTACGAGGGTGGAAGGGACGATGGTGATCCGCGAAAGGGGGTAGATAATTAAGACGGGATTGAAAAGCGAATTAAAACCGATTAAAGCCGAAGGATGTTTAAAAAAATTGAAAGAAAATCCATTTAAGAAAATAAAAATTAATCTAAAAACGCGTAATTAATCCTGAACAGCACAGGAAGGCTATATAAATAACGTGATTCAACCTTGATTGCAATTCGTCACGCTCGTAAGAAGACCGTAGGGCGATGTGGAATGCTTAAATATATTTTGCGAAAACCTTCGCAGTGCGCGTTACCACGCACAGTAAAGCACATTTGAAAAATCTATGACCGTGTTTCTGTGCGCGTAGAACGTTCATCATAGTCATTCTACCTCCTGTTAGATTTTTTGCTCATCCAACCAAATCTGTATTATTCAAAGCCTTTCTCTTCGCCTCTCACACCTTATTCTTTCTTTTAATGCATTGTATATGCCTTTCCTATTCTTACCTCTCTGGCTCTTTTCTAACATCTTTCCTTCTACGACTTCCTTCAGCAGATCGTGACCTTTCTAAAGTTGACCCACCCATTTCCTCTGTCTATCCCTTATTACTCTAATTAAGGTCCTCCCTTCTCCTGCTATATACAAAACTTCCTCATTTGTTTTCGCGTGGAATGTCACGCATGTGATAATCCTTAGCTTCTTATTCTTCGTTGGTAACAGTGTTTTGTTGCAATAATCGAAATTATTAATAAACATACAGCACATATTTTAAAAATGTGAATAGATACCAAGTGATAATCATTTCTCTACCAGTTGCGCTACTGCCATTTATTTAATCTGTTTTAAAGATTATTAATTGAATTTTTAGACGCAAATTAAGCTCGAAAACAACTGTGTTAGTACGCGCAAATGAATGAACGAAAATGAGTCTAACTCAAATAAGGAAGATGTTGAGCTTCTGACGGGTTTTGCAAGGAAAGAGAATCTTCGGAGTAAAAGACGCTGGCGCGTGATGCATTTCCTAAATTAATTTTACAACCGACACAAAACATAGTGGAGGAATCAACGAATTTTCTTTCAAATATCTGAAAAATATACATATTTATGTGTAGGTTATTGAAATTTATTGCGGTAATTGAACTTCCACGTTATCCTAGCATATTCTGTCTATTTTTTATTCTAGTGCATCACATGCGAATGTTATGTATTAAAACACATCGATTAATAATGCATTTCCAACTTGAGTTTAATACAACCCGTTAACAACTCCTCTAGCGAAAGAAAATTTTTGCATGGAAGCAAATTCAATTCCGATCTGTATTTGGAAAGTATTTGCTTTTTCCTCGGCCGCCACATTTCACCCAAACGCCGCGTCGAAGAGGGAATGTAAATAAATTACTGCCATAACAATAAACGAATTCCTAAGCCGTGGCATGAGTAAGGTGAGTCAGAAGAGTGAAGAATGCCCCACGAAGGCACACTCAAGGATATTATTCAAGTTTCTCGAAGACCGAGTTTTCAAGCGTAAAAAATATTTTGCATCCTGCTGTGGATTCTCGAATTTCTATGCGATTTCGTCATAGCGGGATCGTTTCGAAACAATTGCCGTCCGCCATTGACAAAATAACACGAATGCACATCGCATCTCCAAACCGACGCTCATTTGTTTCCGCGAAAACCTCATCGGGTCGTCGACACAACGCTTCGAAGCAATTTAATGTCTACATGTGTCAAAGTGACGGATGGACTTAGCAGCTTCGTTTAAACGTTCATTTGTCCGCACGAAACCTCATCGAAGGTGGGGAGAGGGAAAAAAAGAAGGCTTTCCGAGCGAACGTGCTTGAAAGAGGGTACATATATCTATTAAGGTGAATGGAGGTTGACTCAGTGGAGAGAAGGAGAGATAAAAAAAAGAGGCAGGAGAGGAGTTTATAACGATGATGGAATAACTGCTGCGAGTAGGAAGGAGACGGATAGAGAGAGAGAGAATGGAGAAAAGAGAGAGAGAGAGAGGAGAAGGATATGTTCCAAGGGAGTTGGAGTGGGGGAAGAGAAATGTGGAAGGGTTGAAGGAATAAGGGAGAGGAGGGGATGTGATAGAAAAATGCGTCCTGTTGGTGGAATGGGAAGAGGAGGAAGGGAAGCAACTAGGAAGAGGGAGGGAGGGAGCGAGGAGGGATGGGAGCTGTAGGTTAGGGAGGAGAAGGGACAGGGAAAAGATATCGGCGGGGTTGGGGTGAAAGGGAGGGAGGTTGAGGTGGGGGGGAGGGGGGTGGGGGAAAGAGAGAGGAGGAGGAGGAGTGTGTGGTGGATGATGGGGTTTGAAGGGGGAGAAGGGCAGACAGAATGAGTAAATACGCTTAGTTCGTGTGTGGAGCAAAGTGTGACTTCTTTGTCTTTACGTTCCCTTTATTTTTTGTGCCTATCTCTTCCTACCTCTCCCCTCCCACTCCTTCCCCACCCTCCCCCTCTCCCCACCCCACCCTCCCTTTTGGTCCCACCACCCCCCAACTCCCTCGCCCTCATCCCACCCGAGACCCCTCCTCGGAATTTTTTTTATCACTCGCATCGAACCATTGGATTCGATCTTTTTTAGTGTTTTTTATTCCGAACCTTGCGTAGCTTCATATTTTGTTTTCCCAGACTAAAAGTATAAAGCATGGGCATTCGCCGATCTTGGCACTTCAGTCAGCCGTGTGTGCTCCACCACTTCGCACGTAAACGCGAATCCTTCTCTCTCTCTCTCTATCGCCTTACCTCTCTCTGTCTCTCTCTCCTCTCTCTGTCTCTCTCTCCTCTCTCCCTTACCGTCCGAGTCTCCCTCGCTTTCTCTGGCTCTGATTCCTGCTGTTTACCTCCTCCTCCCTCGAGGAACACTCGGGAGAGAGAGAGAGAGACGGTTTATCCAGTCCGTGTTGACAATACCTCGTGTGAATTGTTGTGTCCCCAGAGAGACCGTTATACCTTCGCCTTCCTATGCACTGAGAGCCTTAATCTGCGAAGATTTATTGGTGAGTGCTGTCTCTTGTATATTCTATAATAAAATTGGCATCGCCTCGTGGTTTTATTTAGCGAATTTCTCGTCTCATTCGGTATTTAAGATTTTCGGTTTTAGTATTTCTAACGAGTCGGTTACACGGCTGTGTGTTCAAGTTAAATCGTATTCCGTTATGATTTATAAGAGTTTATGGTATTAAAATATCAACAGATTCTTGTTCATTTCACCGGCTATACTTTCCTGTGTTATTTTCATGGCTGGTATGCACATATGCTGGGTTATTTAGGTTTTGGGATGCTATTTTATTTTGTCGTCGCCATTTATTTCGCGGTCGGTTTATTTCTTGTTTTTTTTAAACAATCTATTTGGTCGTGAATGTTTCGCTTTGAATTTATGAAAGGATATCCTCATTCCCATACTTTCATATTACCGCGATTGAAATTGTTTCACGTAACCTTTTCTAATAAATGCTTTCATTGTGTGCCACGAATTGCCAAAGGAGTTTGTATGTATTTAAAATCTTGCAGAATTAAGTTGAGATTTCAGTCGTGTCTTATTGACTGAAAATTTTGAATATTCGAAGATATTTGATACCGTTGGAATCATCTACTTGCGGAATTGAAGTTATTATCACCTTCAGTAATTATATCTGTTTCTGCCTTTTATAGACGTTCGAGTTATAAGTGCTCGAGTTTATATTTATTTTACTTCTTATGTAAAAAACAGTGGGTTCTAAATTAACTGAATTTAAAAATTATTGTTGCCCTGACTTGTGATTAACGTGTGTTTAAGAAGAAGTTCAGATAATACTATTTCCTGAGCTTCCATTGATTAAACACAAAAATTACAACTATTTCTCGCACAATTCTGGTGAAATTAAACCAGCAACATTGTGTTAATTAATTATTTTATCTTATGGTCATTGTTTGTACAGCGAATCAGCGGGATAATTTTGGAATAACTAATTTAATCCCATGTTAGATGCATATCATAAAACACACGGTAATATCACGAATACATTTTATATAAAAATTATCGATTATAATTGCGACAAAACCAAACACTGAGTCAATATTTCATTCTCTTCGCAGAATAAAAATGAAATCCTCAACAAGAAGCATTCTCATTCAGTTAATAATTACAGCGATGACCACAGCTACGTTAGCAGCTGAGAGAAGCAATAACTCAACCTTTGCGACGTCTAATTGTGTGAGACAGAGTTTGGTGAGTCACTTTTGGCATGTTACCAACTGCACCTTGTATGTGTGTCGTAATAATAATGCAGAACTTTAATTATAGACCCAAGCGTGTTCATATGTCATATGGTGGACGAACATGCAATCGGTCCCGTGTCATTCCAAAAACACGCGAGTAAAAAATGATTTTGTTAGTCAATACAGAAACGAAGCACTCGTTCAACCGAATTATTTCAATATGTATATATTCAATGAGGCATTTAAATGTAATTTCAAAAATGCGTTGAATGTATTTCTGTAGCATGGGAATGTTACATATTTGCTTAAATAAAACCAATGCTTTATTGCCCAAAAATGTTCTATGCAGTCGATTTTTTATTGTCTCTCAGAAACAGAAATTGAATAATAAATAATATGTCGCAGGTCACGCCAAAAGGTATATTTTAAAATTAAAAAATTAAGAAAGATTCTTGTGAAACACTTAAAAAAAACATGATATTCTTTAAATTATATTAATTATTAATTTAGATTACGTTTCAACACCTTGGTGACCTTCCAGTTAATTGGTCAATGTTCTCCTCTAATTTTAAAAAGTATATATTTGCGCGATACTTCAAAGATAACCGGATACAAATTTATATTTTATAAATATTTTTTTAAATTAATCATTTCAGTGCTATCACTCCTTGGATTGTTGCATCGGATGTTGCATAGAGTCACAATGTGTGGAAGGTAACGGTATTTCTACTTTTTTCTCTTTAGTTTTAGATTTCTTAAAGGTTGTTGCACATTTCATTGAAATTGAAAAATATAACTGTAAAATATTAATTAGTATAAACATTTTTTTGCAAG
Source organism: Uropetala carovei (assembly GCA_036926305.1). Taxonomy (NCBI): domain Eukaryota; kingdom Metazoa; phylum Arthropoda; class Insecta; order Odonata; family Petaluridae; genus Uropetala; species Uropetala carovei. The sequence continues at coordinate 9,615,553 of JAXCHB010000054.1, read as the reverse complement.
GGTAGCGAGTCCAGTTAAAATTAAATATAATCTGAAATCTTCGATATATTGGATATACATGGATTCAATCAAAGAATGCCGTATATTAAATTAGTAGACATTGTGTATTATGATACGTTAACTTAGTTGCCTGTAGATATGCTGTATTACTTGAAGGTCACAAGCTATCTGGGAAAATTGAAGGCCATCTTTTACGATGGTGAAAATGGTTTACTTTATCCACCTTCGCTTAATTTGTTTAATTTTTTATATTAAAATGGATTAAAGTTGTATAAAGAGATTTTCTGTTTCCACTAATAATCTCTATTTTTTAAAAACAAATCGTGCGTTATCATAAAAAATTTTCCTATAGAAATTAATTTTATTGGCTAATCACATTTCTAGACAGATTTAGCATCATCATGTATAAGACAAATACTGCTTTCAATCAAAGAATGGGTATAGTATTTACTAATTTTTTGGGCATGTAGGATTGTTTCTAATCGATTTTTTTTGTTTAGCTTTCATTGTGTCATCTATCTGAAAGATTTATTTTTGAGAACTTTTAAAAGGAGAGGTTGGACTAGGGAAGGATAAATAAAAAACAATTTGAAATTACTTTTGCGGAAATTTAATCTTTAATTGTCATTTTTTCTTTGTGAAATTTAAAATAAAATAATTATACCACATACACGTAGAGATTTTCAAAATTTCTTTGCTACATATTGCCCTTCTAATGAATTTACGCAGGGTGACTATCCGGTGTTAGAACCGATCAACTAAGGTTTGTATTAATTATTGCATTATTTTCTAGAACCGATGAAGGCCAAATAGCTACGTTTATATTTTTATTCGTTTAAACACCTCTTTCTAGTTCATATCTCATGCCAAAAGGACCATTTTATAGATAAGGAAAAAATTTTAACCCACACCTAGCAGTAATGCCGTCTTTGCTTTTGTAACACCCACACTTTTTTCCAAAAAAATTCCTTCGAAATACGGGGTGCGAAAATTAAATGGATTTTTACCATTGCTGAGATGGAAAATCAGTGTTTGCCGCGTATTTTGTACACAATTTTTTTTTCAAATATCCTATAGTGTATACGTATATACGCTCAGCAATTCATGTATTTGTTTTTCAAACTTTTGATATTGAAAGTAGGAACTTTTTCGGATCAACCAACCTATTGTATCGAGAAAGTGAGGAAATCCCCATACTTGAACCGTATAACCTATAGAGAAAATTAAAGTAATTTACGCTATAAATTCTTAATTATTGTCAACCAAAGCCTTTGAATTCCTCAATGCCCCTCAATATATTCGAAACACACGGATTCCCAGAAATTTTACATTTTCTTTGCCTGCTGACTTTCAAGACGACCTGAATCAATTAAACATTCTCCGCAAGTCAGAGAGATTTTTATAGCAACGAAAAACATAATCTTCTGATGACAATTTGAAACGAAATAGTTATCAAAGTCCCTCATTGGTGTCCTCCGATGGCCTTTAAACGGCGTATTGTAGCGAAATTGCGGAAGCGTTTTGTGAGCGATCCCGGTATCGATGAGTGGGCCCGTAAAATAAGCAGGTATGTCTGGATATGGGCCCCAAAAATAAAACATTTTTAGTCTATTTTTCCAGCCATCTCTTGCTTTCCGTCATACACTTTTTTTCAATTGTCTATTTACACAATTTCAGCGTCATCTCCATTTAAGATCGACGTTGTGCAGATTTTGTTTTATTCCTCTGTTGCCTAAAAAAAATGCAAGTATGGAAAAGTGCAAAAGTTACACTGCAAATTTCAATTTAAATATTGTGAAAGGCGCAGAAAAGTTGCAATGCGGAAAATTTTACGGATTTTATATTTTTCATGTATTTAGTTTAAAAAAAGGAGTGCTGACATTACAAGCACGCCGGGATTACTAGAGCTGATACGGTACATACATAAGGAAATGTCCAGGGGTTAACTTATTGTTAGACAAATACTCTTGGTAACGAGGGACTCTTCACACTGATAGCTGAGATAGAGGTATGAAAACATTTGAGGTAACTGTTTTCATATCTCTTCGATTTCCTGTCACGTGCTATAGTACCAACTTTTAGGACTATTTTTCATTGCCTCTGACGTTCGTCGCGTAACCTTTGCACCAAAAAAATGCGACTTCGTAATTTATATACCTGGCGTCTAAAATTAAGAAAATAAATAAACTTGCAGATATTATCATTAATTGGGGCGTATGCGAATCTTTTATTTACCTCATTCGCGATTTTGCGACATGATTCCGTTGCAGATGCGGCCACGCCGTGCCCCGACAAGGACGTAGCTCGTAACTGTTCCATGATGCAGTGCGCAGGTGCGGACGAGGAGTGCGTCCAAGAGCCGCGCTTCTGCCTCCTTCCGCCTCCGGAGAGCCCTTGCCCGCAGCCCCTGCCCGAGTGTCGCCCGAGGAGGCTGAGGCCGCAGGAGGGAGGCGAGGGTCGGAGGGGCGCAAGGCCCACTCTCCCCCCTCTGCCGGTTCAATACCCGGAGTGAAGGGGGCCGTGGAAACGAATCTTGGAGGCGGCAAATGTGGGGCCAAGAGAGAGAGAGGGAGTTTCGAGAGAAGGAAATGGGGGGGGGGGGGGAGGAAGTGGGGAAGAAGGTCCCAAAGCTATGCCGTAAGAGTGGAAGGATAGGTCGGAGTGTGGGAGAGGTTTTTTTTTTAATTACTCGGCCGAAAACGGATTCGTAAATGACACGCCATTCCAGGAGGAATTTCGCCATCCATAAAAGTAATATTTTCGGAAGAGAGAAAAAGTTACAACCTCCGATGCGAATTGCGCAGTAGCTCAAAAAATGAATCGCTTCATCTCCCACTCGGAAGACCTTTCCACTTCCTGATCGCGCATTTTGATTAAAAAAGAGATGGAAAATCTTGACCGAGCTCGATCACTTCCTATGGATGATTATTTATGTATACTTTTTAAAACAATACTTTCTCTATGCTACGTATATGGAGAAAGTAAAAACCTCTCTATGAGTATGATTTGAGTAAAGAAAAGTACTTTCGGTCAGTTTTTCACTTTTTCTCGAAAAAATTATTTCATTGTACATGCCAATAGATGCCTATGTTCCGCAGAAATTTTTGCATGTTACTTGTGGTATTTTTTCTCATTGTAACTACAACTGCTTTGTAGATAGTCTGCTGGTGCAAGTGGGTCATAGTTACGAAAGCTGAGAGACGATTTTTGGGTCAATTTCATTCGGACCTACTGCTTGAAAAAATGAGTGATTTTCCGAAATAGGAAAATTTTGCCTTTCTTCGATTGGACCGATTATGAGCAATATTGCCTCACACAATACTTCATGTGGTATTCTTATTTAATAAAATCCTATGTTAGAATAATGTGTGGTTCCAATTAGAAATCATCTTTTGTTTTATGTAAAATTTTAATTAAATAAATTTATTTAATTGAAGAACTCATATTATGAAACAGTGAAAGAATATTAAGTGATTAGTCATAATTAGTGTGTAAGTAGACATTTATTTTCCCAAAAATAATGCTGTGTGCAGGGTTAATTATGTTTATTGGCAATGAATGTTTCTCAAAGAATTTGAATCTTATAACACCTATTTATAATGCAATAATATTTCAGAGCTAAGCGGCACCGAAAACATTTTTAGAAGTTTACAGATAAGAATTGTATGAATCACCATACTAGAAAAATTGAAAATTTCGTCGAGAGCATCAGGTTTACTGTATAAATGATGTATATAAAATTTATTTAAAATTAATTCCTGATCAATATCACGGACTTTGGCTTGAAAATGCATAAATTAGTTCTGGCTCTTTTTTTTTAATCATGAAATTCCTCAAGTTCAGTCGAGTCTTGAGCGCTGATTTTATCAAAGTAGAATTGCAAAGACAATAAATGACTTTAAGTGGATCAAAATTTGCTTTTCTCACCCGTTTACTGTGCCATGTTAGAATAATAAGAAAAATCGCATTATATATTTATTAAAGTTTTCAAGAATAGGAAATTTCAGAAAATCCAGAAAAATATTTGAGCATCCGAACGGGTTTCGTTCCCAACCATTCGGAAAATGCATTTAATCACACTCTTTGAGATCTCTGATAAAATATGAGGGAAGAATTTTGAATTAATTGCAAAATAGTGTAAATATTTTGCACGGAAATGTACTAAGGTACCTAAATATCTTTCTTCGTTTCAACATTATCTCATAATAAATAATTCTATCTAAAATAAATTGATACAGAAGAATGATTTAGAATTTTTCTAGCACAATTGCAATATCATTGCTATCACCTCTGACTTGCCTCAACCCGACATTTTATTTTTCCCTCTGACTCGCTCAAATCAGTTTTCCGAACTCTTTTCGTAACGACTGACAAGTTTCTCTCCACGATCCAGCTAGGTTTATTAGTGTATTCTTCCATTTTAAAATGCTTTTCCTAACAGTCAATTGTTCTGCCACTGCAAATAAATTAGACCGAATTTCCTTTTCTGAATTTCTTTCTTTATAGCTTCTTCAGTGCATATACCACGGAAGATTTTATGGCAGAACCGAAGGTCTTTTGGAAATTAAAAAAATCTGATGTGGCCAACACATGACTTTCTCCATATTTGGGATATAGATATTTAAATTATTATGAATAACATTATAAGACAAAATTATTATTTCGTATCCTAAAAGAATACAGTCGTCCTTACTGCCTTAAATTAGGTATATTTTGAATGTTTACCGAATTTACCGCTGTATACTGGAAATTTACGAATAAGCAAAATATCTCCGAAATGGATGGTTCTACGAAAATTTGTTTCAAACAAAACTTGGAAGAAATATTATTTTTTACAACTCTGGTCCACACGATGACCAATTACGACGTTTTTAAGGAGATATTTGACGGAAACCGAAAACACCGATTATTTATAAATAATTCCTAAACAATAATTGCTATGGAAAATTGTTTCAAATGAAAGTTGTAGAAAATTACATTCTCTATAACCTTTGTATAGAATTGTATATACAATAATGCTGTTTTAACGGAGAAATATCGCAAAAACCGAATCGGGTTTCGAATAAACCTCGACTTCCCGTTAACCGTTATTGTCCAAAAACTAATCAGTTCTTTGTACCCATACCAAAGTGTTATATATGAAATTTGGTATCGATATGGCAAGTACTTTTTGAGTTAGAGCGCCCACAATCACATACACACACGCACACGCACACACACACACAGACATCATTCCGAAAATAGTCTAAACGTGTTCTATGGACCTCAAAACGTGTATTTCCGTTGAAATCTCGAAGTCGATTTTTTTCGTGATCACAATACTTTCCCATTACTACATATGGAGAAAGTAAAAAGATACATTAAATGTATTGGAACAATGACATTATTCATTGAATTCATTAACGGCCATGTCGCTGTTGCTCTGGCTGTATAGGACAAGAAAGACCAGTACAAGGCTAATTATCGAAATCTTTTGGAGGCATGGTTTGAAGGGCAGTAAGAAAGTGAAAAACACCTGGACGCTTTTATGTTAGGACATCATAAAACGTCATTTTCTTCCACACGATTCGTACGTGCATTGGGATCCAATGCGATACTCGGTGGAGCAATATATTGGAGGCGTAGGATAGAGTGAGTGAGAGAGAGGAAGTGGAGGAAGGTGAAAGGGGAGGAGAGGTAGGAGGAAGTGGGGGGAGAGAGGCCAGTAACCTCCGTAAAAGGGGAAAGTGAGTGGAAAAGAAACGAAGGGGATTTGGGAGAAGAGCTGCCCCGAGCTACGGTGAATACACTGTCAGTGTGTATTTGGGGATTTCGCTCGTCGTAAGAGATATCAACCTGCCCTCGTTAGCTGGAGCGCACGTTAAAACGCGAAGAAGGGATGTATGTAAGCACGCAAGATGTTTCCCAATACATATTAGAGTTAACACTTTAGCTAATGGTATCCGGAAGCTCTCTTGGATTGACTGTAATGTTTTCATTTATATGCAAATGCTGAAGCAGTTACACTAGAATGTTCTTGAATTCTTCTTGATTTAGCAACATCTTAATATTTCAAGACTAAAATGTTCTTCGTTTTACTTCTTGATTTAGCGATAACTTTATATTTCTATAGCCTGGACTGAAGTTATTTCCTATTCGAAAGTGAAACATTCACGGAAGTATAAATGGCATAGAGCTAATAAATAGAAATATAAACAATGAGTGATATGTGAAATCGCTCTCATAATAAAATTGCACCGACATTTTTAAGATACGAAGTTAATCCTTATACGCATGGTATAAAAAGATAGTAAAAATTATACGGTGTTCCCAAACTAAAGAATGGAAGCACGGCATATAGGATTAGATAAGAATGACATTTTTACGCTAATTCAATTGCAAAGAGATACAAAAGTGTGACGACAAGCAGATCTACTCCGCATAATGATGCAGTTTGAAGATATAAAATTTAAAAGAGTATGCTAACTTTACCGTGCATTAATAATTAGTGACTTATTTTGGTTATAATTTGCATTTTAAGATTGAAATTAATAATCATTTAAAAACGAATATGATATGCCAGCGCTCATTAAATTACTCACAATCGAAAAATGAACTAGCATTTCTCAGTTGAATCAGTGTGTACAAACGTTTTTAACAAATGAATCGCGTAAAAATATCCAAATAATAAAATTAAGTATATAATGGCTTATAATATTAAATTTGGATTTGAAATATTTCTCTAAGAAGTATTTTCAACTATATTAAAACGGTTTGTAAGAATCTACTCTGATTATATAATTCATTCCTTCGATTGTTTTAACTAAAACATGTAAAATGAATGCTTCTAATAGAAACCATAAAAATATCTTCAGAATATAATTACATAAATGAAAGGTCTGATAATATAGTTGTTACTCTGAAACCGGCGCTAATGTAAATTTAAGTGAAAGTTGGCATTTAGCATAATGTCATTCCACGTATTGACACCTTAATTATCTTTAAATACAATTAATTTTGTAAATTCAACTATAAAATTGCATTTGAAATAAGTGGAATTTCTTGCCTAATAAAAATTGTAACTTTAACTTACGGAATAATATAAATTGATGCAGATATATGCGCAGTAACAAATATTTACCCTAAAGAGTAACAATGATTATCGCTTCAGTTTCCTTCAGGATATATTATATCTGGAAGTTTTTTTATAAAATTTTATATTATAGGTATATTTTTAAATTAATTATTTTCAAGGATAGTGTAAAAATTAGTAAATATAGCTGCGGTCATCACTATTTAAAATTACCGTGCAAATTTTAAAAACAATACTACTTGCTTTGCAAATTAGAGTGCAATTAGCACGATAAAATATTTGCCGTATACTTGTATATCAAATCCATATTATTCTAAAGTTACAGTAAATTGCATATAATGCGTTATTTCGAATCATTTAGCAGAGTGAATAACGGGCGATTAAAAAAATATCTACTTAATAAATACAACTAATTGTAAGAGACAGGGACGGATCCATAAAAGGATCGAGCGATCGCCTCCGTCGCCACCCATTCGGACCCACCTATACCAACGACCCTTAATTCTGAACATCTCTCCCATTCCAGAAAGAAAATCGAAAAAATATTTTTCTCCAATATCCATAAAAAAGGGATTTTCGAACCCCTTTATAATGGAGAAACACCGTTCGTCACTCCATTGTCAGAGTCTTTCTTTCCACTTTCCGAGCAACATTTTCTGTGGCACCAAAGTCGAAGAATTTTGGGAATTTTTAGCATACTAGCTTTAATTTCACTCTTTCCCACTTTTCGGATACAGTCGATATTACTTACAAAATTGAACGGCAATCTCGAGGGAAAATTCTGCGGCTGAAGTCCTTTCCCGAGGAAAGGACTTAGCCATTATCAGTCATGATAGTTAGATGATTATCTAACCAAATGAAGGAAAGGGCTCATTTGCGCTGCTATATTGGGGTCGCTTCTAAGTTAGTTCGTGAAAATAAAAGCGCGCTTGCGTGTGACCGTGGAGAGTACTTAAACTTGAACTTTTGGAATTCACGTCACAGTTCGTTGTAGACTTTCACACGGAAGAAAAACGTCCCACCATGACGGTAAGAAATTCGAACCAAATTATTCCCAACGTGCTTCATCCTTGTGTGCGATACAGTAAATAGTAATGTATTGATTCATTTTAAATTATATCTGACTGTTATAAATTAATTCGATTTAGATGATGTAATTACGAAATTGAATTTATTTTCTTCATAAAGTGATAGAATTCGTTGCAATAAAATTTTCGATAATTACTTAATCTTAATTTTAACTGTAATATTTTAGCCTTATAGAGTTGTACATTAATGATTTTTTAACAATGCAAAATATTTTCTCAAATGGGACCTGAATTTTAAAAGTAAATTATGATTAAAGTTTTTGTTTCTAATTTTTTCGTTGAGTAAACGATTTCATCTGAATACAGTGCAAATGAGCTATTTTTCTATAGAAAAAATTCCCCCGATTGATATGTGAGCGGTTATTTAGTCTTTACCCGATACAATAGTTGGTGACCCTTAAAATTCTCATTATTTTATCGCTGTCGTTAAAGCTCTTTCGTCCATAATCGACGTTTTCATTATCTTATTTTCTCCCATTATCGCTTTCAGTTCACCCGAGCATTGTTTGGCCTCTCCCTGGCCTTCATCTTCCTTGCTTACTCCTTTGCCGCGCCAGCTGACGAGTCCTCTCCTCTCGCCGTCCTATCAAAGGAAGATGTCACCGTCGTTGATGCGGACGTTGAAATCTCCCCGTCGGCTAAACATCATCCCATCATTTACCGCCCCGGAAAATATCCAGTGAAACACGGCCACCACACCACTGATCCACATGATTGCAAGCACACTCACACGTTATTTGATCACAGCGAGACAAAGCCAGAAGATCACGACGGTCCTTTGGCATTCCTCGATCAACTTCGCCACTCCTTCCGGTTGGCTATGTGCAACAAATTTGGTTTGTGTATGCCGTTTTCGAACAAGTTCGAGCCCATCCATTTTCCATCCACCGCTCATTTTCTACCGCATGGCGACCACGAGGACACGGATGACAAGCATCATATCGGGTCAATGTTTGACAGGCCCTATGAAGACAAATTGATTTTCAAGCCATTTCATCCTCATTACGTGAGTAAAGTTTTTCAATAGCTCAAAATAATGAATGAGTCGTGGAACAGTTGTGCATAAATCGTTTTTTTTTCTTATTGACTGCTGACTTGTTTTCACGATCACGAAAAATAACTGACGGTGACTGCCGTAGGAGAATGAACTCAATAATTACGCTGCGTGGGTTTTTATTAAATAAGCCCATGTGTTATTTTCGAGTTTTAGCTGGGAATGCTGTCGGTGAGCAATAAAACTAGCAAATCTTTAGTTGATATTTTTAGTTCTTAGAATTTTCTTCAGTTTGTTTATGAAAGTTCGCTCTTTTTCTTTCTTTATATTATTGCGAATTATGGCGCAATGGATGGATTTTCTAGCATTGTTAAATAAGATTTTTAGTAATTTTTCTCGGCGTGGATGAATTCTTAAAGGTAAGACAAAAATTTTCGAAACACCTTTCAGTAAACTGCTTTCGAATACCGCAAATAAAATGTGTCAATCTTAATTTTTATAAATATCGTCGAGAGATATTTTTAATCATAGGAGTGCAATACAAAAAATCTATGAATTTAAACTCACCAAGAATATTTTCATGGATTGGTGTTATGTTTACCCTTTCCATTCAGGATAATAAGCATGTACCTCACCACATGTCCTCGGAGGATGGTATGCATCACCACGACAGCGACAAGCACCACAGCAACGAGGGACATTACGAGTCATCTCACAAACCAGGATATCAGAGTGTTCACCATTCGTCTCACAAGCCTGAAACCCACGACCATCATACATCATCACACCAGTCAAATCCCCATGGTGAATCATCTCACAAGCGTCCATCGGGTCACATTGGTAAATAAAAATTTGAGTGCTTTTCGTTGGACCTTAAACACTATATGCTATATGCATGTATGTGTGTATAAATTGAATTCCTTTAATATTATTACGAACAATGAGATTTAAAAAGGACAGGGGAAAATATAACTTTAAAATTACTGTAATTAATACTGCGCCATTGACCCACTATTAGAAGTAAACACCTCTAGAGCAGGATTTCTCGCTTGTGGTAGGAGGATTTGATGCAGGTGATCAGCGTTAGTGATAAAAAACGAATTTAAAAGCTAGGAGTAATTGTAATGCGCTGTTTCCGGAGTCTAGAAGCGTTAGTAGTTGGAAAACTATAACACATTTTAACTATATTAATGTAATTGATAGAGGCCCGTGGTTACGTTCTATTCTGGGGAGTAGTTTGTGAGAGAAAAAAAGGTTGAAATCTTCACTTTAGACGTTTGTGTTCTTTTCATTTGCGAAAGCGACATGTTAGATGGTGACAAAAGCATAAACAACCTATGGGAAATCTTTTTTCTTATTTTAGCTTCAGTTTAATTACTGTTTTCGTGCGAGAAGTTATTGCAAGAAAGAATTTAAAATCTTTGAACGAGGAAACTGGGAAGATTCCATTCTTGGTGATAGAAGGCTTTGCGAACAAATATAGAAAAGTGATCTGAAAAACAACCAGACGAAAATTAGTTAATCTGTGGAAATTATTGTGCAGACACGCTCTGTGTGACTGACGTTCCCTTTAGCATAATTATGAGAACATTATTACCTTCCTCAGCTGCTACGAGGACTTATTTCCGTCGTGGATTAATAGTTAATTTTATTTCAAACAAAATCTGCTTATTGCCTAAATAATCTTATTAGCAAATTGTTCGATTTTTTCCGATTACTATATATTGAATAATATCTTTTTAAAACTCTACGTTAATGTGCTGGATAATAATTTTCCGAAAAATTTATATTTTAAATGAATTTTTTACGAAGAGGCACCTCTGACGGATTTTTTTATTTGTTTAAAGGACCAGTGACATCATTATTAGACGCTTTGATTAAACCCTTGAAGGTTTATAAACCGGTACCCATCGAAGAGCATCACCACGAAAGCGATCACAAGCCTCTGAACTCTTTCCCACACATCGCACACCACGGATCCGATTCTCACGGGAATCATCACCACCACGACGAAGGACATCATTCCGAAGGCCACGGTCATCACGACAACGATCATCACGACCAAGATCATCACGACCAAGATCATCACGAGAATCACCACGAGGACCACCACCACCACCAGGATCACCACGAGGACCATTTCCACCACCAGGATCACCACGAGGATCACCATGAAGCTAGTCCGCACCCTCACGGCGGTCACCAACACCCGATCCTAATAAAGCCTCACCATTATGGCACCTCAGCGATTCACAAGCCTCTTTTCAGACTTCCCTGGTCGTTTACGAAATTCAAGATTGTGTAAGCGGGTGACGGAATGCTATGATTTTTCCAACGCCTCGAAAAGACTTTAGTTTTTGTTGCCAGTTGTGTTTTTTAAGCACTTGGTGATCGAATAGCTTATTCGGTTCCGAGATCGTTGAAATGTTTTTTGCGTGATAATCGGTGAGCCATTATATTTTACGATGAGGTGAGGTGATAATGAGCAACACGAGTTGATTCCTTTTGGATGTCAGCGAGTGTTTAATTTACAAATAGGGAAAATGTAATATATTTTATAAAAACGAAATCGTTCATGTAAAACTTATCATTGTTGCGTGCTATAGCATTTTTAGACAAATTTAATTTCCTGATTATCAGTTAATTGTCTCATAAAATGGCAATATTTTTTTAGTTGCCTTACGCCAGGAATATCATTGGATAAGTTATATAAAAATAAAAGACCGCAAACAAATTATTAAACATAATGCTTTATTCTCATTAAGATTACATTTCCAAGCAATTTTTTCTCAACATTACTGAGCCATTATTTTCAAGCTGAATATAGTTAAATGATAAGAAAATTTGAACTTCCACTGGCTAGAAGTAATGTACAACAAACCGAGAAAAAATTCCGGAGTCAGTAAGTATGTATAGAGAAATTTCGGGCCGATACGTATTTCGGCTACAATATAGTTACATTACTCTTGTTATATACAGTATCAAGTAAACTTGTTTACCATCAATATTTGGAAATTTTATTTTTATTTAAAAGCAATTGATGCCACTCATTCTAAATTTACTTACGCTGGTGGAATAGACCGAATAAAAATTTCGCCGTACATTTAAATGCATTCTCCATAAATATTCGCTCACCAAGGATTCGCCACGGATAAACCTCACCCCGAACAAAAGGAGATTCTTCTCGACAGTCATTTGAGCCGAGCAACCACGCAGTGCATTCCGAGGACTTAAATTAACGAGATAGACTCGGGAAGAATTTTTATAAAAGAAAATTTCATCAATAGCGCTTTGGATTCCTTCCTTTCATTCTGAAGGGCACCAGAATGAGATGATATTAGGAAATAAATTTTAAAAAGTTCATCGGAGAAGTTGGAGTAAATTTTCCAGTTGATCCTCTTCTCTTTCCTGCTTCTTTTTCGTGCCGTCAATATATATTCGGGAAAAAATGTAAAGGAGGGAAAAACTTCCAAAGTCTCTTCGATCGCAAACACATTGAAAAGTCCCATTACGGCTCATCTCCCCTTACGCTTTCCTCCTCCTCCTCTTCCTTCCTCCACCCTTCCCCTCTAACTCCCCCCTCTCTTTCTCTCCCTCTCATCCCCTTTCCTTTCATTTCCCTCAATTTATTTAACTCTTCCCCTCCCATCTCCCGAAAAAAAGGGCTCCCTATCATATACCTCCGATATCCATACTAGGATCATCCAAAACCACTCTCGAATTTCACGTTCTTGCCGCCGATCCCATCTTCGCCAACGTTCTCTCTATCCCCCTCCTCCCCCCCTCCCCTCTCAATTCTCCTCGCCGCCACTTCTGCACCCTCCATTTCCACCCTTATCCTCCCCCTCCGTTCTGCGTCCACTCCTCCTTTCTCTTTATCATTTTCAATACATCAATTTTCACGTTTTTTCGATTGTTTTTCCTGATTGAATATTCTTCTCAATTCATATACTTCAAGCTTTAGATTAAAAAAAAAATTTCTTTGAAAGATATCGCGGACTCGTATCCTTAATATTCTTTGCTAGATAATATAATAAGTGATTTTTTTAATGAAAAAATACATATCGATACCAAGTAACGTATATTTTTTTCCTCTCTCTCTCTCTCTTGCTCCCTCCCTCTCTCTCTATCTCTCTCTCCCTCCCTCCTCAAGATTAAGAATCCATTGCGCATGCACGCATAAATTTTCAGTGTCATATTTTATGTCAAGGGTCTCCGGTCCTTTCGGTTATGCGTCGCGCTTAGAGGGGATGTATTCTAAATTTCTAGAATCCCTTTTTACTGGAAAATATCCTGCTCCCGGAGAATTTAACGTCTCTTCGTCGAACTCTCTATGCCTCTCATTCCTTATTTCGTCCCGATCTCTCGCTCTTCTCCCTCTTCCGCCTCGCTCCGCTGCACCCTTTCTTCCCTCCCTCCCTCTGCCCTCCCGCTCCTTCCCTTCCATCGATACCTCTCAGTCTCTCTGTCTTTCTCCCACCCACACTCTCCCCACCCCCTCTTCTCTCTCTCTCTCCCTTTCAAACGTCCTCAATTTACACCAAACCCATCCATTTTCTCTCAATTCCATTATTCTTCCGGTTGATCTCCCCTCTCTTCGCCCCCGCCTCCGCCGAAAACCTATTCTCAGCTCTCTTTTCTCTCTCTCTTTCTCTTTTCCTCCATTTACTCATACATTTTTCTCCCAATAACCCTCTCTCACATACTTCCTCCTCCCTTATCTCCCACCCAGCTCACTCTCTCTATCTCTCGTGTTCCCGCTCCAAGTTTTCTTTCCCATTTCTCTTTTTCCATTACTTTTAACGCACGTACTTAAGTTTCAAATAAAATTTTACTCGATATTATTGTCTACGTTTGTGGTGTGTTTAAAATGCGACTAAGAGAATATTGGATGAGTTTTCAAGGATATACACTAGCTAACTATTTGGATTCAGTAATAGTAATGTGGTCTTCGGCATAAATGATACTGATACTGATAAAAGATACTGATACTGATAAAAGATACTGATGCGGGCAAAATTATAGTTCATTGAGGTCAAAATCGCTTTTGTGGGATCGAAAAATAACTAATATATAAAATATGAAAAGAAACCGAGGAGGAGAAAAACTGGTAGAATTCTGTGCTAATAACGACTTAGTAGTGACTATAGTCGATCCCCCTTCGGAAGTCTCTTGGCCTACTTAGAGCAAGTAGCCAATCACGAACGTTTCCCCTTCCATCGCCCCTCTCAACTTTCGTGCGGGAGAGCAGATGTCGGTGCGCGCTGCCAGCTCTTGCTCAGCTGATATACTACGCAGTTTCTAAATAAATAACTTAGAATTCCACAGCAAGGAAACGGCGGTAGATACGGCAACGCAGTCCGATGCGATCTCTTCGAGAGCAGGAGTGAGACTGGTTTCCTCCCCACTACCTTCCCAAACAAACAGTCTCCTATTGGCTGCTGCTAACTCGTGTACGCCCAGTTTTCGAGGCCATCAGACTTCCGATGATGGACCGACTATAAATAAAATACTTCCCATCCTTCTTTTTGATCCACAGCAAGGAAACGGCGGTAGAAACGGCAACGCAGTCCGATGCGATCTCTTCGAGAGTAGGAGTGAGACTGGTTTCCTCCCCACTACCTTCCCAAACAAACAGTCTCCTATTGGCTGCTGCTAACTCGTGTACGCCCAGTTTTCGAGGCCATCAGACTTCCGATGATGGACCGACTATAATACATGGTTCAGAAACCATAAACGAAGGCTGTACACATGGAAAAGTCCAGGAGATAGAATGAGATGACAAATAGATTACATCCTAGTAAAACAAAGATTCAGGAACAGCATAAAAAATGCTAAGACATTACCAGGAGCAGACATTGATTCCGATCACATCCTTCTAATAGTCGATGTAACTACAAAGCTGAAACAAATAAGGAAAACGAGAAGAGATAGACAGGCTTGGGACCTAGAAAAACTGAAAGAAAGGAAAGATGCCTTCAGCACGAAGTTGGAAGATCGCCTTAGAAATTTGGAAAACAAACCGAAGACCGTGGATACAGAATGGGAGGAAGTGAAAGCCAGCATCAAAAATACCTTGAATAAAGAGATTGGGAAACAAGAGAAGAAAATCAGAAAACCATGGATCACTAAGGAAATGCTGGAGAAAATGGATGATAGAAGAAAATGGAAAAACGTTAACAGTGAAGAAGGTAGAGCCAACTATAGACGCATAAACAATGAGATGAGAAGGGTAACAGATAAAGCTAGGGAAAATTGGATAAAAGAAAAATGTGAGGAAATACAACAGATGGAGAAGTTAGGACGATACGATATGATGTACGCTAGGGCATTGGAGTTAGAAGATAAGAAGTCTAATGGGATTCCTGGTAAAGGAATTATTAATACAGATGGAAAAATAGTCGCAGAACCAAAGGATGTAGCACAGATATGGGAAGAATACATTAAGGAACTATACAAAAAGCAGGCAGGATCGGTACAAATGGAACTGGAAGAAGAGAATTGCATTGAAAAAGACAACTTGGGACCAGGTATTATGAAAAGCGAAGTAGAAAAGGCGATACTGGAAATGAAGAAAGGAAAAACTACAGGCAGCGATGGAATACCGGTAGAGGTACTTAAAGTCATGGGATCGGAAGGACTAAAAGTGATTACGAAACTAATTAACAAGATTTACGACTCGGGAGAGTGGCCTCAGGATTTCCTATGTGTAACAATGGTCTCTCTAAAGAAGAAACCAAAGGTAATGCAGTGTAAGGACTACATAACGATATCCCTACTGTCACACACTTCGAAGATCATCACGAGGATTCTTAATAAAAGACTAGAGAAAAAGGCCGAAGAAATGCTAGGGGAAGATCAATTCGGCTTCAGAAAAGGACGTGGAACCAGAGATGCTATCGGTGTAGTGAGAATCATATCAGAAAGGGCAATAGAGTACAGTCAAGACAGCTGCGTATGTTTCGTCGACTGGCAGAAGGCCTTTGATAGAGTAAATTGGGTACTGCTGATGAGGATATTAAAGGATATAGGTGTAGACTGGAAAGACAGGAGACTGATCAGGAATCTATATGTGAATCAAGTTGTAAAGGTCGGGTTGGAGAATACGGACACCAGCGGAGTACATATCGGTAGAGGAGTAAGACAGGGCTGCTGTCTATCGCCGATTCTATTCAATATATATGGAGAGAGACTAATGCAGGAAGCGTTAGAAGGCACGGGAGATTTCAAAATCAGAGGAAGGATTATAAGAACAGTGAAATACGCGGATGATCAAGTACTTCTAGCAAGAATGGGAAAGGAACTCCAGAAAATGCTAAATAGACTAGTGATAACAGGTAGAAAATACGGTATGGAAATTAATACAGAAAAATCCAAGGTTATGCGAATATCAAGTAAAGAAGAGGAAAATTTGAACATAAGTATTGGAGGAAAGCCATTAGAACAAGTGTCAGATTACAAATACCTTGGAAGCATCATAACGAGAGAAGCAAAATGTACAGATGAAATCAGGACTAGAATAACAAAAGCAAAAGCCGCTTTCAGAAGAAAGAAACTCCTGCTAACGGGAAATATAAAGCAGGAAATCCGCAAGAGTTTGATAAAATGCTATGTATGGAGTATAGCTTTGTACGGAGCAGAAACATGAACGCTAAGGAAAAATGATATTAAATACTTGGAAAGCTTCGAAATGTGGACATGGAGAAGAATGCTGAAAATAAAATGGATAGATAGGGTGGAAAATGAGGAAGTACTACGAAGAATAGGAGAGAAGCGAACGATTATACAGACTATTAGAAAGAGGAAGACGAACTGGATTGGGCATTACCTGAGGAGAGAGAGCATGATTAAAGACGTGCTAGAATGAAAACTGAATGGAAAAAGAGAAAGAGGTAGGAAAAGTTTTCAGCTAGTAGACGACTTGAAAGGGAAAGAGGGCTATCAAGACATGAAGAAAACTGAGGAAAATAGGAGTATATGGAGAACAAAGTTTAACCTAGAATAATCACGGACCTGTCAACGGACAGACTACCTATGATGATGAAAATATGTTATATATTTGAAATGACATTTTTAAAAGTTCTCTCCTTTGAATATGTGATCGACAGATTATCCATTTCGATATCTAAAAGAATTTTAAATTTGTTTTTAAGAAATCGCATTTAATTTTCTCTTCTCGCACTCTCATCCTTGGCAAACACTTAAAAAAATCTGATGTGGCCAACACATGACTTTCTCCATATTTGGGGTATAGATATTTAAATTATTATGAATAGCATTATAAGGCAAAATTATTATTTCCTATCGTAAAAGAGTACAGTCGTCCTTATTGCCGTAAATTAGGTATATTTTGAATATGTTTACAGAATTCATCGCTAAATGGTCGTGGCTCTGTATACTGGAAATTAAGAATAAGTTAAATATCTCCGAAATGGATGGTTCTACGAAAAATTGTTTCAAACAAAAGTTGGAAGGAATATTATTCTCTACAACTTTGGTCCTCACGAAGATTACAATAACGACGTTTTTAGGGAGATATTTGACGGAAGCCGAAAAAACCGACTATTTATAAATAATTCCTAAACAATAACTGCTTTGGAAATTGGTTTTAAATAAAATATGTAGGAAATTACATTTTCTACATTTATTGCAATGGTCAATGTACACAATAATGACGTATTATCGGAGACATATCGCAGAAACCGAATCGGGTTTCGAATAAACCTCGACTTCCGATTAACCGGTATTGTCCAAAAACTAACCAGTTCTTTGTGCTCATGCTAAAGTGTTATATATGAAATTTGGTATTAATATGACAAATACTTTTTGAGTTAGAGCGCCCACAATCACATACATCCACACACACATACGCACACACACACACAGGCATCATTCCAAAAATAGTATAAACGTGTTCTAAAGACCTCAAAATGTGTATTTCCGTTGAAATCTCGAAGTCGATTTTTTTCATGATCACAATACTTTCCCTATACTACGTATGGAGAAAGTAAAAAGTCTCACCCATGCATAAAAGGAACCAGTACTTACTGTAAATTATAATTTCTTGTTTTTAATTCCTACAATTATCAAAATCTTATTGCCCTCATCAATTCATTTTAAGTTTGAGATGTATTCCTTTTTCGAGGAGATTTGGTTTAAAATACTTCTCGGCCAATAATGCAAATCAGGACAAGTTGGCTTTGTTGTAAAATTAATTAATTGTAAATTCTACAAGGGAAAGATAATATACTAGTAATTATGATTAATTTTGTTGGCATAAATGACTGCCCAAATCCCAAGTATATTAAAATTCTCCATGTTGAAAACGGAGTTTTACCACACACACACATACAAACAAAAAATCTTTAAAAACACGCACCTTTTGCATGGAAACATCCCGAAACATTGATTTAAATGATTTGATCGAATAATAAAATTGCCAGTGATATTCCGCGAGGTAATTCTGATTATTAAAAATCCATTTTCCTTGCACAATTTGCCCGTTTTCACCTCATGTCCCGTCCATTCTTTTCTCTTACAGCCAGATCGTTTCCTATATTCCTAATCACACATCTATGCGTCAGTCTCCTTACATGGTGCCTCGCCCACTCCCATTCGTTTTACACATCTACGTACAGACATACATAAATACACGCGTCTAAATATTCGCTTTTTTCTGCAAACTCACTAAATTGTCGTTTCCCATTGAACTCCGCTTCTGCGCTCACCCACACGGACATCCTCATTCATTTAACGATCGACTTGTCAATTCCACCTCTGCCGATCTTTTCCATCCCGCTGCCTCGTTCCCCCTCTAACCTCTCTCTCTCACTCCCTCTCCCTTCCTTCCTTCCTCCCTCTTTCCTCCCCCCCCCCCTCCTTACACCGCTCGCTCACTCTCCCTTCCACTCCATTTCCCCTCAATCCTCCTAGACGGAGAGTCGCCTTGTTTATATTTTTGTCACGTGATTAATTAGGGGGCGGGGCGGATTCGGGGTGTGTTATAATCATTCGGTGTTGGAGTGTTTTTTCGATTTCTCGAATTTCTTTCTCTAAAATTTGTCCCACGTTCGTTTTTTTTTAACCAAGCTCGTTTTAATTTTTTTTCATTTTCGTTCTGACCACCGCGTTTCAAGGCATTTATCCTTAATGACTCAAAACCAAATGGTTTGAAACTTTATTTTTTCAAATTTATTTCTGATGCCAGACTCAGTTTTTCATTCTGTATGCCTCTATCGCTTGAATGGTCGCCGAGATGGAGGTGACTTAATTTTGGCAGCTGTTCTCTCATGACGTGATCGTAAATTTCGTGGCGCTCGGTTACCTTTAACGTGCCGTTTTATTTTCAGTTTTCTCTTGGATGTTCCCAGCATTCTAAAAACTTTTACTGGAAGCATTGCTTGGGTAAGAGTTATAAAATCTCAAAGGCGAGAACTTTTTCATGCAAAATTTTATGTTTATTTAGCCATACATCAAAGGACAGTTTTCTTATCAATTTTAGTGAAATTCGACGCTTTAAAAACAAAACACGCTCGTTAATCAATTAAAACTATTGAGAACATAACGATTGAAACAGTAACTTGTAATGTATCTCCAACCATTGATTTTTCATAACCTTGTTTTTGCAATTGGAGATATCTGAGGTATTTTTTCAATTTTTTAATCTTTGGTTGTTTATTCTTGACATTTTCAGCCATAAGATGAGCTCGATAATTATTTTATGAATTTATGCGTTATCTCTTCATATTAATTGTTCTACTTCCATCTAAATATTTTATTAGTAAATAGAATGTTTCATTATCTGTTTTTATTTAAAAAATTTTCTGGATATTAGTTTCACTTTATCTCATTTGGGTAATTGAATATTTAAGTGAAAGCATATGAAATAACACTTTTTTACGTTTTTCTATTTAATATTTTTGATAGTTGCTTAAAGATAAACTTATTCATGTGGAAATTTTAAATTACCTATATTTGCTATATTTTTCAAATTAGTATTATTGCACCCATTGGTTCCGTTCTATTCCGCTGGGTCAAACAAAACATATTTCTAACTTATTACGTGTTGATTTTTTATTCCAGAGCTATGAAAATACCTATATTTAAGGATATAAAGCAGAGAGAAATGTGATCAACTTTCTTATTAAAGTTTGATATTACTCAGAAATGTTTATTTTAATAAATTGATGTGTCCAACACATTACTTTCTCCATACGTAAGTTTTCAATTAAAATCAAATAAATACGGTGATAGGAACAGTTCAACTTACACGCTTCAGCGCTAGTGATTCAATTGTTGTCACTACCACGTGAGCGAGCTGCCCACTAACCGTCAATTTCGAAGAAAATTGAATATCTCTTGAAATATTCCTCATATGAATATTTAGTTCAAACAAATGTTGTAGAAAAAAATAATATCTACAACTTTTATATATATATATATATATATATATATATATATATATATATATATATATATATATATTTATATTTATATTTATATTTATATTAATGTGTGTGTGTGTTAAAAAATTCAGTTTTAAGACTGAAAGAAAAACTAAAATTTTACAAGAGTAAACCTCTACTTCCAGTTGACCGATTGTTATCAAAATCTTTTCAAATCTTAAGAATATATATAAAATCACAAATATAGAATTTCATGCTGATCTGATCAATAGTTTTTGAGTTAGAGCGCACGCAAAATTTCTGTCACACATACGGGCACAAACACACACACACAGACATCATCGAGAAAACGGTCAAAACGTGTTGAGGGGATCTCAGAACGTGTGTTTCCGTTGAAATCTCGAATTCGATTTTTTTCATGAAAACAATACCTACTTTCTCTATACTATGTATATGGATAAAGTAAATATCTACAATAAAATTATGTAAGTGACCATATACATGCCGTATAAATAAATGTGCTCTCTCTGCAGTGTATTTTCCGACAGAGGCTGTAAAATGATGGGGATTTGTAGCGTATACATTTATTAATGTATCCCCAAAGGAAATATCAGATCTGTGGATCGAGGTGGCTTGGATCCTTACAGTCCGAAAATGTATGCAAAGCTCCTTCATGCTGTACTGTGTCGTGTGGCTTGTGACTTCATCCTTTCGGATCCATCCTCAGTGAATTAATTCCTCTGTTAGGTACACTATTGTTTATTTTCTAGTTAATACTGTAACGATTCCACGGATGTTACTTTTAAGGAGGAAGATAGGGAGATACGTAGAATAGAAGGAGAGGGATGGGAAATGAGGCGAAAGGGATAGAGGAGAAAGTAGAGAGGAGGGGGAGAGAGAGAGAGAGGAAAGGAATTATGGAAAATATCCATAACTATAGGCAAGAATCATGGATGTCGTTCAGAATATCTCTCTAGAAATGCAGCAGTCTGTTTAGGAATACATACTTCGGAGAGCATGTTTTTGTGAAAGCCACTTATATCATTTTATGAGAGATATTTTTGTGATAAACATTTGTACATAACATAAAAATTCAACCAAAACAATTGTTACGTTTCTCTTCGATTTATATCTTGAGATAGAGCTATTTTCCACTGTTCTCGAATGAAAAAACACCTTGTTGAATTTTTTTAATATTACAAAATATATTATTGCAAATAGAATGATTAATAGAGAACTTTAATTGCATAGACTTTTGCGGATTAGCAAAGAGTTACAATTGAATTACGTTTATGAGAATTACAAATTCAATTTTAAATTTTGAAATAAGAGATGAAGAGCAACGAAACGAAATACTACTCGACGCTCTTATAGCTTTAAAATAAGGCGTTGCGATAAAATATAACTGCTTTTCGAGTCTTCGTATGTGAAATTACTTCAGCTGCTTGCCAGTGCAGTAGAAAGAATAACATTTCTAACCATTTCAGAAGAGTATATTGATTAATCTGAAAAAGGGAATGATAATGTTGGGCAAAGCTTAGTGCAGAGGTTCCCAACCTTTTCGATGTGGCGAGCACCAAATTGTATCCTAGAATATCAAGTGAGCACCAAGTTGTATCCTAGAATATCAAAAGGGCACCACTACACATTCGCAAGTGAATAAAATCAAACCAACCAACCAAAGTTATTCTTAATGGTGTTGAATACGTTTAGAATGAAATTAACCGAGAAAATTAAATTATTGGTCCTAAGAAATGGAATATTAAGCACAGTAGAAGAGCTCAGTCAGGCTGTCGAAGAACATCATCAGGCTTCCAAAGAGTACGGCGGTGCTCGCGAGCACCAGATTGGGAACCCCTTGTACAAGTAGACCACTTATAATATTTCGGAGCAACTAGAGAAGGTAAATTTAAACCTGTGGTCCCATACATCGATGCGCGGATCACATTAAGGCATTGCACCGAATACTCGGGCTGCATTAAGGCAAATCCTCGGGCCGCAGATTTGCCCCAATCCTCACACCGCTTGATAGCCTTCGCTCTGTCCTTCTACAAGGAGAAAATCGCCCTTTAACCTATTCATTATAAAAATATATTAGATTCGGTGTCGAGGGTTTGATTCTTCGGACACGCAAGAATCGTCAGGAAGAACAGTTTTCTGTACAACATTTGTGCAGGGTTTTTATTAATGGGAATGAGAAATATACTGTGGATATTTTGAAAGTGCTGATTTAATACAATTCTTAAATTTCTTACATTACTTCCAAATATTAACGTGAGATATGTTATAGGAAATACATTTGAGTTTGTTCCTTATCATAGTATAAAACAAATAACTTCGCGGACCGCATGAATATTCCTCGCCAGCCGCGTGTTTGACAAGCCTGATCTAAACGGAAGTATGTGGTACGGAGAAGATCTTTAGAAAATTCGCGGATTGGGGATTAAATTAACAATTAAATTGCAGTAGAAACAATTATTATAAAAATTAAACATAACAGAATACGACGAGCAGAATAAAAATGCTTGTATCTTTGAGGAAAGGTAACATTACTATACAAAATCGTCTGGGGTAAATTTAGTAATGCGTAAAGCGGGGAAACAATCAGTGGTCCAGCCTGTAAATATAGGATGTAAACCAGGAATGTATTTATGCTAAAACTTAAATTATGAAAAGTATTTTGAATTAGAGAACTCTTCAGGAAAATTGGCTTTAAATGAAAATCAGTAATGGTGATTACAACGCAAGATTTCCCGTTCGATCGCAAAGTCGGGCAAATAATAAATATAAATCGAAAGATGAAAGAGGGCACCTGTAGATAAAGATCATAGAGAACTCTATTAATTATGGGCCTGTTACTTATATAAATCATATGTGAATATTAATATTTAAACGAATAAAATAATAAATCGCTCATATTGGTAGTATGAAATTCGATGCACTGATTCAAAATTTCAGCAATTGAATGCATTTTCAAGGTGTTTATTTATGAAGTTGAATATCATCAAAAGAATAAGATTTTATTCTATCATTTGAAATTTGTTAATCTAATGAACTACAAGAATAGCAATTAAAGTAAGGAGACTGATAGATATTACACAAAGTCACTATCTCCGGGTTAGCGTTATAGGGTTTGTATGGAAATGAAGAGAAGATGTGATCAAATGGCAAAATTATTACTATATGACTTATCATTACGTGTAATCTAATATAGAGAAAGACTTTGGAAGACATGAAAGATGACCAAGGTATTTGGGGAGTATTCATTAATAGCCTTGGACTTACGCGTAACGCAACTCCTATCCCTCGAATTCTTCGCGACTCTTAAAAAAAACGTTTGTTTTGATTTTCCACAATGCTTTATTTTTATTTTTTTTAGAAGCTATTACATACTGTTCCAACGGAAAGACTTTAGTGCTATTACAAAGTGTGAACTTTTAAATCATCAGGATAATCTGCCGCCATGCAGCCAACGTGAAGCTACTGAAAAACATTTTCTCCTTCATAAGACTTTCTGAGATTCCTACGAGAGCTCAAGGCTAAAAATATGCTATTTCTCCAATAGAAATCTGAATTTTTGTGAAATTCAAGGGTCTACAAATAATCAAATCGCCTGGCTAATGAATAAAATCATAAATGGTTGAAATAATCCTAATGAGCGGATCCTACTGTATTGCGTAATACTCTTGAACAAGTGCATTTTGGCCATTCTTATAAATTTTACTAGCTGTGTTACTGTAAGAGTCACATATTAAACAAAATATAATTTAGACATTTTTCTTTCCAACGAGTATTGTGACGGGGAATACCTAATGAACTACAGACCCATTTGCCTGCCATGTATCATTTACAATGCCTTCACGAAGGTACTAACAGATCATCTGCAGAGGAACTTCCACTTGGCTCAGCCCAGGGAGTAAGCAGAACTCAAAAGCGGATACACCACATTGGATTACGTCCAAGATGAAGGAGAAGTCACCGAGCATGCCAACGAGAGCGAAACACCCCTTTTACTTGATTCGTTGGCTCGGGAAACATTTCAGACACGGAAAACTCATCAAATCCGATTAAATCATTCTAAAAACGAGATGAGGAAACTGTTCATAAACATAATAAGTATAATATATCTGGCGGCATTGATATAACAGGCGTACACATTTGGAATGTTTTTGGTTCTGAGTCTATGACAGAGAAACTGCCAATTTGCAGAATACCTTTCTAAATTTCGACTTAGTGCTATATCACCGGCCAAAACTTCTCGCAAATGTTATTTTTTAAAAACAGTAGATTCTGTAGGTATTGTGTTATCTGCAATTGATGCATTATTTGTATCCAGAATGCTGGTGGTCATTCGATTAAATTTGTTTCGTAACATTATCTGTAGACTCACGATCCCAGAATCGCCTTCGATGACGAAGAAATTGAAATTGGCCTCGGAAAAGAGTAATATTAAATATTTTAGAACAATAAATAATGCCATTATTAACGATATAATATAGATATAATTAGAGCTATCAAGATATGAAGAAGACTGCGGAAAATAGGAGTATACGGAGAACCAGGTTTAACCATGAATAATCACGGACCTGTCTACGGACAGACTACCTATGATGAATATAGATGATTTAATTTAAAATAATATTTTTTGTAGTAATTATCTTTCAGCAGGGATTTGGAAGATTTAATAACACCGTTTTGAATAGAATATCTACTTATATATACTCAAGCGTAGAAGATTTGTAAGTATAGTCATTTGGCCAAAAGTGGGCAAAAATAATTTAAATAACGACTACTTGCACGATAAGCCATACAAATACCTAAGTGTTGCAGGGAAGCGTTGAATATTAGCGAAGATCATGCGTCGCTTATATTTTTTTATTGAAAAAGTTAATGAAAATATTAAAAATATTCGCCCAAGTGATTAATTAATTAGATGAGATTTCATTTAAGTCATTCTATTCTATTTCGTCGTAATATAAAAATTAAGTCTCTTTTTAATTAACCAATTTCTTCACGCCACAAGTCCCTCCTCGCTATCCTGAACTTATAATTATTTTCGCGACGCTAAAATATTCAAATAACCATGCATAAGTAATGATTGCTGTTGAAATGGTCGGTATTTTCCCATTTGATCCGCTTCCCAAGGCAACGTAATCGGCGGTGATTAATAAGTTTTAGATGACTTCTTTTTTAACCTCCGCGTCTCGTGATTTTGAGAGGCGGAGGAATGGCGGTTGGGATTGGTGGAGGGGGGGGGGGGGGGGGGGTGAGGGGGAGGAGGGAAATTGTTGATGGGAGACCGGCGAAGAGTGGCAGGGAGATGATTAAACTCGCTATAATTGCTCCAGTGACGGAAAATGACGAGTGGAGGAAGGGAGATGTCAGGTAGAGAGAGAGGGATGAAGTGTATTTTGCGAATCGGCCGTGTGAGGGCGTTTGGGTATACAGATCGGAGGGAATGAAGTGGTTTTCTTTTTTTTTTAGGTCGCGCGGGGACACTTATGGAAGGGCGTCGTCAAATGGAGGGTGAAGGATCGCAGAGGGGAAAGATGAAGAAGAGGTGGAGGACCCTATAAAAAGGGGTGGGGAAGAAAGGGTTCAATTGAAAGGGAATGAGTGAAGGAAACCCTCGGAAGAAGTGTTCTCTAAAACGGATGTTTTTTCTCCCTCTGTGGGGGAAGAGAGAGGAGGAGAAGAGAGAGGAGGAGAAGAGAGAGGAGGGGAGAGAGAGAGAGAGAAAGAGAGGAGGGGAGAGGGGCGAAGTTCAAGTTTGGGCGCGTCTCTCTTTGAACGATGAGATGATCATTTTGTAGTTCTTCCTGTGAGGAGATAGATACCCTCTCCATCTCGCCTTATTTTCATTCTCCTTCTCTACACTCCTATATTGAGGTGAGTTCGTTGTAATGCTGGCACATTCAGGCGTATAAATGATGGAGGCATTGAAAAAGAAGCGTTCAACGACGTTCGGAAGACGAGATTTGGTGAAACAGAGATTACTCCCTTTCTCTCTGTCTGTCTCCGAGTTTTTATTCGTTGATTTCGCTTGTTGAATGATGCTCCTCCAGGAGTGTATACTAGGGGTCTTAAAGTGATGAACATAACTGCTCTGAAAGAGACACCAACAAGTGGCCGTGATTTCAATAATTAATTTGCGGAGCACTTGATTTTAATAAATATGTAATTTAAAACGGAATTGTAAGAAATTTAAAAAAAGTTCAGAGTAAAAAAAGAAAGTCTTTATCAAAGACGTGATTTGATTTACAAAAAACAAATTAGATAATGAGGAACATACGAGGAGAAAAAATGTATTCCACTTGTATAAAAAGTCACGAATGTATAAATGAACAGAACCGGGAAAAGGTATTTTTGAACCCTAGCTAAAGTTTGAATGAAAGTATACAGTGCACAATTTTACCTCTCAAAACTAGTTTATTTCTCAATGTTCATGAAAAATAACATATTTTTTAAAATGATACCTTCCCCGCAAAGTCAAAGGCTTTTCTGCAGGTAGGGGAAAAACCCCAAGACGAATCACAACATCCATGCCCGAAGCGGGATTCGAACCCGCGACCTCTGGGTTAGAAGGCAGGCACACATTTTATAATATAAAACGCTACATTAAAAAATCCAAATTGTCATTCCTTGCACTCCTAAGTGTGCTGCGCCCTAGGCGGGTGTCTCACTCTCCTAGAACCTTGTCCGCCTTTGTAAAGTAACATCAAACAATTTTGAATCAGTTAGAATATAATCCATGTCCTATAGCGATTACCTTTACGGCAGCATGGTTTAATGAATGCTTTCTGCATTTGTCAGTTTTGCTAAAAATATAATTTTAAATGGTGCTCTTTTTTACAAATTTTTGATAAAAACAAAGTTTATAGTTTACTAATACACAAATAATACATCTAATTCTCGTTTTCTAATACTATGACAACACGTGATTTTTTTCCGCGCCGCTACTATTTAACATGGGTTATTAAAACGCTTTGCACCGTTGGATAAGGCTTTCCGTCGAAAAGGATTTATGAAACGCATGTTGAAAGACCGAAAAATGTTTTTGATAAATCTCTTGGTCAGGCCATTTCTCCTGATTCCCTTCCACCCCTGTCCCCTTCCCAAACCCTTTGTCCTCCTTCCCACCGCCCTCTTCCTCCTCACGCAACCCACCACCCTCCGTTAATTTCTTCCGTTTTTCTCCACGAGAAGTTAAAAATCCCCCCTTTTCATTCACACTCTCCTCATAACATGACCTCAACAATCCAGCGAACTCCTTTTTTTCTCTCTCTCTCTCTCAAAAAAATCTTAATCACCCTCCTCCTCCAGTCTCTACCTCCGCCCTTCCAACTCGCTGCATTCCCTCCTCTTGTACATATCCATTATAGGATTAAGTCGTCTTCGATTACTCCTTTTTCCCTATTCCCTTTCCCCTCCCTTCACCTCTCCCCCCCTTCGCTCTCCTTCTTCCTTTATCTGGATGAGCGCATTAATTGGGACTCACCCTTTCTCCCCCCCCCCCTCTCTCCCTCCGCATTTCGGATTCCTGCGTGTCCACTCGCCATTTCTCTCTCTCTCCTTTCTCTTTTCTCTCTCTCTCTCTTTTAGGTCGCAAAAATTGGATATTCGTATCGCCGATTGCCTCGCGTGTTCGGACGGCGGCGAGAGAAACAGAAAAGACGACCCTTTCTCCTTTCGGACATCCTCTTCCCCTCCCCTCCCTCCCCCTTCCTACCCAACACCCTCCCCTCCCCCTTCCTCCCCTTCCCCCTCCCTCCCCTTCATCTTACCCATCCTCCTCCCCCGTTAATTGCGATTCCGTGCGTGTGCGTGCTAGAGTTGCACGCGAAGATCGGCCGGCCTCTTGCATCCGCGATCACCACGGGCAAGGTTGCGTGTTTCGTCACGCGTCCGGCCGAAGGATCGGAGCTCGATCGCGTTTTTTTCGTTTTAATCCCATTATTTTATTCGGGAACAGTAAGTAGAGATATGCCGTGCGTGAATTAATGAGCGCGATGGGCTCCATTATTGGCGGAAGACGGAAGGTATTTAGATCACGTCGGAGTAATTTAGAGAGGCGGGGAATAACAAAAAACGAGCGAGAGGGCGTATTGGCGAATGCCAAATGAGGGCGTCGCTCGTTTTCTTTTTTAATCAACACGGTTAAGTGCACGGAAATCAATGGCTGTGCGAGGAAGGTATATTTGCGCGATAACGGATATTATCACGATCAATTCATTTTGGAACAACCCCATAAAGATTTTTTGTCTGTCATTGGCAGTGCGTTTGAACGCGGAAGACTTATAATCGAATTTTTTCTCGAGATGCGGTTTAAACTATTAAAACTGAACGACATAAAAAATGAGGTTTATTACGGAAATTGCCTGTTATTTTGTAACGGTAATTCAGTAGCGTATTTATCATTTGGCGCTAAAGGTGCGCTCTAAGTGCCCTCCGTTTAGAGGTGACCTTAAACTAAATAAAATAAACGTCCATATGTATGTGCATTTATAAGTGTAAATCACAAGAAAAATATTTCATATTTTATGAAACGCTCATATATATATATATATAAATAAATACTACGGAAAGGTAAGTAAGGATATTTAGGGCAACTAGGTGATGAAGGAAACCCAGTGAACCCTTACCGGAAGTAGAGCCGCTGGGGTGTTGGAGAGACACATTTGTAGAGGTTAGAGCTTTCGGGGTGATCTCTTCGTCAGCACAAGAGAGAGACAAAAAAAAAAATATATATATATATATTCTTATTAAGAATTATCAATATAAATATGGCAACAGTGATGTTAATATAGGGGCTAAAACGGGGAGCCAAAAGGCTAAATTCTCCATTGCGAAAAAATAGAAAGTTTGTAATATATATCAATGAAGCAATTTTTTAAATATCGCATTTAGTTCAATTTCGACATTCATACAACTAAAAATATTATTTTGCTAGAAATTCGTTTAAGTTTCCGAAAATATATCCTTATTTTTTTGCATCAGGTTTAACTACGAAGAATTAAATTTTATCAAATTCATACACGTTTTAGCTTTTACTTTCCCTCAAAATTTGTTTCTCCTCCAGAGAAAAGATCCCAGCGACCTCCTACTTCAAAATATTGTAATGTGTTCAATTTACTCTTTAACGCATAATTTGAAGGTTTAACACTAGAATGCCCGAGTCCGCCAAAATGGCGGATAATCATTTTTTCGTAGCTTCCGCTTCTCTCCTATTGGTCGCACTGCCGACTTTTCCGGTGACTTTTATTTATTTCTAAGGGTAAATGCTTGGTGAAAATATGAGCAGCTCTCCTATTATCTTTCCATAGATATTTTCACGTTTAACTTAGATGCCCGTATCCGCCAAATTGGCGGATCAGACTTATTTGCGGTATTCTCGTTATTTTTCCTGTGAATATCGTCGTTTTCGAACGCAATTTTACGGCCGGACATTGCGTGTGATGTTTTGAATGCGAATTAGACAAGAATTTTGAAATGAATTTTATCCCGCTATATCGTTCGTATAACTGTAAAAAGAGTCATAGTGTAGGTAAATGCAGGGCATGCAAAAAGCAAGTGTGCAGCAAATGCAGAGGAATAGTAAAATATATTTGTGTACAGTGCAGTAATTAGCTTGACAACTGTTCCGTTATTGTAAGAATAAAATTTATTTTTTTTACTACTCTATCGCCTTCATTGTAAAGTTCCCTTTGCCTTTCCTTTGTGATCTTCTTTAACAATTTTAAATATTCAAACGCAGAGTAACCAACTACAGTTGGTGTACGTAAGTAAGTATTACATGAAACAGAGTGTTATGACAAAATTCATCGCAAAAATATAAACAAAACTTGCATGAAATCTCATGAAATCCACGATCCGCCAAATTGGCGGATACGGGCTTTGAGGTGGTTCCGGAAGGCTGGGCATCCTAGTGTTAAATCAAATTACGGCAGTGGAGGACCATAAGGAAGTTTTAATGGAAGAATTTTAGCATTGGAGACGAAACATCTTAGAAACCCACCAAAATGTTTAATCTCCGCATCAGACCAAGATGCAGGAAATACAATGTCACCAATTGGGGGACCTTGTGACTTCAAACGACTCCAGCGCTAGTAGGCTTCTCAGTCTAAATCACAGAGCAAGGGAGGAGAGAAACCCAGCGCCGGCATTATAGACTACTCATATCGAGAAACGCCTAGAGGATCAACGGCTTTGCGTCCCTTCCGAAGGACGGGGCGCTGATTTGCGTGTTCTCATAACCACGCCAATGGGGGCCGAACAACCCGGTTCGCACCGGGTTTGTTCAGTGTAGCAGGCAAGCGCCCTCACCACTACGCCACGGCTCCTTCTTATAATGCAAAAATGTATCAAACAGTAAATCCGTATCCTGAAAAAATGTTTCTCGTGGCGATTTTCTTTCTCTGGCGGCCGTTCTGGAGTTCCATCTTAGCTCAGATCCTCCGAATGCCTCCCAAACCATTCTTTTTTAAACTAACCCGCCCTCTGAACAACTTCACCTCTTCTTCTCATCCTCTCCTCCCATTCAAAACCCCCATCTTCTCAATCGAACAGACACGACTGCCATCTATAAGGAGCTTCATCAACTTCTCTCCTGAAACGCCTTGGGTTCGACGATGGAACGGCCGGAATGTGCCCTCGCGGTCTCTCGCGGCGAATTTGCGAACTACATGGGAGTGTATTTTTTTTGTCCCAGTCTGCTCTTCCATTCTCTCTCTCTCTCTCCTTCTGTCTCGTTCACTATAATATACCCCGCTCTATACCCCCATCCTCCTATTCACGCTCACACACATACTATTCTCGCTTTTGCGAAGAAATGTGTTGGTGAGAGAAGACTTCGCGAAGCAATAGAATGAGCGCGAAGAGGAGTCTGGGGGGAGGGGAGGGGGGAAGAAGACTTTTGGCGGGAAGGGCGGGTCCGGGGGAGAAGTTGGAAGAGGTAGCGTCTCCAGACGACGAGGTCGAATTGAACGGCGGGAGGAATTCGAAATTGCCCGACAGGAATTTCGGGGTTCTTTTGAAGGGTTGAATTGGTGTGGGAATGGTAGGGGAGCAATGGGGGATAGGGTGTGTGGGAAGGGGAGGGGGGCAATGGAAGATAGGGTGGCGTTGGCGGCCGTGCGATCGGAGAGGGAGGGGGAGAGAGTCACCTAACACTAGAAGGGGAAACTGAAGGCGCGCATATAATAGTTCGCTCCTTAGGGAGATGATGTATGCGAAACAAAGGAGAGAGGAGAAAAAATGGAGAGAGGGAAGAGTCGAAGGAGGGTGGGAAAGGCGCGAGAAGCGTGGAGTGTTTAAGGCTTCGGATCATAGCACAATGAAAATCCACGAATCGTGAAAACATAGTATGGGCGACACAGCAAATAATATAATAGTTTTAACATTTATGGATTTGGCTATACCAACAGTTATTATTACTAAACTTGGGTTATAATAAACAAATCGGTAATAATTTCCATATTTATAGCAAATATAATAATATAACAAATAATAATATGATTATATTTTGACTCCTACAGGATTTTTAAAAATCAAACACTATAAATTACAACGTTATATATTTAAAATTTGAAAGCAGTTTAAAACCATGAAGATGAAATATAAGAAAGCTTCCAGTTTTGAAGATATTCAGACTGACTATTGGCAAGTAAAAGATTTCCGCTTTTTAAGTTACAGTTATTTGGTCCAAGTTATGTAATAGCCAACAAGATAGATAATATCTAAAGATATATAAATAAGACAAATATATTTTATACCATAGGAAAATCTTTTCTTGGTGCAAAAAATCATCGTATAAGTTTATATGAGGATGCATCAGGATAATTTCAGGAAGAGCATGAGGACAAATATCCATTACAAGACGAATTAATTACCTGATAAAAGAGGCTGTAATGATTATCACGAGAATTTATGAATACTTCATCGGAGGTAGGGTTAGTTTAGTATTTTAATATCAGAGAACATATTTTAAACACGATTCTATCTCATAATCCAGTTTTTATTAACGTGGAGGGCGTATGAGAATTCCGGGGGAGGGGGCGTGAATCATTTTGGACCAAAATCAGTTTTGTCTCAAATTTCCATCTTTCCTATGTTTTAATGCTGCCCATTTTATATGGTATAATATTTTTATATTTCTTTTATAAATATTTTGATGATATCAGTCTTGCGATCTAAGGCAGCCGAATGAATTTATTATACGTAGAAATAATATTATGAAAATCTATACGGATTTTTAGCGCAATGACAACTTATTGCTGACTGCCCAAAAAATGACGCAAGCTTGTGCGTAGGAACGAAAATGAAACAGGTCAGAATTCACTGAATTAACTCACACAGTCCAAATCAGCTCACTTTCTTAGGTGCGCAGATACTTTAAAAACTATGCCATGAAACATTTGTTACTATTACTAATTATTATTTTTTATAAAAACTGTTAAAACGAAAAAGAAAATTTTCTGGGGATTGGAGGGGGGCGAGGGAGTTTTAGAAGATCAGAAGAGGGCGCGAGTTGGAAAAGGTTAAGAACCACGGTCCTAATACAAATGGAACGATTATTTAGAAGTTAACTTGAAATTTAAAGCAGACACCGGTGATATTTTCGTCAGGATTGTAATTATACTGGCAACGTTGCATTTATCGTCGTCAAGGATTAATATAGATGCTTGAAGTGGTTTGTGAAAAAAGCTTTATCGAAGTGAAACAGTATATATAAAGAAAATTGTTCAACCGTTTAGAGATGACTAGATGGTAGATTATCTATTGGGTTAAAATTATAACTTAATTTATTCAAGTTTGAATCCGATATGGAAAGTTATTCTTTACTACTTTGGCTCAAAATTCCTATATGTGAGTCGAAAAAATTTCCGAATTCTCCTCATCTTTAAGTAATAGTTTCTTGCGGCCACTTTTACTGGTTTAAATTTGAATTTAAGTTGACATTTATTCTACATTTGAAGTATAAAACAACTACATTTTTAATAATTTTCAAATCTTTATCGAACGTAATTTCATTCCCTCTATCTCTTTACAGAACGAGTTTTTCTTAGATTAGCATTCGAACAACTGTTTGCGTGCGTTAAATGGTCTTTATACAGACATTAAAGAAAATATTTCAAAATATTTACTAAGACAAGAAGCATGAATGTATCAAAATAATTTTAAAAGATGCATAAAGAAAGGAATTTATATAAACATGTAAGATGCACACTGAAGTAGGAATATATTTAATTGCCTATTAAAAAAGATTATTTTCCTTGCCTTTCCTTCAGCAAAATTATCTTTTACTTTGCTTGGTAAGAGCAACTTGCATACTCGTGTTTCATCGAAAGAAATGCGAATATTTTTAATTATTTTGATTGATGGGGATTCCCAAAAAGGTTTCAATTCTTAAATAACCTATTAAAATTTTCTGCAGCGATTGACATAGCACAAACTCGTAGGACTGCCGTGAATACTTCCAAAAAGCTCGCAGAAAGTTGGTGATTGTCTATCATTACAATCTGTAAAATTATTTGTATGCCTTAAGTTTTTTATTCATTTTTTTATGCTGTACCTCGAGTAAGGACTTCTGATTTGAATTTTCTTTTCAATATCTCTCACCAAAATTTCATATTCAAAGCCCGATTTCTTGCAAGACAAACGCAAACGAAGGCAAGGCTAACGAAACTCAAATTTTTATACAGAATATCTTCTAATTGTTCCAGTTGTTTCATAATAATTAATCTGATTTATAAGAGCCTTTTTTATCCGAAAATATAAGTCAGTCGTTGATAGTGAAATAATTCTTCAATATAGTGATTATTTTTTCTTGATCGCTGTTTTTTTTAATGTTACTGGAATTGACCACAATTTAGCCATCATAGAAGCATCTTCTTTCAATTCTACATATCTTTCCGATACAGTTTCATCCCTTCGTATTCACTCTGCAAAAGTTCCATGATTTTTGTCAAATTAACACTTTCAGAACGCAGTGATTGTCGTGCAAGATTGTTTGTTGTCTTTTTTCTCAGGCGACTTTTTTATCAAATTTTTGGCAGTCATTTTCCCATTTCCTTCAAATATATAATTTAATAGCCTTTCCTTTATGCCTCTCTCTCTCTCCGGACTGACCCACAGTAATTTTGCGTTCCGGCGCAACTGCCCCGTCTGTGTGTGTGTGTACGCCACTTCTTTCCTCCTTCTTTTTACCTTCACACGTAGCTCAACCGAAACGAGCACAAATCATTACTTTCTTCTCGTTTCTCTTTCCTCGGATTCTCCACGTCTTCTTTCCTCGCTCCCTCTTCTTCTCGATGTTTCTCTTTTCCTCTTATTCCTCAGTTTCCTTATCTTCCCTCTCTTACTTTCGCAACTCACTTCTTTTTCTCCCTCCTAAATTTTCTTCTCTCAATGTAAGATATTGCTCTTATTTTTCTCCTCCGTTTTGCTTTTTATACATACTTTTGCCTCCCACTCTCCCTTCTCACATCTTCCACTCTCGCTGTTATTTCTCTCCCTCTTTCATGACGCAAATTCTTCTTCTTACACAGTTCCGAATTTCATTCCGTCGTCCATGGTGACCCAACTCTTGGAATACACTTCCGTTTATTTTTTTATCAGGTATTTAAAATACATTTCTGTCTCTCGTCTATCACCTTGTGTGTCTGTTGCCTAAATTTCTATTCATTCCTCTTCCATTTTCTTTTCTATGTCTCTCGCATTAAACGCGGTTCTGAAAACGAATTAAATTTTAAAAAGTCGTCAATCGGACAGTGGCTATCGAACGAAGCTAATTACACTTATATATCCTGAGAAAAGTAGCAAAAGATTCATCGTCCTTTATATTAAATACGCAGGTTTTCAGTAGTAGTAGTAATTAGGTTTTTAGGAGCGTCAACAGCTAAGGTCATTTTACACCGTCAAATTCTGTTAGAGAAAATCAACATACATCACAACATCCATGCCCGAAGCTGGATTCGAACCCGCGACCTTTGGGTTAAGAAGGCAGGCGGAGGTTTTTAATAGAGAGCTATCGAGCTCATAATACGGCCAAAAATTAAAACACTCAAGGAAATAAATGCATAGCTATTAGAATAAGGCTGGTTTTTAGTCAATTTCATAAAATGTTCTCCTTTACCATTTACTTTCAACCCACTGATTCTGGATCCACTAAATGTTTACCATATGTAGCTCTAATGTAGAACTATGTATTTTTATGTATTTTATCACGTTACTTACTTCATTTTTTTTATTATTTTGTACAGAAGCAGTCAGACAGACGTGAGGATTAACCGAATACATAAGATTTTGTTTTGGAAAAAGGACCAAACATAAACAATTAAGAATAAAAAAATTTAAAAAATCAGCGCTTACATTAAATCTCTCCAATAGCTATAAAGAACTAAATGTGCATTTCGAACACAATGCAACCATATTCAGTCGCTATTAAATAAAAAAGAATCTATCTCAGTGAATATTCTCTTGAAGACGTTTGTGCGTATGTTTATAAATTTATCGATTTCTATGAAATGTTTCCACTTCCGTTGTTCTATTCCTCTTTCTTCTTTTTCCAATCGTTCTATCGTTGTATTCGTCCCTCCTATTCCTATGTTCGTCTCCTCCTCCTCTTCGCCTCTCGCCCTCCCCCTCCTCCTCCTCATCACCTTCCGCTATTTCCCTCTCTCGACATTTTCATTAACAACGTCCTCCTTCGACGATGGATTTTTAATGGGCGTCAGCGAGGCGGCGTAGAAGTGTATTTATTTTCGTTTCGAATATTCTTCGCTCGCATGCACTCCTTCCCCGGTTCCCTTCCCTTCTTCCCCATTCCCCGTTACTCTCAGTTTTTCTGCCGCTCGAATTCGTGGCGGAATATCCGCCCCCGACCGATTTCCCCTCCCCTCGCAACCCCTTCCCGATCGAGGTATCCTCCCCTCCCCTCCCCCCCCCACACCACCCCACTCTATATCTCTTTCTAACCCCTTTGCACCATCCCAAAAATCTCTCCGAATTGCGAGCGCACCCCTTCAGATGCCCCCGCCGTCGTCACCGATCCCGCACCAGCACACACACACACGCGCGGGAGAGCTCGCACACACACACAAATACTACCTTCCCACTTTCGGAGGCATCTCTTCGAGGACCCATTAGAACGTTCCCTCTCAACTCCATCTTTCTCTTCTCATTCTCTCTCTCTCTCTCTCTCTCTCTCTCTCTCTCTCTCTCTCTCTCTCTCTCTCTCTCTCTCTCTCTCTCTCTCTCTCTCTCTCTCTCCCTCCTTCCTCCCCCTCCCCACCGCCTCCTCCCTCCGATCGTTTTCCCGAAAATAAAAAAAAAGAGTGAGGGAAAAAACCTGCTGCTTCGGTCGCTATTAGCGGCCCCACCCGCGCCTATAACCCTTATACCCTTTTTCTCCTCACCCTCTCTCCATGCCCCACCCTCGTTCCCTAAACGCCCTTCCATCCCACCTATCCAAACGAAGGCAGTTAGGGACGTAGGAGCTGGAGTGGGGGGGGGGGGGGGGCATGCGTTGAATAGGTTCAGGGAAGGGGGTGGGAAGGTAGTTCGAAGTGATAGAGTTAGACCGAGACAAGTAATGCGAATGTGGAGAGGACGGAGGGAGGAAGAGAGTGAGGGAGGGAGGAGGGTGGGAGGGACGGGCGAAGAGCAGAGAGAAGGGGATGGTGGAAAGAGAGAGAGAAGAAAGAAGAGACGGGTTAGGTTTTTATTTTTACCTTTGGGAGGGGAGTGTAATCGTACGGCCTGTTTCCACGGTTATTTAAAAAAAATGTAATCCTCATCCATAGATAAATGACCGGCTTTATCGTTTCGAAAAAAGTATTTTAATTTCGCGGACCATCAATATTATCCCGCGGATCATATGGCTCATTTTTCTCGGCGGTCGACTTGAGAGGTTGGTTGTTGCTGCCAAATGAGCATCGAGTTTGAACTTCCGATGTATATTAACGGGGATATATATTTTTTTGCGGGATGTTATAATCAGGTCGGGCTGGGATTTTCACTGGCTTCGCATTAAAATTATATGGACCGTTGGTCGGAATATGTATTTGCTAGTAGGGATTTTTTGAAAGCATTTAAAATTTGTTTTCACTTACAAATTAATATTTTTCAGTATAGGGATTTCTTTTAATAACTCGAAATATTCGAATTTGTGAATAAACCCTCAACATGAAATTCTCCATTTTTGTGTTTACAATAGAAAACATAAATAATTGCGTTGTCATTAGCACGAATTTCTAAGAATAATTTACTTCTACCTGTTTGGTTATGTTCATGGTAAAAGTAATTCGAACTCTAAGAAAAAAACAAACTAAATTGGGAAAGAAAAAGACTTAAGATATTTTTAAAGGCTGAAACGAGTATAACCGGATGAATCTTTCTAGATTGTCTCTATGTATATAATGCGCATATACATAGTTATGTAGTATGGCAAAATTAAACATAACTTCTTGAATGCTCTAGCTGATTTTCGAAGTAAATCAGATATGTTCTGTTTGACAAAATTGCAACGTTTATCGGTTGTTTTTCATCATCAATATGTTTCTAATATGACCGGTAAATTATTTACTGAAATTATATACCAATAATTTCAATTTATATGTTTCGTGACTTTCTTATAATTGAATGACGTTCTAATTTTTCCTTCAACCGATGGCATCGTAATTTTTTCATTAAGAAATTTCTAATTTCCGCATTACTAATTTTATTACAGGCAGGTATTTTAATCACTTATTTCACGTATCCTGATTCCCAATTTGCTGAATGTAGTATTTTACGTGGGCTTTCTTCAATTATTTATGATTTCCTGTGACTAAAAAATGTGTGGTCGTTTTCATTAAAAAAGACTGGATGTTTTCCCTACACTTCCTTAATTTTTTGCCTCATCTCAGAGCTTTTATTCATCCAATTCCTTCACCACGTTCCCTCTTCTCCATCACTTCGTCTTGGATTTCTGGTTCTCCCCTCGAATGCGCCTCTCCCCGCCAACACCCAAAGGAGCGCATCAAATCCCCATTCCTCCCTCACTCCAACTTTGCCACTTTATTCCTCCCTTACGCCGCAGATTCTCTCTTCCCCCACCCCCTCCCCTTCTCCAAAAGACCTCCCCATTCTCCAACTTCTATTCTTCTTCTTCTTCCGAAGAATGCACAATATCGTCCACAAGAAGGGAAGAAAGGCCATTCCAATACTCTAAGAAAGAGCATTTTCCTCCCTCTCCCCTCCCACCCTTCTTACTTCTCCTCCTCTACCCCTACCCCCTCTCCCTCTCCCCTTACCCCCCTCTCCAATCCCATTCTCCTTTTCCTTCCCTCCCCCGCGCCACTGATATACCCTTCGCCCGCACTAAAGTCGTTTTAAAAATCCTTCATCCTTGCGGGGTGCACAAAAGAGCCATTTATTCAAGGCACGATGTGGAGATTACAACATGAAGCGAAAGAAGCGTAGGAAGTGGACATTGAATATAAGTGGGAATATTTGCGGCCGTGCGTCATGCGCGGAGTCCATTTTCGGTGGTTTGTAATTCGTTTAATGATCCAAAGGGAGATGATAATTATTTGCTACCCCTTGACGCACAGAATATTTCAGAAAATCCATCTATTGTTTAATGATGAACGGTTAATATGTCTTCTGTTGATTATTTCGTCGCAGGTGTGTCGGATCATTTTTTTTGGGTCAGGTTACATGTGATCGTATTAATACATTAAAATATTATTCGATGTATTTCAAGAATTTTATTGCTAAATACCTTCAAATTAATGTAATTTTCTGTTCCGTACGACGTCGAATAATTCTGAAAAGGACAGAGCATGCAAAAAAATACAGAAAAGTGTGCACCCGCAGACGAGGTGAAACTACTTCGATCTTCCTCTACGTAAGGCGACGATACTTCTTGATAGACCTTCTCCAATTTTTATGCAAACAGAATCATGGGTAAATATGTATTCTAATTTACAGAAATAATTTCTTAAATCTAAAATTCGTACATCAAATTTTTTAAAAATATGAATAATTAACGGAGAAAAAATAAATTCAGTATATCGTTATTCCAAACGAATCCGATTGTTAACTGCGGGTTTTACTAAGTCGAAACGAAGTATTTCGGGGAAGTCTCTCCGCACTTTAATCGTGCGTTTATGTGTCACCGCTCAACAAGAGAAAATGGCGGCGATTAAATGCTTCACGATGACGCTCATTGTATCCACGAAATCAAATTATTCCTCCTCCTTTTCAACCCGATGGTCATATTTTCTTCCTCTTAGCATCCCTTTCCATATTTTTTCTTATTCTTCCCTCTCATTCACTTCATTTCGCTACCACGTCTCGTAACATGCCTCTCTCTCCCCCTCCCTCCTTCCCCTCTCCATTCCCTCTTCCTCCTCCTCCTCCCCCGCGTAGCTCATTCTTTCTTTCTCGCGCTCCAAGGCGATTTCCAACTCGCACGCGCGCTCCCACACACACACACATCCACACATAAGGATACGCGTTCCATTCCCCTCCTCCCCGCCTTCTTCCAGAATGGATAGAGAGTGCGAGACCATAGCATTCAAAGCCTCTCTCACACCAACGCTCATCCTTATATATTGAAGTATCCACAGCCTCCTTCTTCACCCTCTCCGTCCATCTTTCTCCTCATTCCATTCTCATGTGCCTTCGATATTATAATCCCTCCCCCCTCTTTCTCCCTTTCCCTCTCATTCGCGTCACCTCCTTGGCTTATTTTTTTCTTCTCTCCTCTCTTTGTCTTTATTCTCATATTCTCTCTATTTCACTCTTTCCTCAAAATCGCCTCCCTTTTCTCCTATCTGACCCCTTTCTCTTCTTGCCCGGCCGTTAGCATACTTTCCGCTCCCTATTATCTCTCTCATACATCATTGGTTCATTTTCTCCATCTTATAGGTCTATATCGCCTCATATCGCGTTATGTTCCACAGATTGGGCGAAATAGGAGGATGAAATATGTGGTCGGACAAACTACCACTTGCTCATTTATTATACGAGGGTTTCAACTGTAGAACCGCGAATTTAGATCTTCAAAATGGATTTTCTGTTGATCGGAGCATTGATAGTTTTCGATATATTTGTTGATAATTTTTAATTTTAGTAACACGACATATTCTTTGAATGAAAAGAAGTCAACTTAGCGCAAGCTACTCGTGTCTAGATTTATTAGTTAAAAATTGTGTGTGTGTGTATTGGAAATGTACTTCAACTAATTATAAATAGAATAACGAGTCTCGCATCTCTTGAATATTCTATTGCAAAAATTTTTTAACCAATATATTGATATACTTCCTATATTGTCTCACTTATGCTGTAGAACAGGTTGCGACAAGAGCTTAAAATATTTAACACAATAATATTACATTTATGCATCTAATTTTTATATACTTATTATTTTTAATATGTATTATGTACAGAGAATATTTTAGATAGACCTTTACGAATACTGTATTGGTCATACGGACTCATATATTACTTATATATATATATATATATATATATAAAACTTCCTCCAATACCGTCGCCACACTGGAGAATATTTGTATTACTTATTGAAAATTGTCTATACCATGAGATGAACTAGATTTCATAATAAATAGTACCTAGTACTATAAGATTTTTGATTATGGATTACATAAATCATTGAGGATGATTTCTTTAAACGTCATTAATTGGGAAAAGAGAGAATATATAACTTGTAATAGCATGAAATTAATTTATTTTACTCGCCATCTAAAGAAAGATATCGAATTTACTAATATGCGAAAATTGGCGGAGCAAATTATTTTGGCATTGTTTTTATGAAAGGAGAAAAAAGAAGGAAGTTAATGTGAGGCAAAGACGACTTTAGCTTTAAAATAAATAACTGCTATGTAATTACGAGAAAAGAGATTATTATAAAATTTTGGAAAATGAAAT
Source organism: Uropetala carovei (assembly GCA_036926305.1). Classification (NCBI taxonomy): domain Eukaryota; kingdom Metazoa; phylum Arthropoda; class Insecta; order Odonata; family Petaluridae; genus Uropetala; species Uropetala carovei. The sequence continues at coordinate 9,574,057 of JAXCHB010000054.1, read as the reverse complement.
GATTTAGAAATAGGCCAAAGAAATTCATCTTTGCTTTAGTTTTCATTGAAAAACTTTAATTGAAGATTTCACTTGAAAAATACTTTTTAAGTATTATCACGGACATAGTGTTACCAAATAAAAGTAAAGAAATAACGACCGATTTTTCATCCTGAATCTTCCTCGGGTTTGATTGACAGCCATGATTCATATTTATTTTATCTGAAGAAATGTGAATAAAATGCAAATAAAAATGTAGTAATATGTTTAAATGAGTAAAACGAGGAATCTCATATGTCGTATGTTCCCATGTAATGCCCGCATGCGTGTAATGCACGTACCCCCTATTATGAACTAAATATCTGGAAAAACTTAAAAGCCGCATAATACCCTCACTGAAATCTTTTCTTGGTAATTACAAGACCACGTCTATATTTTAATCTAATAAGGGCAGAATTTGTTGGCAAAATTAAGGTAAAATGATTTATATCATAATATGAGTTTATTATAACACGAAAGAAATATTTATTGCATTGAAAGGCTACAGAATTTTAAATCAACAAAAAGAAAAGTAAATGACACTCGTTTCATTATGTAACGACCCAATACTTTTAGCATTCAACTTAAAATTTGCAGTATGTTCTGTAGCGACTTTGACATCTTTTTTCAACCACTTATAGCCAATAAATTTGTCATAATTGTATTAATCGTTTTCTTCACTCTCCTGATGAGCATCATTGTCTCTGGAGAGATGGTCTTGAGTTCCATCCATTTCACTAGAAGTTCCAGTCCCTTTTAAACTTTTGTCCTCAATATCCGCAGATGTGCCACGCCACTCTTCAAGAATCCACTGGGATATCTCCGACAGTGAAGCATGTTTCATTCTACTCATTGGTTTCTTCCTATGTTCTGTTTTGGAAATCCAATCTCCGTAGAATTGGCGAATTGATATTTTGAAGATATGATGCCTACATCCAGAGGTTGCAAAATGCTTGTCATTCCTGCTAGATTTATCACAAGGTTACATATGTTCATTATGCATTCTAGTGTTCACTCATTATGTTATATGGCCCAAACAACTATCCAGTGTGATCATAGATAAATGTGTCTCTCACACACATTTGATCTAGTCATCCAACAATTTTCTTGAGCGAGAACAATGGGCTCAGGTGGAAATTTCTCCTTTGTCAGTCTTTCACTTGAAAATTATATATGAAGGTACCTTATGACTGTCGACTGTAATAGTCAACGTAACTGAACACCTCTGCTTTTCAGAAGCAGTATTACAGACTTATTTGGCTTTATCTCCGACTGGATTCGCAGTAGTGTTTTCTGACAAATCAAACCATATAGGAGTTTTATCTGCATTGCTTTTTAGAGAGAATGAGGAGTATTTGTGGTGGTTCCTCGAGGATAACACACTCCTGTAAAATATTTTTATTTTATCTTCATGTTCCTCAGATAACCTTTGACAAAGGGTTGTCCTTTGACATATAGGTAAGTCACGTCTTTTCGTGAAGGTACGTATCTAGCCATAACTTTCTTTAAAATACCTGTGTGGCACACTTTTTTGCGACGAGAAATTTTACTGGCCTCTATTTGCATCATATCCCTCGTTACGGTAGATCCAGAACGTCTCTGGTGTATCACATAAGGTTACAGTTCATCTTCTTTCTCTGGGTATTTGCATTGTTTCCTCGAAATGCACATTTTCCCTTTGGAGCGTGTTCCTGGTCTGTTTTTCTCTTGCGCCGTTCCCTAGCACACTTTTCATCAGCATCCAACTTCCTTATATTTGCCCTTTTTTCATCTTCTTGCGCGTATTCTACAATATTTAACTTTAAAGATACTGTGTAACTTTTTCGCTTGCCCATACTTGTATTTTTTACGATAAAACTGAAATAAAAAACCTATACAATGCCGATCTTAAATTTAAATGATACTGTAACTGTGAAAATCGATGACTGGAAAACTAAGTGTATTACGCGAAATTCGAGATAGTGAAACGCTTTTTAAAATTCAACATTTCCGCCTAAACATTAACCACATACGATTCTGCCAACTCTGCGAGTTTGTAATGTTTTCGTTTTCCTGAGAGATATATTTTGCTTCCACTAACCTGTAACGTGCCTTTTGTCACATGAATTTACTTTATATTCTTTTGCGCAACTTGAACTAATTCGAACGTTTGTTTCGGAAAGTTTATTGCGGAGAAGATACGCAAAAAACACTTTTTTTCTGGATTATCAGTGGACAGATCCTTGTAATTCCCGCATCCTATTTTACGAAGGAATATTTTGAAGAAATAAGTGCGGTTATTACACAAGTAAATGCGGTAATTTGTCTCACTTTTGCGACTTCTTAAAATGTTCATTTTTAGAGAAAATTAAGACGTAATATTTTCTCCTTCAACGTATTTAAAGTTAATGCGAAATTACCAGTGCTGTGCTACGTAAAAACAAACCCTGTGACAAATAAACAATGTTTATAACGCATTTAAATTGAAATACTTCACGTAGGAAAAAAAACAACTCTAGAGCAGAATATATTTTTTCGTCCTCTAATATCATTTATCGAGACCTTTCCTCTCCATCGAATTCACCATAAATAGTTCCTCCGCATCAAGCAAATAACCGAATATCATCAAATTTCGCCAGCCCCCCCCCCCTCCCCCCCCCCCCCCCTCTCTCTCATCCCTTGCATTATTCAGTCTCTCCGTGTACCCAGAACCCTCTCTGACTTAAGACGCCCCCCCCCCCCCCGCCTCTCTCGACGTCCTATTTCTCCCTCTCTCCTTACTCCCTTCCAAACCACGTTCCTCCTCCTCCCCCAACTCCTCCTCCACTCCACAACCTCTACACTCCGTTGCCTTCTCTGCCATTCTCGCAGCCAAATTACTCGAAGATCCATTGGAACATCCACCACTCCTCCCATATACTCTTTCCTATTCTATCCCCTCCGCGTCCTCAGCCTCTCTTTCTCTCCCTCTCCCACCTCTATCTCCCTTCGCCTCTCCCTTATCTCTCCTCCTCACTTTTTATCCTATTTTTTCCTTCCTCCTCCTCCTTCTCTCTCCACCCCTTCTCAATCTCTCCCTTAACCCTCTTTTTTTCCTTCCGCCTCATCCCTCTCTCCACCCTCTCTCCCTCCTCCCTTCATCCCAAAATTCTCAACCCTTAACCTCTATATCCATCTCCCTCTCTATCTTTCTCTCTATAGCACACACACACACACATCAGCACACTCATGAGACGATCCGCGCTCACTTGGAAGACGTGCCTTGCATTCGAGAACGATGTCTTCCGCGCCCTGAAGCAGACGAGAGAAATATTGACTACGAAATTCGCGCGCCTCGAACCCACATCATCAACAATTCATTCCAACCCTTTCTCCTCTTTCTTCTATCCTCTGCGCACCTCCCACTCTTTCCCCCCTCCCGCCCCTCCTCACTACCCCATCATTCTACAATGCCGGCGTAAAATCGTCCATATCCGTTTCGAATTCGTCGTAATCACTCTCAGATTCCTATTTCTACAACAAGATCATCTATTTTCTTTGCGTCGTGAAATTTATGAGCAATCGTTTGTTTCGGGCAAGTTGAAGAAATAAAACCAAATGCGAGCTGAAATTCTGTTTATGTTTCCATAGAATTTGAGTGTAAATCGCAATGCAATCTATTTCAACATATAGTTTGACATAACATAATTAGATGACATTAAAATTTTAACGATACATATGTACGACAAATAAAATGCCACCGCCTAACGCAATTTAGGTGTCCCGCGCTATTCGTAAGTTCACTATTACCTAATGTATAAATTAGGAAATACTGCGGCTTACGAATTCAACTTTGCCATGGAAAAATATTTTCCTCGTGCGCCTGGCACACCGAGTGCCAATACGAAACATCGCAATGCACCACGACATATGACGATGATAATTTCACCTAGATTGTGTCTCATTTTGTTAATAAAGCGAAATTCGGACGAAAATTTATTTCACTGATATATTTAGAGCATGTTAGGGCTGCTCTTATGTTAGACACGGTCTAAATTTCGTTTTCCATTGCCAGTTTCTTAACGCTAGTCACGTATTAATAATTTCATATAGACCAAGGCAGTGGTACCCAACCTTTTCTGCATGGCGGGCCGCATCGATGGTTACGAATCCTTCGGCGGGCCGCATTGAAAGTTGCCAGTTTTTCTGGGGGACGGATTAGAGTTTAAATCGGAAATTATCTGTATATTCTGAGGTGCCATTTAAGTAAAAATATAGCCTAAAAGAAGTTTTTATGGTAAACATTCCGATATTAAAAGTTTTATTTGATAAGTTTTCATACAAATATATGAATTTGTGTGTTAAATTTTTCGGATTGCTTTTCACCATGGTTTCGCGGGTCGTATGAAAACCCGTCGCAGGCCACACCCGGCCCGCGGGCGGTAGGTTGGACACCGATGGACCAAGATATAAATAATATTATGGAAATAATTGTTTCATTTTTATGATCTTTAGGCAAATGCTTTCGTTTTGGAAAGTTTTTATTTTTCATGATTGTATTAATATTACATAAGGAACAATTCTATAATTATGCGCTTATTTCAATAAAACATTCTTTTTTAGGATAAGTAGTTTTTCAAGAATGCGTATACAGTTAAACCTGTAATATTTTTAAAAATCAGTTGTAATATCATACTCAGTGGAGTGAAACTAAGAAGATATATGTAAATATGTTATGGATGTCTCATCTTGATTCTTGATGACTAGTGGGATTTCATTAATCGACACACTTGTGGCGATCATTCGACTATATTCGCCGCATATTGCACATATTTTTCTCATATTCGCGTCAAGATACGAAATATATGCAGCATTTTTATTTAATCCTAAACGTACCCTTTGGGATGAACGTCAATTTTAGTTAGCTATATTTACTTATGGATATCCAATAAACATGTAAGTTAAAGCTAAAATATTTAAATTAAAAGAAAAAGTATAGCTGCTGTGGAGTATCAGTTTCCTTGCATCTGTGTCAGTGTCAGATTTGGCTCATTTAGCTAATGGGGAAAGCTCTAAACAACATGGAAAAATGAATAGTTGAAATATTATAAGATGTTTTTTGAAATACATACATTATTTATGTTTATTATTGTGTAAAGTAAATCTTTAAAATCGATAAGTTGCTCTAGAACAGAGGTGGCCAGCCTTCTTTTAAGACGGGCCAATAAAACGGCACGCTTTTTTTTGTGGGCCACTATCCTATTATCCTTAACATCCGGTTTAAATTGATACCTTAACGTAATTTAAATTAAGCCAAAAATAAACAAGAACGATAAATACAATAACATATTTAAAGAAATTTATTTAAATGTCAACATTTGAAATAATAAATTGAAAAAGTTAAATGTTGATGTAAATATACCAATGTGCTTTTTTAAATTTACTTTACAATTAACAATTTCTCAGTATTAGGACTGATTTTCGACATCAATAAAAGAAGCAGACTGCCCACATGAGGTTTGTTAAAACAGATCGATATTTGTTTTTAACAAAGTTCATTGTCGAAAACATCTGTTCACAAACATAGGTGCACACAAGACGCAGAGCAAGGTTATGTGGGTTACTTGTTTTCGGGAACAAATTTCCAAAAGGCTTTTTAATCTGGGGAAGTTGGTGACTCACTAAGCAAATTTTACTATGAAGCATGAGTGATTCTTATTGTCAGCAATTTCCAATTGGATTTTTGGTGGATATTTCTCTATTTCGCTGTACAAAATAGAGAATGGATTTATGAAGAGAGAGACATTGTTTCTTTTACCTTCGAAGTCTTCGAAACGGGAACTAAATGAATCATATAGCGCTGCAAAAGCGGAATAGTACCTATCCAAGTGCAAACAAAAATTATTACTTTCACTTTGAAAACAATTTACAAGGTTAAACATTGTTGGAAATAAGCAATTTTCACCTTGTAGTTGAGTATTTAAATCGTTAAGATAGTTAATGGTGTCTACTAGGAAAGCTAAATCACAGAGCTAATTTCTGTCTTTAAGTCGATCACACTCAGTTGGTAACTCATGTTTCTCTTTCAAAAACTGAAATACTTGGTCCTTCAGCTGAAAGAAACGTGCCAGCGCCTGAGCTTTTGAAAGCCAGCGACAGAACAATGTAGAAGTAATTCTCCGTGTTCATTAGTTTCTTCTTGAAATAACATTCGGAACTCCCTACTATTGAGTGAGGATCGTGTCATTCAAACGATGCACGGCTCCGTGAGACACGTGCACCCAGGAAAGAAGGTAATGGGACAGAACTGCGAAATGACCCGCAGCGCAGAAATAGAAGCTTCTTCACTAATCTCTACCGAAAATCCTTTATCTCACTCTAAAATCGTAAGCTTTTACGGAAAATTATTCACACCCATGAATGGCAACTGTGGTCAAGAGACTCTTGCAGATGATTTCTCCAAGAAATTCCTTATTTTAGTATCTTAGAGGAAATCGGCAAATTTTATCGTGCATGAGACAAAGAAGGGCCTCACAAGCGCCTTTCAATAAATCTAGTACGTTGGTCGTCATATCTTGAAAGGGACCAGAGACCCTTAAGGATTATCGGATGCGGTCGGAGGTAGAAGGAAGAAGCAATAAACTGGGCACTTTCTTTTGTCCGAATATCAGGGTCATTGCCTCTGTAACAGCAGAACCTGGAATAATAGCATAAGGGCAGAGTGGGGAATTCAACATAACGGAATTGCGGGATAACCCACAAACTATTTTAACGGATAGAAATAAGAGGATCAAAGCAAACGTCAGGTTTATGTTTTGGTTGCACTCGGACAAAAATATTTTTTCTCGGTTGAGTGCTCGGCTGACATGAGTACCGCGGGCCATAGCAAATGTCGTTGCGGGCCACTACATGGCCCACGGACAATGGGTTGGCCACCCCCGCTCTAGAAGATCTGTTTAAATACGAAACCTTTTATAATATGCATTTCAATCAAATAATGTGTCACGGTTATGCATAAATTATTTCAATAGTTTGATCTGATACACTTTCGAATAATCTAATGATATATTACAGTAACATAATTATATCATACCAGTTGCTAAGAAGAAAGAAATTCATTTTTCTGTTTACAATTTTGAGCGCATAATTTGTCGAATATTTTGAAGATATTCTATGTAGAATGAGATAGAATGTACATTGGATTTCGCTCACGAGAATCGCTTTGGTTATATGGGATTTGATTCTATTTACCGGCCCATTCAATTAAAAGGAGATGTTTTTTTTAATAAAGAAAAAGTATTTTTGCAATAAAATGTCTTTTATGAATGTGTAAAATGCCAAGTAAATATAGGAAAAATTGTTGAATTTAGGTAAAGTTAATCATAACGGAAAAATACATAGCGAATAGCGAGTATATACATACAATTATTAATGAAAAGAATAACGATAGATTAATTCTTCCTGAAAGATGTACCAAATGTTACTTGATTCCAATTTATTTATGTTGAGATATGGTTTCGTCTTACACCCAATATAAAGAGCTAAACGCCTTTGGGCGTCCGTGTCTTCGCTTCCAGTTCATATTAGTGTTTACATAGCTCGCCTGTCTTGTGATATCGGGGGAGATTGAACAGCAACTTCTTCTTCATCTTAGTTGCCAAGTAGGATGTCAACAGAAATGTCATCCTTTGTTATTTGGGAAGCAAAGAGAGTATTTTCATCTCCGAGTTCTTCATCTATGGCCTCTTCTTCGACGGATTCCTGCGGATCGCCCTCTAATTAAAAACCTTCCTGAAGCAGTTAATGAATGTTGTTGGCTTTACGACGTCGCGACACCTTTTTAAGTAGATTCATATCATCAGGTTTAAATTTTTAGCAATTTCCTCTGCCTGTCTCTTAACACTATCATGCCCATCAATAACTCTGATAATCGTTAATCTTTAAACCTTGATCTAAAGACTTGGTTATTGAGGTTGTATTGGTTGGGTGAAATACCAGTTTTATGTTTATTTTCAACACACTCAAATGATCCCTACAATCACCAAGCAATAGGGCGATTTTATTCTTCTTGGCCACCAGATCTCTATCCCATTCCGCAAGGAATTCACTAAATATGTGTGGTTGTCATCTACGCACGCGTTATTTTTATAAATTGCACAAGGTAAAGCAGTGCGGATCCTTCGTTTTACCACCGACGACCAGCTGCTTCTTGTCGATTCCTGTCATATTGCATAGAAGTTAGAATTTTAATTCCAAAAACTTAAATTAGTAATGCCAACGTGAGCGATTTTTACATGTAATAATAATCTACAAATGATTTAGCTTTTCCCATATTGATTCAAATAAGCGGCTGATTCTGTTGACCAGTGATTCTGCAAAGTATAATCCACTGAATATAAATACAGAGGTCGGCAACCTAGGTGTCATGTGTCATATGACTCGCGAAATTATTTTATTTGTAACGCAAGGATTTGAAGATTCGTGAAATTTAACGCATAATTTAATATCTTATATATTAATTTTGTAGTGTATCTGTGTGCCTATGTGTGCCACATCGGCATATAAGTGGTAGATTCGGAATAGGTGAGAATGTGAAACTTGGCAGGTATTCAGATATAAACGTGAAAGATCTATAAATCTGAAATATTTATGAAGTAATTAATTTTTCAAAATAAACAATTTACCTTCAGAAATGCATTGTACCGCTTTTGATATCCATAACATTGCATTATTAAATTAGAACTAAGATACGAACTTGACATTTTGGCAGTTTTGCATCTCTCGAAGAGAGAATCCGAATTCATGCCGAATTAGCTTAAAAAATTGTTTGATGCTACGAAAAAAGGAGAATTTTTCAAGATTTTAGCAACGAGAAACTCTTTAAATATGGAAACGAGTCCAATTATTTTAAATGGTATAACGCTTTTAAATGATGTAATGTTATTAAATGGCACTATGCTTTATAATGATGTAATGATTTTAAAATTTGCATTGCTTTTAAATGGGAATGAGAGAGATGAGTGAGAAGTGAGATGGATAAAGAGAGATAATTAAAAAATCGCATTTTATAATTGAAGAAACGAAAAGAATAAAGGAGATTATTTTTATTTCGATTTTGTGGCATGATTCTATTATTTTGATATAAAAATACAACAAGGTTCTTTTCATTTTATTCCTTAAAAATATATATTGACTGCAAAAATTATTTATTTCGTCCTTTTTATTGTCACCTTTCGCATTGCATCTAAATTGCAAGCAACGCTGCAAAAAGTAGACTAGGTTTCAATTAAAAATTTTTGCGGTGTAATTTTAGCACAAATAAATTTTCAGAATCGCTTGAACTAATATAACTACACAATCTCTAATAATGTACCATGTAAGTACTTATCCGGGTCGTAGAAATACTCGTAACCTCCAATGAAGCCCTCCGAAGAATTGAAAACTATGAGTGAGACCCACAACGTAGAAAATACGTACTTCCAAAATGATGTGTATTAGAGGTAAGTCATGATTCCGGATTATCATATACAACGACGAGAATCAGTGTTAGAGGAGAAAATGTATGTTATATTAATTGGAATGCTCAAGAGAAAGAAATCTTCTGAGGCTAATCGCTACTGACTGTCGTGTTATGGTATGTGACATATTTAAATGCTGTTTTTATAAATACGTTGATGAGGTAACGCATTTTAAATTCGTATTTTTAGTCGCATTCTGGGCTATTAATTGATTTAATACCGTTTATAAAAGTTTTATCTCCTTGAACTCCAGTACTGCATCTTTTTCTTTGGACCAATTGGTTCCCTCGGTACCCTGGTTCTTCGAGCAGCTGATATCGATTAGAGCTGCTCCGTATTAATGCATGAATGCTAATTATTCCGCTTCAATTTAAGTTAGGACGCTCTTTTCTCTTTACCGAAGCTTGACCGGAGTCTCATGTGCTTGTCTCTTCAGCCGATAGGTGGTGCGGGCGATGGACTCGCAGTTGGAGAAGATGGTGATTTAGGTAAGGGACGATGGACCATGGCATCTCGCGGTGATTCCGGAACCATTAGATATGATGGTTATTTTTTATCATTCCCCATTTCTGGCCGAGATAATACATTTAAAGAGAATTAATTAGGGTTTGTGTGAAAACTTCCAGGCTTCGCCAGATCCGACGTAAAAAATTTATCAGAAATGAGCAAACTGACTGTGAGACGAATGGTTTTGGCGGTAAATATGAATTTATGGACTTGAACAGCGCGAACGACGAGGAAATTCAGTTCATTCCTATATTATGAAGAGTGACGAAAATATCATCACAGTTAGGCATTTTCATCTTACAGAATTAAAAACATCATGTCCAATTTCATAATAAATATAAAAACCTAGTAGAAGTTAACGGCGGCAAAAATAAAATTCTCTCATACGTAGCTGTTCGAGGACAAAATTTAGGTTTCGTTTCCTAAGATTTAAGTTCATCCGAGCATTTCCAAATATAGAAAGAACCAATGCAAAAACGTTGACTGTAACAGAAGGTTTTCTATATGTTAACGTTTTTAAATTGAGAATACGTTAGAGTTTTTCAATAATTTCTAAAACTAAAAAGGCATTATATTAAAAAAAAGAAAAAGATTTTTCATAATTATTTATTTGAACATACACTGGCCTTATTTTCAAATTAAAATTTTTTCGTAAATATTTTATATGAAATTAATAAATCGAGCTTCAGCTTTATAGTTTTTTCTATGAATTTGTATTTTAAAATTAGTAAGTCACTTTTAATACTCCACCAAAAATATAAGGTTATTCAAGATGATTAAAAATCCTTTTGGGCTTTTTTTTTAATAATAAAAACTGGAGACTTTTCCCAGTGGCATTATTCGCGCAATAATGCGATCTGTCAATAGAAATTTTTGTCTCTCGGCCGTCGCTCCTGTTTATGAAAGACGTCCTGAAATTACATTTATTTGAAAAGATATGTTATAAATATGCGAAATTTGTATAGTGTAGGAGAGAGTATCAATCGAAAATCATTATAAAGTGTCTGTGGACGCAGTGAGCGATGGAAGAACATCGTCCTTCTCGTTCTACTTACCCGCTCTACATTACACCGTCCCCATCTCTCATCATATATGATCTACTTTCTCACTACTTACATTTTACTTTCTCATATACGAAGTATATTGAGAAAGTATCGTTGTCGCGAAAAAATTCGATCTCGAGATCTTGATGGAACTATACGTTTTAGATGTATCTGAGTCCGAAAAAGTGGTTTTCGCAATGCCGCCTGTCAGTTATTGGCTCTAGAGCCTAAACGGTAGAGCGAAAATGAATGAAATATCGTACTTAGACATTTTATCATAGAGAATTGAAGCTATGAAGAAATGGTTGACATTGCTCAATAATTAAGGGAAGTTTATTCTAGGCAACTTTAATGACAATTTGATTTTCTGAAAAACGGCTTAACTATTTTGATATAATTCGTACAGTTACTTGAGTTTACGTCTGCAATAATACTACATAGTTCATATTTCTCAAAAAATGTATATAATGCTAGTTTATTCTTGGGCAACTTTAACAACAATTGGATTGTCTAAAAAACGGCTTATACGATTTTCATTAATTTTCGTATAGTTATTTAAGTTGATGTTTATAACGATTCTACATAGTTCATATTTTTCTAAAGATAAATAAACGACGCATTAGTATATGAGAAAGTTTGTACAATGTATGTTGTGCCGATTTTTTAAAAATACTTTAGCGTTCTAGTAAATTTAGATATAACGAATAGAAATTTATAACGATTTTGGGATCACCATCATGTTGAAATTTTCTGCTTAGGAACACAACAATCATCAACAATCAACCCGAGATTTTTTCCATGATGTCCATCATCACTTCACATTACATCAGAGACGCTTAAAATCATTTGTGCAATGGATAAGACGAAGAAACTACTGAAATAGATACCTACATAATTTGCTGCTTCGTAATGGAGACTATCGAATTATGCGAAAAATTTGTTTAATATTAAAGCAAAAGCGAAGGAACTTAGAAATTGCAGGAGGCTAAACAACTCTTTTTTGTATTCGCACAGTTTTTACCAGAAATCAGCATTGAAAACATTAATATAATTTAATTTTTAAGCTGAAATTAAAAATATGATATTAGGACGCGTTTAAACAAATGAGTTTAGAGTTAAAGAGGTTTCCCTATAGATGCTAATGATTTTCTATTAGTAAACCGCTTGTTTATAAAGAAATCTTTATGCTGGGTCGTTAGGAGTTCAAAACTAAAAATTATAATTTTGCTAAGGGTCATTAATTGCCAACATGGTTCACGCATAACTTATAGAGCTAAATTTCATACAATGTATATCAAATGTATGTTTTAAAGAGGTAGTTAAATGTATATGACTTTTTACTGAGCAAATTTCGAGTGCAGTGTCGGGTTCCTGGAGCAGAATAACTTCTCGCAGAACTAGGTAGAAATTCTCTTTTTGGATTGAGTAATTGACTGCGCGCGCTTGTTTGTCAAATGCACGGGTGGCTACGTTTTTCCTTTAATTGCCACTCTTCATCAGTGTTCATAATTTGTGACTCTCCCTTAAATCGATTTGTCCGCCACGCTTACGAAAAATGATTATCGTATTATGAGAGATCATGAATATAATCATTATCATTAAAATACGAAATACAATTGAAATGTAAAATTCTTTTTTTAATATACACATTTTAAAAATCATTCTCTGAAATACCGTCCTATGAAAATTCCATTTAAGCACTCGGGCCATAGATTGTCTATTTCGGGCATGTCAAACTGGCGGCCCGCGGGCCACATGCGAGTTTTTGTCTAAACAAAATTGCTCGAGATTTTATCATCATCATCATAGGTAATCTGTCCGTAGATCGGTCCGTGATTATTCATGGTTAAACTTGGTTCTCCATATACTCCTATTTGCCGCAGTCTTCTTCATGTCTTGACAGCTCTCTTTCCCTTTCAAGTCGTCTACCAGCTGAAATCTTTTCCTACCTCTTTCCCTTTTTCCATCCAGTTTCCATTCTAGCAGTTCTTTAATCATGCTCTCTCTTCTCAGGTAATGTCCAATCCAGTTCGCCTTCCTCTTTCTGATAGTCTGTATAATTTTTCGCTTCTCTTCTATTTTTCGTAGTACTTCCCCGTAAATATATATAAATACTTTATTTTGTGGCAAGGAGATAAACGTTTTTTCTTAGCTATAGAGGTGCAAAACAGGCGTCCCATCTTCTATAAAAAGTGCGCATTTTACCAACTCTGATCTTTATTTAAAAACTTGCAATCTTAATCCATTCCATGATATTCGTTGCGTTAATGAACTAAATTGCTGAATTGAGCAACTCCAACGATTGCAAAATGGCTGGGAAAGGCAATTTCTGATGCATATCAACTGTCATCAGCGGTGAATCACTGATAATGGATTCTGGTTAACTTTTGAACTTGCTATCAATTCGATACCTGGCATGAGGAGATCTCGAGCGTTAAGAAAATTTATTCGACAAACCATATCTCTAACGCGGATCAATTTCCTGTAAACTTACGAGAAAATTAATTTAGTTTCAATTTTGACTTTTCTACTATCGATTGTGTGTATTGGCGAATAGTATGTCCTTGCCATGTCAAAAGGCATGCATGCCTCTTTGTGTTTGACGCGCCTAATACTCGTGAACGTAACTTGTTTTAAAAATTTTATATGACATATTCTCATTTAATCCCAGTGTTTTTTTTTTTTAATAGGTGCCGTTACTTATATCTTGATAAATTGTAAAATGCTTCGCCCACCCCCCTCCACCTCTTCCTGCGCCCCCTTCTCTATTGAATTTATTATGAACTTTTAATAACAAAGTTGATGATAAAAATTCATAATAATAATAAAACTTTTAACATTTATAGACACCGTTTATTACTTTGAGTTTTTAAAAATTAAAAATAGAATTTCATAGAAAGAGACACATTTTCATCAAGCGTGACAGCATCGTTCTGAAAAAAGATGCCGATACGCTGTACAGGCGCTTACTGCCACAAAAAAGGCAGTGTTTAATCCTATCAATTAGTTATCGATATCCTCTATATTAATAGGGTGTGCAGAGGCCGACGGTGCAAAACCGGGACATTTCCTATTTCGAGAATGAAAAATCCGGGACAACCGGGACATAACCGGGAAATTACCAGGACATAACCTGGACAAATGCATTTTTCGTCATTTTCTGTAGTTCGAGGTATTAAAATATTGTTTTAATGTATTTTTTGCTTCTGTTACTCTATTAATAAGAAAATAGGATGGGTTTAAACTTTTTCCGTTATAAGTTTTGCAATTTTTATTTATACACTTAAAATTAAATACATAACATACTGCATTTTACACGTAAGGAAATTGAAATCATGATCACATAAAGAAGTCAATTATCTAACAGATATTCTACTAGCAATCATTTCAGTTTTTTCTTCAACAATGTTTTTTACCTCTATAATAGTGATGTTTGTTTTCTCATTTTTTAATATCTGCCCATTCATGAATTGCAAGAAGTTATGTATGGTACACAAATGTGCTTCTCCCAAAGCATTATTTAAAAAATTGAAAATGAAAATAGGAGCCTTTTCATCAGACATGAAATAATATTTTATGCCTTAAAAATTTTTTTAAATTCGTTCAATTGCAGTACATAGCAATAGCCAACGAGTTTTTGAATGAGATAACAACTTACTATATTCTACATCAACAAAATCACATAACTCCTTTAAACGTTCCGCTCGAACAGTGAACGTGTGAAAATAAGAAAATATTTTAATTGCTATCAATTCCACGTCTAAATCTAATCTCCCTGCTGCAGTTTGAGCAGCATTGTGAAGAATTTGGGCCGGATAACCAACGAATGAATGAATTGAACAACATTTTTACCGGGCCGGCACCATGCCATGCCGTGCCGTTGCCGGTGATGCGCGAGTAGGTTATGCGGTGAAGGGAGCCACGCTAGCGCCCATACTGCAATGTTTATTGGCGAACACGTAATTAATTAATAAGAAAACGTATGCATTGGAAATATCGATCATTGGAAACAAGTACGGAGAGTGCTCCTATAAACCGGGACAATTGGGCGTCCCGAAAACATTTTTCGGGACACCGGGACAGATGACTAAATCCTGGAAAACTGGGACGAATGGACACCCTATTGTATATCACAAATTAAGGCTAATGAGGAATTATTTCCATGTGAATTAATCATTATCGTTGGTATTTCAAAGAAAATACAATCTTTCAACCGCTTGGTTTTAGAAAAATTCTTTTTTCCTGCTCTTAAAATTATGGTTTATATAATTCGAGGTTATTATCTCAATTACCACCTCCTTTAGTCGACTGCCAAACTAGGATTAGGATTTGAATATATAAAATTAAATACCGAATTCACTTTGCGGCTTGAATACAAAGGATAATGTGCCTAACTAGTGACCACGCAGCGGCTTCGCATTTTAACTAGAGAATAATCATATGAATAGGATCTGATCATTTTTTCTAAATTCGAATAACTAAAAGAGGATATTTTTCCGTTGAAATGCTTATTTGGTATAATCGGCTTAACACAGGAGTCACTTAGACCGTAGGTCGGAAACTCATTCCGAATGACGGGACATATAGTTTTCAATGATTCGGCGGGCCTCACTGAAAGTTGCGTTTCGGCGGTATCATATTATTGAAAACCATCTGAATAATTTATTAGCGTTCAGACGCCAATATAATACTAATACCATAATTTTAATTTGAAAAATATGAAATAATCAGTGTTATATTTCACAGATCGCTATCTCATCATGGCTTTGCTGGCCATAATAAACATTCTTGAGGAATGCGTGCGGTCCACGGACCGTGGGTTGCCAACCTCTGACCTATGTACACCGTCAAAGTCGCTTTCAATCTCTTGAGAGCAATCAGTCATGTTTTTGCTAAAATACAACAAATAAATGCGTTTGTGAAATATTCTCAGCGAACTGATTTTAGAATTCTTCTTCATTCTATAATTTTGATGTACTCGTAGCGAGAAATATTTTCCTATAGACATATTGTCGATTAGTGTGCATAGCGCGTGTCATACCTTGATAGATATGTTATAAATGAAAGTGTCGCCGAAAACGCACATAATGCGTCAAATTTACACAAAGAGTAATGAGCGAACTTTCGCGCAGTTTTTGTCGACTAATTGTTTCGAGTGTTCGAGGAACGAACTCGGGATTCTCCCGAACTCATTTTTGCCGGAACCGATTTGCAGAATCGCATTTGACGAAGAATTTTCCGTTCGTCATCGCCTGCGAATCCGCCTCTCTCGACGCGTTGCCAATTTCGCCTTCGCTTTTTTTTTCTTGAGCCTTTGAAAGGACTTCCCCTTCGGAAGCCCATCCACCTGGCCACCGAGTGCGACCTCTTCCCTACCTTCTCTTTTCTTTATCTCCACCTATTTACCGATAGCTTCGGGCTGTGGAGGAGGAGGATCGTCTTTCTTCCCTCCTTGCCTTATCCTCCCTTGGAGACCCTCTCTTTGCCTTCCCGATGCGTTCGACCGCTGCAAAAGGGAATTTGCTTCGAAGTTCTCACACGTCTTGGGCGTGGAGGGAAAAAAGGATTATGGGGGGATTAGGAAAAGGTCGAGTGAGACGGCGAAAAGGAAAAAAAAACGTGTCTCGAAGGAGAACTGTAACGGCCGAAAGGATTCGCTATCTCTATTCCCACCTTCCCTCTCTGTTCCCACTTCCTCTATTTTCATTCCATCTCTCCAGACTCTGGAGTCCAGAGAGAATTGGAACAAAATATTTCAACTACAAAAATAAACTCGACGAAATTGATGTAATGTACATACATGCTTTTGCAGATCAATTTAAAACGGCGATTAAATAAAACCGTAAAAATTTTTAAAATTCTAATCGGTAAAATTTTTTCCCGGGTTTGTTTTATTCTTCCAAAGTTCTTATTTGTTGAGATGTGTTGCATCGTGTAAGATTTTTCGCAACCTCATAAATTCTGACGGGAAATTAAAATAATCGCGACATTTTTACTACGAACGTACTAAATGTTTATTCCGTATGTTTTAATAGAATTAATAATATTGATTCGGAAACGTTTTGCATGTGGCGTAGTTTTTTTGCTGTTTCAAAAAATCCGCTTATGCAATCGATCTGTCCGGTTGTAGAGCAGGTAGAGACTGTTTTTTCGCCAATCGAATCAATATTCTTTCTCGTTGTGCACGTTATCTCGGTTTGACCGTCTGTCTGTCCTAAATTTAAAAAAAACTCATTTACTCTCTGCCTCAGCTACTCTTTCTTTACTTGTAACTTTGAAAATTGGTCGCTCTTTATAATCTTAGACCCTTGTTTGGAGTAAATATAAGCAATAATTCAGCGTAATTCAATCTGCAATATCCGCTAAGAATTTATTCAGAATAGGAATCTCTTTTGCCTGATATACATGAGCCTTTAACAGAGGCGGAGTATACCAAAAAATAAGATCCCAGGGCGAGGATCATTTGTAACGCCTACCTATGTACAGTGCTATTTTACTGCCTTTCTCGACGAACCTACAAAAGGTGTGATGCTAATGTCCTGGGCAGAAAAATGCCGCGCGGAGGGGATACAACCAGGAGGGCTTCCCAAAATGATAATCTGCCATCAAAATTATAGGTTAAGTTCGCTCGAGGGTTCCTCCCTCTTGACACCTCGTGTAGATGGTCTTTTTGTGTCTAAACTATAACAACCTCTCTAAGACTCCCATAGAATAACACTGAATGGTAAGCCTAGTGTCTAGTGGAACCTTTGACCCTGCCGGAGGATATTGTTGGTTACATTGTAGTATTGTGGAGCACGAGGGCGAGCAAATGGATCCTATAGTAGGATCCTGCTAGCAAAAAAGTCAGAGATTTGGAGGAAAGTTCTGGAGGGTGTGAAACCCACTGATTTTAGGATTAGTTGAAAATGATAAGGAACTTTTTTTTTAAATCCTCGCTTTTCTTCCTTTGAATTCACTCGTGAAAAACGAAGGTAAACGGAAGAAATAGCATTGGTTCGAATTTCCACGACCATACGATAAGTGTTATGAAAAAAATCCGCCTGCCATTGTGATATCTATGACATCGTAGTTACAACTAACATTAGACGTCCAATAATTATTTTGAACCACTTTAATCCGAGCAAATGTAATATTTTGCAAAATTATTACAAATGGTAACTACAATCAAATATCATTGAAATTTATCTATAATAAAAGTTTGTTGCTCTTATTATGATAGCCCAAATCATTTTACTCAACTATAATTATGTAAGGGATAATAGAGATTTCTATTAAATAAGAGAAATTAATTTGCGAATTTTAATTAAGAGATTTTAAAAACATAGAGGATTTTGCAACGTAAAATAAAATTGTAGTGACTTCTTGTCTTCTTACGGGAGAACATTTTAATCTTCCAAATTCACATTTCAACGTATGCTGTTCATCAGTTTAATCTGTCAATTTGTTTTGCCATCGATAATCAGTTTTTCAAATGATGCAATGAAATTTAATGGCTAGTGACAATTTTTCCTATTAAATGTACAGTAGAACTCGGTTATAGGCATTCAAGGGACTGGAAATTTATTGCCGTTATAACCGAGGTGCATGGGAACATAGAATTAGTTTCCGAATTCATAATTTTATATTATGATCTACTAAGTACATTAAACATTATATTATTTTATGAAATAATACATAGTACATTATATTATGATATAATAAGTAAAAATATTTTTAATGATTAGAAAAATAATCTGATATTTTTCTCTGTGCCAACATGAAATGTTTTTTGAAGTTCTCCTCAATGCAGTGAATAATACTAAATGTCTTTTTATTAGTCTCCTTCGATTCATAAAACCGTGATATCACTTTATTGCTGGCAAAGCTTCATTAACCGTGAGAACTGGTTCGTCTTGATCCTCTACCATTTCTCCACCGAGCTTCAAAAATTAAAAAAAAAACTGCTCATGAGATCCACACTGAGTAACGAGTTTCCGCTGTTTGATCCCTCATTTGGTTCTTCAACGTATTGGCGATCAACAAAAATTAAAAATGAAACCTGAATCATGTAATGACATTTATATTATATTAGTTTTCTTCTGGCCCACACATACAAAAATGTGTTGCGCCGACCCTGTCCTTACGCATAAAAATATTTGTTACTTACTAACATCCATTTTCGCTATAACCGAGTGCGTCAATACGTTATAACCTAGGTGAATATATTGCAATACTGTAGAAACGGGGATGGGATCTGAAGAATGTCGTTATATCCGATTTGTCGTATTAACCGAGGCCGTTATAACCGAGTTCTACTGTATTTTCTAGTTGAATTTGGAAGAGCGGTGAGAAATCACATTAACAATATTTTTCTCTTTTTCTTGTATTCTGCAAATATCCCTTGTGTTACTGTGATCTGGGTTTACCTGGGACAGCATTCTCCTCTTCCTCTTTGGCCTGTCGTCCTATTCAGTCACTCCTCGCTGCGGTGTCCGGTGTCTCCTGATTTTCGTAAATTCTCTGAGAAAAAGACCGGATATCCTTTTAAGGAGTTCACCGTAATTGAGGAAGCGAGGAACCAACAGATCTTCTTGTCTCGGGCAAAATAAGTCATAGTCCATTGGTTAAGGTAGTAAGATTACGTATCAAATTATAAGGAAAATATTTTTATTTTCACTTTATCTATTTTATTATTCTTAACCAGTGTCATTTCAAAAGCATTCCCTTCTAAGAATGTCGATCCATTATTCAAAATAAAAGTGACATTTATCCTATTCAAAAAACAGAAAAAAAATCCGATGTCTTTCTATTATTTACATATGATTTTAAAGTAATAAACGTGTAAGTAATATGTAATACTGGCATTGAAGGTCTATGTGACTCGATTCTTTGTCATGAAATATATAATCTATATCGTAAGTTTCATAATGTATTAATTATTGTAATATCTACGATGAAATATTTACAATTATTATTTTATTTTTCTCCATTGTGATTCAATTGTCAGTTTTTAGCTAAGATATACGATTTTTAATGACGGACATGCTTTTCATACATCAAATATACTGCCCTTAAGTTCATTCCCCAAAACTAAAAAAATTATAACGAGTCGTTCTCCTTTCTCGGCCTTAGCGCGATAGTTAATTTTTTCCTTGCAAAACGATATTTTTATCTCCATTTATATCTTAAAGGTCGAAGAAAACAGGAAATCTAGCGTACGAAAATTATTTGAACTTATGTTAGCTAGATATTTATAGGTCCATTTCCCCGGCAAATGGCTGAATTAATATAACGCTGTTAAGCCTCCATTTTCTATTTATACCACCACATAGAGCACGCTTTTATTCCCCCCCCCCCCCCCTCCAGTCTCATAATTACGCAAAAAATTATCCCTTTGGTGTTTGTGAATAAGTCAAACAAGGTGTAAAAGGTCTTTTGTTCCCCCTAAGAACAGCCTTTTCCCATTATTTTTACATTTTCGTTTAATTTTACGCAAACACGGATTTCGTCTTTTTTCTTCTTCTTCTTCCTCATCTTGCGCCTTGTCGCACTTCAACTTTTTTCCTTCCATTGTTTCCTCATTTTTCTCGCGTGGCGTCATATCCGCAGTTTCCCACCCTTCTTACTCCTTTGCGACAGCCGCAACGTTTCCATTGTTGGCTTCGACGGCGCTCTCTTGGCTTTTAAGGTTTGGAAGTGAGTGTGGGAGTCTGGAGATGAATTTCTCTTTTTTTAAATCTTTGCCTACCTTCCTCCTTCTCCCCCCTTCCTCCATCCCTCCTTCCACAATCCCTCTTCCCACAATCTGTATAACCTTTGTTTGCTTCCGCTAGGCCGCAGCTTCTTAACCCCTCGCCTCCCTCTCCTTCCCCCTCCTACTCTCTCTTCTTGCTTTCCCCCCCATTCTTTTTAGCCGCATACATTTACAAATCTCACTTATCTCCCTCTCCCTTACTCTCTATTTCCCCCTTCTTTTCTCTGTTGCCTCTACCGCCAATTTCTTAAGTTTCCGTTTAATGTTTCCGCTTTATCACTCGATGGGTGAATTTATTCCGCTTGTATGGTTTAATTTGTCATATGATTATCTTATTGCATGCGTCCATATGATTAGAGACGATTTAAGATTATTGTTATTCGCATAACGGAAAAACTACTTTTCTCCAATATCATTTCGGCTAAAAAGTAGCCGTCATTGCTGGTGATTCGTGGGCTGTAGATTCTTAAAAAAGAAAAGAATTGCTATTTTTGAAACATAGTCTTTCAATTTGATTTCAGCCAAAGGGTGGACTTAATACTTTTTCTTTGAGAGTAATTTGTCCGTTTATTGTGTGCAAAGTTTGAGTCTAATTGCGTTATTATTGGGTTGGACTAGCTTAAAATATTATCGAGCTCAGTGATTAAAAATTGAATAGCGTTATCAGATGTCATAACTCTAGCCGTTTATTAATCTTTTGGGAAATTTTATTTTGTTAATATGTGCAAATAATTCTGTTACTCTCTAGTTATAACTTCATATGTTTGAATCGACACAACCTATAATGAGCAATCCTCCATCACAATCTAGCATACGAAGTAATTTTATCAAATAAACAGCGTATATTTGGTTAAATTAGTGCTTTTCTTCATCGCTCCGTATTGTTTCCATCAGATTCTTTTAAATTCCATTTTTATTTCAATTTAACTATCATTAAGAAATAAAAGGCATGGTTGTTAAGATGTAACGTTCAAAAGAGATAATTTAAATTTCAGGCTTATGAAAACGAGCATAGAGAAACAGGATTTTATATACTCGGAAATAACCATCTTATATGCAATTTAATTCTAGAATTTTAATGCAAGAGTGATGCCACATTTTTAAAAGTGTTTCTTTGTTTAAGAATAATCGCAAGTAAATACTAACAGATTACTAAAACACTGACCCGTCTTGTTACAATTTAATCATTAATTAGCTCCACTCAAATTAAATTAAAAATTAGAAGAGTTTTTACATCTTTATATGAGTAATTCATCGAAAGATTGTCGAGAGAACATTTAGATGGATGTGTGGGAAAGCAAAATTCTACATTGGCGGATTTGGAAATAATCATGAAGCAACGCACACAACGAAATATATTCTTATACTATAAATGCATGGTGGAGCTGTAGAAAAAGAGCGGTAGCGATGCGCAACACTATTTTTGTGTGTACGTAGAATCCTTTCTGATCTCTCCTCTTTTTCTATCCCCCTGTGCTCCCTTATCGCTCTCTCTCTCTCCTCTCTCTCTCTCCTTCACCTTCCCAACCCCCACAAACCGAAAACCAACATCTTTTCTCTTTCAACTTTTAACCCTCTCCCCCCCCCCCCCCCCCTCTTCCCCCCTCCCCTTCTCCTCTCCCATTCCGAAAACATTAAAAACGTGCAAGAGGCGAGTCGAGTGAAGGAGGAGAGAGAGACAGAGAGAGAATGGGAGTGAGAAAGGGAGAACAGCACGGAAGGGGGAGGGAGGGAGGGAGGAGGGAGCGAATCAAAAAGCCTGCGCACCCTTCCATGCGCCGCCCGCGAAAAAGAAACGCTTTTCTTCAATTGCCACTCCTTTTGTCTCTCTCCTGAATTTGTATTCCTACTCCTAAAATGAGAGAAGACGAGAGAAAAAAACCTCTTTGTGCGTTTGTTTTCCTTCTCCTACCTTATTGTTTCGTTTTCGCGAAATAAAGTCCCTTTTCCGCTTCACCTCCGCCCTTCTCATTTCATCTTTCCCTCCTCAGCCCGCCCTCCTCTCTGTCGCAAACCACTTGCTCCAAGAGAGGACGAGAGAGAGAGGGAGGACGAGAGAGAGAGAGGAAAGAAGGGCGGAGACAAAGCCAAAGACTACTCCCGATTTGTAAAATGTCTCCACCCTTCTCGTGCAGCCCCGTTGTTGCACTTAAATATCACTCGTGATTCGCTCTCCCTTCCCACGCTTCTCTGCTACCCTGTTTGCCGCGCTCCATGTTTCACGCCACTCTAAGGGAAAGGCCGCTCTTGACATATAAATGAATAAATAAGCGAATAAATATATAAATAAGCGAACGAATAAATGTGAGTTTAAAAAATCAGTAATTAAACATTTTAACCGTGATTTTATGTCGATTTTTCTTGATATAGATCGTCGTCAAAATTTTATGGTTTTGATAACAGAAATATGTCTATGCATTTTGACGTCCCTTAAAATAACAAAATCGCGAATGCGACTTGAATTTTTTTACCATTTCAGTCACGGGTTAACGAATAAACACTCCGGAATATTATTAAAATCTATACAAATAAATATCACCCAGCGTTCAATTGAACTGTAAATAAAACAAAAAACACGTCTTGGCGAAACAATGAAGTAGAGCTCTCCAGTAAATGGGGAATAAAGGGTTATAAATGAAGACTCAATATTGCATGTTGCACGGAGGAAGTTTTGAAAAAAATTAACAGCAAAAATGCAAACGTAAATAGGAGAGTCTCAGAGAGTGACTGAATATAAAGCAACTTAATAGCAGCAACGGTTATTGAACGAAGGAAAAAAACAATTATGTAAAGATAAATACCTCCAGAGAATTAAAAAAACTAAACTAAGTCCCCAATGTCGCAGAGGAAAAACGATTGGTAGCAGAATTAATAGACGGCTGAAATAGTGTTAGTAAAACAGAATTGAAAGTCAATATTATTGGAACTCAAAAAATGACTAATTCTGATTTGTTGTAGGCATCTGTTAGGGAACAGAAGGATTTTGCTTTCCATTTAGAGATGTAAATTTTTAGAAACATGAGTTAGGGCACTATAACAGATCTCATTATTGGGAAGCGAGGTGAGAATATCATATTATTTTTATTTTTGCATTACACAAACGTGAACATCCTCATAAATCCTCCTAAAATTGTGTCAAATTTAAGAAAAAGTGTTTTTCTAGCTCTCTTCCTTTATTCATTTCGTTTTAGTTTATTCGTTCCATCTTCCATAGAGATCCATATATACCTATACGAGTATGTTCCTCGCAGGTTCAAACTAAACATTTTTTTTCTGTTCCCTCTATTTTCTGACGTAGATGAATCCTTCCGAATTAATGAAGACAAAGCAAATAAAATATGAAGATATGTTGCCATATCCTAAAGTAAATCAGATTAACGTTTGTTCTTCGTAAATTTAAGTCTGTGGTTATGAGGGGGTAAGCAAATAAAAACAACTCCTGATTTAAAAGTTTTCAAACTTTGGCATCTAACTCATTATCTCTCGGTACCTCTTTTGGTATCTAGAACAGCGGCTTCAAACTTTTGTTTAGTCTCGAAGCCCTTTTAAAGTTAAAGATAATTTCGTAGCACCCAAGTCGTGAAACAATTATAATTTCAAAGACGGGTATTATAAACCTTCAGACGCATGCATTTGCTGGTAATACACTATAATCAACCAATTAAAGGCAAGATTATTGCCCTAATTACTTACCAACACATCCAAATCGTTGATTTATTTGCTGGACAAAGTTTTTCGCGACACAGCGGAACCTCAGTGTGCTGCGGCACTCAGCTCCGAAGTCACTGATCAAGACCTCAGGTAATCATTCCTATTGTACCTTAATTTAGTAATGCGGTGAGACCAGTGGCAGATCCAAGGGGCGATGGGGGAGATCGCCTCCCTCTTGGACATTCTTTAGAGGTAGCGAAAGAGAAAGCCGAGAGGGTTGTCATGCTGCAGAAGGTTTTCTCCAATAGGCTTCCCTGTGATAATTATCATACTATTCTATCGCGTTCCATGGTTTATTAATAAAAAGTAATAAAAATAATTTTGACAAGGATTTAGTATATCCCCCACCCCCATGGAAAAATAGGCGGTAATGTCCCCCCCTTTGGAAGATTCTAGATCCGCCTTTGGGTGAGACTAATGTTTTCTTTGTTTTGGACGGAATTTTTAATACGTTTTACTTTCAGCTAGAGTTTTAAATTCCAGAAATCATATTTTTGTACGCTTTGAGGTTTAATAAAATGATATTTTGTGTATAGAAGGCTTCACTATTATACGTCACACCAAAAATAAAATTGCAGTAAATAACAAAAATTTGTGGCGGAAATATAAATTTAGGAAAACTATAAATGTAAAATTCTCGTTCATGAATCGCGTATTATGATGTGCCCGAAAAAATTGAAATTTGGCAAAACACTCTACTTTCCACTAAAAATAAAGCGAAAAAAGTAAACGAGCAACCGCAGTAGCTCCATCGATACACACATAATTCATCATCGGGACGTGATACTCTTGCTTTATATAAAACGGTTCGATTTTCCTCTCCTGCATCGAGAGGCGATAAATATATCTACCCTACGCTACACACGCGCGCGCGCACGCACACGCACTCCCTCTACATTCTCTCGATTCCACGCTCTTCTTTATTCCATCCTTTCACTCACTTATCATCACGCTTTCGCCTTTCCCTCTCTTTCTCCCAGCCGCGCACACACCCTCCGCCATCAGTAATAACACGCCACGAAATGGGCGACACGAGGGATCGAGGGAAAGGGAATGGAACGGGTTTAAGGTTTAACAAACAATTAATTCCCTTGCGCGAGAGAGTAAAGAGAACAAGTGACTCGATTGAGAGAGAGAGAGAGAGGGAAAACAAACATATTCCGAAAAATAAATCACACGCCTTAGCGGAATGGTTTATGGAGGCGAGGCCTCACACAGATGTGGAGTAAGAGAGAGAGGGAGAGAGAGAGAGGGAGAGAGAGAGAGGAGAGGAAAGAGAGAGAGAGAGTGAGAGAGACACACGTGTTAAGGGGAGGTTATTTTTTTATGTAGAAAAATGGATCCGCTTGAAAAGCGAATGAATAACGTGCAAGGTTCAGGAAAAAGGGGTTGCCTTATTGAAGTAGGGAAATTCGACGAAGGGGGAGGAGGAGGGGAGGGAGGGAGAGAGAGAGAAAAGAGGGGATGTGATGGAGAAAGGGAGTTTGACAAACGAGGCGGTGAGGGAGAGAGGGAGTCGCTTGCGCGGGACACAATGTGTGAACCAAACACATACACACAAACACACACATCGGTCTCTCAGTTTGCGCAAACGAAAGGAATTTCCAAACGGGTTAAAATATTATTAGACTCTCTCTTTCTCTCTTTCTCTCTCTCTCTCTCTCTCTCTCTCTCTCACGCTGGGCGTTTTCAATCCGCTCGTTTACGAGACATCCAAGGCGACACCGGTTTATTAAGGCAGAGGAGAGTGGCGCGGAGAGGGGGGAGGGGGAAGAGAGGAAAAGGGGGAGGGGAAAGGAGAGTTGGGGTGGGGGGGCGTCGAAAGGGAGGGGTGCAAAGGTGAGGGGATGAGGAGGAATCGAGGCGCGCATGGGGGAGAGTGAACGTATGTTTGTGTATTGCTGCAAAATGGCAGCTCTGCTGTTAATTTCGTGATTAGCAGCAGCGCACCAAGCGAGATCATTTCTCCGCGACGAAAAATCATTAAAAGAAAAAATCCGTTCGCTCGTTGTATACTTTCTCTCTTTGATCGTGAACAGGAAATGCGCGCGGTCGCGAGGCGAAAGTAGCGCGGACTTGTGATTTTTCGAGGGATTTTTTGAAAAGATCGACGGCGAGAGGGAAGCGATTTGCGCGGAGATTGTGTCGCCGAAGTGTTATTTTTTACAAAAAATCACTTTTACGCGAAGCATTAAAAATTTCCGCAGCAATTTAAAACCTCATGTACGTACGTATGTACGACGGCCAGTCCCAGACTTACCGTTGAGAACGAGACAACCGGGACAAAGTGGTTAACAAAGGAGTGTTTGTTCTTCTATTGAAATTTTAGCGTTATAAGTAGGCTATCTGAAGGCCGGAGTCAAATAAATATTCCCATTACGAATATTGGTAATGGCATAGGAGTGCAAAAATTGCTTCTAAACGATGAGAGACGCTAAGGAAAAATGCCGCCTTTGTTTCATTTGCTGTTTCTTTTCAAGACCTTCTTGACTCTGCAGGTTATAGGTGAAGGATACATAACAAACTACATATAAATTTACTCCAAATAAAAAACTACTTCACCTCCAAGTCATCCTATAAGAAGAGGTCTATCGATGTAATTTAGATCATGACGCTATTCTAGTGGGCCAATCACAGTAAAGCTTCTTTTTGTTGGTAGAAAAGACGACTGTGCCCGTTTTTTTACATTTTCGGTTTTTTTGTCTAATGCGTTTTATTTTACAGAAGAATACTACAGAGAAGAGGTAGGAGAGTTACGGACTATTCAAAAGGAGTCAATCTATTTATAACCCGATTTTTGCTAGTGTATTGAAATTAGGCGTTCGTATGTAATAATTATTAATTATTTTTGATAGATCTTAATTACCTCTTGTTAATACCTTGAAATCTTTATAAAAGTACGGAATAATGTACTATGTAATTAATATTTACGACTTATTTTAATTCATTATAAAGAACCTATACGATTTATAAGTCACCACCGAATAGAGGATGGTTTAGAAACAGTAAAATCATTAATTTTTTATTAATGTATACATTTACAAAATAACATTTTCTATTTACTTATAATATCAACATACGTAGTAATCAATATAACCTGTTTGTTACTTGTGATAATTAATTTTAATTATTTATTTATTCTTCAAATGAGTATGCACCAACAATTATTACCGTTGCCCACACAGTCGCATTTTCCCCACTATAAAATTCAGCAATTTTGGTAGGGCAAACACGCAGTAAGAAAATCGATTCGCACCTTTTTTTTTAAATTGAAACCTTCATATAATCAGGAATGATTTGACAAATTGTGGAGAAGATGAACGTATTATGAAATCGGAAAAATTAATACTCTAATTTACAAAACGGAACGAGGTGAGTAAGCGAGCAGAATTATCCCGAACGTTTATTTACCAAAAAATAAACTTGGAAATCTTACGTTGATCTAATAGTCGTCGTAAAAAGGTTTGGGAAATCAGATGTGAATTTCTGCTGTATCCGTTATCATTGACGAAGTAGCGATGATAGAGTTTTAGTGGGGGTCAAAGCTAGTATACAGTCTCAGGGAATGTGCAGATGCCATTATGTACGGTCCATAAAAACTGAGTAATGCCAACACCGCTCAGCTCTGCTAGCAATTCCTACTCCCACGTCCCCGTCGTGACCCTTGGTTAACACTAACGGGAAGAGGACGAAGGCGAGTCTCCAGCGCCTGGAAACTGGTGTATTTGGTTAGGAGAGCAAACTCAGACAGAAAATCAGGTATGTCGACATGGCAAAGCCGTCTTTCCTAGCTGCAGACTGGTGTTATACGCTAGGGAAAAGTAAAATACCCAAAATCTTTACAATTCAGAGCCGGACGGATCTAATCGAAAGGCATGGTGAGGATAAACGATTTGGAATTGCGGATAGATTAAAGGTGGCTACGTGGAATGTCAGAGGATTAGGATCAAAAGAGGAAGAACTAAATAAAATATTGAAGAAAAGTGAACTTAACATAGCAATCATGATCGAAACCAAGAAAAACTGAAAGGAACAAAAGAATTAGATGTTTATACAATTATGTATAGTGGAGTAGATTAGAACAAAAGGGCTTGTTGTGGGGAAGCAATGCTAATAGATAAAAAATGGAAATCCAAAATAGAAAACTATTCCTATGTAAATGAAAGAATCATAACCGTAAGACTAAAAATAGCCAGAAGACACATGACAGTAATTGGAGTATGTACACCGGAAGAAGGCAAAAAAGAAGAAACGCAGATATTTTACGAAAACTGTCAAAAACTACCCCATTATTGCCCCATACGAAGATAAAATTTATAAGGCACTTCTTGATGAGCTACAGACTTGAAATTTGGCAAAACTAAGATTTTTGGGCAAAACCTATGAAAAAATTCGAAATTGTAAAAATTCCAAAATTTAAAAATGTTTGCAGAATGCAAGCACCGTCTACTAGTAAAGCATACTTACTATAGGACGAAAATATAAAATGCCTATATCAGAATAGACTACGACAATACCTACTCTAAACAGCAACTAGTAATGAGAGTGGGAAAACAAAGAATTGCATAAGAACAATAGCACATGAAGCCCTAGCGAAAAAGAAAAAGATGAGGGATAAGTGGGCTCTGAGGATATGGAATAAATTAATAGATGATGTACAAGTAAAACGGAAAACATATATTGAAATTTGACAGAAAAATACAGAGGAGGCTAAAGAAATATACAGGGAAAAACGTAATTACGCAAAAAGATTAGTTAGACAATCCCACGAAGAACCTTAGGATAAATTAATAACTAATATAGAACAGGACGTTTTCGGTAGACAGGAGTTTGCCTAAAAAGTGATGACTCTTCTCAATAAATCAGAAAAAAGACGACACAATTGCATATTATACGGAAAGATCACTGGATAGATCACTAGAGAGAATTTTGGGATGACGAAGCTGAGCCGGAAATAAATATGTTAAATACATGAGAAAAATAAAACATGTGGAGTAGATAGAATAACCATTGAAGAATTACGAAAGGCATTAAAACAAACGAGGAACCGAAAATCAACGGATCCAGATGGCATAAATGCAGAGATAATAAAATATGGAGGAGACTCTAGAACTTCGGTTACTTCACATGTTTAAGGAATGCTGGCAAAGAAGATAAATTCCAGCATCTTGGAAAACAGCAGAAGTAATATCAATTTTCAAAAAAAGGGAATAAAACCAGTATGAAACTATAGAGGAATCAGCTTTTTAAACACAGCATATAAAACCTACTCTAAGAGCATCAATAATCGCCTTCAAGTAATTGCAGAAGAACAAAATGGGTTTAGGATGGGACGATCGTGCAGTGATAATGTAACAGTAATAACACAAATAATTGAAAGATTTAATCTTAAAACACATACAGCCTTAATAGACTATGAGAAAGCGTTTGACCGCGTAAAAAGAAAGAAATTATAGGACATATTACAAAAGAGAGGTTATCCCGAACACTTAATCAATACAGAGCCTCTATACAAAAACCGAAATAATAATAAATACAGGAACGGAAAAGACAGAACCAGTAACAATAAACCAAGTAGTCAGACAAGGGTGTAGTCTATCACCTACTTTAGTCAACATATACTTTGACAATATGATTACACAATGGAAAGAATAAGTTAACCTCGGTATAAGATTAAGCTCCCAAAATTAGCACTCTACTGTTTGCAGACAATCAAATAATTGTGCGAAAAAGTGAAAACGACTTACAAAAACCATTTCACTGTTTAATCCTACCGTGTGGTGAATATAACTTTAAAATCTCAACAAAAAAGACGAATGTTATGGCGTTTAAAGGAAAATTCCCTATATGGTCCAAAATATTAATTGATAA
The DNA here is from genome assembly GCA_036926305.1 of Uropetala carovei. Lineage (NCBI taxonomy): Eukaryota > Metazoa > Arthropoda > Insecta > Odonata > Petaluridae > Uropetala > Uropetala carovei. Next base: position 9,543,695 of record JAXCHB010000054.1, on the reverse strand, counting down.
TGAGCAGGTATCCCATTTTAACTACTTAGGATGTGATATAAGCTACGATTATGATAACGATATAGATAAAAATCTATCCAAATGTCAAATGGTGTGTGACACATTACACAAAATATTAGAAAATAAAACAAGAAAAGACACAAAAGTAAAATTGTACAAAGTAATGGCCACTCCTGTTCTAACATACAGAAGTGAGACGAGGACATTATCTAAAAAAAAGCACACAGAAAGTAGGATACAAACAGCTGAGATGAAATTTCTAAGAAAGCTAAAGGGCTAGACAATACAAGATCAAATACGTAACGAAGATAAGAAAGGAATTGGATGTATATTCGATAAATGAAAGAATAGAGGAAGGGAAAGAGAGGTGGCTACAGCATATAGATAGAATGGGTGGTGATAGAATTACAAAAAACATTTTAGAGTACAAGCCCAGTGGACGAAGAGACTTTGGGAGACCAAGGAAAAGATGGAGATGAATGTGAAGACGGAACAGGCAAATTGCCTAATTCATGAAGTGAAGAAGAAAGAAGAATCTTAGTAGCCGAAATGCGCTCCTGGTTTTGCCAACCTTTTTACGGCTATTAGAGAAACAGTTTATCAATTTGATATCAGTCTTAAGGTGAGCTCGATAATTTTTTTCTCAAGGATGGAATTAATTTTTTTAGATTCAAAGCCACGAAAATATTTTATATTTATTGTAACAGAAAAAAATTAAAATGAAACCATATCAACATACTGAAATAGGATGCTTAAATGCTTACAGAATGTTCCAAAATTGGTGCAACATTTTAAATTTCAATCTAAATACAGTTTGTTGGCTAACTTTATAGTCATGCTGATCACCTGCGATTAATCGATTCTAAATTCCGCGATTGGACGCATCAGCGCTTTGTTCAAGTCGATCGATCATAGCATGTTAGATACTTTTAAAATATCAAGTCCAGCCTGATGGCATTTCATCGCTAACGGAGCCGGGTTTTTATTTCAAACTTTTTCCTCAGCGTAAAAGTAGAGGCTCCGGGAAATTGCTTTGGAAATACCAAACCGATTCCTATATGAACAGTTATGAACAGTTTATGTCTTATAACCAAATTTTATAGTGTAAGTAAATCTCAAGCTCACTTCAAACTGAAAATCAATTATAATAAATAATGAAAATTTATTTACATAGGTACATTTATAACCGCTCTGTATTAAAAGAATGTGACCAAAAAAACCATCAACCATGTGCATTAAATATTTTATAAATTTTATTGCGTTACTTTTGTGTTTTATAAATAAAAATTATGAACGTTCTTAAAAAGAGAAATCATGTTTAAAAATCTGTATCGGCGCTTTAATGATATTTACAGATAATTATTTCTGCATATTTATACACACCTTAAAATAAACGCGAAAAATGAAAATACTCTCATCAGGCACAATCCCCAAGTTCTCCTCTGCCACGTTATTTTCGGCCCTCACCAAATGGATTTAGCATAGGAAATTCTGTATACAACTGGGAAAACAAAAACTACGGCTGTAATTGTGTAAAACGTCGAAAAAATGGCTTAGTTTTGACTTCAGTAAAGTTCCTTCTACCCAGCTCTCCTAAAACGAGTCAGGTTTTTTATTTGCATATTGAAAATGGAATCTGGATAGGAATTTCATTCGAGCGGAAGTGCGAATAAAAAAAGAAATAGGGCAATTTCGTGAGCTACACAAATTCTTTCTCCGAAAAAGAAGCAGAGGAGATTCTACGACGTTTTTTTTTGTTGTAACTCTTAGTCCGGAGGATTAACCTCCTACCGAGAAATCACCTGGACCGTAAAGTTTATATCAGTCTCCTAGATTTATTTATGAAATATCATGCTTATAATTTTAGTAAAAGGCATTTATTTTTACTTTTATAGATATAATTTATATTTATAATTGCATATTATTTAAATAAATTAAAACCGCCATTACCGATCGCCGATGCGTTTATTCTGGAAAAGACAAATTTTATTTTCACTCAGAGTCAATTCTGTTGGAGGTAAATCTTCCTCATATGCTAATCATAAATCTATAAGTAATATATTAAGAAATTTGTAAAAAAAAAACTTTATGCCAAAATGCGTAACTGAAAACGTCCATACTTTTCAAATAAAAAGTCGTATTAAATGAATGACAGATTAGACAGCGATTTGGTATAAGCTTCCTCCTTCGCCATGTTATTTTATTACTACATTCCACAGCGGACGAATTTACTCCATGTTTCCTGGCAAATACGGTAAAAAAAAGCTATTTTGAAATCTTGCATAAATAAAGGTAACTATTGGATAACCGTCAAAAACGAGTTAATCGCGGATTTATGAGGAAGAAATTACGTAAATCAGAACGTTGAATTTCGTAATTTTCAATTTAGAGAGAGAGAGAGATTTCCGTTGCGCGTGCGCACACACACACACCTCTTGAGACATTCCATTCGAATTTCGCTAATTGCTAACACAAAAAGCTCTCCTTCCCGCTGTTTTATTAGCGGCATTTGAAGCGTACGCAAATTACACGGGGATTCGGAACGTTTTCTTTTGTGATTCCTAATGGTTACGACGGCGGAAAAACTGTACCACAGTTCTCATAAAAAATTAATGCACAACGGCAGTCTCGATTCAAAAAAAAAGAAGGAAAAAAACAACGGAGTGCTGAATGCGCTTCTGCATTGTTACGTCGCCGTTGCACCACTCTCGCAATACTAATTTTTTAATTAGTATTCTGTTCGGGGGTTGACCGTTGCAACCGTTTGATGTGGGTTCTCACAATGTGTCGAAAGAGGAGGCATTAGGCTAATGAAGGAGGCCACGGCGCGGCCGACTCGCGTTTGTCTTTTTTTGTTTTCGTTTTCATTTGTTTCTCGTCGAATTGCTTGCGCGCCGGCAAGGGGGGAGAGTTATGGAATGGAGCGGAGAGAGGAAATTTTGTTTCACGATTCCGAGTTTTACGGCTGCTAGTCTCTCTCTCTACAAACGCCACACGGGAATTTGTTTGTTTCTTTAAATAAAATAAAAATGGAACACAAAAATTTGAAAGAGAGAGAGAGAAAACCAGGGGGTTTCAATGTTGAATTCCGCGTCTCCTGCTAATTCCTGCCGCCCACTTGATCCAGATTAGGTTGTGAAAGTTGGGGAGATGAAAAGGCCAATTGTTCCCTGGCCAGTCAGCCTTGACAAACGGCAGGGCCTTTAATTGGACGCTAATCCCGACGGCGGTCGTGCTACAATTACAAGCTTTACCGCCAGAGGGAGAGGGTTATATATATATATATATATATATATATTAGTCCTCAGGCTGTGGAGTGGAAAATAAAATACCGATTTTGTTTTCCACGAGCCTAACGTCGTGGTTTTTGAGTCATAGACGGAGAATCGACTCCATAATTAAACGCGGACGGAGAGCGACAATGTTCGTCTTAAGTTTATACAAATCACGGGGTAGAGGGATGGAGATTGGGAAGAGGGGGTGGGAGGGGAGAGAGAGGGAATGGAAGGGGTGGAGGGAAGGGGGGAGGGGATATTACAGTATGCTCCCTTTAGTTTTAACTCGTGTCAATCTCCCTCTCTCTCCATCTTTCTCTCCTCGTGGCGGCGCCGATGAATTCCTTTGAATTACCCCTTTCTCCGCACGCGAGAATTGTCGCTTCCATAGAAGTTCGTCGCGCGTGCACTAGTCGCCCTTAATTTCGCCGGTGCTTTTTTTTGTTGTGCTCGTGTGTGACCCGCTAAATGCACGGGCGCGTAAAAAAAGGGACCATTGTTGGTTATCGCGCGGCTTACAGTCACGTCACGCGATGTGAGCAGAAACTCGAGACGATGTTTTTAAGGATGCAAGGAGCAAACGGGATTTGTTTTAACAAAAAAAACTCGGGATAATTTCTTTCGAGCCGCAATGTCTCCGAAACTCGGGCTTACTTTCGCTTTCCGTCGGCAGTAAAGCACAGTTCATCAACTTACCGGAATTTTGCGTTTTCTGGTGCCTTTCCCTTGACAACTATGGGCGTGAAATCCTTCTTTCGACAGTTTCGCATTATATAGTTACCGAGTCGTGTAAGATTTATGACGGCTTCTTTTCCCACATAGCTATCGATTCGATTAGTTAATTGCCAATGCTTCACTCATTCTCTTCATTACATAATTTTATGATAGTTTCACATTTCAGTTATTACATCGACCGATTTTGCGTATAAGTTACCCGTTTTTTTTTCGTCGTAACGTTTTTCACCTCCCGCTTCGAAAGTGAATATGTAATGTACAGTCACGAAAGGCTTATTCCTGCTGTAGGACTTCGTTTTCACATCTACACTAGAAAGTGATAAACTTAATCAATTACTTATTTATCTAATAAGTTCTCACTTTATATGCTGATTATTTATATGTTTTCGTATCCTACGTACTTCAAGCAGCGCATAATAATCAGTTACTACTGAAAGTGGCCTTAGACAATTGTCAATGGCACACAGTGACTTCATTCCGGTTCCAGGACGTCATATCGCTACACTGTTCTCGAAAGCAATATTAATAATAAGAGTGGAAAATGTGTATTGCGAGGGTCTGTACAAAAGTAATGCCTCCAAAATTTTTTTCAGAAATTATAATCCAATCACAATGAAATTTACAGGGAAGATTTATACATCTTTCACGAACATGAGACTATTTTTTTGCAAAGTCTCCGTCCACTGCAATACACTTTTGCCGTCGTTTAACAAGGTGCTCTATACCGATGTTGTAAAACTCCTTGTCACGACTTAGGAGCACATCACGAACACTTCACTTCATCATCATCTGAGAAATGTCGCCCACGTAGTCCACTCTTTAGAGAGCTAAACAGGTGGAAGTCGGAGGGTGCCAGATCCGGGCTGTAAGCAGGATTGGGAAGAACGGTCCATCCCATGGCTGCGATTGCCTCCCTCACGTGTGCGCAGGCTGGTGTGAAGCCGGCCGTTGTCGTGATTGAGAAGGACTTCATGGAGAAGGGTACCACGATTAACTCAGAGCGGTACGTGGAAACGTTGACGAAACTGAAACACTACATCCGTAGAGCTTGTCCTAACAGAAACATGAATGAAGTCCTTCTCAATCACGACAACGGCCGGCTTCACACCAGCCTGCGCACACGTGAGGCAATCGCAGCCATGGGATGGACCGTTCTTCCCAATCCTGCTTACAGCCCGGATCTGGCACCCTCCGACTTCCACCTGTTTAGCTCTCTAAAGAGTGGACTACGTGGACGGCATTTCTCAGATGATGATGAAGTGAAGCAAAGTGTTCGTGATGTGCTCCTAATTCGTGACGAGGAGTTTTACAACATCGGTATAGAGCGCCTTGTTAAACGATGGCAAAAGTGTATTACAGTGAACGGAGACTTTGCAAAAAATAGCCTCATGTTCGTGAAAGATGTATAGGTAAATCCTTCCTGTAAATTTCATTGTGATTGGAATTATAATTTCTGAAAAAAAATTTGGAGGCATTACTTCTGTACCGACCCTCGTATATGAACATACGCATTCATCAGAAAGACATGGGTAATATATCTCGATATTAACTCTTGGCCCTAATCGTAACTGATTATGGCTATAACATGTCGGCTATTGGAGCTATCCTAATTGTCAGTTAGAACAAAAGCGCTTTAACTTATAGAGCAGTGGTTCTCAAACTTTGTAGAACAACGCTTCCTCGGAAGATGCGCAAATCTTCTACGCCTGCCTTCATTTCTGATTAAAAGAAACTCAAATAGTAATTTTAATTTTAAAAAACAATTTCTATTTTGAATAACTGGTAATAATTAAATGGAAATATTTATCATAATTTTTATAGCTAACGTACATAACTACTGAGAAAGATGAAGCTGTTTAGCACTGTATGTTTTATCGAAACGCGGCATGAATTTAGGCACTGACACCTTCATCTCCCGTTCGACTTTTATCTTCGATCGGATTCGGATTCCCACCGCGTTGCATCAGATGATCCTGACGACGTTTCGCCCGCGTTACAGCTGGCATCTTGTCTTCGGACCTGAATTAATTAAAGCATACCTCATTTGAGGAATTGTACCGTAATCTTTACCTTCAACTGAATTACCTTAACTTAATTTTCAATTTTTATTCACTTACAAAGCGCTTTGTGCGCGAGAAAGGAAAATTAACGTATTTACTTTCATTTCTTCTTCGTAGATAATCCATTTCCTTACAATCTCAATGTTCTGTTTGCACAAGAAAGGCGATTTAAAGTATTTATATTTGTAATAGGTCTTGTTTACTTCGGTTGCTACGAAGATTGTTTTCGTTGACAGCGATTGATTAATCCGCATAATAAATTTTCTAATCTTTTGCTATTAAATAATACCCTTATTCTGTAACCGTGTCACGCTATACGGAGTTAGATGGGAGAATAACGATAGTCATAAATGGCAACGTATTATTGACAGTTATCCTTTAATTAATGCAGTTTATAATTGTGGAAAGAACAAGTTTTATATTCCCATGACAATTATTACTTTCTAAAGTATTCGATTATGCGGATTTTGTATTTATTTTTTTACGCTTTAGTGCACATAAAACTTGGTGTAATTAATTTTTGTTCTATTTACGCATAACCGTCATATTTGACAGGCAATTACGCTAGTTTAAAAATAAATTGCAACTTTCTTTTGGATTCTTCGTAAACTGTTCAAGAATAAGAGGCATCACAATGGAAATGTACAATCAAACATTTAACTTTGCATCTTTATACATTCGGAGAAATAAGTAAAACAATAGAAAATAATTTAAAACATACCTCACTTGAGTAATTCTAACGTAATCTTTATCGTCAAGTACATTCAGTCTTAAATTTTCATTTCTTTTTCCCTTACAAAGGGCTTTGTGTGCGCGAAAGGAAAAGCAACCTATTTACGTTCATGTATTCGCCGTATATAACTCATCTATTTCCTTTCATTTACTACGTTCTGTGTACACAAGAAAGAAAAATAATCTTACTACCGGAATGGCCCGCTATATTTCAAAGGATATAGTGAATCTAAAACTTCTACTATGTAACATGTAAACATCGCAAGAATAAGATATTACACAGTTTTAACCGACGAATGAAGCAAAAACGAAGAAAATCGGTCAATATTTTGGTATTTTGATGAATGAAGGAAAAAACCTTTCTCTCCGAAAAATTGAAAATTACGTGTAAACTTATGGGAAAATAATTATTGACTGAAGTATTCGTTCCCCCAAATTTTTTTATCGCCATACAGTCTATGTTACCCGCAGGGTAAAATTATATATCTATGCGAAGTTTCGTGACGATCTATATCTTCAAATGTGTGTAAATCACAATTTGTAGAAAATGTGTAATTATTTAAGTTAATTACGTAGTTTTAAAAACAGTTTGCTTTGGAGAGCTCTACGCCACACGAAAATATCATTGGACTCTCAACTTCGGCGACAATGGGAGTTGTCATGGTAGTTTATATTTGGTAATTGTTATACAAACACTTAGGTATTGCTATATAGCTGGTAGTTTCTTTCCACGGTTATTATTTGCGGACGCACACACATACGTAAAACGAAATTAATATAAAAGATTTATGTATTTCGTAGTAGACCTTGTTTACTTCAGTACGAAGACTGTTTTCTTTGATAACGATTGATAAACCTTCATAGGACATTTTCTAATTTCAAAATAAATTACGACTTTCTTGTTTCGCAAACAAAATTTTTAAATGGGCCTCCATCCGAATTATATATTTTTAAAAACTCAAATTTAATGAAAAACAAATGTCAGCAGTTCAGAAATCTACGCGCCCCCCCCCCCCCCCCCCCCCAAGTTTCATATCTCTATCTTGGACTGTTTCGTAACAAAGACAGACAGACTAAAAAGTAGCACACCGCCATCATGTGTGGTTGGCAGCGAAAGGTACTTCTATGTAAGCGAGAGCTTGGGAAAATTGGAAGCCAGGTAAGAATGAAATTAGGAAAATGAAAAGAAGCGAAAGAAGAAATGATGACTGACGACTTAGGTCCGCAGACGCTCATCTTGATTGTAGTTGTTTTTTCAACCGAGACGCAGAAGGCGCTAGTAAGGGCGGCGTCTTTTATTTTTTAAGCCACGGTAAGGAGGTCAGAGAGAGAGAGAGAAAGAGGGAGAGAGAGAAGACAGCCATTGTCATAGTATTATTATCATCTTCACAACGTTTGCTTATCCGAGGAAAAGAAAATGAAACGAAACTTCCTCTTTTTTCCTACTTTTTCTTTTACATTCGAGAGAGCAGCGTGCCTCCTGAGGCAGACAAACGTTTGATTCGAATCATCGAGCCAAAAATAAGTCGCAACCCCCTTTGCTGAAGCAGTTGGGTTCACCCTCCTCTGCCGAACAGCAAGTCCGGGGGTGGGGGAGGGAGTAAGGGAGTCTTTACCTCCCCCCCCCCCCCCCCACACCCATGTCTTTCCCTCCCCCCATCGTCACCTCTGCGTCCCTCCCACTCCCTCTCTCTCTCACTCATTGAGCCAACCCAAGATCCCCCATTACCTTAGGCGTTAAAAAAAAAAACCTCCCAACCCAACCGCCAACCCTCCTCGTCCTTCTCTACGTGTGTATCTCGAAATTCTCAAAGGACGCGGAAGATTAAAATGAACACTTTGGTTGGACGGGGAGGCATTGTCGGAAAAGTTGCTCTCCTTCGCTTTGTCTCGATGTTCCCTGGAAGAACGCCTCCATTAAACGCCTTCCTACTGTTGCTGTTGAATTTTCCTTTTGTGACGGTAATGGTCGCGAAAGTGGATATTTCCAAACAGATTGTCTCACGCGCAAATTGGAAAGGAAGGGAGATGCGGAGACGGGTAAACTCTCTAATGAGAATCCTCTTTCTCAAAAAATTCAATTTTTTTCACGCTAAGAGAGGTAAAAAGAAAGAAGTTTTTAAGTACTGCAATGACGTAGAGAAATTCATCTCTTATAAGCCTTTTTTTCATATTATTTTAAATGCGCATTGGTACGCTATACAAAATCGTTTTTGACACAGCGTGCCTTCAGTATGCATCAGCGAAAAGCGTAGGTAATGTTTGTTTTTTTGCGACCTTTCTTTTAGCCTGTCATTTAATTCAAGGGAAATTTTAAACTAATTAATTTCTCGTTAATTTTAATTCGTTAACACGCCCGTAAACTTTTTAACAAAGACGTTTAAAAATATTAATATTTTGTCGTGCATTAATATGAAGTTAGATTCATTTTCACTTCGGCCAACTCAGAATATATTTTTAAATCCATTTTATTTCTTTATTTAATTTCATGTCAAGGAAACTTGAAATATAACTTCCACGTATTATCGCGAATATCCAAAGCGGGTTTCAATAAGTATTCTTTATTTCTTAATTTTTTTCAATGACAGAAACTTTCCTTGTTAACACTGGTCTCCCAGGAAACTCTTTGAGTGTTCTGTCTCTTTCAACGTATTCAAGAAAAAATTCTTTCTCTCCGCGATTCAGATTCAGTCCTCAACGAGACTGTATTTAATGACATCTTTTCCAGCATAATTTGAACAAGGCATCCAAGTTTGGTTTTGACGAAGTCGAGATGAAATATTTATATATGAAATCTGAAAACGTTTCAATGTGAAATAGAACGAAGGGTATTTTTATCTTTCCATATCAAGATAAATGGAAGTAGAAATCTTGATTTGTCACCATTAACGGTTAGTTAGGTGCATATTACCTTATACTTCCCAAATTATAAATTATCCATTAAATGCTTCTCATAATGTTCATTCAAACTTTCTCTTCAATGTTAAGAAGTTTGTGTAAATAATTCTGAGTTTTTTTAATCGTTTATAAAAGGGTTTCTTAAATTCTTCGCATTTATACTCAAACTTACATTTCATATGTATATTTATAGAAATATTAAACAGGTGAGGAAATAATTGCAGAGCAAATTAAATTAGACGCCTTTTTTTTAAGAATGCCAAAATAAAAACATTCCCTGGAGAAAATTTTTGTATCTTTAATAATATTCAATACATTAATTATGTAAATACATTTTTAGACTTAGGTATGAATTTCAATTTTGTTTCGAAAAAATAAATAACTAATCTCACAGCAGTGTATTTTACCATTATTAAAATGTTAAGCAGAATATCATGTAAACATTTCTTCAAAAACAATTGGCATTAAATAACAACGACAAAATATTTCATAGAATAAAATTTTGAAACTGTGTAATTTCGCTTACTTTCGCTTATTAGCGTACTTGTTTATTGCAAATTTTAAAATTAATTTCAATCCACAAGTTTACTGCAGATCCTTCATACAAAATCTCATAAAAATCATTCGCGTGATTTCAAGGAAAATGCGGACAAATAGACGCTAACTCTCCTATGGGTGCAAAGAATGCATTAAAAGGATCGTGAATTTGAGAGATGGGATGATAACCATTGCGAAAGACTTGCAGTGATTGGATATATCTAATTAACAGTTGTTTTTTGAAAAAAATTAGACAATCCATTCGAACAAATTTTTAATGAATTATTACCGAATTTTAAATAGCAATACAGATTTTTAATTGAGAAATGCACATTTGAAATTGACCAGGATATCTTGATTTTAAATAATCAATAGGAAATTGTTGAATCATCTAACAACTTCTGTCTAAGCGGTATAAGAGAAGGAGTACATTGCAATAACAAATAAATTATAAAGTACGGCTTCTATGCTTTGTAAATGACAGCGCGCTAAAATCTAACAATAATACTCTTTGACGCCAATAATTTGTTATTGAAATGGTTCATTTCAAGAAACATTAATTAATCGTTCGAAAACATTATTTTATCGCTTAATTTTAGTTTCTAACATTAACAATAAGTTTTGCGATACTCCATCTTTCACTTTCTCTCAGTAAACTCGCTAAAAATAAATTCCTTTGATCAGTCCGTTCTCCAATCTTCCATTCCATCAGCTCCACTAACAATAAGCCTCTTCTCCTCTAACTCGCATTCTCCCTTTCCGTATCTGGCCTTTGGTTCTCCCTCTTGTGTATCCAACGCCCCTTTCCACTCTCAGCTCTCTAGATTTGGCAACATCATTAAATGCCGCCAAAAACCTCCATCTTTAACTCCTCTCGTGCCCTAGAGGTGGGGCTAAAAACTCTCCCTCGCCCTCTCTCGAATCATTCGCTCAGTTTAATCCGAATGCCTTCTTCCATCGCCACTGTTCTGGCGTGAAATGTCTCTTCTCTCACTCTTACGTTCTCCCTCCCTCTCCCACTTCTCCTTCCTCCCCTCAATCTGATCCTCGTTTCCTCTTCCTCCCTCGAATTACATAATGGTTTCTCCTTCCGTCTCCTCGTGTCGTTCTTCCGTGCACTCATTCTCCCTTCCCCTCCTCTCCCACCCTCCCCCTCCAACCGCCCCTCTCTTTTCGCGTCTCTCCATCTGCACTTTGCCATTGGCTTCTACCACGTGCAACCGAAACTTTCCTCTGCATATATCCTCTCATATATTCTACATCCCTTCCTTCCGCTTACTATTCTTTTTTACAAGGACTCTTTCTTCCAGGGATTAATGCTTTTATGCAATCTCCTTTTCCTATATCTGGCTTCGGACATTTATAAAGATTTAATGAATCAATTGACCTTTTTTATGAACACTGTCATTTCTTTTCTTGCATAGTCATTTACCGTATTTACATGTGTACCGCACCATTTTTCCTGAAATCAGCTCCAAAAAATCTGATGTGGCCAACACATGACTTTCTCCATATTTGGGGTACATATATTTAAATGATTATGAATAGCATTGTAAGGCAAAATTATTATTTCCTATCGTAAAAGAATATTCGTCCTTATTGCCGTAAATTAGGTATATTCTGAATATGTTTACAGAATTCACCGCTACATGGTGGTGGCGCTGTATACTGGAAATTAAGATAAAGCAAAATATCTCCGAAATGGATGGTTCTACGAAAATTTGTTTCAAACAAAACTTGGAAGAAATATTATTCTCTACAACTTTGGTCCTCACGGAGATGACCAATTACGACTTTTTTAAGGAGATATTTGACGGAAACCAAAAAACCCATTATTTATAAATAATTCCTAAACAATAATTGATATGGAAAATTGTTTCAAATAAAAGTTGTAGAAAATTACATTGTCTATAACCTTTGTATAGAATTGTATATACAATAATGCTGTTTTAACGGAGAAATATCGCAAAAACCGAATCGGGTTTCGAATAAACCTCGACTTCCGGTTAACTGTTATTGTCCAAAAACTAATCAGTTCCTTGTACCATACCTAAGTGTTATATTTGAAATTTGGTATTGATATGGCAAGTACTTTTTGAGTTAGAGCGCCCACAATCACATACACGCGCGCACACACACACACACAGACATCGTTCCGAAAATAGTCTAAACGTGTTCTAGGGATCTCAAAAGGTGTATTTCCGTTGAAATCTCGAAGTCGATTTTTTTCATGATCACAATACTTTCCCATTACTACGTATGGAGAAAGTAAAAATAGGCTGTGCGTCTTACAATTGAAATGTTGAAATAACGTTCATAGTCATTGAAACGTGAGCGTCTATAGATGCCCTAACAGCTTCGTTGAAATCCGACTTTTCGTATAAAAATGACACATTTGTCATTTTCTAAATCGCAAGTAATTTCTTCTACCGTAGCTACGGCAGGTGCAATCTCATGTCGACCGCGGGGTGACTGCTAATGCCGCTAATAGTCGGCCATTTTGGCGATAGTGAAAATTGACGCTAAGTCGTATATAATTTAAAATTTATATTGTAAATGGCTAAAGCTTTTCTTGAAAATTATGTAGTTCCTTCCCGTAGTTTTAGAAATAATGGTTTTTTATTTTCCTATGAAAACTGATTATAATGTTTTGTCGATTTTGCCACGATTCTCCTTCCCCCACCCCTTTCCTTAATTCGATGTTCAAAAACGAGGTGCGCGTCTTACACGAGTGCGCGTGGTGCACGAGTAAATACGGAATTTCGAATGCATGTAACATTTTCTCGTACTCCTTTGAATACCTATGAAACTATTACTAGAAATGTGGAATATTATTACAGTAAAACCTGCGAGAGGCAGAACCTCTAGGGGCCGGCCTATTTTTCCGTCTTTCGCAGGTTTTCCGCCTTATACAGGTTAAAATAATTTATGTGACTTTTTCTTTTTGGCAGATTTTAATTAGATCATAGAAGTTTTTTTAAGTCTCAACGGAAATAAAAGAATTCAAATCACAACAACAATCGATAAAAATAATAAACGAGAACAAACTTGAAACTGCATTCAAGCACAATCCTGAATTTATTCTGTTGAGAATGCTGTAAATTTTCAGAAGCAGAAAAATAAATCTCATACACTAGCGAAAATTTTCAAATATATGTTAAAATCCATTAAAAAATGTTAAACAAAGTTAAAAAGTTCTAAAAATCTATCCAATTTTTGTTGTTTTTTCCTGTAATTTCCTTAAACTGATAAAAAACTAATTCAATTACTTTGTTAAATAAATAATTTTCACCCTTAATTTTAGCAAAATATTTTAAAGCTTTAAGATAGTGTAAAACATCCGATGTTATTGGCATTTCCGTTTCTTCATGATCTTCCTCACTCTGTTTACATTCTCTATTGGTAACAATTTCATTGCTTTGTGATTCTACCAGTTTTCAAATCAATTTCATAAATATCTGTAAAAACACTTTCATCAATACTTACGAAATTTTTGTACTTTACGTTGGTATCCTCAACTTTATATATCTCATCAATCTAATTCTGAATTTCACAATAATCAATATCGCAACCTGCTTCGCCACATTCATTAGAATCATTGACAAAATTTTCTAAAACAATTTTTGATATATACTTCTTGTACGCATTAACGAAGGGCTGAGAAATGTAATTGCATCTAAAACAACAATTTTAACCGTAAAATCCGATACTCTCTTACATCGATGAATATATATATATATATATATATATATATATATAAAGATACAGCATCCGTTCTTGCATTATCTATTTCAACCCGAGCGGACCAAACGCCTCCTTCATCTACTACTATATAGGGATTGCAAATTTACCGACTTTTGATTTACCGGTAATTCGGTAAAATTTTTCACAAATTCCGGTTTACCGGTAATTTATACAGTTTCAAAAAAAAGCTAAATTGAAAGAAAAATGATAGGTAAATATTAATGGAAGACAAATTTTATTCAAATCAACTATAAAACTAATATAAATAAAAAAATTGTATTCAAAACATTTATTCCAGACAAGTTTAAGTTTAATATTAATATAAACAAAAACACTTTGAACAAAATTGTATTCCAAACATAATTACAAATTTAATATTAATATAAACAAAAAACACTTTGAACAAAATTGTATTCCAAACATAAGTATAAGTGTAATATTAATATTAATAGAACACTTTGAAAGTCTTTCTTATTAGATGTCTTTTTGGTTAAAATAGGTTCGTAGAAAACATAATTTATCGAGACTATGGTCATCTAACTGCAATATTATTTTAGTACATATAAACGCAGACGTTGAAAAAGCTCGTTCAATACTTGTTGGTCGACTGGTCATTAGGAAATCGAAATCCATTTTTAAGTATTTTCCTCTTATTTTTTCCTCTTGAAAATACATTAGTTCCTTTCTTACGACTTGTGTTAGGTCTTTTGTGTTTTTTTGTTTTTGAGATGAATCTTCATAGGCTGAGTCAGTTTTTTTCTTTATCGCCAGTTGAAGTTTTTTCTTCATAGACAATGCAGCTGATGACGAAGGAACTGAAGTCGGTGCATCCTTAGACTGGGAGTTGGAATCGTTGACTGCTGTTGATTCAGTTTCAGAAATGCGTTCAAGTAACTCTACAAATACCTTTCTTATTGTGGCCTTCCTGGTTTTATTGAAAATTCCGTAATCTTCATCAGTTGATTTCTTTGGATCATAAAGAAACTGTAGAACATCAGAATAAGTTGTTCGACTTTCCTTTATGAGAGCTATGCTTCTTTAAGGTCATTGCTTAAAAATGTGTTTTGATTTGTTAGTTCATCAATCATAAATTTTAATGTTACATCAGCAATATACAAATTTACATTTTTGGATCATAGTGCTTCTACAGCAACTTTTATTGGCTGCAATGCTAATATTGTATTAGAGAGCAGTTCAAGTTCATTTTCTGTAAAGATCAACAGATATTACTGCTAAGATATTAACGTTTATAACGCATTATCTGCATTAAACATATTCAAGGAATAATATTAAAAACAAAAATAACTATTGACATTACATCACCATAAAGAAATATTTTACTAAGGTTTCAAAAGTTCATGTAGGAATGAATCACTTCGTAGGAGCCGCCACTGTACATGATCAAATACTGCGGGAAAATTACTTTCGATTTACGCCATTTTCGATTTATGTCATAAACCTCAACGTATCTATGGCGTAAATCGAGTGTCGCCTGTACTTTTTTGACTACTGATTATTGCGTCAACCTTCAGCGCATGCGCAATTGTCTTCTGAGAGAATCAGGACTTGAGAAACATTGAAACATTCAAACACGGGAATATTATTATTTTTTTAACATGCATTAAAAACATTTTCTATTTACAGAATTACCGGTAAAAAATTACAAAATTACCGGTAAATTTTTACCGGATTTTTGAGGTATTTACCGGTAAACCGGTTTACCGGCATTGCAATCCCTACCTACTACTGCCGGTGTTTCATTCTCCTCTCTCATCTTTTTGCTGTTATGGGGGTTTCGAACACCGGTTTTTAACTTTGAGTGCTATTCAATCCTTGTGAGATCAAAAGAATCATAGAGAGAGGCTGCTGGGATACCCTTCCTATCTGTATTTTTACTTTTATCTTAGTAAGCCTTACTGCGATTCAAACAAACTAGCTGATCCCGCGCAAAGATTGCGCGGTGAATTTTAAAATTGATTTATAAAAAATGATGAAGTATGTAAAATAAGTTGATCTCTGTAATTCACATTTAACTCTAAAATGCATTTCCTTACCCAGTAATTGATCGCGAACTTTTATGTTTTTCTTTTTATTCAAATATATGTCCTTTTTTATATAACGATCAATGCAACCGTTTATGTATGTACATTATCAATGAAGAGAAAATAACCATGTAATGTGTTTAAAAAAATAACGTGTGTCCCTATTCTCATTTAATTTAAAATTTATGCGTGAGCCTTTTTGCGTTAATAAGCATTACAGATGTATAATATAATGGTTCTACTTACAAAGAGATAAGATTCCAGCATTCAAACTATGATAGGAAGATTCAACTGCTTTGATTGAATCGTTAGAAACGCTTCCCATACGCAGTTAACTGAATAACTATCCGTAAATTTATGTTGCTATATATAAATGTTGAAATTGCTACAGCAATAATTTCGATGCTTAAACAAAGTGCGAAGTGAATAACGCTATTCTTTTTACTATTTGAAGGTTTAATTGGCATTAATTGAATCGGAGGCAACAATAACGGTCGCCTTGACAACGTCCGGAAAGAGTACGAAATATCCGTAAAATTTTGAAAACAACTGCGTATTATGGAATTATTCGACCGTATAACATGTAAAAATTACAAGAATAAGATAGTATAGAGTTTTATCTGTCGAATAAAGCAAAAACGAAGAAAATTGGTCCATATTTACGTGTTTTAATGAATGAAGGAAAAAAACTTGCACTCTGAAAAATCGAAAATCCCGTGTAAACTTATGAAAAAATATAATTGTCTCCTGGATTCGAACCCGGGACTTTATGAACATGAGAATATTATCTAGGGGCTTTCCTAGCTTGTAGAAACAAAACGCAGTTTACCGAATATCTCTACGACGAACGGCTTTTGAGATACAAATAAGCCAAATCCATGTTTAATTTATCGTTAAAAATAATGGCGTCTAAAGTGAAGGTTATTGAAATAACACGCCTTTCTACTGACTTTATTCTAGTTTTATAGGCTTCTACCAATGTAATTTTATCGGTTGACAAACTGTTTAATTTTGTTTGGCTTTCTGACCTCTGAATTTTGTTTTCTTAAATAACGAAACTTTACTAGAATAATTTTTTGACGATAAAAAAGTAAAAACATGGTGATTTAAAAGAATTAATTGCATACTTTCTTAATTTTTAGGTGCATGTTTTTGTTAAAATGTAGTCAGTGAATTGATTGCAGGTGAACGGTTTTTTTGTCTTATCCCACAGAAGAATGTCGAGACCATAAAACACCGCCTTGAAAAACTATGGACAAACTCGTTATTTTCGAATCTACCGAACATTATTTTCTTCATTTCAAAGCCTTGGTATATCGCAGGCATCTGACGTTTTCATCACGTACTTTATATAATCCTATGTGCTCAATTTTTTGTTACTTATATCATGTTTATTCGTTTAAATTTCTAGCGAGGTGCTATTTTTAAAGCTAGAAAATTTTAATACCACTTCCATTTCGATATAATTATTTGCCCTCATTCGAGTGCTCAAAGAATTATAACTATTAATTAAACATCTGTAGAAGTTTCAAGTTACTTTTAATATATAACTGTTGGTCGCTTGCAAATTCAATGCAATCGCAAAGAATAAAACATAATTTGACGCTGGAGATTATTTTATTCAAAATGCTTTCAACACTTCGTTTTATAAACCACAATTATTAAAATGTTTCTCGTAATTAAAGGAAATTTCCTTCTCATGAAATACTCCTGATATTGTGATTATAACATGGAAATCTCACTAATTTTCTTTAGAGAAACTGAAATTCTTGATTTTCTGAAGGTATAACGAGATCTTTTGAGGCCGTGTTTATCCGCTCAGAGCACTCTTTTGTATGTTTCCACCGCGTATATTCTCAACGAGAAATCTTTTTTCTTCAGCTCCGGGAATTTGTTAACGGAAAAACTCCTCGAGTTGGCAAAAGCCGTCTTTAAAATGTTGCATTGCGCACACTCTTCGTGAAACTGATGCAATTAAGCTTTCTGCCGAGGCAATTTCAGTCCGCATGTTTCCTTTCAGTTAATTTTCTTTCTCTCCCTCTTCTCTCTATCGTCGAAATGCTTTCAGCTTTTTCCACGTAAGGACGAGAAGTTTTTTTTTTAAACCAAAAAAGTTCCTTCCGTGAAATTCGCGTGTGCTTTCTTTTTTTTAAACGAGGAGACATTGTTTGGCACATTACATCTTAGGCAATTTAAAAAAAATCGAAACACAAAACCGGAGTTATAAGAAACGAGAATGGAAATATGTACTATATACCAAGAATAATTGTCTTAATATCATTTCTTCCTCACTCCATCCTGCCTTTTTCCCTATCCAAAGCGTTCTATCCCCTCGGCTCCATTGAAAAGCGGTTAATATCTTCCGCTATCTTTTAATTTTGAACTAATTATGCGTTGTCTCCTTGTTTCGCTCTGGCGTAAAGGGAAGAGAAACGACGTCTCGGGGAAACCACCACAAAGAAATCCGTTTGACTGTTCATCTGCCTTATTTGTCTGGATCCTTTGAGGGAACTCCGCCTCACACCGTCACCGCCTCCCTCCCTCCCCCTCCATCCCTCTCTCCCCCTCCCTCTCCCACACTCCTTTAAGTTCGTCACGGTGTCCTCACCCTTCCTACGTCTCTGCCCTTTTCCCAACTTTATTCGCACCCCCACTCCTTATCTCCCCGGTAGCTCACCCTATCTGCCACTTCTCTCTCTCTCCCTCCCTATCCTCCTTATCCTCCCTCTTCCTTCTCCCTGTGAACCAGCGGAGGTAGCGAAGAGGAAACGCCACGGAGCAAGAGGCGAAGTTTCAAGCTTGACTCAACAGACAAGGTTTCCATGGAGACTGGTGTAAGAGTGGTTGGTTTGCGCTGCCATCTGTGGAGGACGTTTTGAAGGAGGGTCGCTTTAAGCGTTTGAAGTTTTTGGGGTTGCGAAGGCTGGAGGGAGGGAGGGAGGAGATTTCTGCGTGGGAGAGAGAGGAGGTAGGGGAGTGGGAGTAATAGGGGAGGAGGCGGGGGGGGGGAAGCGGGAGGAGGAAAGTGAGAGGCGAGGGACAGTCCGCGTCTCGGAGGGAGGTGGCGGGAGGAGGAGAGAGAGGTCGATTCATTCTTTTTCTTTTTAGACAGAGTTTCGCGAAAAGAAGGGGGGAGAGCCGGAATGGGAAGAAGAGTTGAAACCAGGAAGTTTATTACTGTGAGTGCAATTACAAAAAACTCATTTTTTTCTCCCTTCTCTCCAATTTTTCCCTCTCTTCCTCCGCCTGAGAGTCGTAAAGTTAAAGAAAAATTTTAAAAAAAAGCACGCCAGATACCCGAAGCGGATGGAGATGGTAGAAATTATTTTTAAAACGTATTCCGAATTCTCCCCCTGCAGCCCCACACCCCCTTCCTCCTATCCTCCTCCTCTCCATCTCCGCCCAACCCAACCCACACCACCCCATCTCCTCTCCCTCTTTATCTTTTTCTCCTCTCTCTCTCTTTCTTTCTCGTTGGGCTCGCCTTTTTTTCGTCATCGCTTCAACTTCATTTTCAAAAAATTGTTAGTTGATTATATTTTTTCTAAATTTCAGTTTTCGCTCTTTTTTTTACTTCGACTGGACAACAAGAAGAATGACGACGCCGCGTTCGCTTTTCCCAAACTTCCTTCAGTTTATTCCATCTTTTTTATAGGTCGATATTGCCGTCGTTATCTTTAAAACTTAGGCGAACGTATTGATAGAGCATGTTTTTATAAAAGTCTCTCACATTTCGATTGAATTGCATTTATTTTTGTGTCGTCAGTGGATGGTGATTTATCCACTTAGTTTCATGAAATCAATCCACGTCAATAATATGTAACGCAGCAATAACTTTTTTGTTCGCACGTTTTTTCTTGATTTATAATTAATATTGGATCTTTTTACAATATTTTTAAAAATTGTAGCACATGCATTCAATTTGTTTAGTTTAAAAATAATTTTTTAGGTCGTCGTTTACATAAAAATGTGATCTGCGTATAGATAAAAGTACAACGGCGAATTATTAATATAAACGATCACTTTTGTTCTTAACAAAAAAAAATTATTTCTTCGTGGATGCTAAAATATTTTATTTTGCTTAAATAGAAGTTACATATTAGTGAATTAAGACGAATTTTCATCGAATACTATAAAATGCGCAGGAAACAATATGTCAGTTTATGGTCTTCCGATTGTTTCGATGAACATAGTCCGTCAATAGATAGCAGTATATTGGCAGTGAATGAAAGAAATGAATAGGCTTAAAAATTTCGACTTACGAATTAATCTTTCTTTGAAGCGTACGTATTCTACGTAGAACAGAAGCATCGGGATCCATACATTTTGTGGTTCGTTGGCTTATACGCATCTCAGCATTCCCCCTTCTCCTCCACCTTCACTCTCTTTTCCCCTTCCTATTCTCTTTTCACCATTTCCCTTTATCTCCAAATTTTAATCAGCAACACATTTCCTTTTCTTTCGCTCCGCGAATATTGCTCAATCGCTCGGGAATATTATTGCAAAGGCAGCGTACATTGATGTAGAAGGAGGAGGAGGAGGAAAAAGGTTGCGGGGAGACCTTTCACTCCCAGTTCTATTCCAGGATGTCCCTCTTTACCTCTCCCTCTCTATCTCTCTCTCCCTCTCTATCTATTTCTCACTTCCTCCATCCAACTTCCATCTTCTTGAAGCCCATTCCGAACTTTCATGGGACTACTACTTACTTTCTTTTGAACTTCGTCACCAGTGTCATCAGAAAGACGTTTATCACTTATACCTCGCTAAGTCTCCCTCTCCTCCTCCCCCTCCCTCCTTATCCCCTGCCCCGTCCGCTTACCTCCTCTTTTCATCTTCCTCTCCAATTCCTGCTACTCCTCCTCACCTCTTTCCCTCCCTCCCAACAGTTTGAATAATCCTCTGACTCTTGAATTGTCTGCTTATAAATTACAAATTACCGCCCTCTCTCTCTCTCTCTCTCTCTCTCTTTCCCACACCGTTCTGAGGGGACGTGCCATGGAGAGGAGATTGGGACAGAAGGAGGGGGTTGGAGGAGGCGAATGGGGGAATTGCTGGTTGAACCAGGTTTCCTTATATTGGGGGACGGGGGGAATAGAGGTGAATTCTAGCTAAAAGTAGTGTGAGGGGAATACTAAATGAAACCGTTAGATAGTGATAATTAAGGGGGGATAATGGAGAGGATATACACACACACTTGTAATATCCGAAAATTAACGGTGACTGTGTTTTTGCTCGCTATAATGAAGTTCTCGTTCTAATATAGTATTATTAAAACTCAATATGACCAAATTATTATAAAAATCCTTAAAATTTAATATTTTATTTGAACGTTATATTCTTTAGTCGTTATCATCATCGGGGGGGGGGGGGGGACTCAAATACTCAATATCTAAGGTCATGATAATATTTTCTACAAGTTTTAATATATTTAAAGACATCATAGAAACAATATACAATTTGAATAATTATTCTGGAATTATATTGCCTTATAAACTATTAAGGTGGAAATATTTAAATTATAACTTTTCTCTTTTTTTCCTCCATATATTTTCATGATCGCAATCACGTTACTATAAGGTTGTAATATAATAACAGTTTTACAAAAAATAGATTGAAATTCATTAGAATAATGACTTAATCTGATTCATCTGGCATATAACAATTTAAACAAATAATATTCTTCACAGTTTGCTTTCCACACACGTCGGCTGTTCTTTAAACAAATCAATGTTGATTTTCTTAGGTTACCATATTTAATTTTCTTAGAACGGGTCTCCTAGCAACACGTATGACATCTCCCGCGATTGGGATTACATCGAGTTTCAGGTGGTAATTCTGTGACTGTAATTGGTTTCTGAGATTTTATCAATTCTAGTCCCAGTTCCTTTACAAATAGGCGACACCGGTAATGTTTTTTCTCACGCCAGTCCGGAAAGTTAAGAATAAAAATTGTATATGAATTTATTCCAACTAGTATGTCAATTAGGGTCTGGAACATTGAAATTGGCCATCTTCTCGTGCCTCTCTTTGTAGTGTATGGCTGCCATTTGGTCTATTGTATTGACTCCTTTCGTGGAATTATAATATAGATTTATCTCAGATTTATTTGTATTTTCAGAGATAATGGCATCTTGATGTTGTGTTCATAGGATCAGAAGGATTTTCTTTGCTTTGTCACGCGCCATGGTGGATACAAATGTAACTAGAGACCTATGTGATACAGGGTCTATGAATTTGCTAAGAAGAAGCTTGCAGGGTGTGGAGCAGTAAGAAATTCCTCAGAAAGACAATGGAAAAAGCAATATTTGAAGGCGGGGGTTGCTAAAATAAAATTAATTGATCAGCAGATGCCCCTTCATTTAGGCCACCCGTGTACCATGGCAGCGCAGCCATTGACGAAATAAATAGCAGAAAATAGGAGAATGCGTGAAATTGGTTGAAAATGGCGGATAATTGTTTTCTAAATCGATGTACAATCTAATAAATCGTCAAAACTTTTAGCGATTTTTGACAGAGAAATAGGCGGGAAAAAAGTTGTGGACCTCAGAGATAGTTCTAGGGCAGTGACGGCGGACCTTCTATTGCCCGCGCGCCAATATTACTGAAATTGTCGAATCTTTTTTGCCTCGCGTGCCACAAATAAGTCCTTGATTTTCTTTGCTTGCCAACAAAATCAAATCTGTGATCAAGACATAAGAGACTGAAATTTGTAACCATAAAACTAATGTTTACAAAAGTTAACTAAATAACACAAATGCTTTTTCCGCACTAAATCCGTACGATAAATTCTTTGAATGGTATTCACCTTTCGTTGGTGTGCCAACCAAAATCGTCTTGCGTGCCGCTTATGGCACGCGTACCATAGGTTCGCCATCACTGTTCTAGGGTTAAACGTGTTAAAATAAATTTTAAAATTATTGTTGGCAAATGTTACTTTGCATGGTGACCGGATTTTTTGGGTTCCGGAGAGGGAAGCTTTTAGCATGGAACACACATTCAATTATGTATTTTTATTAATAAAATATTTAATATAAAATAAATATTTGTAAATGAAGGATATTAAAACGAAGACCTTTGAGTAGAATTTTAATCAGAAAGGAAGTAGGCTAAGACTGCCTTTATTCCTTTGGCTTATAAAAGGACTCGAGAGTAATTTTGAGATAGTTTATAAAAGAGTCTGGAACTGGCAACGAGTCACAAGGAAGAAATTATAGGCAGAGGCGGAGAGGAAAATAAAAAGACAAGGGAAACTGAACAAAGATTCGAAATAAAGAGATTAAGATGCGATGCTTCCTTTTTTGGACGGTTGAACTGCTAGAATATTCGACATTAAGGGAGCGAATTGGGTTTTAGTTCGAGAGAGAGAGAAAGGAGGGGAGGGGAGACAGTGAAAACTAAGGCAAAGGAAATGTGTGGCTTTTGAAGCGGGCACAGGGGGAAGGGGGGGGGGAGGAGAATGGGAGCGTAGTGGAGTATATGGGTAGGGGAAAGAGGAGAGAGAGAGAGAGAGAAGGGTGGGAGGCAAAGGAGGGAAAAGTCGGGGGAGAGGGCAAAGGTTTCAAGGATGGGTAGAGGTCGCAAGGTTGGAGTGAGGAACGGAATTGGTGGGGAGTCGAATACGGAAGTACGCTGAAGTTGAACTCCGTCGGATGTGTGTGCGTGCGAGGCGGGGGAGTTTTGAAAGAGGGAGGAGGAGGAAGGGGTGTGAGGGTAAGGACACTTTTACAAATGGAAGGGATAGGGTTATCCTGCGAATGGAAGAGAGACTGCGGTGGATAGACTTCCTCTTCTTTTCTAGACAGGAACGCTCCCCTCCCTCCCTCTCTCTCTCCCTCCCTCCCCTCCCTGATTCCATTCTTTCCATCCCCCTCACTCCATTCTCTCTGGATCTTCTCCCTCCTACTCCGCGTGTATAGGAGGTACAGTGAAATGTCTTTTCCCTGCACA
The DNA here is from genome assembly GCA_036926305.1 of Uropetala carovei. Lineage (NCBI taxonomy): Eukaryota > Metazoa > Arthropoda > Insecta > Odonata > Petaluridae > Uropetala > Uropetala carovei. Next base: position 9,519,725 of record JAXCHB010000054.1, on the reverse strand, counting down.
TCCTACGTCCTTAGGTCGCAACGGATGCTTGACACGAGAATAAACCGGACTTCTTTTAGTTCTTATATATACGAGTATATATATATATATTTTTTTTTTCTATAATAAAAACGTTGTTCTGTAAGGAACGCAAGATGGCCGTCAGAGAAATATAGTTCTCATTCTGCCCGATAGGTCGGCGCCACATGTACGTCAACAACTCACCTTTCTTTCGGCGAAAACGACGGGAATATATAATAAACATTTATGTTTGTTTATGTAACGATTTCTACGATAAACAATTAGTTTATTTTTTGTCAATAAGGATTTCCAATACAATTATCCATTCAATCGTCAAGAGAAGTTTACAATGTTGAAATAAATTGGTGATTTGTTTTTGTTCAGATAGCATTCAAAGAAATTATTCCGCTGATTGAGTAATTAATTAATTTTTAATTTAAATCTTTTGAAGAGTTTTATTTGCATAACGACGGAGAACATTATTGGGGATTCGACTAAGCTTTTTTTCTTCGTAAGTACAGAGTACAATTTTAAAACAATCATAACGTTAAGTGCACGAAATGTAATTATTTTCCCTACGTTATATATGTATACATATAATTATTTCCCTGTCTTTACACACCGACAATTATATGTAGCATTGACGAGAACAAGGTGGGAGAAGAATATCAGAATTTTATAGCCGAAAATAAAAACCAAAGGCATTAACTAAACGACAACAGAATATTCACTAGAAATGTAATATATGACGAAATATTTTATATGTAATAGTGTGCTATTAATTATTTTAAATGCAAATATTAATAATCAATCTATCTATAATTCTTCTGTTGATATTTCAACGGGAATTACACTAGTGTACACACACACACACACTAGCTGAAAGTACCCGGCGATGCCCGGGTTATGTCAGACGTCTTTGGCGAATAAAATTATGTATTCTATGGTAATACAATCATTTCAACTTTTGCGCATTTTTTACCAAAGGATGAAGGCATTATAAATTAGAAAAATATGTTTTAATATTTATTTCAAAGCTTGCTTGTAAACAATATTTTCTGGTTTTCCTTCATTAGCATAAATAAACAAATTTTTGCTTGATCCAACACGTGAATATGCAACATAGAATTGGCCATGAGAAAAACATTGATTTTCCAAATTAATGCCAGCTGCCTATAAAGAAAACAATACTTTCTCTATACTACGTATATTGGAGAAAGTAAAAACTAATTCTGAGATATCTCTGATACCTATGAATTGGGCCGGGAGGGTCCATGGAGGTCCGGAGAGAACGTGAGCATACGTGAGAGTAATAGGATTTCGAGTTTAACAAAGTAATCGGTTGGCAAGGCAACTTCACGTTAAAACCGCTAAAGTTTGTCAAAATATGATATTAAAACGTTAAATTCGAAAGATTTAGATTCGAAAACGTTAAAAGACGATAAGAATAAGACACTGCATTTATTTTTCTTTAATACAGTCCAAGTCCGAATATCGTAGGTCAAATATGTGAATTTTAATAAGCAAAATAAAATAAGGTTGCAGGTCGATATATCGATTTTTCCATGTTATAGTCTGTTCACTACCTAAAGTCTCTTGGCCTTCTTAGAGCAAGTAGCCAATCACGAACGTTTCCCCTTCCATCGCCCCTCACAACTTTCGTGCGGGAGAGCAGATACCGGTGCGCGTTGCCTGCTCTTGCGGATTTTCGCCTTCAGCTGATATACTACGCAATTTCGAAATAAAATACTTCCCATCCTTCTTTTTGATCCGGGCTTTGGACGGCGGTAGAAATGGCAACGCAGGCCGATGTGAACTCTTCGAGAGTAGGAGTGAGACTGGGTTCCTCCCCACTACCTTACGAAACAAACCGTCTCCTATTGGCTGCTGCTAACTGGTGTCTTCAAGGCCAAGAGACTTTAGGTAGTGAACCGACTATATCTTAAGAGGAATGGAAATCATTCTCGGGAATCGAATCCGGGTCGATTTTGGAAATTTTTTTCGTAAATGGCTTCTACTTTAAGAACCGAACATACCTACCAAATTTCAATCTTCTAGCTACTCGGAAAGTTTGTTAAAAATAGCATTACAGAGTTTCCCACCGACGACGACAACGAAGTCATTTTTATATATTAGATAATATATATATATATATATACACAAACACACACAGGAATTTCAGCCCGAAATGATGCGGCGCTCTAATCCTTATTAAGAAGTGTGAGGCCATTTCACGTTTCATTAAAAAAATCAATTCCGTTTTCCTGATGGCTCCTCGTTTTCCTTCCATCTGTATTCCCGTCCTCCCCCCCCCCCTCTCTCTACTCCCTCCCTCCCTCCCCCCCCCTCTCTCTCCTCCCCTGGCATCTACCCTCTCCACTTTTTCTTCCTCCTTCCCCTCTCTTTCTTTCAAGAGAAGAGACAATGATCCTCTCGCCAAAATGAAGATGAAGTTTCGGGAAATTTCTGCGCGAACTCCGGAACTAAACCGAGGATACGGAATGATTAATTACATTGTCGTCTATTCTCTTTCTTTCCCTCTCTGCATCCCTTTGCCTCTGGAATCGCGCGGACGTGTGAGTGAACCTGTATATATAAATTTGGGAAGGCATTTTCTTCGAACGAACAAACTGCGCGTAAAAGTCGAGGGTAAGAATGAGCGGTTTCGTATCGCCCCGCATTGAGTTCATCACAATGGAGATTTCTTGTTCTTGCATCGGATTCAATGAGAGGCGATTTATTCGTTCTTCGATGCGGTTCTTGCGGCGTCGGATCCAAATGTCAGACTTGGGTAATTTTATCCCAAAGGCTTTTGCCTTTAGTTAAGCGATGAGATTGAAAAGGGTTGTGACCTGATTAAACGACCGAACGATTCCGTTCTCGTGAATTGTTTGGCATAGTTTATCAGTTCTCATTTTTTAGCAGATTCAGTAGAGTCGAAAATATTAAATAGATCGCAACTGTGGGATGCTTTATCTTCACTTGAGTAATTTTCTTCACGATTTCCTATTAATCATTTTCATTGTTTGCTAATTTAACATTGCTTTCTTTTAGATATTCTTTTCTATGTATACACTTTTTTTATTGCACGTTGGAGCTCGTCATACTTTGATTACTTCCATATACAATTTATTTAATATAAAATTTAATCGTATTTTAATATACGTAATACGGTTATTTTGTATGTTTTAAGCTAGTTTTATCTATGCCGCGACGTGAAAAGCCCTCATTATTCGGCGGCAGACAACTTTAGTTTTAAATGAAGATTCAGCAGTAGACCACAAAGTGAATTAGGTATTGGAAAGTTTAAAAAACCTTCCCTTACATTTGTGCAGAATACATGAGTATTATTGAATCGGACCGAAACAGAAAACTGTGTTAAACAAAGAACAACCCCATGGAAGCATATGAGACTGATAACGTCCTAACGTGTTCTTATTATGAAATTTTGACGTTATTTAACTTTAGGCTCGTGAATTTTTGTTTGCATGTAATTTTATCAGTACCGCATTTTAAATTATTTGGATATATAAATTTAATAAATTTGTAACATTTTCAGATATCCTCTATGCTTAGTAAATGTAGTTTCTTACCATTCTCTATCTTTAAATGTTGAACTAAGTGCCAAATCAAAATAACATCCCCATAACAATAAAAAATTTTTTGTCTTAAACATTTAAGGCGAAGCAGGTCGATATAATTTAAAATTTTTTTTAAAGCTCATACACGCACACGTGGAGCTGAATGAATGAAAGGGGAATGGGGTGGATGGAATAAAGCATCTTTCCTTTATTCCATCCACCCCTTCTCACTGTAAAATCGATTCTGCTATTCTTCCTTACTCAAAAACTTACAGAAAATCAGAATTAGGTTTCAAATAAATTTTGTACCTGATTAATGTTCGGATAATCAAGTTTTTTCGCCGCACACAATGTGAAACTATGGTATTAGTGTAAGAGCTCGGATTAATTAAGCGATGTATATTTAAAAAACGTGAAAATTGTTATTTTTCGAGCGAATCGGCCATTCATACTGCTATTATATAACGTTAAGTCAAATGGAAACAAGGGTTTACGTTGTTGAAATCCCATTTAATTTACATTTATTATTAAGTCTGTTATTTATTGAATTTAAACACTGGTCATTCGATCATCGATATCCCTACTTTCTTCATTTCATTCATCGAGGCTACTTCATCCGAACCTAAAATTTTATCTCCGTATTTTCCTGATAGTTCTACCGAGAATTTCTTTTTATCCTTCTTTCCTCCTCTTATTTCCGTCCCTCTTCAGTCTCTCTCTCAGGACACTTTCCCTTCTCCATCACCGCATCCTCTCTCACCCCTCTTCATTTCACTCCCTTGCCCATCTCCAATTCACTCCCTCATCACCCTTACCCTCTCGCTCCCTTTCTCTTAATCCCTCAGCATCATGCAGGACCATCTCTCTACCTCCGCCGACTACTAATTGAAATTATAAACGTCTGCGGCGGCGTCGTCGGTCGCATAGTGAGGTGCCACTATCCACACCCATAATCATTTACCCTCCTCCGCTCCCTTCCGCTCACCCTCATCACTCGAATGACAACATTTAACTTAACCGCTTCAGTGCTTCTCTCGAGAGTGACTTGGCGAACGTCGGCGAAAACGATGATACGTTACAAAATTGGCTTACTTCGCCAATTTCGCTTACTTTATTTTGGTTTCAACGAACAAAACGTTACTTTATTTATTATAATTATTTTTCACTAGCTCATAAGCAGGACTTTATGGTCTTTTACAACGAGCGGAATAACAATACCAACGACGAAACGCATACGGCCATGCCCTCGGCAGACACGCTAGCCACCCCTCTACCAAGGCCGGCTAACCCTCTACCATTTAAAATAGCAAGTAAAAATTACATACATGACATAGTCGCGACAATAGTCTTTTATTGTACGTCCTGTGAATAGGTTCTACGACAACTCGTCGCAGTCAATTCGTCGCACGTCAATTCGTCGCACGACAAGTCGTCGCATGACAAACTCGTCAGGTTTTATGAGTAAAGTTATTCATTTTTCAAAGGCGTTTGATTGATAATATGTGTTTTTGACTTCTACGGTTGTAATATGCAAGCTTTCAAGAGGCATAATAAAAATAATTGTCCGTATTGGATTAATAGAAGCCGAGATATGACGTTTTATGTTTAAAGAAGTGTAAGTGCCCGTAGAATTTCAACATATTTTGTTTATCTAGTTTCGCTGCCAATTCTAGGGCGTATGTAGAATACACAATAACAGTTTATTCTACGAAAAACTGAAAACCACCTATAGAGAATACTTTTTCACTTAGATTTTCTTAACAATTAATCAAATTTGTTTTTAAACAATCCGATTCCAACTGCATTGCATTCAAATATAACGATAATTTGATTTCCTATCGTATCACTTTCGCCAAATCCAGCTTCATTTCTTGTGTAATTACGTCTTTCTGAAATGTTTACTTTTATGTTTTGTAAGCCTTAAACTCGTGAATAGGCAACGTTGTCCATGATTGAACACTGGCTTTGATTCAGCTTTTTTCGATAATAACTGATAATTTACGCCAAATCTTTAAGATAATTTAAATCACGAGTTCGAAACTTGAGAGGAAATAATTTTGAAAAGCAAACTTAAAAATCCCTACACCGATATACGGGCTTTCCTTATGGGGCAATGCGCGACGAGTTCGTCCTGCGACGAGTTTGTACTGCGACGAATTGACGCGCGACGAGTTTGTCATGGGACGAATTGTCGTGCGACGAACTGACGTGCGACGAATTGACTACGACGAGTTGACGGTATACCCTGTGAATATATAACGAAAAATGGAATCACCGTTTGGACATTAATTTTTGTCATTGAGTTTCATTATTTTTTATTTATTTCATCTTAATTTTTAAAAATAATTTCCTATAATATTTAATGCTATTTTATAACAAATTGCTTCAATAGATTCCGCTTTATAGATTATAAATTATTTCTCAACGGTGAAAAAATTGAAGACTTTGTTCCTGCGTCTCTTTAACCTTAATATAATCAATCGATTATAAATGTGAGCGGAGACAGCTGCAAAACAGGTCTAAAAACATAAAAAGTATAATACATTTTAACTGCATCAGTGAAATTTTTAAAAGTTTCAAGTGCAGTTAGAACTGTCGCTTCAAGCGTTTAAACCCTAAATGTTTTTTTTCTATCTGTAAAAACTTTAACTGCCGTAATGCTCTAGAAATTATAACATCATAAATGTTTTCTTGAAGGATTTAAAAAAAATAAATAATTATAAAAATGGTAGCGGTAACATTTTACTATCAGGAGTAAATTTCGAATTCAGCCAAAAGATTTAAGTGCCATAATCGGTATAGGCAATTCAGGCATCCGATGTGGTTAATTTAAATTATAAATGGAAAATTTTTAGATTTGGAATTCATCATCTTCCATGAAACTAAATAGTTTTTATTTCAAAATTAAAAAATAATAGGATACTAGAATTCGTATTTAACTTGACTCTTAATATATTTCAAATATAAACCCTCGTTATTGTGAGGGAAACGATATAAATAACTATATTTTTTTACCTTTAATTGCGATTGACGATCTTTTCGACTGCGTAACATTAACCTCTTCTACATGAAATTCACATCATGGGAGGCGATTATTAGACGTAATGATTTTAGATCAGCAGTCGCGCCTTGCCCGAGGTGTCGATCTCCGCTGGTCCCTCCTAACCATATAACAGGGAGAGTGTTAATCAACAAAGCGTTAGGATTCAATAACCCGATTGTTACCCACGGTTCGCACCCTTCTTTCCCCTCCCCCTTTCCTCCGAAGGTCTCTCGCCTTCCCCCTCGCACACTTCTCTTCCCCCCCTCCCCATTATCGCCAAAGGTCCTCTTTTCTTCCCCTACTTCCGTTCTCTCCTCCTCCCCCCTCTCTCATCTCCCTACCCTCCTCTTTTCCGATTCCCCCTTTTGCTTCTCTTCTTCCCGACCAGATTCCAATTAAAGTGAGCATTCTGCTCGATGGGAGTGTCGCTGACATTCAAGTGACGTCACTTTTCGGTTCTTCCTTCATCGGAACTTCTCTTCTCCTCTTCCCTTTCTTCTCGATCCCACTCTCGACCCTGCTGTATCCTTCGTGTGATTCCTCTGCAATTCCCTACTCCTAACCCCCTCCTTCTCACTTGAACCCCCTATCGCACACGACTCTCTCACGAAGCCACTTTTGCTCCGATCTATGTATGTACCACATCACATTTCGTCGCCTTACTGGCATCCGTGGAAGCGCCGCTGTGTAATTTTTTTAAGGCGATGCAAGTTTATTATTCATCAACAAAACTTAAAAAGTTTTGGCGCGAGCCTCTACAGAAATATTATTTTAGAACAAGATTTAGCGAACGAGAGATGTTTATATACGCTAGAGCAATGGTTCTCAACCTGGGTTGCCGCAGTTGACTTGTAAGGATGTAGCGAAATACTTTGTTTAGTAAATAATACAACGATTTGGATGTGTTTATAGGTAATCGGGGAAATACTTTTCTCCGCTAATAAGTTGATTATGGTGTAGTCCCAACAAATGGTTGCGTCAACAGGTTGTAATGCTCCTATGTAAAAAAATAAAAATGTTGTTTCAACGCGAGGGTGCCGCGTAATTCTGTTCATCCTTGAAAAGGTGCCGCGCCTGCAAAACGTTTTGAAACCACTACGCTAGAGTATGAGTGTAAATCTGAAACAAGCAACATTTTAATGCACGGGAGTATTATCGAGTTCGCTTTACGGCTGAAAAAGATTTCAAGAATAAGCAATTAAAAATAAAAATATTAAATAAAATAATTATCTCAGGTATTTCCAATTTTACAATCAACTTTCGGAGAATCTCCACTGAAGACGTCTGTATTGTAACCGAAATACGCATCTGGTTATTTATAATCTTGTTGTGGCTATTGAAGATACCTGAGATAAGTACTTTTTTCAATCTTTTGATTTTAAAGGACTTATTTTCAAAGTATCATATTGCCATTTTATGGATTCGGAAAAAACAGTGTAGATGTTTTAGATATTACAAGGAGAATTTTTAATTTTTTTAAAATGACTTTTTACAAGTCGATATTTATTAAAAACAATTTTAATGACGGGATGATAAAGTAAGGGATGGTCTTTTCTCTAAAGTAAACTTTTGTGCTTTTTTAGGTGATAATTGACATTGTAGCATGCCATATATCAAGGTTTTTGTAATTTAATATATGACTATTTGGCAGGGTAGTTAACTTTATTTTTAGTACGCGACTATTTTTCAAATATCTTTATTAATAATATTCTTTATATTGTAGTCATGAATTCCAAAGGAAAATCTACCCTTAACTCTTAATTGTGATTTTTAAAAATGATTTCTAAGAATACTTTCAGAGATAATTGCTTTGGGGCGAGTTTTTCCAATCGAGGTGCCGCAAATCATCATTAGAGGTGCTTCGAAAAGTTTAGTTAAGAATATAAGTAAACAATTTGAAAATTATGATTAAGCATCAGGGAAATACTCTTTCTCTTAAATTGATGATAATGTAGCATCAATGAATGTGTCCAAGCATTATGATACAGGTATTTATAAATATACAATTTTGCTTCAACGTCGGGGTGCCCCAGAATTTTATCTTTGAAATCATTCTGCACCTACAAAAATGTTGAGAACCACGGTTTAAATACTTAATTTATTGAAGATTTTACTAATATTTAGACATAATTCATTTAAAATGTTATTCATACGAATAGAAATTTATCTTACTATTTTCATATGATAAAATTATACGTTGCATACAGAGTGCAGCAGTATTAATAAACTTCAATTACCACTGTTTGCATATTTACTTGATATCACTTCAACTGTAGCAGTCAACCAATTTGTCAGCCTTAAATGTGAAAAAATAACTTATTGTATAGCGGAATACATTTTGTAATGCAGTATATGTAACTGTCAAATCAGTCACAGTTGTTTCTTGGTGGAGTACTCGAATAAATAAACTTATTTGTAGGTAAGCAATTAAAAACACCCATATAGCAGTGTCACCGATATAAAGCTGTTTTACCTAGGAGAAATACTTCTTATTATCAGTCGAGAACGCTATCCGAAGCTCACGTCCAAGTTGGATTGGGTGGAGTGAAATTGAAATTGGACGAATTATTTGTTTGGAAAGGTTTTTACCAGGAAGGATGAGAAGAGAGAGAGAGAGAGTCCTTTCGTCCGAAGAATGAGATTTTCGAAGGATGATTATTGGGAAGGGCGTGGGAGGAGGCGGAGGGATGGAGTGGGGAAGGCATGGAAGGGGAGAAGAAGCTTGGGGGGGGGGGGGGGTGAGTGAAGCAAGGAAGCGGGAATGGCATAGTGTGTATAAGGGGTGAGATGAGGTGTCACGGTGTGGCTGGAGCGATTCCCAAGTGGAAGAAAAGAGTCGAAACGAAATCATTTCTTCCTGGCGTGGGATCGAGGTGCCGTAGAGAGTGTTTTGGTGGGAGGGAGTAAAAGGAGGGGGTGGAGGAGGGGTGGGAGATGAAGGAGGTGAGAGGCAGAGAGAGAGAGAGTGGAGATAGAGGAAGAAGGAAAGGAGAAAGGGGGAGGGGGAGAGGGAGTGGCGAGCTGGAGGGGTGGGGGAGAGGAGGGGGAGAGACGAGAGAGGAGTCAGCCAGACAAAGACAAGAGGGAGGAAATGAAATTGGGGAGGAGGTGGAAAATTGTGGGGTGGGGCTGTTTCGGGAGTGTGTAAGGCGATTGAAGGAAGGTGATAGGGTTCTGGAGAGAGACAGAGAGATAGAGAGAGTGGGGGAGAGAGAGAGGGGGAGGAAAGAGAGGGGGGGAGAAGGAGGAGGGAGAGAGCGGGTGGGCGGGAGGTCGGAGAAAGAGATTGGAATTGGTTGGTATCTTGGGGTAAAGGAAAATTTTCAAATGAATAGAAGTCGATGGAATAAAAAGAAGCGAATGGTGAATGGAGGAGGCAGGAGCATTGGCAAACTTTATATTCTTGAGGATGGAGTTGAGTAATCAATTTTCGGGAGTGCCTATAGTTTTTCCAGTTGTTTGGGATCTGAAAATTGGTGTTGGCGAGAGGGGTGTCTCTGAGACAATGGATGCTCGCGGGTAGGAAAATGCTGAATTGCCAAGCACAACCTGTTACCCGCTTTTATATTTTTTGAAATTGAATATTTTAAACTGTGTGAGGTAGTTTGTTCCTTGGTTATTCGAACAACATGTTATACTGAGCACTGATACGGTGATGATGTTTCAATTAAATTACTATAAAGATTGGATAAACTTTATTTAATTAAGGTCCAAAAATAAAAATATAATGTATAATTTTTATATGAAATGTTGAAATTGCGTCAGTTTTATTGATCCCAAATTGGTATTTCTTGGATAGAATTCGGTACACTCTACGTTAATATAAAAAATAAAAACTTGAGAATACTCTCATGTTAGGGTAAATGGAAGAAGGGACCTTATGGTTTCAATTTCGCTCTGTTAATAAAGACATTTATATATCTGTCTATACATGTTTCATCTTCCAACCTTTTTAAAATAAGTAGTTAGTGTAATGAAAAGAGTCCTAGAATTACGTGTGCCATGAATAAAACGGTTCTTTAGAAATAAATTGGAGGAGACGAGGAAGAGAAAAACCAAAGAGTAAATCAAACACCAGCAGATGCATTAGTATAAAGAGAAAGCTTATTGGGAAGGAAATTGAGATCCGAAAAGAAATAAGAGAAAACGAAAAACGATCTGCTGGTCCACGAGAAGGGGAATAAGGGAAAGAAGGGGGTGGAAGGAGGTTGGCGGGGGAAAAAAACAAAAGAAGAAGGGAAAGCGGAGGGAAGAAGGAAAGGAACAAATCAAGCGAGAGGTCGCGGGAAAGAGGATGGGAGGGATTAAAGCAAGAGAGAGGGAGGAAGAGAGAGAGGGAGAAAGAGTGAGAGAGAGGAATATAGAGAGAGAGAGAGAAATGGAAAAAGGGGAGGAGATGGAAAGGAGCCAATTGGAAGAAAGAACATCTCCTGTGAGTGTCACTCTCCTCGAATCAGATTTCTTAGAAAAACGGGATGCTTCTGTCTTTGGAATTGACTTCAGTGGAAGTGGTATGAGGGTGGAGAAGCTTAGGAATCGAAAGGGTGAGGAGAAAGGGGGAAGATAGGGAAAGAGAGAGAGAGAACGAGAGAGAGAGAAAGAGAAAGAGAGAGAGAGAGTGTGTGTGATAGAAGGGAAGAGCAATAGTATATTCGATCTCCACATTGTGACACAGGATTTTTTTGTCCGAAGAAAAATTGTCGTCGCGTGACACAAAAACAAATAACGGTTAGATTTCCAGGAAGGAAAGATGGAGATGGCTTAGAAATAAATTGGAGACAAAAATTTAATACTTATCCCCAAACACGAAGTTGAATATTTGTTTTAAAATAATAATAGTATATAAAATTAAATCGCTGGCATAGTGTTTATAATCAAGTACATTAGAAATTAGATAAAACATAGTTTTAAAAATAATCTTCCTATGATATAAAAGAAAACCTATGCAGCATATTTCGTTAAAACAATTCAGTATGCAAACATTCATCATCATAGGTAGTCTGTCCGTATACAGGTCCATGATTATTGATGGTTATACTTGGTTCTCCGTATATGTACTCCTATTTTCCGCAGTCTTCTTCATGTCTTGATAGTTCTCTTTTCCTTTCAAGTCGTCTACCAGCTGAAACCTCTTCCTACCTCTTTCTCTTTTTCCATCCAGTTTTCCTTCTAGCACTTCTTTAATCATGCACTGTCTCTCCTCAGGTAATGTCCAATCCAGTTCCCCTTCCTCTTTTTGATAGTCTGTTTAATCGCTCGCTTCTCTCCTATTCTTCGTAGTACTTCCTCATTTTTCACCCTATCTGTCCAATTTATCATCAGCATTCTTCTCCATTTCCACAATTCGAAGCTTTCCAAGTATTTTATATAATTTTTCCTTAGCGTCCATGTTTCTGCCCCATATAAATCTATACTTCATACATATTCTCCTTTATGTTCCCCGTTAGTAGGAATTTCTTTCTTCTGAAAGCGGCTTTTGCTTTCTTTATTCTAGTCCTGATTTCATCGGTACATTTTGCTTCTCTCGTTATGATGCTTCCAAGGAATTCATAATGTGAAACTTGTTCTACTGGATTTCCTCCAATACTTATATTCAAATTTTCTTCTTCTTTACTTGATATTCGCATGACCTTGGATTTTTCTGTATTAATTTCCATACCGTATTTTCTACCTGTTATCACTAGTCTATTTATCATTTTCTGGAGTTCCTTCTCCTTTCTTGCTAGAAGTACTTGATCATCTGTGTATTTCACTGTTCTTATAATCCTTCCTCCAATTTTTAAATCTCCCGTGTCCTCTAACGCTTACTGCATTAGCCTCTCTCCATATGTGTATATTGAATAGGATCGGCGATAGGCAACAGCCCTGTCTTACTCCTCTACCGATATGTACTCCGCTGGTGTCCGCATTCTCCAACCTGACCTTTACAACTTGATCCACGTTTAGATTCGTGATCAGTTTCCTGTCTTTCCAGTCTACACCTATATCCTTTAATATCCTCATCAGAAGTACCCAATTTACTCTATCAAAGACCTTCTGCCAGTCTACGAAACATACGCAGCAATCTTGGCTGCACGCTGTTACCCTTTCTGATATGATTCTCACTACACCGATAGTATCTCTGGTTCCTCGTCCTTTTCTGAAGCCGAATTGATCTTCCCCTAGCATTTCTTCTGCATTTTTCTTTAGTCTTTTATTAAGAATCCCCGTGATGGTCTTCGAAGTGTGTGATAGTAGGATTATCGCTTTGTAGTCTTTACACTGCCTTTGGCTTCTCCTTTAGAGGGATCAATGTTACATCTAAGAAATCCTGAGGCCACTCTCTCGAGTCGTAAATCTTGTTAATTAATTTCGTAATCACTTTTAGTCCTTCCGATCCCATGACTTTAAGTACCTCTGCCGGTATTCCATCGCTGCCTGTAGCTTTTCCTTTCTTCAGTTCCAGTTTCGCCTTTTCTACTTTGCTTTTCATAATACTTGGTTCCAAGTATTATAAACGTATTAAACCACGTTCTAAATTTAAATATGCTGTGTAATAATCATGACCTGTATTAAAATAACGTAGATTTAATGCTTCTTCCATGGGAATTTATGAAATACATTAGAGTACCGTTGATTTCAACTAACGAAATAAGAATACGATGACCTAATTATACTAATACACAAAATACTTCATATATTAAAAATTATTCATTCATATTAATTATTGGTATAAGTCGTGCAATGAAAATGTACTTTATATATTTCAGGTATTTTAAAATCTCACGTTAAACTAGGTGAAAAATCATATGTATGCGACTCTGTACGTTGAAATATAGAAAGAGTCATAAATAAAGTCTTGTGGAAATTTACCACGTTATTTTTAACAAGGTTAGGAAAATTCTTACCGATCTCTTCCAGAGATATAGGTTTTATTAAGCTAAATCCTGCTAAAATTTGGTCATAGTAATTATGGAGGTTGAGATACAATTTAAAAAAGCTAGAGAGTCGAATAACCAACAAGTATTGAGAGCTGTAAATTGCCACAAGTATAGCAATAGTTATTGCAGTGAACAATAAGTCTTCTACTAAAATTTAAAACATATCATAGTGTAAAACTCGTGCAAAGTATACGCCCTCGGAAATTATGAGATTTATGAGTGAATAGAAGTGAAAATTATTATAATTACAAAAAAACGTGAAATCGGCCGCTACAAGAATATCAGTAGGTGTCAAGGCACAGGAAAAATCTGAAATCTTAATACTCTAAATGGAATAACTAACAATTAATAAAATTTTCAAAATGAGAATTTTCCCATAAGAAATAAATTGCGCCGGCATTTATATCCGTAACGTTCCTTTGTTAAATTAGTTAAAATTAAGATACGAACTTGAGACTTCGGCTATGCAGAGGTGTGGAAGTGCTTGATCCGGAATCGGTGAGAATGTGAGAATTTGGATGTAAACGTGAAAATTTTCAAAATCTAGAAATGTGCAATAGTAATGAGGTAATTAATTTTTCAAAATAAAAATTTTCCAATCAGATATACATTTATACGATATTTATATCTATCTTCTGTTGAATTAGTTAGGATTAAGATATGAACTTTAGACTTGGACAGTTGTAGAGCCGAAATAACGCGATATATTTTTTTTCGAAGAGAGAATAAAATCCATGCCGAATTAAGTTGAAAATTCGTTTTATGTCAGGAAAAACGGGAATTTAAAAGAAATATTTTAACGAGAAATTATGATTCCACGAAACGAACCCAATTCTATTTAATTGTTGTCATGCTTTAAAAGGGCAATGGAAGAGAAGGAGGTCTATAGATATAGAGAGTAAAATAATCCTATTTTATACCGTGAAATGAAAAAAACGAGAAGTAAGAGGGAAATATATATTTATTGCGATTTTATGACATGAATTGATTGTTATAATATAAAAAAGTGATAAGGTTCTTTTAATATTATTTATTGAATAATGAATATACCCGTAAAACAATATATTTTTTCCAATCCCCTTTCACCTTTACGTCCAAATTTCAGGAAACGCTGCAATGGGTAGAAGTAGATATAATAAGTTGTTTTGTTAGATTTATTACAGAATTAAATGTTGCTCGGTGTTATACATGTTAAATCATTGGTTCTCAAGCATTTTTCTGAGACGTGACCTCAGCAACAACCACTTCAAAAACGAACAGGATTTTCTGAAGTGAATTTTCGTAAAAATCAATGGATGTCCGAAAAAAAGCTGTTTAGCATGTGTTAGCCTTTCCCTATCTTATCTGTTACGATATTTTCTAGAAGTCGATGTAAAACTTGTCTACACAAACCTTACAGCGAAAATTATTGAGTTATACGAACCATTACTGGATCACGACTAGTTCAGTTATACGGAAACAAGTTAGGTGGTAGTACTGCGAAAATATATATTATAAGGCGACTTTTTTTTACAAAAACTAAATTTCTTCCATTGGTCGTAGTTTAATGTTAATGGCAATATAATATAGCCCCCTCTCATTTAACCATATAAAAGCATTGAGCTCGTTGCCATGATAGTTGTAACCCATAAAAACTCCCACTTTTTTCTGATAAAGACTAAAACTGTACGCTAAAGCTACAGGGATTTGAATTTCGTCTTCAAAAATAAGAAACTACAATTTCTAAACTTTTCGATAGTGTAAGTCCTGAGTTGGAATCTTGAAAGCAAATAATTTAGAAAAGTAAATACCTATATAAAGCTCATCACCGATTTACGTGCTTTTCTCATGGGGCAATAACGGGGTAAAATTAGCCCCCAGCAGCTGATCTCGGTCCACCAAATTCTTGCTACGTGTAGCTCTCATATGTAGAAACTTATCCTGAAAATTTGGTTTCTCTTGGATGAACCGTTTCAGAGATGTCTCCTGCACAATAGGACGGACGGGCAGACAGACAAAGTGAATACATAAGCGATTTGTAAAAAAAATCGCTAGAAATGGTATAAATGAGCCGGATTGATGTCATGACATCGGTACGTTGGGCGTCCTTAATTTCGCGGGACACGAATGGCATTCCAACTGCTTCGAACGTTTACCTAGTTATTTTTCTCTCGTCGATTCTTTTGCCGCTGCAGCCCCAAGCACAAGGAGCAGCAACCACTTTCGAATCATAACAGGGTTTGCGAAAGATAGAATGGACGAGCATTATTTGTGGAGACGTGGGCGTATTACTGATGCCTCTCTCTCTCTCTTTCTTTCCCTTATAAACGTGCGGTTAGCTGTATGGATGGGATGCGACTGTAGATGGAGGGAGGATATCGGGGAGACGCCTCGTCCCTTACTACTAAGGAGAGGGGGAGGGGGGAGGAGGAGCACCCAAAGATCGGCCGACACAATATCCTCCCCGGACCCGTCTCTTCATTGATGAATTTCCATCCCCCTTCGTAACTCAATAACCAAAAATTGGTCCATCCCTTCAACTTTCCCTTTTTCCTCCTCTGGCCACGCCCCTTCCCCTTTCCCAACACACACACACACATATATATCTCCATCCCATATATATTTATTCTGTTCCTTTAGAATGAGAAAAGCGCATTTTTTTACAACGGAGAAACATATATACGTTTTTCTCTTTGTAGCTCTTTCACCTCGCAGGCTGTATTCTTTTTTCCTTAGATATCAACCCTTCCTCTTTTCTTCCCTTTCTTCGTTCTCCTCCGTCATTATCCTCCCTCCCTCCCTCTCTCTCTCTCTCTTCCCAATTCCCCTTCTCTTACGAGACGCTTTCATCGATTCCATACGCGTCTTACAAAAGGAAGAAGAACTCGCACGCACCCACTTCCGCTGCGTCTATAACAAGTTGACGCGCTAAATCTTTTGAAGTGTAAACGTGGTTTTTAGGAAGCATCTTTCAAGACTCTAGTCGGCTTCATAGTAACATTGACATTAAAACATTCTATGAATCTACGATATATTCCTGACAATGGCTACAATCAAACGTATTTTTATTTATAGGGATGATTTTAATGAGTAAATATTATCGTTACGAAAATTAAACGGGCTAATTCTAAGATTATTTTTGCAAAATCAACAAACTCAAATTATGTATAATAAATTTATTGGGAAAATAAGTCAAACTCAAAACTAGTCTGCCAAAGAAGCCAAAGAAATATTTTATATTATTTTTAAGTTTGAAAAAATGAGAGAAATAACTTAGTTATTACTCGACATTGCTCAACATCTTTGCTTATGATTCCACTGTTAATGAGGTACATATAAAACTTCCTTGTGTTTAATTTTGATGACCGTTACAAAAAAGACTAAAATAATTAGAAGTTACGTCTTGTTATAAAAAATAAATAATATAAATTTTAAAGAAAACAGAGGACATATATAGAAAACTTCTCATTTGAAAATTTTTATTTTCAGCAATGAATCATTAGTCAAATGAACGGTTGGAAATAAATTCCCATTCTACATGGAAGTTCGTATCAACTTTCTTTCGGTATAACTGAGGTTATCCTTTTCTCTTTAATAATCTAAATTAGTTATTATTATCTGTATTAGAAGTGGATTACTTGTAGATGTACGTACTCCTACACTGCATTAGAATTAAATGAATGTAATCTCTTAAGAGAAAGTGTTCTTCATAAAACTAATTTTTGAGTTACAGTGTTTCACAGATCGTCTTTTCAATTCATAGTTATTTTGGGATGTCAGAAATTTAAAGTTTTTTTTTATCAAAGAAACTAAAATTTTAACTCAAAAGTTATCCATGATCTTATTTTAATTCATTATATTTTATTGTACAAAATAGATATGTATTTTTTTGTTGGGCGGCAGAATAAAAAGTTTGAAAAGTCTTATATTAGACAACTGTATTTTCGCTTAAATTTATAAATACATCAGTTGCGTACGAATTTACTGCCGAACTTCTCTATGGCGTTAAAAATTCAGAGAAAGCAAGCGAAAGAAAGAGAGCAAAGAACGGTGAGAGGAATCGATCGCACAACCCATGGAATACAGTTGTAGAGCATTCATCGTCTCATGATTCACATCGCAATTCAATGAGACCAATGTGAGTTATTCTTTGGTATACGTACAACTATTTTATAGGATTCAATGAGTGTGGGATGTAGCGTAGGGACTAAGGCACAGAAAGGCAAAAATAATTCTTTGAGAAACGTCTTTTGTGTACTCAACCGGAGTGCACCGGGTCCCATCCTCTAAATAGGACTGAGGGAGGGTGGTTAAAGAAAAGATATTGGATAATGGTTGCGTCCGTGCCCTAAGGGGAAATCCACACCACGAAACGTCGCCTGGCCTTGTTCCCCTCCCACGCCTATCACCACCCTTAGGACGCACCCCTTAACTCCCTGATCCGCAACTGCCACACTCAGTCCCTAACCACCAGGGCACCCTCCGTTTCTATCCCTTTCAATCCTTCACCACAAATGTGTCTTCTTTATGGACCACAATGGGGCGTGCTCCTTTTTCTTCTCCCTCTCCTCCCGTTATTTCCCGAAAAGGAGAGAGGGATGGGAATCGGAGAATGAAGACTGGGGAGGAGGGAGGGGGATCGTTGCTGTTTAGAACTGGGAGATCTGTAGATCGAAAATGGAAAGTTAACGGCTATTTATTTCGCGTGAAGGGTTTTAGTTGCACGAATAACGTAGCACATTGCTCCGCATCTTTTTAAATTTCACGACACACTTTCAGGTGCTCTCGAACTTGGCGGCACACCGAATAAAACTTATCTGTGCGGAGCATTTTTACTGCCGTGTAGCCCAGTGGTTCTCAAACTCTTTTAGTCTGAGGCCCCCTTGATGAGGATAAAAAATTTCGAGGTCTCCCCAAATTATAAAACTGACTTTAACTATGACTGAGCAATTTCAAAGAATAATTACTAATGAACCTTAATGATATCTATGAAGTAATTATTCTATTAAATTGTGTGTTTATAATTAAATGTGACTTTTTGTTATCAATGCAAAACAATACTCGTGAACGACTGGCGTGGCTGTTCTCTCCGCTACTTAAGCATGGTGATTGAAAAAAGTGCCATATTAAAAGCAATAAGATATCCTTTCGACATGCTGCATCATTTAATTAATTCAGCATATTTTTATCAGTTTATTTTGTATTTAGGATTACAGTTATTTCGGCATCTTTATTGTCGACCCATTTTCGGCGGTTTCACGCAAAATGCTTCACGATCACCTGGTGTGCCGCGGCTCACACTTCGAGAAGCACTGCTGTAGCCAACAAAAAAGATAAAATCGCCTTTCCTACACAGATAAAGAAAAATATTGTTAAGATCTACATTTTTAAATTGTCTAGTCCGAATTACGAAATAATTCTATGATTAAAAATTCCAATTCTCCAGTAACAAAGTAACTTGGTTTCGGATTCAAATAGCAGAAACACCCTAAGAAATCGTACTATAAGAGATATTTGGTTTCTATGGTTTTAGCATTAAAGAATAAAATAGTATTTTTCCCTTGGTAATGATTTCAAAATTATCGTGGCACACCGAGTACTTTGTTGCGGCGCAGTATTGTTGGTTGCGGAGCACTGACTTAGCAAAATATTCTTTCACGATCGAACTAAACAAAAACCTTATCCGATGAAGCTAAACTTAACTTTTAAATATTTTTGCATAGAACTGGATTTATATAGCTGTTTGCGCATATATATATTAATTTAAGAGGTAAATGAAAACTGAATTATTCATTTTGACTTTCCCTCAAACAGTCTTTGACGGTCTATTACAATGAGCTTAAAACGCTAACAAAAACGAACACAAACAACCTTGCCCCGGGCAGAATTCGAACCCGCGACCTTGGCATTCGAAGCTATGAGCTCTAACCACCCTTATACCAAGGACTGAAAGTTATTATTAAGGCCCCATTGTTTCCCTGTTCTGCAAATTATCTCCCGTTATTTTTTTCTGTTAAACTTCATTATTATTGAATATTCTGTATATTTAATTTATTATAATGGTGGAAAGTACTCTATAAATACGTATAAGAGAAAATATAATTATTATTGAAAAAAATAACTACAAATTAAATAAAATTATTTGTGGTCTAATCAAATATCTGGTGAGATCATTTAGATTCCCACGCGCCTACTGAACCGTTAAATCAAATAATGTGTTTTTATGCTAGTTATTAGGTTCGGGATTATTTTAAAAAAATTATCTTCAGAGGTATTTATTAAATGTTGAATACCAGTGATTTAGACAATGCATTTATTTCTAATAATTGGTATACGAAATAATAAAATTATATGAAGATATTTATATTGTATAAAATTCATCTCAAATAAATATATTGTTCTTTTATACTTTCGAAAAATTTCTTAAATGAGTACAACGCAGCACGAAAATTTCAGTTCCGGGAAGTAATTATCACCCTTGTATACAGTGAGGAATAAATGGAGCGAATAATCTCTATGAATTTACTTCCTCTGTTCGTAAAAATATCTTTAAAGCGTAAAATGAAACATTCTGCAAGTCAATGGCTGACCCCACTTCACCGTGAGAGGTTTAGAGCAAACGGAGAAGTTGGAGGATCTGCGGCAGGTGGACTCCATACCGTGGGAAACGTGGGTAAGGATAGTCAGTTTGGCCACTGTGTCCTAAGCATAGCCACGTAAGGAGGATCTTTACCTGGAGAATCCTTCTTGGGTCCGTGGGTCAGTCAGGGAGGCGCCTTCGTCGGATATAACCCTCAACCTCTGCACTGCCTCAAAAACGTCCCTCCAAAAACTCCCCCGTGCAAATTTTACCTGCGAAAAAACTCGCTCCATCGAAACCTGGGTTGTTTCCATACCTAATCTCCAATTTCCCTCTCTCTCGCTACCCACCATTATCTTTTCAACCAGGAAAATAAACCTTACGTGGTTTACCTACTCTTCTGTTTCCTAGATTCCCATTGTTTCCACGTCCCTCTTCAAAGCGGAGGTGAATGCTCCCTTCATTGTTGCTTTCCAGGGACAGGATACTTCACCACTTTACTCTCTTTACCTCGCCCCATTCCCTCCCTACAGTGTCCTGTTTCCCTATCCCATTTATTTATTTTTTCACAACTATGGTTTCCCGTAAAAGGTTTCTGGGGTGTGACGTAACGGGGTTCGTAATTCGGTGAATGAGGGAACTACTGGAAGGTTGTCGTTGTGTCGTGTTGGCAGAGCGAGGGAGGGCTAAGCAGTGAATGAATGGAGGGAATCCGAGGAAGGCGTTCGCAGGGAATCACGCTCACTTGGAGCCCGTCATCGCAAATGAGAAACGCGAGAATTGGACGTCTTATTTTTATGGCTCACTAGCGTTGGTGCAGTTCACAATTGGTTGGTTCACTTATGGATCCTTTCCTGTGTTAGGGTGAGCTCGGTATTTTATTTTTGGAAGAGTGGTTTTTTAATGAATTTTATCGATTTTATCCAGAGAGTTTCTCCAAAATACGCTTCGGAAAAATCCAAGTGCGCAGTTTCAAATAATTCGTCAGCAACACATTTAACCGTGTATATTAATCGATTAGAACTGTTTTTAAGTAGATTTAAAAAATATAGATTCGTAAATAAGGCTGTACGGGACAAGTGCAAATCTGGGGCAAATGCATATTTGACTTTTAGCTCACTTTCAGCTGTGAAGCAATGACCTCCATCAGCACAAAACTAGCCCTAAGGGTCTGCGTAAGGAAGCAGTCCAGTGGCGTAGCGTACTAACAGTGAACCGGTGCAATGGAACCTTGGCTCTAGTTGAGGAGGCCCACACAAAAATAAAGCATTTCATATAAAATTATTGGTATTTTTCATACTAATTTTTTAATTCGTTATTTTCTGCAGATTTTTTTTAACCATTCCAACTCGTTTTTACGACGTCTCCGAGGAGTCCCATTTGTTGGAAGAGCGCAACGTATTTGTTTTCAATTATCGCAACATTTCTGGCAAGACTTGTCAAAATAATTGAACATCATTTGTTACCACCCTATCACATTGAAAATTGCATAGCCTTTCTCTTATCGATGGTTATTAAGTTGGTTTCTCATTGAATGGTTGATATTTTTAAATAAAAAATAATGAGAATATTGCTTAATTGTAGAGATAGATTAAAACACACCTCGTGCAACCATAATAATATAAAATTTAAATGTACCTAAATAAATAGGATATATTTAAATTTAAATATATGCATTATCTGAAATTATTGCAGTGTTTAACTTTTATGTCATATTTGTACTCTGCTTTTAAGCAATCTCATTGAGGTTAATAACGATACATATCTTTTGAAAAATATAATGGATATTTATTATTCTGTTCTTAAATTTTTTTCATTATTTGTCTGTATTATTATTATTATCTAACAAGAGATACGCGCATTTTTCCTGTCATTTTGACAGAAAGCCATTGAACATTTTGAATCCATTGTGGGCTAATACGAGAAAGACTGGCCATATTATTAGTTTCCGCCGATCATTGTTATTAGTTTTGATAAAAAACAGTTACCACACTTAGATAAAATTTTCAGGGTAAAATAACGCAACGCAAACTCGGAAAGTTCTCATCTTAATGTGACCGAGAAACAAGGTACGCGATAGAATTACGGTCCTTTCCTCGCGATATCTATATATATATTTTTTTTAAAAAGCACACATCCGTGTTTTCACAACGGAGTTTTGAGTTTCGGTCGGAATTGCCAAGGAGGCGTAAACTGTCGCCCGGGGAAACGGAATAAAAACGAAAAACACATCCACAGACTCTTCCTCGAATTCTGACGACGTCGTTCTCGCCACTCTTTTGTCTCTCTGCCTCTTTCTCTCTCTCTCCCTTTCCCTTTTACTTCCCCCATCAAGTTCTTTCGCTCACACACACACAGCGCCATTAAAGATCGCTGGAAAATATCCTCTCCATTTTAGATGCTTAAAAAAATTCAAAAATATATTTATATTATATAACGCAAATGGCAAAAGTCTGGTCTTTAAAAAAAACAAGACGGTTAGAAAAAGAGAGAGAGAGAGAGAGAGTAGGCGTGGCGTGGGGAATGAATTTGATTTTTTGATTCGTGTCTGCGTTTTATTGCCGGCCCTTCCTTTGTGGAAGTCCCTCTCTCTCTCTCTCACTCTGGAGGAAGGGGAAGAAGAGGTGGGCGGGACGCTTTATTATTTTTTTCTCTCTCCGGGATGGGGTTGAAGCGGAGGAAGGGAATGGCCGTATTAAAAAAGGGTAGGATGTGTGTGTGTGGGGGGGGAGGGTGAGGGGGAGGAAAAGGGGGTGAGACGGCGGGGGTGGCAGGGGGAGAGGAAAAGTGGGGGAGACGGAGTAACGTGGGGTGGCAGAACACTGACCGGAAGGGTGAATTTTTTTGGGGTTAATTCGGGGCCATACCAAATATATATATATATATATATATAAGCGTCGGCATATCGACAGTATTCGTACGGCTTCGCCATTACCCTTTTGGAGAATTTTATTGCGTATAAAAAAGTTTGCTTTTTCGATTCACCGTTTTTTTGTGAGGAGGGGAGTTCATTGTTCGCAAAAATCTTGTTCATTTTTCCCTCCTATAAAGTGGAGATAAAAAGCGTTAAAAACTCTTTCGCGAATAAAACACTATTCATTCCGTTTATTAAAAATTCTGAAGAATTGCGCTATAACAAAACAGTCTAAGAATATGGCATCAGAATATTATTTTGCCAAAAAGATAACGGCAAAATATCTTAATTCATCATTTCATTGTTACTTTTCGATTATCATTGTAGTTAAAAAGTGGGCGTAAAGATAAATACTTTTAAAAGATTTACCTCGTTAGAAACGGTACAGATTTTCATTTGATATTAGGCTATATATTTGATTTCATCTCGCCACCAGTACTTAAATCAAAATCAAAATTTTACGTTTCTTGAAAATGGAAAACATATATTCGAATGTTTTCGCACATCGCATTTTAATTATTTTGTTAATTCCGAATATGCGTTAATGAACATTGGAGTAATCAATCTGTAGCTCATCTACCTCAGAATTAAATTGGTATGCTCCAGATATATTGCCCTGATTGTTTTTATCTAGGAAAAGTTACTCAAATCCACCAAACTATACACTGGAAAACTAAGAAAAAATCGAAGACGGAGTTTCTATAACAAAAAAAGTATAGGTACTATCCTGTTATCTCCCCCCAAAAAATTATTAATTTTTAAGGTCGCTAAGGAAACGTTAAATATCCTTCCCATGACTGATTGGCCGGTCTCGACATTTACAAATCCAATCACCGGACAACGGGGAGGGATACTTTGGTTCCGGTCGAGACGAAGGGCGCGATAGCCCCCGGAGACGACTACCCATTAAAACAAAGCGAGCCGAAGGCTCGTCAATATATCCTTTCAATGTTATATCCTCTTGACTGTTGCACCGCAAGTCATTATAACATTGAAATACCCTTTGGGGGAGATAACAGGATAGTACCAAAATATACTATTACAAGAATTCTAACATAACCGGCTCTATTCTTTAGCTGAAGAACTTCAAAAAATCCATAAAGACAATAATTGATATAAAATAATTTTGTGAGCATAATTCCCTCTTCAAGAGTTAGTTGACAAGTCATTTCTGAAGAATTATCTGGTTTCGGGTGAAATTTAATTATTGAGAGAGATGCGAAATTGAGTGTTAAGAATTTCTAGACATTTTATCTTATACGAATAACATACAAGAGGAGTGAATGATGCAACACTGTATAAGTTGGTGAAAATTGTGAAAAACGGAAAATCTTGGTGATTGAGAGAAATGTTGCGGAAAAATGGGTTTGAACGACATCTATTTCTACCAACCTGACTTTGTAAACCGAGAGGAATTTTACTAGAACTTATTCAAATTAATTTTTAAAAAATTATTATGAAGTAGGTATTCTTTATGAAGTGAACAGTTTTCTTCTCTCTTATTCCACCAAAACATTTGTTTTTAATTATTTCCGCTGTCTCTTTTATTCTCGTTCCCTTTTCAAATTTCGATCTCCTCGTCCTTCGCGTTTCGTCCATTCTCCCCCTCGATCTCTGACCATCCTCCATTATAGAACTAGGGAGATTTATTCCACGCCCCCGCGTGCTGTTCCAAATCGTCATTTCTCTCTTTCTTTCTCTCCTCGCCGCCCACCTCCTCCAGCCTCCCTCCCTTCCCACTCCGCCCCTCCCTCCCACCTCTCCCCCCCCCCTTTCGCCCTCTCCCCCTCGCCTTCCATAGTCTATTTCTCGCCCGTTACCCGGGCAACCCAAACCGCCGATTTTTCTGCTCCCAAAGCGTATCTGCTCCGGACGCGACAAATGCCCTGCTGACCACTACCTTAAAATATTTCGAAGGGAAAGACTGATCGACTGCGGCATTTTGTGTTGCCGCGGAGGCAAAAAAAACGTAAAACTGCCTGGGCAGCGTTTGACCTTTCCGGACCCACATTTTTAGGGAATCTTTTTTTCTCTCTCTCTCTCTCTCTTCCCTGAAATGAAACGACGTTATAAATCTGGGCGGGACGGGAACGCGAATATTTTTGTACTTAATACATCCGAAAAGAAATACTGCGGTCTGGAGAAAAAAAGACAGGTCGAACTTTTGGAGTAGTACTACCCTTCTAAATATAGCATCCATCTCGATCGGCTAGCGAAATAAAATATAGTATTTTAAAAAGTATTTTTTATTTGACGAAATACAGAAATTCTGGTATTTTCGAGAGGAAAGATTTTTCCGTCTCTGTCCAAATGGCTCTCCTTTTATATTTGTAGTTCTCGTGAGACGTCGTTCAAAAAAGCTGCTGCATTGACATTTCGAAGGACAAAAAAACTGCTCGGCGGAGCTGCGAAAATAATAAATTCCGAATTTCGTTGTGTGCGAGAGGAGGAGGAGGAGGAGCGGAGAGGTGTTTTGCGCTTTATCGGAAACTCGTAAATGGGGAAGCTATTCCACACAGAAACGCATCCGTTGTGAGGTTCTCGGAAGTGGGAGGAGCGGAGGAAAATAGTGTACATTCAGGTGACAGTAAAATTACGGGCTATGCTCGGAGAGAGAAAGAGATTTGGAGTGATAAATGCGACTTCTTGTGGCGTATCGCCAAATAAATCGTTTCTATTGCTTTGTACGAATTTTAAAAGGGTCATTTCATAAAGAATTGGCATCTGTCTTATGAACTTTTCAGATTTAAATATGGCAGAGTTCTCTATATATAATGACTTTATTATTTGAGGATTACTTTGAACAGCTATTTGGTTTCTCTGCATATAATAAAATAGTAATTTCGAAAAATCTTGTTATCTGGAACAGAAAATTGTGAGAGAATAACCTTGTTATTAAATTAATAGGATCGTATGTTCGTTGCAATTACGCTGGAATTATCTCACGAATCAAAATATAACATAAGGTCACAAAGAAGGCGAAAGCCAATAAAATTGATTTATTACTAGTAATTTCTAACATTTCACCAAAATCCATCGAAGACATAATCAATGTATTATTTCTTTTAAATGATAAATCGAGAAATAAATAGGACGCGATTTTTTTTGGTGATCTTCGGGTCAAAATTATAAATCTTCTGGTTGACACGGAGGAAAAGGTATCAACCGTGACTGGACCATGCCCAATAGAGCAAATGGGCGTACGGCAGTGATGGCAGTACGGCTATCTCCGTCATCATGCCACGGAATCCGTACACTAGAAAACAAAGAAGAAGACAACGAAAATTATAATTAGGATACATACTGTGTATTAATATAAACATTGCTAGCTATAATAATTTTTGAGTGTCCAAATAGTGTAACAGCATAAATGTTGAAAATCATTCATGCTGAGTAGCGAGAAATTATATCATACGATAAATATTACCTTTGTAAATTGAATGGAAAAATTCATCTACGCGGAAACTGCATACTATTTCGAGCTGGGAAAATACTTTTATACCGTATGTATTGCAAAATTAATAGAGAAAAATAACGGAAATGGGGAAGTAATAAAGTCTAAAAATAAATAATAATAATTAATTAAGAATTGTCAAAAAAATATATGAGAAAAACTACGCTTAGTCACGTTTAAGGTAGAATCAGCTCCACGGACGTGGAAAAACTCACACAAAGCGCGCCTATATGTAGGTATGCGGATATCCCAACGCCACACACGTAAAACCATAAGACGAAGAAAAGAAAACGGAATGTTGTATAATGTAAATTATAAATGATAACATAAACACGCGCGAGCACACGTGCCTGATCTCCAAAAATGTACTTTTTAAAACATCTATATTTTAATTTGGTCGAGCGAGCGAGAGGTAAACTTCATATTTTAATATTATTATAGAATTAAAAGAAATATTGGAATTGAGATTCAGGCATCAAAAAATGCAATCATATAATTTCATTCCGTCATTTACATTAGCGTGTAAATTATTATAGAGCTCGCTCATGGCTGGAATCGAACCTATTCATTAGGTATATCCAATTACCAACAGGGTCTTTTTATGGCTACTAGATCTTTCTAATTTATCAATTACATTTTAATCATATTCATTTTCCCGCAAAAGGAATGTCTGAGTTTTTATCTCCAACCCAACCCTTCGCGGCTTTTATGTACAGCTATCGAGCCATTCATTCGAAATCTTTTCCATCGATAAATACTTGTGGGTAAAAGTTGGTAATATTTAAAATCGGACATAGTGCGTATATTCCACAAAAGAGCTCACCTTTGCACGCGGAAGAAAGAACAAACCACTTCTCCAGACGACATAGAGGTTCACAGGGAAAAAATAAGTCCGGAGACAGCCTGAACACGATTCGCGCATCACCTTCCGCAGAGGCAGTTCTTTTGATTGCCCATGCGTAGGGGACGGCGTTCGGGAAGGGAAGTTTGGGAATATTATACACAAAGGGAATCTCTTTCTCTCTCCCCTAAAACTCTGGGGTAAAAGGAAGGAGGAGGGTGGTAGAAAAACGAGCGTAAGGAGGGAGGGGCGATGGGGTGGGTGTGGGGGGAGGGGGAGAGAGGAAACCGAGATAGGAGTGAGGAGGAGTGAGAGAGAGAGAGAGTGAGGTTTAGGTCTGCGGAAACGTCTGAGGGGAAAATAGGAGGAAGACCACTTTGACCAAACGTGAAGTGGTTACCGGAAAGCAAAGAGAGAAAGAGTCGGAGGGAGAGAGAGAAGTGGAAAGGAGAGGTTTAGGAACTTTGGGGTTGAAAATGACACGCGGTGGGTTTTTTCTCTCTGTAGAAAGAGTATAAAAGGAGAGAAAGAAAGAGAAGTCGGCGACATAACGACGAGATATCAGCCTCTTTTCGACCACTTGGTAGAAGAGATTATAAAGCCAAAAAAAGTGGAGCGTGGAGATAGGGGCGGGAGGAGGTAGGTGAGCGAGGGTTTTTTTTTAAGAAGAGGGAGGATCGTAAGGGAGGGGAGGGCAGGGGTCGTCTGATGAGAGGGTGGGCCACTGACCCACTCGTGGCCTCCTTCATCCTTGCGACGGGTCAACGCAATTTCGGTCGCAACGGGAAAGGGAGAGTGGATATTCCGGGGAAAGTGGGCTCACGGCGCTGCGGAAAGTGGGCTGTGGGCGTTTGCGCTGGGAAACTTTTATCGGAACCTGATCGATTTACTACATTCGTTGAAGTTACGGAAGTTTTAGAATAAATATTTACGAACGGTTTAAAATATAAATATGTGGGGGTAATAAAAGTTTGAAGAAGAATTTGCTTATTTTAGGCAGATACAATAATAGTTTCCTTAAAAGATACGATTTAATGCTTTTCCTGGCCACCTAAGATTTTTTAAACCGGAGCAAAGATTTAAAAATGTATACTTGGATACAAACACAAAAAAGAAAGATAATTTCGTTAAGAACGCTCTGAAGTGAAGAAAGGAGTTATTGAAATTAAATCGCGCTGACAAAATTAACGTAAAGCTAGTATTTGTAAAACTAATGATACATTAACAATGCTGACATTTTTTATAAAGAAAGAACTTCATGATTATTTTGCCTATAAGATATTTTTAAGTCAGCCAAAAGTGGATGATGTTTTAAATAAAAATAATTATGTTTATGTTTTTACGTTGGATAAGGTCAATATTAATGAACGAATTGAATGAAGTGGCACTGGGAAAATAAAAATCTGCGACAATTCTTCTCATGCCCCATAGATGTTTCCCAAGCTCCTTATTTCGTCTCTGTGCTCAGAATCCACCTTGTGTCCTCTCAGACGTTTCACCTGCCCTTTTCGTACTGCCCTCTCATGTCCTTAAGAATTCCCCATCTCTGCCGATCGCAACCCGCATCCTTTCGAATGGAGCAGGTATTCTGCCCTGATGACAATCTCTCTCTCTCCCTTACTAGAGCGCATTCCACAGATCAGAGGATATGAGAGCAACCGAGGAAGCAAGAGACTAATTGTAAGACGTTTTTATTCCCACGAGATAGCATAGAAAAACATTGGCTGTGAGCCCGGATCGTTCCTGATGTTTGAAACGTTCTGTAGGTAATTCTGAAACTAAATCAATCATTGAAGTCTCCCATGTCCGCAGTAGATGTTGCCGTTGCCAAATGAATGTGTTCCGTCGAATCTCGTGATTTGAAGTACCTCAAGTTAGTGATGAATTGATAGATTTATGCCTTTAAAAATACGAATATTTAAAAATTATATATTTTAAAAATGTATAGTGGTTCAGACGGCTTTCACAACTAAATTATATTTTAAAAAAATTAAAGTAAGGGATAGATATTAAAGTATATTCTTTTTGGTACTGATAAAAAATAATTTTATCATGATTCTTTTTATAATTTAGTCTGTAAAAATTGCTCGAATTAAATACTATTTCAAATGTATAACACATGCAATATCAGTTCTTTGTTTCAGCTTGAAGTTATGAATGGCGATGTGGGACACGAAGTTTTCCGCAGTTCACCTTAGTTGAGGTGAGGGTTAAGAAGAGAGAATCGTAGGTATAAAAAAATGAGGTGAGGCGACGGGAACTGGAATTGGCGGAAGTTCGGAGTAAAGAACGAAATAATGGTCTATTTTACCCGAGGGTAGAGCAACTGCGCGGCGCGCTTTGCTCCCGCTACCTCCAAATCTCATTAAATGGAACGGCGGTGGTTAGATGTCTCCTACTCCACTACAACAGTAGCTTTTGATCTGCTCTTCCTTCCTTCTACTCTCTCCACTTCACCTTTCCTTATTTTTCCTCCTTTAGGCTCTTCTTCTCTAACCTCTCCCTCAGATCAATCTTACGAACCTCTTTCGCCTACGCTTCTGCGCTTCGCCTCCTTTGAACACAGTTTCTTGCGACAGCTGTCTTAGGAGACATAAACTTCCGTTACAGGTATCTCACTGAACTTTACGAATTTCAATAGGAATAGGGTACTAGGGTAAAGGAAATCATGAATACTTTAAGTGTATTTCTTTGAACCATTCCTATGTGACATGCTTTTACTGAAACTAGGATGGAAGGTGATTTTCTATATTTTCTGAAAACAATTTTCTTTATTTTGAAGAATGAAACTTACCTAAGTAACTATAGCAGTGTTTCTCAACCGGTGGGACGCGTCCCACTTGTGGGACACGAAGCTCGTCTTGGTGGCAAGCGATGTTTCGAAGATAGTTACATACAATAAAACTTTTTCTCAAACAAATTACTGTAATATCCTTAAAAATTTCCTTTAATGCTTAATATAATACCGAAATGCAATTGTAAAACTTCACTCCTTGTAAAATGTGAGGTTTGTTTTTATTATAGAGAGATGAAAATTTTTGGTGTGACGCAAGATGAAAAGGTTGAGAAACACTGCTGTATAGAGTTTCATTTCACTTTCTTTTCAAATTTACGCAAATCTAATTTTCGGTGGAACTGTATCGTATCGATAAACTGAAATTAATTGACCATTATAAATTTACGATAGAGAAACATGTCCGAATAAATTCAGCATACACTATTGCTACTGTTATATAATTCAAAGTTTTTATAAGTTTCCTTTTTCAAATTTGATAAAAGATACGATTTATTATAATCAGGCTCACTAGTTTCTCTTTTGTATATCCTTTTCTTTTCTTTCTAATGGGTTTGGCATAAAATAAAGCTTACAGCCAGAATTAGAGTTTATATTGAAGACGGGAGAGATACAAGAGCGAATTTTAAATAAAGATTATAACCTATAGGGAAAAGTATGAAGTTAGTACACCTTAATTATCTCATGACATTTTGAATACCAAGCACTACATTGCGAGGTGACTTGTAGTTTAATATAAGATATTTCTACCACATGCGCTTGATTGCATTATAATGAATTTTGTCTATGGCGGGCATATATGGATTTTTTTCTTGAAGACTAATTAATGGTTTGAAAAAATTAAAATTTAAATAATTGGATCTTATTATAATTCTTTCCTCAATATTTATGGGATTATATATAGCCATGGAATAGTATTCAGTTGCTTATATTGTAAATCACTACGTAGACAAAATGAAAAAGTAACGCGACCGTTATATTACACTTCGACAAAGGTCGCCTGCAGAGCAGATGCATATATAACTAGACAAGAGTCTCTAGTGAAGCTGTAAAACTGGATCTCGTAAAAGGGTGATAGGGGGAGGAACATGTCCCCTCTTCTATACAAAATCCCTCCAAAATAGGAGGTCCATTATCGAAGTGAGAAAGAGACGCTTGAAGGGACAGGCAACGGTCATGGGGTTTACCTCAGATTCTCCCAGATGACCGGTGCCAAAGACTTGCGTCGGACCCCAGACTTTCTACGCGAGCCAAGAGACACTAATGAAATATACGATGATACACTCTGGATAACTCACCGTTACCTTTCAACACACGAATGAATACCTAGTTGTCAAGGGAGAATCGTTTGGGCCGACATAGGTTCTACGAGATCGGCGAGCTGTGAGACAGCGTATTGCATTCATAGATAGGGGGAGTTCAAGTGGGAAGACAGAATTGTCCCTTGAGGGAGCGAGGGAAGTGTCCCCTCCATTTCCCTCCCTAAAAATGGGACATTTTCGTCGTAGGTGAATGTGCGAGTCTTTTTTTTTGTGTGAGAGGAAAGAAATAAGATGGGTTACTCGAGTGGTTGGTATCTTTTCTGTGGACATCTCGAGGATGTCCTCCTTCCCTTACGAAGGTACATACGCCGGTATCTTCCTTCCTTTCGCATCTTTTTTCTATTCCTCCCTCTTTCTCGTTCCTCTTCTCTTCTCTCGCATTGCATTGCATCGCCCTCCCACGCATGTGACATCCTCGATGTCGATTCTACCCTTCCGCCTCTTCAAACCACTTCAAGCAAAGGCTCCCTCTTTTTCTTTCTCTGCCTTTCCTCGATTTGTGTACAGCGCTCCCTTTCCTGCAACTACAGTCTTCTTTCGGCCTCGACTCTCCTCATCTTAGTTTTGTTAGCGGTTTTTCGTCTTGATTTAAAAAAATAGTCCTATTGGGTATCCATTCAAAGAATTTAACGGTTGAGGAGAGAGCTTAAGTTCAAAGAAAGGCGACTATTTCTCCGATGACCTTCATCGATCGAGTGACACCATTAATGTGTAAAATAAAAGCAAAAATATATAGTGCAAATAAAAATTCTAAAATTTTATTGCTGAATATTGCCTTAAATGTTCCCAAAAATTATAAATTTGGAAGGTCCAATTCCTTCAGTATAAAAAATCTGATGTGTCAAGCACATGACGTTCTCCATACAGACTAATGAATATGATTTCTATCGACAACAGCTTCCTTAAGAATATCTGTCTGCAATTACATTCTTTAATAATTTCTAACTTTCACAATTAAAAATACTCTGAATCACTTTTTACACTGTAAATACAATTTTTTAAAATATCTGTTGCTATTAAAATTTTGTTTACAAACTATCAAACTATTACGCTGGATGGTATTGGGGCAATTTCTAGGAATTAAAATAGAACTATCTTAAATTTATTTGAAATTCTCTAACATTTAACATTGGCATATTCGTGTACCACCAGTGGCACATGTTTGAATTAATGTTTCTCCGTATATTCGACTTATAAAACCTATGACAATTCGTTTGAAGGCATACTTTCATAGCGAGTTTATCCACCACCGATGTTCGCGTCATTGCAAATTAATTTTATTATTGTTTTAAAAGCATCGACACTATCTCTAGTATTCTTAAATAGTTAACTAAACATTTATTGGCAAAGTCTGTAACAGGGGTGTGGTGAAGGCTGCATAAAATGCAAGGTGCGACCTCTTTTTCAATCGTAGCTGCCGAATTTGGTAGCGGAGGCATCATAATTATTTAAGGGGAAATCATATTTTCCGTCACGCTACTGGTCTATCACTATGAAAAATTCGAAACTGTATTGTTAACTGCTGCTTTCTATAAGTTTAAATTTTCATTTCATAAGATCAACTAAAAATAAACGTAAAAATTTTTAATTCTCTATAATAAAAATCTTTTGCGTATGCAAATAATGATAATTATATATAAATATTGTAAAATATGACTGCACGATAGGCTAGCAACTTATCTGCGTAAAACCGCGGATCTGCTACGAAATTAACTGTAAGAAGAGTATAACCCTGAACCTATGTTTGCCTGTAGCGTCAAAATGGATGTATGGTTAGATATGGTTATTAAGATTCATGGGATTCACAAAAGATTTTTATGATAATTTGCGCCTGTATGCCTACAATGGAAAATAAAAAAATATAGGAAAGGAAGCCTATTGCACACTTACCGTGTAACTTGGGAGAAGCTTGCCGGAAAGTTGATTTGAAGCTTATGGACTACGTCCTTCTTCAGAGAGAGAGAGAGAGAAAGAGAAAAACGCAGACTTTATGAGTAGAAGCTTCTCATCGACTCGGACTTCTAACGTAAAGCTATTGCGGTTGAAATGTATACCGTTTCTATAATTACAAAAAAAGTTTCAAGTATGCAAGTGACGAACGAATAAATAAATCCAACTCGATTGCAGAAACTTTGCAGGACGTATGGGTCGAAATAAAGACTGATTGTGATTAGTACGGGTCACTTGTTTGAAGTTGACTGCGTTTGTTTTGAATCTTGTGAGATGACAATTGAGGCGAATGGCATGGCAGAGCCTCCAAATGACATAGGGAATGAAACAAAGGAACTTAATTGAGCGTAGGATTTTCTACGGAGGGAATCCTTTCATTGTCGTTGGAATGCTTTCAAAGCTTCATTGTGACGCCACTCACGCAAGAAAGTCTCTCTGTGTAATTCTATATAACATTGAAAGGATATATTGGCGAGCCTTCGGCTCACTTTGTTTTAATGGGTAGTTGTCTCCGGGCGCTACCGCGCCCTTCGCCTCGATGGAACGAAACTAACCCTCCCCGTTGTCCAGAGATCGGGTTGGTAAATGTGGCGACAGGCCAATAAGTCATAAGTAATAAAATCTTCGAAATAGGGAGTTTTGAATTAACAAAGAAGGTATTCACACGAAGAGAGACTTCATTTCGACAACTCTTCTTGGAACGGTATGTTTGGATATAAGTGAAATTGCTTTTATATGCCTTTTGTCTTATTTTATTTCATATTTTGTTTAAATGAAAATTACTGAAGATATATGATTAAATTACTACGTTAAAGTTTTTGTTTTGTTTTATCAGTTTATCAATAAAAACTGAATTGAGCATTTCATGCTATAGTCGATCCGAAATCGGAAGACTCCTGGCCTCGAAAAAGGGGCGGACACCAGTTAACAGCAGCCAATAGGAGACTGTTTGTTTGGGAAGGTAGTGGGGAGGAAACCAGTCTCACTCCTGCTCTCGAAGAGATCGCATCGGACTGCGTTGCCGTTTCTACCGCCGTTTCCTTGCTGTGGATCAAAAAGAAGGATGGGAAGTATTTTATTTAGAAACTGCGTAGTATATCAGCTGAGCAAGAGCTGGCAGCGCGCACCGACATCTGCTCTCCCGCACGAAAGTTGAGAGGGGCGATGGAAGGGGAAACGTTCGTGATTGGCTACTTGCTCTAAGTAGGCCAGGAGTCTTCCGATTTCGGATCGACTATAACATACAAGTTTTTTCCTATGCTCATCCATTTTGCGTTTCAATAATAATTAGATACTTTTTTGTAATATATAATATTGTTTTGAATTAAAAGAGAGTTTTATCAATTGGAAATAAGGTTCACTCTTGAGTAATTGTTATTTTAATACGAGAACTAAATTAGATTAACATTTTGAACACGTAACGCAGTGAATTTTGAAAGATTTTATTTGAATAATACTTTTGTTGAACTTTATTATGTCTTCTGAACTAAAATTAAGAATTCGTGTCTGCGGTTCCATGGGTGAAATGTAAACACCAGCGATACACTCACGTAATTAATTACGTTAGAAAAGTAAAACATTTTACTACATTATTTAAAATCGATTCGTTCGAATATCTCAATCTATTATTCAATTAATTACGATGGAAAACACAATTAAGATCAATAATTTTATATCTATTTAGAGTAATAATAGGTATTCTTATTTAGTTTCTCCTGTTATTATGTTGACATACAAACTCATATTCCGCGTAATCAATATTTACTCATCACTAAGACACGCTATTTTGTGATTGTTGGTTGTTTATTTAGCAACTGAATAGAAAGCGTCAGTCGCCATCATCAGATACATTGAGCTTTAGGAGATTATTCGTTGGTTGGTTTTGGTTAGTTTGTTGTTTTCATTTGCTTTCGTTTCGTGTCCATTTTTTGTGTTCTTTGTTTGTTTTCTTTGTTTTCGTTCTTAGATGTTCATTTTGTAGTCTATGTTTATATTCTTTAGTTGTGCTCTTGATTTTTGTTCCTTGATTACCTACTTGTCGGTTTACACCTTTTATGCCGGATATTGGTTAGAGTTTAATTCATTTCTTTTTTCTTGGTGGTTTTTACATTGAACTTATATTCTTTGGTTGTACTCTTAATTTATGTTCCACGATTATTTATTTGTCGGTTTACATCCTTTTCTACCGGGTATTGGTAAGCGTTTAATTCATTTCTTTTTTCATGGTGGTTTTTGTAGTTTTCGTATTGGTTCGTTTCGTGTTCTTTCCACTTTATTTCAAGACTCCTAATATAGTTTACAGAAAGGAGAGGAGAAGTTTTAGTATGTATCATTTTCTCAAGCTGTCTTCTAAGCGGGAAAAAGTATAACTATTTGCAGTCCGAAATGCACCCGGGCGAAGCCGGGTACGAAAAGCTAGTAGTCCATAAAGCTTCTTAGATTATTCACCGAATTCTGTAAATTCGAATTTTAAAAATTATTTTAATTGTAATGCCTCCGTAGTAATGTTTTATTAAATCCATTTTAACTGTACAGTAGGACCTTGATAACCGTCGCCATCGATAATCGTTGTTTCGATCAACCGTCGTTTGTCGCCAAGTGGTACCAAAAATGAAAAAGTTCCGTCGCCATTTTTGAATGAAGCAGACACAAACTAATATGATAACGATTGCGCTGTGACAGAGAGAAAGATTGCTATCGCAGTGATAGGCAACCTTTTTTGCAAGATGGGCTGCATTGGTGGTAGTGAACCCTTCGGTGGACCGCATTGGAAATGATCAATGGACTATAGTTAAATCGTAAATTACCTAGAGATTCTTAGGCACCATATGCTTGGAAATCAAGTAAAATTAGCTTTTTAGAGTTCACATTTCAATATTTAAAATCATGATTGAATTCAATCTTAGAAATATCTTTGAAAAAAAATCAAAATCAGCATTAAAAAGAAATTTACTTGAATTGAGAAATATTTACTAAGAGCTCGCAATTCAACGTCATATATCATAACAGATTTTGCTACACGGAAAATAATATTTGTTAGTTAATTAAAATAAGTGAATTTTTTAAAAACTATGTAACATTGCGGTGGGCTGCATAAAATGGCTTAGTAGGCCGCAGGTTGGGCACCCCTGATCTATCGAAACGGTGCGCTGCAGCTGTTTTCGAACATTTGGTCGATTATGTTATAGTGAAAAATTTCGTGTAGGTAAATTGAAAAAGGATTAAACAAAGACTAATGATATTTATTAATATGAAGTCAAATATAAGAATTAAACGGCAAAACATTTCTTCGCGGATTGCTGCAGTACAAATGTCAACTCATTTGTCAACAGTTAATATATTTGTTAAATATTTTTTAGCTTATTAAACCTCAACTGGTAAAAATGGTCCCAAAACGCAGTGTTAGTGCATTTGTCGTTAATTTTCCAAAATTTCATTTCTTCTGGAATGTTGACTTTGATGTCTTGAAAGGAAAAACCCCTTGAAAAGCCAAGGTATAATTGTCCATGATTGAACACTGACACTGAAAATGTAGAATATAATCATTCTACTTACAAAAAAGGTAAGATTTCAGTATGCACATGATCAAAGAGTATTTCCTAAATAATTATCAGTAACTATTTACCTTGCAATGTATAAAGATTGACTTTGTTAAAACGATAATTTCGATGCTTAAACAAAAGTTCGAAGTCTTTCATCTATTTGAAGGCTTAATCGACGATAACTGTAGCGGAGGCAACAATGAGAGTCGCCTTGGCAACGTCCGGAAAGAGTACGAAAAATCCACAAATTTCGAAAATATTTCAACTGTGATATGTAAACATCGCAAAAATAACATAGGATATAGTAAAGTTTTAGCCGTCGAATAAAGCAAAAACGAAGAAGATCGGTCCATATTTAAGTATACCTATTGATGAATGAAGGAAACAATCCTTACACTCTGAAAAATCATTAGCGTAGCGTCACGCATAGTGCACTTATTGTATAGAGAGATTATTATATATAGAGATATGGTGCGTGTAAGGTCTTTTTGTAAGAATTATTGACCTGTGGCATTGTTCCTATGAGAAAATCGGTTTCGACTATTGTCGTTTCGCTAATCATCGGGGATTCCAGGAACCAATTACGACGGTTATCAAGGTCTTACTCTAATTTGTTCTGAATAATTCATAATCGGTAACAGGGGCCTCTAGTCACTTCATCCTTTACTAGCAGAACTGCTCGTTGAATTTCAACGGATTTAGTGATTCTAAAACTTCGACCGTGTAACATGTAAACATCGTAAGAATAAAGGTTGTCGCCCACTACACCGTTCCGTTCCGTCACGTCGCGACGCGCCAAATGACGGACCGGATTAAACACATGGAAGTAAATGGAGCGGAGCCCACTACTCCGTTCCGAGACGTCACGTTGCGAGCCGTCGCTGACAGGATTCTCCACCGACGTTCCGACACGTCGAAAAACGTGACGGCTGTGACGTCACGGCCTAGTTAGTGAGCCTCTTTGCAGGTGCGCCTGCGCGTTTTCATCCTGCCTTGGAGTGCAAGTAGCAAAGGTTGCCTAGATGTCAAGCTATGCCCCACTACAGCTGACTACAGCATTCCACACAAAGCAACTCCCGTATACACCGAGACGCAGGGTCGGGGAAAAACAAATGGTGAAATTCTCCATATTTTTGCCTTTTTCTATTAATAGGGTGAATCCACACTTTTTTCTTTCTTCTGTTTTCTTCTTGTTCTAATAACGCTGCCACTACAAATACCTCTTCTTCGGAGCTGTCCTCCATCTTACTTGTTGAGCTGCACTTCACACTGAGCAGCAACTCCCGTATACACAGAGACGGAGCCTGCCCTTGATCGTGAGTTGTGTGGCTACCGTAGTGGAAATACGACTGGTCGTGGCGGCACGAAACGGACAAGTGGGCGACAAGCCTACCGTCGCCGTTCGTCGGCGCGTCGCGACGTGACGGAACGGAACGGTGTAGTGGGCGACAACCTTAAGATAGTACACAGTTTTAAACGTCGAATAAAGCAAAAATTAAGAAAACCTCTTCTCAATTACCTATTTAGGTGAATGAAAGAAGAAAATCTGGCACTCTGAAAAATCGAAAATTACGTGTAAACTTAAAGGAAAATAATTATGTACTGAATTAAGCAACCCCCCCTCCGCCCCCCCAAAAAAATTTTTTTATCTCCATATAGCCTATGTTATCCGCAGGATAAAATTATTTACCTATGCGAAGTTTTGTGACGATATCTTCAAAGGTTTGAAAATCACAATTTGTGGAAAATCTAACAATAAGTCTAATTACACTGATCTGCATTTTTGAAAAAGAATTTCGATGTTTTGAATATGACAGCTATTTCTAAATCATTTTCACATTCTTATTTCAAAAATAACATCCATTTTGCTCTATCACG
Organism: Uropetala carovei; assembly: GCA_036926305.1. NCBI lineage: Eukaryota > Metazoa > Arthropoda > Insecta > Odonata > Petaluridae > Uropetala > Uropetala carovei. The sequence goes on along the minus strand of JAXCHB010000054.1, from coordinate 9,480,927 downwards.
TCAGAATTTTTGACAAAGTAAAAAAACGAAAGGAAATATTTTCTCTAATTCTAATACGGGTCTTAAATTTACATTTCACAATAAATGTATACAATACAATTTCAGCAGTAATTTAACATAAGGAATTGTGTTGAAGTAGAACACAATGTTAGTGAATACTACAATTTGACACATTTATGTCCATTTTAAGGTGTTCAAAGGATTAAATTTCCGTTTTTTGACTTCCTTCCGAAACTCTCTTCGCCAGAACTGTCTCTTTTCAGCACCCAACAATAGTCCTCCTTCATATTCACATTCCACCGTCCTTGGTACCTCTTCTCTACTTCTTTGATATCCTGGTGAAATATTTCACCCTCTTCTTCGCTAACGCTTCCTAGGTTTTCGGGAAAATAGTCCAAATGAGAGTGCAAAAAGTGCACCTTCAGGCTCATATTGCAACCCAGTTTTCGAAAGTTCTCCAGCATATCTTCCACGATCATATTGTACTTTGGGTCCTTGATGTTTCCCATGAAGTTATGGACAACATTTCTGAAGCTATTCCATGCTTGTTTTTCACTTTCGTCCATAGTTTCTTCGAATTCCTTGTCCTGGAATAACTTTCAGATTTGAGAGCCTATAAAAATTCCTTCTTTGATTTTGATGACTGTGAGTGAAGGAAACTTGCTGCAGATGTATTTGAAGCAATCACTTTCCTTGTTCATGGATTTTACAAATTGTTTCATCAAACCCAATTTAATAAGTAAGGGGGTAACAATAACTTCTTAAGATCACTCAATGACTCGTGTATTCTATTTTTTGAACCAGGTGTAAGAGTTTTCCGAGGTGGCCATAGTCTTCTATCCCAGTGTTCATTTCTTGCTCGACTACTCCACTCACATAAAAAGCATAGCATTTCTGTGTACACAGACTGTTGACCAAGCAATAAACCGCTTCTCCGAAATTTCGAGGTTCCCTCCGTACCATTGGTATTGCAAAAAATGGCTTTCTTCTTACCCTTCATCCACAGTCGCAAACCATCGACATATGTACGGCATATTTTATGTGACACCAATGACTTGTCTTGATCATCTAATTTCATTCCGAAGTACGCAAAGTACGCTTTTTCACAGAGTCCGTGATGTTCTGTCTTTGCTTCTGTACAACATAACTACCACATATGTAACAAAATATGTCGTGAGTGGGACTCGAACCTGTGTCTTTTATCTGTCGGTCAAAATGTTTTTATGAAATTTCAAAACATTTTGACATCCATTAACTTAGATAAGTGTAGAACACGTATATATCGATATAAATGCAAAAGTATTGAAGAGAAATTTTCAAGTATCAGCTTCTTCGGTTTATAATAATATTTATATATGCACCTCACAAAATGCATTCGAATCATGTGAGTAGATAAAGCAAGTTTGCTTTATTCAGCTTTCCGAGATCGAACGCCATTGTTTCTTTCACTTCTTTGTTAGAAGGCAAGTGTTTTTACGCGAACTTTACTACCTGAGTACCCATTGGTTGGTAACACGAAGGTCAGCTTTTGGCTACCTTTTTCTAGGAATAAACAGTGCGTCATATCGTTCGAAAAATACGATAATTTTACATATGTCCAATTTTGAATACAAAGTGTTTTAATGTCACTTTAATAATATTATAAAAGATGAAATAGCCTCTCATTCTTTGCAGCGAAAGGACACCTTTAAATATATTGCGACATCTAATGTGTTTATATGTATTTAATTAGGAAAGAAAAACAGAGACGTCGACATATTATGGCCAATTTAATGCAGAAATTTAACTACTAATGAAATTTATTTGGATTATATGAGGTAACGAGGAGCAGACGGGCTCGCGACAAAATATTATTGGTTGCCCTTATCCCCCTCCATCCCCCCCCCCCCCCAAACCAACTAATAAATACATCGTATGTTCAGTTGAAAGTTAAACCCATTGTAAAGCCTACCAAGTTGCATTTAATAATCAATTATCAGGAATATGTTGAAAAGTTAGGATTTTTACATTATTCTGTGAAAAATAATGATTAACTGGAAAGTCATTCAGAGATTATGATAAAAAGAGGTTGCTTAATCTTAATTTATTCGGTATTCGAAAAAATTCGTGAGTCCCCCAGGAGTCCTGAGAGATGGGGGGGGGGGGGGGGGGGGGGGAATGGGCTCGCGGGATTTGGCCATCCACCCTATTTTTACGCCACTAGTATAATTCGTCTCTCAGGTATCGAATACTATTGACTTAAAGCAGGCGAACTATGGGATTTCTTGCCTCACGTTACTACTCCGCACCAGTGGCACACCCAGAGAGGGGGGGCAACCGGGCATTTCTCTCCCCCCCCCTCTATACAGAGACACTAGATTGCAAAAAAATTGAATTTTTTGTAATATTCCGTTAAAAATATTGAGGATAGAACAGGTACAAATTAGAATTTATATGTTCATTAATTAAAATGTTCTATTACACAACTAACTAAAAAACAAAGAATAACATAGTAAAGCTTGAGGTTTTTGCACCCCCCCACCCCTCCCCCCCTCCTTTCTCCAAAGTAAATTTCTGGATGCGCCACTGCTCCGCAAAATGATCAGAAATATTCTAATCTGGCCATGTCTCCTATCTGTCTTTTCTAAAAAAAATCTTAAGATTAAGCAAGTAACATTTTCAAGGGTCTCGAAATAATCTAATTTCTTAATTACTTTCGATTGATTTTTTACATAATATGGGATAAAGAGCGCGATTTTTGAAAAAAATTCTAACTAAAGTTTCGAACAGAGGTTCTCCATACGAAAAAAAAAGTTTATCGCTTAAAGACTAATGGAATGTGAGGTTTGATGGAAAAATAATGACCTCGCTCACCTTGAATATCATTCCTTATAATAATAATTTTAATGAACCCTTTTATTTCAAATAAAGCGGATTTATTCGCGCACGCACACATACTATATATCGTAGGCGATACGTTTTTCGCGACTCGACCAGGTGTACATGGGTTTTAGGAGGGGAAAGAAGACGGGAAAGAGAGAGAGAGAAAGAGAAAGAAGAGGAAGGAATAGAGACAAAAGAGAGAGAGAGAGAGGTGGGGGAGAGTTGGGAGGGATATGAGCGAAAGGGGGAACCGTTTTGCCGGTTGCAGGTGTTGGGAAACTGGAGACACATGATGTGAAAAAGGGGCGTGGGTGGGGCCGGAGAGGGAAGGGGAAGTGGTGTCTAGGAGGATGGGATGGGGGGGAAGGGAGGACGAGAAAGACAAAGGTTCGAGTTTGATGAAGGACGAATGAAAAAGAGAAGAAAGATTTCGAAATCCAACGTTTCATTCTCGGGTTGCCATGGCAGTTGGGAATTCCGAGTGCGATGCATCTGTCTCTACGGTTAAGTTTCTCTCAGTGAGAGAAGAGGGAGTCGCGAGTGAGACATCTCTGATTTTATCCAAAAGGAGGGACGGCGAAGTGGGGTCACATCACGTTCTATAGAAGAGCATATAAGACGTATGGCTACAGGAATAAAAAAATCCGTTCTCTATTGTGAATTCGTAAAGATGTGGAAAGTTTTCTTTCTGGATTTAAAATTTCAAAACGGAATTATTTTTTGAAGTAATTGTTATCATATTGTTATTGAAATGATTTAAAAAGCAAATGCCGCGTCTTTGTGCATTGTAAACTTAGGCATACAAATAAAATTTACGTAAGATATATTTCCCTTTAAAACATTATACTTACGTATTTTATCTGAGTTTTTCGCATGTAATGAATGTAGAAGCGACAGGCTTTTAAAGGAAACAAATCAGCAAATACCTTTAATCATATCTCAAAGAAAAGTTTTATCGATTTATGATATGCATAGTTTGAATGTATAAAAAATGTAATTCACAATGCGTACGTCGTCGAATAATTATCGGCTGAAAACTTTGAGGAAGAATCAAATTAATTATATTTTTGATTTTTCTTTTTATAATGTTACTTTCAAGTGTTGCTAGCTGAAACAAATATTTTCCCCTGACACCTTCAATTATCCGTCTCGTCCTTTCAACTACCGCGCAGCGACGAAATAACATCGAACGAGTGATTCAACCAAAGACTTCCCTAATTATGTCTTTTCGCCGAGATGATGTCATACTGAAACAATACTTGGGTTCTATCTCTCTCCAAAACGGCTACCCCATCCCTCTCCATCCATCTCAAAATTAAGCACGCTCCGCACTGATCACCCTCCATGCACTCCGTCATCTGTCCTTCCATTGTTCCTCGAAACCCTTAACGCGGCGGCGTCAACCATTTCCATTCAAGCGTTCAAATCTCCCATCCTCGAGCCCTTCTCAACTTATCTCTTTATCTTGTTAGCTCTCATCCTCCCTCCACCCTTCTCCGGCGAACGCCACCCTCGTGTCCTCGCAAGGACATGTGTGTCTCTTCTTCCGACCCCTTCCGACGCCTTCTTTTTTTTCTCTCCCTCTCTTTGTTCATCACACTACTCTTCTTGGAGTTACACGACGGAAGACTTTTCGCGCGAGAAAAAGTTTTATTGCAAATTTTTCTGTATAGTTATAAATATTGCACAGTTAATCTTTTATTATTGACCATTCGCATAGATATTCTATGCTTACTATACTAATCTTATATCTTACTTGGCTACTCGAAGAAATAACTCTTTCCTTCTAAAATTCCTATCATTTCTTCTTTCTTTATCTCTGGCCTCCAATTCTTTATCTTAAACTATTTACGCTGTTTTATTCGTATCAAATAACCCAATCCCTGACGTTTATCATCAACGTCTTTCCATCTTTCAATATATGTACTCCTCATCTTCTTCGCCCTTATTTTCTATTCCCTTGTCCTTCCCTAATTACTGTTCACTTGTATTTCGAGAGCGTCCTCGGTCATCCTGCATCCATTTTCCCACACGACCATAAACGGAGATATTAAGACAAGCGGACATGGTTTGATCCAGGGAGATGGCGTCAAAAAAACAAAAGCGACGCGGTGTCCGCGTGGCTCTGCCGTCTCATTCAAGACAAGCACGGCCCCTTTTTTTTTGGACAATACAATAACTGTCAACCCATTTGAGTCCGTGCGTGCACTATGGGCGTATTTTTATTCCTATCATTATTTTTTCAAAGTTTTTATCTTTCTTTCACGGGTGTGTTTTATTCCTTCCTCCTTTATTTTCCTCCAGTTTTATTCTCCAATCCTTTCGTCTCATTTTCTCTCTCTCTCCATTGTGTTATTTCCTTCTTTCATTGTTCTTAATTATGTCGTTTTTCCTCTCCATTCAGACAACTCGTCTGACTCTCTCTCACACTCTCTTTCTCTCTTTGTGTGTGGCTCGCGTGTTTTTTTTCCTCTGCTCGTTTCGTTTTCCGTATGTGTCTCGCATTACTCCTAGCAATTACTGCTGCACAGAATTTTCTCTCTTTCCCTCGCTCGCTCTTTTGTCTCACGGCTTGCGCTTAACATTGTCCTCCCAGTATTTCTTCTCCCCTTGAATCAGATAACCTTCTGTTCTACATTTTCACTTCTCTCGTGTTCTCTCGCTCGGTGTAATATCATATCTTATTACTTTGGTTCGTGCCATTATGGAAATTATTATTTTCATTTCGCGAGCACAAACGCGTGACATTTGTTTAATTCAGTTCTTGTCTCCCTTTCAATATTGTTTTGAGGTATCATAAAATGTAATTACTCTGTCGCTGTCTCTATGGATTATTTAGCGCGTCAATCATACCATTATTGTATTAGTATTTTTTATTATTTAATTTTCCGAACCAATCCCTTAAGTCATTTCTTTTAAGTTTTATACGCGAAGATTTTTTTATGTTATGCAAATTATTTTACGGTCGAAATAGTGGAAAGAGATTCGTGTGTCTCCATCTCTTTATCAAACTTTCGTTAGTGAAATGATTTCATTTGCATTAGTCGAGAATAGCATACTGCAAGAAAAGTTTCGTAATTTTTACTCGCATCGTTTATATTTCATTTCGGTTGTAAATTTTAAATTGATTAATTAAGGATTCCTTCATTAACCACGTATATCCCGAATTGAAAATATTTATTTTACTACCTTCAGATATAAATCAAGTAACATTGCGAGCAAGACCACAAAATGAAACAACCGATTTATCTGAAAATATTTATCATAGATAATAAAACTCAAGTTAAAAATTACATTAGATGTCATACTTTTATATAACTGGACACAGAAGAGTAATCATCCCTGATACTAAAAAACCTGTGCTCCGAAATAAAGGTATCTCCAATCGCCTCTTCAACGTCCCTTTTCGTAATTGAAAAATTGTACTATTCAGAAGGGCAGATAAATAGACTGTGGAGTGACCCGTGAAAGAGAGAGGGTCGGTAGAAAAGAGGAGATTCATTACACTTAATTCCTCCCACGGCCCCTCTCCTCCGAGTTACCAGTCCCTTTTCAGGAGTTTAAATAGGACTGTCTTCATTGACGGAATCCGTTTTCCCGCCGAACAACACTCGGGAGAAAAGGATAATTATGGGCCACTTGTCCACCTCACGAGGCCACCAACCCATCCCACCGTCGATCTCACTCCCCATCCCCTTTCGTAAACGCCCACTACCTATCCATTCCCCTTCCTTCGCCCCCCTTTCCTATCCTTAGGTCCACTCCTACAATGGGACAATGGATCCCCACTCATTCGCTGGACTTAAAATGAGAGCGGCGTGTGTTATTAGACTGCAACTGCCTTTTCTCTCTGCCCTGTACTCTTTATCCCATTCCACTTTGCAATGTTCTTAGGAGAGGGGGAAGAGGTCAAGAAGGGTTGCAGGGAGGGACGTGGGAGGTCAGGGAGGAATAGATCCTCAGGTGTGCACCGCAGATTTCGGAATCTCCCGTTAAGAAGTCCCATGTCCGGCAACTTTTGTCTTCGCCGACCTCATTCGGTTCTTTCGTCCCGGTGCTGTCGCGTTACGCCCCCAACCTTCTCGGGAGAGAGTGGGGGAAGGGAGGGGGGGGGTTATACACCCTATTTGACTGCTAGTCTTGTGAAAGGTGGGGGAGTTTAGAGTAGAAGTAGAGGTGAGTATCCGCTTACGCCTTCAAGAGAGTTCCCTCTCTTGTTTTCTCCTACTCTTGTTGTGCCTATTGTCCCGCCCCTGTTGTGAGCGCGAGTGTGTTTTGGCTAGCTAAGGCGGGAACTCGTGAAAGCACAGGAAGAAATTCCGGGAGGCTGGGAGAGATTTTTGCCAGTCTCCTCTTGTTGAGCACGTTCAAAAGACTGGACTCGCTTAGCTCCCCCATCGCTTTGCCTACTTCCTGCCCTTCTGTTCCCTGCCCTAACTCCAGATCATACAATCTCCTCTTATTTTTCTTCTCTCTCTCTCTTTCTTGAGGAGGTGGGAAACCGAATTGACCGAACTCCAATTTGCCGATCTTCTTCTTTTACTTCCGCGTACGGAAGAACTGCCCTCATTCAGTTCTTGAGCGAATATGAACAATACCTACCGTTCCACCACTAAGGTATAGAATGTGTGCTCATCCCATTATCTGAATCCCAATTTTCCCAATTTGAGTAACGGCTGGTTGATGGATTCTTCCGGACATCCGATGCCATCGGTCCTTTTCGAGGGTCTTAAATGACGTTCTAACGGTTTAAAATAAGGTCGCATAAAATTACGTGTAATTATGATTCCGACCAGGAAGTAGCTGCGACCACCGAAAGTACGCATTAAATGCGAATTTAAGATACCGCATTAATGAAATATATAATAAAATTAATGAACTGTAGGGTCCAAAGCCTTAAATTATAAATACAAATATCTTGAAATATAGCCTTTGAGCTGAGATTCACGAAGCGATCCCTTAACACCCTTCGTATATTGGTTAAAGCCAGGGGTCGGCAACATACGGCCCGCGGGCCTCATGCGGCCCCCGAGAGCGTTTTATGCTGCCCGCGAAGACATGATGAAAAACTTATCGGCATAATTTAACACAGTCAATTTAATATTTTTCAGTGAAATTGTGGTCTCAAAACCTTTTCTGGTGGAGTTTTAACGCTAGTAAACAAATTAAGACCACAAAATCTCTAGGTAACTTGTGAGTTAAACGCCCATACGGCCCGCCGAAGGTCTCGCGATTTCCAAAGCGGCTCTCCGAAGCATTCACAACAACGAATGTGGCCCTCCTTATAGAAAAGGTTGCCGACCTCTGGTTTAAGCCACTGTGTTGCCGAGAATTACCTCGTTTCCACCAAAATTGTTTCAGTTTTGGCGTCTGGCGTTATTTTGACTGCAAAAATTAGACTTTCCTTTAAAGCTTTCATATATAAATAATCTTGTTAAAATATTAAGGTTAGAGCATAAATAACTTAAAAGGTAAGGGAAAGAAAAAGAGGAAAGGTACGGGAAGGAGTAGTGAGGTAAATCGGACTAAAGCCGCGTTTATATTGTCGACTGAAAGGTGGATTATATTCTATGGAAGTAAGATTGTAGACTAATTTACCTGCATCCGAATGATCCATCGAGTTAAATGAATAGGTACCTTTTTTGTGCCTTGTGTTGTAATGAATATCTAGTATCTTTCCTTGTAATCGATTTCCTGCCTTACCTTTTATCGGCTCTCATTGAAGATCGGGGTCTTTTAAAAACTCTCCCAATAATAACAGAATTTCAACAAATAATCTTTGCTGTAATTCTGAGCGTTTATGTGATTCTGGTGATAGGCACTGTTAGGTCTAGGACGGGTCAGAAATCTATGGCACTATGTCCAGGTTGGCACGCAAAGATGTTTTATATGGAGAGCTAATTCTCAGAACTGTTGTTTCTGAATTAAACCACGTACATTTATCAGAACATTGCGAACAAAAACTGAAGGTGTGATGATTACGTCAGACGCGGAATTTTCTTTTAGCTAATACCGCACATTTTCACAATACAGGTAAACTCTCGAAGGAAAACCATAATGGATAATGTTAATTTGTATCAGTTGCACGAAATTCATGATTTAAACATTGGTTTGGCCTAAAAATGATTATTTTCAGCATATTCAAGCAAAGTACACACAATAAAAATGACGATATGAACAAAGAAAACATTTTTTCGTAGTGTTGCATTATACGTGGGGGTTCAGTACCGAAATTTCTGTGATTTAGCTACACTTTATAGAAAGCATCTAGCACATTGAAGAGAAGCAATTCTGAACTTTCGTAATCTCCAGTTATAAAGAGAAAAAAGATGCATTTAAAAAGCGTTTTATGGCGCACATTGGAGTAGGAAATTTCCGGCCTTCAGCTTGTTGTCTCATTCCTCTTTCTCATAATTTCTTCCTCAGTATTTATCGTTGAAGCGGTTTTAACAAAGAAAAACGTGGTACAAGGACTACACCAAAATAGAAAATTTCCATTATTAACATCTAAATATTAGGCTTTGAGAGTTATGTCGGGTCGTTGATTGTGCCATTTATTGAAACAGTTTTACTTTTCTTTCAATTTTAGCCAATACTGTAACTATCCCAAATCATATAAAGATGACTTTCTAAACTCTAGGCATAGAATAAATTTAATTGATGTTCGCGCGGAGGGTTACAACTTTTGAATATTGGTAAAGAGAATAATAGAAGCTGTTTTCGATACCCGATTTAAAACATTTTTCATCAACGCCATTAATTTGAGACTCAAGTTATGCACATTTTATAGCTTCGAATTAAACGGATTCGTATTATCCAATTTTTAATTTCGTCAATTTTTTAAATTTATGAAACGCGTATTTTCGCCGACAACTCTGAAAATGGAGGAATGAGCTGAGGTTTAATTTCCTCGTCATTATTTTTTATACGTGACTTACTCGTTTCAATATAATATCCATAAAACCTGAAATAATATAAGCATTGCATGTCGATTGCGACAAACATAAAAATAATAAAAACTGAAACACGTTTAAATTAATCACGAATAACTGCTACAATTATAATAAAAAATTATGGTACCGTGGTTATGCCAACTAATGTCGTCGGAAAATAATTGCTAAAGCGCCTGTCTGGAAAATCATGAAATATAGATTTTTTAAAAACAGTTCCATTGCTTACATATTTTCAATGAAATATTTTCACAGAAGTATATTTGGGATTAGCTAAATATTTTGGAAATTGCCTCGCAAAAGTTTGCTTTGTTCCTTACTGTACTTTTACGACTGGAAATATCAATGGATGATCTTAACGGAGGAATAAACAGATGCGGATCCCATAAAATGCTTTAAAGCAGTAATCTTGATTTGCTTTGAAACTACCATCAAGAAAACAAGTTAGAAAAATTTATCATTTAAGTGTGAGTGATTAATTTTGGATGGACTGCAAGTAGACAGATAAAACAATGTGTTGATGTTCCAAAATGAATTTAATGAAGCTAAAATGTTAACCGATACTTCGAATTAATCGATTTCCTTCATATATAAATAACGGAAATAAATTCATGAAAACGAAAGAGGCGAAATTTTTGCGCCTCACTTGGATTATCCCCATGTTCAATTCCCATTTTTCTAGAAAATAGAGGGGAGAGAGATCGCCCACCGATGGCTTCTTTACCCCTCCCCTCCCCCCCCCCCCCCCTCCAACACCACACTCCCGATTCCTCCTCTGTCCTCTCCCTCTCGCCGCCCAGCTGGTATCTGTCGCTGACACTCTCTGATTTCCCTTCGGCCGTGGAGGAGGAGAAAGAGGGACAAGAGAGGGAGAGAGTTGGGTGTTTGGGAGCGTATCCTCTCTTTGGGAAGAAAAGCGGGAAAGGCATCATCGTTGGGAATTCGTGTTCAACAATACAGAGGGCGCTATGGTTTCCGTGTCGACGGAGAAATTGACTGTCACGCGGGCGATATCCCTTTTCAGAAAATTCTCTCTCCTTTTGCTCCGTCGGACGGATATTTCTCTGTGGAAATATAAGATATTTTACCGAGATAGTAACCACATGGTAAAATCTATAAGTTATATACTTCGGAGAAATTATTATCCATGCGATAAGTTTGGTCCTTTGAATCAATAAATGTTATGATTTGGGTTGGGTTTATTCGTAAAGTTTCAGAAATTTTTTGATGCGGGCCTGTTTGTCTGAAAGAAAAATTGTCCACCATTATTTTTATTTATCTCCTTAACAAACTACGAGTGTGTGTGTATATATATATATATTTAGGGCAACTAGGGGTTGTGTCTCTCTTGTGCTGACGAAGGGATCATCCCGAAATCTCCAACGTCTACAAATGTGTCTCTCCGACCCCCCAACAGCTCTCCTTCCGGTAAGTGCTCACTGGGTTTCCTTCAACACCTAGTTGCCCTAAATATCCTTATTTACCTTTCCTCTTCCGCAAGTGTGTGTGTGTGTATAAAGGATGACTTTTTATGTAGATACAAATTTACACTACCTATACGCACACAATCTATGATGGTCCTCTTCTCAAGAAATTCAAGAGAGTGGATTTCCAATACGAGTTCTCTATGACAATAAGACAAGCCGAAATGTTTTAAGCGACAATTTTAAAACAGCAACATTCTACCGAAGCGATCACGCCGCCGCATTTAACTTAAGACTGGCGCAATACAACGCAGTATTCCTCACGCACCTCGTCGATTCCTAATCCATTTTCGCGTTATCCCTTTATCCTCGCAGTCTTTTGATTCCAAATCCAATCCATCCGCGATACACCGTACGATCTCCTTCAACATCGTCAGCCATCAATACACCTGTCCGCCTCCCGTCTACCAAATGGGTTACTTGACCCCGGGGTCGAGTGGTGTGCCCGGAGTCTCCTATCACACACACACGCGCCCTTCCGACGCACTCACCCTCATTCAGAACCGATAAGGTAGCCGTGCGTAGAACCTGGCTCTTATTCTCTCTCTTTTGGGGAGGTGCTAGAGCTGGGGGAGGGGATCGCAAATTGGCACTTGGTCCATATGACCCCTTCCCACCGAATATCCCTGCCGCTCCAGCGCTTGACCGATGGGTTTGGCGGAGAGGAAATCAAAATAGTTGTAATATTCCTCCCGATGCTCCACTACCTACCCCCACCTCTGTTTCGCGCCATCTTTCGTCATCCTCTCTCTCTCTAGCTTTCCCTCCTTCGGACCTCTCCCTCTCCACCTGACTCCTTCTCCACTTCCCGTCGAATTCCAATACACTTTCTCAGCCACTCCAAGTCCAACATGGCAAAAGTCTATCTCAAGCTTAAGTCCCTGCACTCCAGTCCCCCACTCTCCCCACTTCCTTCGCTTCACTCTCCCCTTCCTCTCTCTCTTCCTTTTCGACCCTCTCTCACGACAACGCTCTCCGCCGTTAACTCTCGCCTTTTTCAAGTCTTCTTCCTCGCCTTCGTTTTTGTAAATCCATCCTCCTTCCGCTTCTGTACATACTTCTGTGCACCATCCCTTCCTTACATCACTCTTAGTAGGTATTAAAATTAGCACAGTATGTACACTTCAACCTTTATAAGGTAGTGTCAGTGTCATTGCCACACTTTATAAGGGGAATGCATATCTATTTTCACTCAAAACAACGTAACTGAACATCTGCAATCCAAAAATGGCACGGAAACAAAACAGTAATTGAAATTTATGCTCTATTATGATCTATTAGTGCTTAAAATGACTTAAACCAAACTTTCTCCTGTGGAAATGGCAACGCCACTGCTATATAAAGGGTTAAGTTATGGGATGATATTATGCTTGGATAAGAAACAGTTTATCATGAAAAAAATGAAAGACCAACAATATGATTACGGGGAAAATTCTCGTCCATAAAGTTAAAGAGGATAGAAAAATCTCTTTATGGGTGATGTGGAGAGCCGTTCCTCTTTTGAAAAACTTCTCTCAGCATAAAAAGACGTCCACCACATGTGGCAGCAGACCAACTTCGGGTCACGCGTGAATTTTTTTTTTTGGATGGAACTTCGCATCGCTAAATATTTATTCGACAAAAGCAGGACTGTCATTATGCCATGCTAATTTCACTGTTGGAAATCTGCTCTGCAGGTGGAGACCATTGGGTCTAGTCTATACTGCAGCATTTATCGTCAATTTATTGAGTTATTGTACTCTCCTCTGTATAATACCCTTATCCAGTGTCCTTTTTTCAAGCTTGCATCTGTGCGTAAGATGGCTTGTTTCATTTGTTTTTTCATCATTCATTTTACCCACTACTCTTTTCTCAAAACATCTTTTGATTATCTTGAAATGATAAGTTTTTGCTGTTGAATATCCCAACATCTATAGAAGTGATAATCTTCGAATGATTACGTTTCACAATTGTCTCTTCATATCGAATTTCACGTAGCTTTACGGAGCAGCTCATTCAGTCCCTTCGCCATTTAAAAAATACATGTCTATATTATTTAAAGATGCTAATTTTTTATCGTTTACTCGCAATGACTTTCTAAGCAAATATAAATATCTGATGTGCCCTGAACATGACTTTCACCATACAGAGTAATGAATATGATTGCAATAGTGCTTACAGTTTGTTCTCAACAATAGCGTCCTAAAGAATCACCATCGGCAGTTACAGTCGTGAATAATTTTTACAGTGAAAATACTTTGAATCACTTTTCACCTACCGTTCTACCAAGCTAAAGATTTATTTAATCAAATCACCGTCGTACCAATTTACAAATTAAAAGCCCATGTAAAATTAGCGTAAATACGTCTGTAATGTTTGAAATACATTTCCATGGGTTTTATCCAATAATGTTCATCTTAATAGTTCTCCTACGTTATATTTTCATACGCTAAATACCACGCAAACACAGGTCTGCCATATTAACGATAACAAAAAAAATAAATTTGAAATAACGTATAAAAATTCCTTGGTTACACGCTGCTTAGAAACTATCTCGATCACTTGGAGCTGCCGCTTTTATTTGAAGTGAAGCCAATTATTTTACTCTAACTAACTCACAAATTTAGTATATATAAAGTACAATTTAGCGTAAAGAACGCAATTGGCCGTCATATTCAATAATTACGTTCCTATGATTAACTTAATTTATGATATAATAAAAAGTAACTTTTAAAACTAGGATCATATCCTTTTGAAAAACTTCATCAATAAGACCAAAGTAACACACAATAGACGGTGTATTCGCTTTATTATTGCAACTAATTCTGGGTTGACTCAACAAAAGAAATCACTATGACTATTTAAAACTGGCGGCGTATTTGAATTTATATGCGATATTGCGGGATTTCAAAGATAAAATTTCAATAATTTTTTATCTATTTTTCTTCAACTCACTTGTATGCCTAAAATGTTAAATACTCTATTCTTTATTAACGTATTGATTTCAGCTTGGATTCCAAAAACGCATCTCTCTGATTAGTTAGAAAGATGGAATAAGATGAAAGAAATGGACAATAAAACGGTCTATTGTTGGTAATTAGGGGAACGGAACATCGGTATCCATAGGAGTTTAATTGAGTGTTGGAAAGGAATAGGTGAGAGGCGCTTAATCGCAGTAATTGGAACGTAACACCGAAGGAGAGGAACTAGAGTTCTAGCGGATTACCATATAAATGTTGTGAGAGCAAAGAGTACCTAATTGATTTACAGACGGAGAAGTTAAGAAGCGAGAGCCTGTGCGATGCATGCGGACTCTTATTGCTTTCTCTCTTTGAAATTCGTTGCGTTCCATATATTAAGCACCTCAGCGAGAGGATGAGGAAGAGTGAGAAAGAGAGAAGGGGAGAGTGGGTTGAGACAATTGAATGATCAGAATTAAGAACACCACGCCGGATATAGAAGCATTTGCTTTGTCGAGAGAGGAGTTTTTTTTAGTGAAAAAGGGGAGGCGTGATGGTGGATAGAGGGATGCTAAAAAGGAGGGGGAGGAAGAGGTGGAGGCTGATCGTGGAAGGAGCAGGGCTGCGTAATGGCGGCTAGATAGACAATGGAATAGGTTTCCTCCTCTCGTTCGCTTTCAACGCGTTGTCAACCCCCTTCCCTACCCCTCCCCTCCTCCTAATCTCCCGTGCAGACCTCCTTTCTTCGCAGCACTCCCTTCCCCTGCCCCCCTCTCTCTCTCTCTCTCTCTCTCTCTTCCCTCCCCTCCCACCCTCCTCCCACTCAAATCGTATGAGACAAAGGGGACCCCGCACGCAGTTCACATAACAAGTTGTCACGGTGAACCCCTGGTTATTTTTTTCTTAAGTTTGAATGTTTTTCGGAACAATTAAATTGTCGGACGGCGTTCGTATGCAGAAAGATCTTGTTTATTTGTTCCGGCGGGAATGCCATACGCCAGTAAAATCACTTCCTTAGATGTCACCGAAAGAATTCGACATAGAAATAGACAGCTAAATGTTATAGCTCTTACATTACCTTCCTTCAGTATATAGAAACTTGGGCAAATTATAAATGACATAGGCCGATTAGTATAAGTATGAATTCATGTAAATAAAACTGGAGGCTTATTAGAGTCATCTTTAAATACAAGAAAGTGCCACACGTCACAAATATCCTAGATATTAAATGCGCATGGGCTCATATTTTCGAGACACTTTCGAAGACCTTTTATTTTAGTTTCATTTAGTAATCTCTCCTTAAAATACTAGAGCTCTCCCACTAATTCAAGAGGGATCCTCACTTTTCCCACCGTTAACGACCTTTGAGTTACGTAATCGATGAAAACTTTATTATTTTTTCTCCTTCCCCTCTCCTGTGTTATTTGTTACCTGACAGTGTTTATAATCTTTCCAATTTGTTAATTTCTTCATTATCTCTTCCATTCCTTTTATTTTTCACAGCATATTATACGACGCATGAAAATCACCGCAAAGTGAAGACTCTGTAAATCGAAACCACGGCCGTATTAATAATTTTCTAGAGTAATTTTTTACTAAGTCACATTAAATTTGTGTTTGATTTATTTCTATCAGAAAAAATATTAACTGTGAAAGATCCGAATTTAATATGAACAACACCATTCATTAACTTATGCTCCAAAAGTGAATTACTGAAATCGTCTCGAGGCTGGAATCCAGTTGACCATCACTAGTCAAATTATTCCTGAGGACGGCTTGTTTGTAGCTGAAATGTGCATCTAGTTTCTCAATAGTTATTTCGGTGGTCTCTATGAATAATGCAAAATTCTCTTTTTATATCACGAGATATTTCAAAGAAGAATTAAATAAAATATGTACACGTATATGTATTTTAAAAGGAATTTTACTTTTGTTTAAATTGTATTTCGTACTGTACTGATGCTGCATTATGTTCAGGATTCCATGCAATATAAGAATTAATTTTCGTAAACATTACGGACAAAATGAATTTAAGGGTGGCACGCGCGAAGGTAATAGAAAATCCAATATTGATAGAGTGGCGCCCAATAGATAAACGTTTTATGGCTACTATAGTCATCCGTATTATCTACTTATATTTGTTACTCACCGAAATTCTTAAATGCCATTATTTATGTCATTTTATTCGTATGCGTGGTTTTATATAAAATGGATGTTAGTACATAATGCCGGATGCTTACTGTTTATTCGTTGGTGAGACTTTTTTGAGATTTTTTCTCCAAAATAAAGGTGCGCTTTATTTGGACAACGATGTCGTTTGCTACGTTTTTAACGTAAATTTAAGAAACAATGGGTGCGTTTTTATCAAACTATGACATTTTTGCATATGTGCAATCTGCCTGAAAGAAATGTGAAGATTATTTAAGATGCCGATTTTTAATTTTCCGTCAATGGAAATTAAGCACCCATCAATATTTATTTCATCTGTCATGTGTCCCGTATTATACGAAGGTATTTTTTATTTTACAAATTATAATAGTTTCTCGTAAAATGAAACACTATTGATAAACTTCGAAGTTTATTATTAATACTTTCGCGGAAACTCTTCAGTATTACTTCATTTATTCGTGCAGGAATAGCTAGGGAGCTATATGAATAGCCGTGTCATAGAGCAGCACACGTCTACCTCGAGAGAGAGAGAGGTTAAACATCCGCCCATATACTCAGAGATGGCGAGAGCAGTTAATTATTTCTTCCGAATGGAATCCATCTCCGAAATAATTAGTCTGCTCTGTGTCAAACCGAGTTTCGAGGAACGTGGCGGAAGGATGGAGAGATGCCTTTCGGTTATAGAGCTTCTCTCGACTTCACGGGTAAGAGAGTCACGGAGTGCGGCGATGAATTTCCATATCCCGAGATTCAACTCGAGCGGAAGGAACACTCGCTCCATCTCCGGCGAAGGGGGAGTGGAGTGGGGGGGGGGATGAAAGGGGGAGGGGAGTGGGGGGGGGAGATGAAAGGGGGAGGGGAGAAGGAGAGACAGATAAGATATCTCTCCGCAGAAGTGGCGTGAGGATGACAACCTTTAAGCCAAGTGAGACGTATCTAGTTGCTCGCTCTGCTCAGTTTCACACAACAAGAAGTTCGGAATAGTTTGACGGAAGTTCAGGATGTTCCTCGTTGCGCCCGATCCTCGAACAGTGTGTGGTTTTCTTGCGGTATTTCGCTTTGGTCCATTATTTGCTCTCCCGAGTAAAATTTTTGGAACTGGAGGGAGAGAAAAATTTTGTAAGGGCCAACGCTTTTGTCCATTGTTTAATTTTTCGTTGAGTTTGACTTCAGCCTCGTTAACGTTGAAATTTTGAAGCAGATTTCGTGTAAAGAACGTTAATCATAACTATCGAGAAAAGGCAATCGGTTGTCAATGAAGGACGTATAGAAGTCCAAACAGAAAAACATTATAATTTGGTGTAAAATTCGAAAGTAGGAGTAGATATTCTAAGACTGGAAAATTCTGAAATTCTCCTTTCCTTTATATATTTAGGAATAAATACATTCCTCTCAACATTTTTTGGAATTATGATATGTTTTACAGACCTTCTTTTGCCACATTCAATTTCGATAATAATGTTCTCCTCGCGCGCGGAGACAATATTTTCTTCGTTTAAAACTTACAAAAACGCGCACGTTACAAATACTGATGTGCTAACGACGGTTATTGTGAATGGACGGTGAATGAATGGATAAAACGTTCATTTACAAGGGAGATGTCTTCCAAAGGAACGAAAAGCTAAATCTCTTATAATACGTTATGCCTCTACGACCTCCTTTTCAGGCAATCGACCTTTACGCCTACTCCCTTAACCCCATCCATCGACCAATAAATATAATTTATACTATTAATTTCGATATATTATATGTATTTTATTTGCGCGACAATTAAATATATTCTTAATTTAGCAAAACAAAAATTTTAAATAAAACAATATCATTCCATCTTCGCGACTCTCTGAAAACATTTCGTGGCCTACAGTTTCGAAGCCACTGTAATAAAGGGTGCATAGTTCATAAATTTAACACTGAATGAGATTAAAGGCACTGCAGTGTGGTTTATACGAGAAAACTAATTAGGACTTAAAAATTTATCTGGTTGCTATATTCGTGGGAAAGGACGGCATATCCGTAAAATTTTATGGAGACTTCTTTTTATATCAAGTCTTCGGCATTAAATAGTCCTGACATAATTTATATTGCAATATATCTGCACGTTATAAGCGATTTCCAATACACACACACACACACGAGGGTCACTCTAAAAGTCACGGAAACTATTTTTTACTGGCCAAACATGTGGCAATGCGGGAAATCCAACACGTTTGAAAGCACGTGAAATGTACTTCTAAATGTAACCATCAGATTGGGTATAATGTACAGGACCCAGTGATAGGAGGCAAGCAAACTACATGCATTTTAAATCATGGCTTTATTCTGACGTATAGAGTGAACATGGAACAACAGTGTGGGCATTTTCACCCGGGCGACCATGGCCGGGCCACCAAATACTCGAAGCCACCACAGACGCCACCAAATTCGTTAGTTCCAAAATGGACGTTGAAGAGGCAGTTGCTGTGTGTTTTAGAAAAAACAGTGAACCGTCTAGAGCTCTAGATCTCTAATATTTCTCCTGCGACGACCCAAGCTAACTGAAGCGCTGGCTCCCAAACGCTCTGTTGGTGGCTCATACTGGCCGCGCGGCCAAGGTGGTGGCGACACCACCGTGTGAAAAGGTGCATTTAAAGCAACGTTCCTTGTGGCCGCGCAACTATGGTGGCCACGGTCATGGTCGCCCATGTGATAAGGCCCTGAGTGTTTGGGAACAAGAATACCTACAAAAGAAAATAAAGTACAAAGAATACTACGTACATCACGTAGGCCTATACACTGTTAGCAACCTTCAAAGTAGTCCCCGAGGTTGTCTACGGTTCGTTGCCAGCGATAGGGAAGGCGGCGAACACCGTCAGCAGCACCTGACTTTCTTATGTGTGCCACCTCGCGCCGAACTGCTGTCAAAATGTCCTCTCAGTTTGCAAAGCGTTTCCCACGTAATGGCTGCTTCACTTTGGGGATCAGATCATAGTCACATGGACTGAGGTCGGGAGAATAGGGAGGGTGTGGTAACACTTCCCGTCCCCAACGCCGGGGAATGTTCTTAACAGTGTCTGCTGTGTGGGCTTTAGCATTATCATGCAGTCAACAATCTTCCACTTTTGAGTGCCTGTACCCACCTTGCAACTGTTCGATAGGGTAGGGCACGATCACCCAATGCTTCATATAGCTCTGCATGGCACTCCCGTGCATTTCTGCCGCGGAGAACTGCTATTTTCACGTAAGAACGCTGTTCCACTTTACTGACTTCCATTTTCGACCGAGGTCGCCAGCGTGATGATGTTTACGCGCGAACTGCATGTGCACCGATGCACATATACCCCAACTGACGGTAACATTCAGAAGTACATTTCACGTGCTTTCAAACGTATGTATTGGATTTCCCGCATTGGCACATGTTTGGCCAGAAAAAAATAGTTGCCATGACCCTCGTGTGTGTGTGTGCGTGCGTGTGTGCGTGCGTGTGTGTGTATTCAGGGCAACTAGGTGTTGAAGGAAACCCAGTGAGCACTTACAGGAAGGAGAGCCGCTGGGGTGCTGGAGAGACACATTTGTAGAAGTTATTGGAGCTTTCGGGATGATCCCTTCGTCAGCACAAGAGAGACACATATGCATACCTGCGTATGAAGCGTTATGCGGTGGGAGAAATAGACGCGTTATGAAAAAACACGAGAAGGAGAAAAGGAGTAAGAGAGACAAAAGTGGAGGATGAGGAGAGCGTGGAAGAGGGAAGGTGTTTTTTATGAGTAGATGGAGCTAGCGAGGAAGAGGAAGGCTGAATGGAAGCGATGTGGATGACAGGAAGAAAATAAACTAAAATGGCGGCCGTGTAACAATGAAGGAGACCCGGTGTTACGTCGCGAGGGATTCACTACATGGAAGAACGGGAAGGAATTGAGAAGATGGAGTTTTCTTGGGGAATAAATGTCGATGGGATGCGGGCCATCGGGTTTCATTTTTCTTCAGAACGGTTCTTATAATTTGGTCCTTTGTTCGCATTTCACTTGCGATTTCACATAATTGTTTAGGACTACGTTTTCCTATATTTCGAGATTTAGACACATGATACAACTTTTCACTATAAATAAAAATAAATAAATGGGAGAAGCGTTGATATTAACATGGAGCCCTTAAAAATTTGTAATCGGTAAAACCAGAGATCCCGTTACCTTTCTCTTTATAGTGACTTTTGCATCAATAATTCAACATTATTTTTCATAAATTTAAGTAATGAAGCACACGATTTTATTAATTCTTCGCTTCCCACTCAGTAAATTAGAATATATCATTTTGCATAATTTTAAGTAAGGAAGTGCACGAAAGGGTCCGGGAAAAAGACGCCTACAGGGTGCCCGTAACACTAGACGCCATCATCGTCCGGGCCCAAGGGACATGGGACCCGGCGAACGAACGACTACTCCGGCCACTCGGCGTGGAAAGGAGAGTTGCAGCAGCAGCTAAGAGGATGGTGTCGGAGGCAATAAAATGGTCTCGCGACATCTATGTGGAACACGTCTCCGGCACCATACAATACCAGGAAGAAAGATGGGGGGAGCAGCACCAGGACGGTGTGGGCGGATCTCCATGACTTTCATTTCTTAACACATGCATCTTTTGTTAAATGAAATTTTCTGCCAGTCGACTCCTCTCAAATTTGAAACACATTAGGTACTCATTGTGGATTTTGATAACTGTTAGTATACTTTGGCATAAAAATGCAATTATGACTACGAAACATGAAATATTCACCTGTCCTAGACGAAGTAGTTAATACGAAAAGAGTGAATAATGATTTTTGTGTGACAAGACTCATTTCGCCATCAGAGAAATAACAAAACAGTCTTTCAGAACTTAACCCGATCCTTCTCCTGATGTATACATTAAAACCCTGCTATGCGTTGCCCCGCTATACATTGTTTCGCATATACGTCGCCAATCAATTAAGGAACATGTTTCGTTATAAGTTGTGTCGCTTCGCATATATGTCGTTTGTGAAATACTAAAAGCAAAATTTCAGAAATTCCAATTGCGGTGCATAAATTATAACTATAACAATAAAAATCCTCTATTCGGCATTTAATTTCATGTTTATTATTATTTATATGAATTAATTTAATTTCGTGTTTATCAATCGTGTAAAATCATACTCAGAATAAACATTTGCTGGCCATGTGTTTGGGAGATCACGATGGGTTAGGTGGTTCACAAGATACACAGGGGATAAAAGGGACTGTCCCAATTTTAATGACGATGTGTAAAAACCTATTTCTAAGCTTTGTGAACAGTTGTGTCTAACATTTTGCGTGTTTACGTTTGCGTTGATATATGAGATATTGGATATACTTTGGATTGCGAAATCTGCTTGAAAAGTACTCTAAAGTGTGTATCAGTGTACGTGTAAGTAAAGAAACAAATTTTGCGCTCCATCACACTATAGACAATTATTTTCGGTGATTTCTGAATTTATTATTACAATAGGTTACTCTTGTTACGATTAAATGTAGAAGCAATGAGTGGTAAACACACAGTAGTAACATAGTATGTCCAATGTACTGCATTGATATGTATTATTCGGGAAACAAATGTGTCACAAAATTTCCGCCAGGAACGTAACCCCTAACTTTTATCATAGTTCTTATGGTAATCTTTGTTTCGCTATACGTTGTTTCGTCATAAGTCGCACTTTTCAGGAACGCATCTACGACGTATAGCGGTGTATTACTGTACTTCGACCTTAGTTTAACAATCTTTTAGCGATGAAGCCTCGCTCCATTATCGGGTTACAATATTCACGGCAGAGGTCTCCAGCGCTCTGGATTTCGGATGTGCATCATAAAGACTTTAAAAATTTCAAAGCTCATAAAAAAATAAAAATCCTAAGCAACCGAACACCGTCCTGTTGGATAGTACATAATACGTTTCCTCCATCGACCCCCTCGCTGTTTCTCTTTATATTCGTTCTGGTAAACAGTCCCTTATTGCCCCTCATCGCGACCTCTTACTCACCACGACAATGGCAGCGCAAAACATCCCATGCCTCCGAAATTTCATTGTGTCCACTTGATTCTCCTCCACGCCCCCCCTCCCCCCCCATCCCTCCCCCCTTCTGTCCTTCTAAGAGCATCTGCTGGAAAGACCGCAGTTTCCCGCGAATTAAGATCTTCGAGGCGTCGGAGCGAAAGTGAGAGAGAGAGGGAGAGGGAGAGAGTGAGACAGACAGAGAGAGAGTAAAGAGCAAAGAGAGAGAGAGAGAGAAAGGAGTTCCCTTTTTTATTCGAGACACGCGCCCGCACGGTGCTCTCTCGCAAGCAACAGAGGCGGCAAGGACGTAAGGAAAAAGAAGAGGAATCCCCAGTGCGGACTCATTGCCTTAACCATTTGAGCTTCGCCACGGGTATTTTTAATCCTCCTTTTGTGTCCTTCTCCCCTGGTACACGCGTTCGCATGTCTCTCTCTCTCTCTCTACTTCTCCCGTAAATCCTGTGCCACTCCATGCCGCTTCCCATACGCCCTCTTTCTTTTACGCCATCCTTCAAAATCCTCTATATTTTCTCTCTCTCCTTTTCATTTCTTTCTCTCCCTTCTCTCTTCAATATTCTTTCCTCCATCTCTCTCTCTCTCTCTCTCTTTTCTCTTTAGCCGACCATACGAAATAATCTTCGCCGCCGTCCGCCTCGCGGATTTGCAGAATTGAAATATCAAAACCAGGCGCGACTTGAAAATGTCACGCCCGGAGGGGAGAGAGGGGAAACGAGGGATGGGTGGGTATTTTAAGCCGAGGGTGCCTGGGTGACAAGAGGGACGTGTTTGGTGGTGGGGAGGGGAAGAAGGACAGATAGATGGAGAATTTACGTGGGTTTATACGCTCGCCACGTGGCGTCCAATTTTCTATCCATATGTTGTCCTCTAAGCGGGTCCTGCAATTGAGTTTTAACAAGAGGTTAAAGTCCTCGATCGGGTTGATTAACATCATGAAAGAGTCTCTCCGGATGTTTTTGAGCGGGTTGATGTCTTGCTGGTGAAATTAAAACAGCGAACGCCTCCAAGGATCAAATAAAGAACGGACCTTTGGCTCGATCTTGTGGTTTAAATATGTAGTCTGATGAAGGAACAGAAGTTTTATTTCCAAATTAAAATTTAATATATAAACTAAAAGTGCGTACGTATTTTAAAGATTATTTTTCAAACGGTCGTATTTAAAATTAATCAATGATGATGTATACACGGAGCCTAAAATATCCTTTTATACTAATTGTAAGGTAGAGTGGGAAAAACAAAAAAATATTTTATATTTATTAGATTTACTTTTAACCTATAACAACTATTTCTAATCATAAAGAACATCGTACAAATAATGAATCGCCGCCAAGTTTGATGATTTCGTAATATACTCATTGTTATCACCCATCTGTTTTATGAAAGAACTCTTGTAACTCATCTTTACCTTGAAAAAATGAGAAATTAAAAAAACACTAAATCGCATTTTCAGCTCACAAGATTCATAGTTAATGCACCCATAATAATCTTCATGATTATTAGGGTGACTAAATAAACCAGAAATTAAAAATAAATAACATGTATAACGATTATATGGCAAATATAAAAATGAATATAACAGTTATTACATACCGTTTTTTGTAGCTCAATCAAAATACCTGAGGATAAGAAGACTTTTGGAACACTCTGCATATTGCTATTCCGAGGTCGATGCTTATTTGACAACTGGGGAGACCGGGGCAAGTTGGTTACAGGAGCAAGTTGGCACATGGCTCATAACCACGGTATTTGGAGTTAGATAGCACTACCAGCTAGAAAGAAGTTGCGTATAGATGTGGCAAGAGTTCCCCGAGAGTTTCGAGGGCCTGTGGTAACTTGTGCACGTGTCACAGTACTTCTTAGATTAGTTTGCATTCTGAGTAATAATTTTACATAATAGGTACTAATTGTAATAGGTACTTATAAGGATGAGGTAATTTGTTAAAACATTATGCTGCTGTGAAAGCATATACACTTAGCCTCAGTATGCTGGGAATTAAAGTTTAAATAGTTCTTCCAAACCGATTATATGTAGGTTTAAATTTGCGAGATGGCGACGGAGCAAGTTGGCTCACTAAAAGAGAGGCATGTTGGCACATTGTGTCAATATGCTATATGGGGCCGAGGAAAATTTTCCGTCGTAATAGTAGAAAAAGAAAGACTGCAATTTGACCGTTACACCGGTGAAAAATGATTTCCTAGAGTGTAAAAAGACATATCTAAAAAGTGAAAACCTCATAAAACGTTTATTTGTAACTAAAAAAGTTAATAAGAGGTGTAAGTCGAAGAAATAATCTGCTTAGCCCTATCAGATGTTTAGGAAACGTTTTGTCTCGTTTTATTGTGAGTTTTACAATTATAATAACGCTTCAGTACATACATCACTCTTTAGCCAATGTATTATACTTTAGAATGATATCGTTAGAATTTTCATAAACTCACTATAAAAAACACATAAATCCCTAACTAAAAGGTGTGCCAAGTAGCCCAGGTCTTCCCCACCTCATTGTTTCTGTATATTTTTTTCTTCTTCAGAATAGTTTAGAAATAAAGGATAATAATTTTTATTATGTAAAATGCAAAAATATTGAGCAGATGTTTTTTTAACCACCATTCGAGCAATATAGTTGTAAAAATTATAGATTATATTTTGATTTGAGTCCTTTCTAAGCATTTTTATACATAAAAACAAGAGAACACGTGTATTGAGTAACAGTGAAATACATTGCACCGTTTTCAGATTCAGGCCGAGCACACCCTTGTTACATCCTCCTGAAGGACTATTCATAGATTGTTTGCAGATATGTGAATACTGAATAACGATCACCGGAATGCTGTGCATATCCATAGAATTTCTAAGTTTTTTCCGCTATTTTTCGTACTTAAGAATAAAAGAACACGTACGCTAGAAATACTTTTACAAAGATTTTCTTAAGTAAAATGGACGATATAATAATCATACCCATTTGTTATAGGCTAAATTTAAAATAAGGAATCAAAATGCATTCAGAGTTATTGAAATATTAATTGAATATGACTAATGCAATGATTTATATTCCCATTCTTATTATTCTAAAGACGAAGCACTGTTTCGATAGAATTTTCCCAAGAAAATTGATGCTTTGAATTTTTTGTTCTATTCATCATTCATTCGAATTAATTCAAAGGATTTTTTTCTATTCAAATATCCTAAAACCTTTCGGTTTACCATTCCGCGACGTATGAGCAACGATTACCCAATTTTACGACATTAATCGTCGTTTATCGTCCTCAGTTAACAGCCTTTGCATTATAGGAAATCGTTAATGGCTCGCTATTGTCATCCGGCTCGCATGGAAAGACGATTGCGTCAATTTATTTCATCGAATAGACTAGAAAGACCCTCAGCTTCACTTCCGGTCGCATCAACACGAAAGGCGGCAGTTAAATCTCTTGAGTTTATTCAAAGTCCAAACGAAAACGATAATCTAATTCGCCTTGAGCAACTCTTCCTCTCCATCGTCCTCTCTGCTCACTCCACTCCTAAGCCAATCCGATCTTTCATCCGAAAGAGAGAATCCATTCGTCTCTTCCTTCTGTTCGCATGCCCTCTTTTTTATAAGCTCAACCCTTTCCTCTCGCGTTTATACGCTCTAAACCATTCCCTCTCTTTCTCTCTCTCTCCGATTATAAACATATTTAACGACTGCGGTGAAACCAGGGAGGGAGGGAGAGGAAGAAAGGGATAGGAGGGGGCAAAAGAGAGAGAGAGAGAGGGTGAGGGAATAATAACCACGATTCTCTCCCATTATCCAAACATTCACATTCACTCGAGGAAATTCATTCACATTCTCAAATCTCTCTCTCTCTCCGGAACACATCTCGTGTTTTGCGGGAATCGACGGCGGAATTAACGTCCGTTTCCCTGAGAGGCTCCTTTCTCCATTGTTCGGGAGGAGGTAAAGGGTTGATGGAGGCGTAGTAAAGACCCTAAAAAGGGGGCGCCGACGGCTGCCGCGTCGTGGCGCCTCGCGGGGGGCCTTTAACCCCCTTCCGCGGAGGGGATGATGAGGAAAGGAGAAGAGAGAGAGGCGGTGTTGCCACTCCAATGGTATCTCTAACCGGCGGCTTTTGTTTATTATGAAGTCGATTATTCGATTACTTCGCCATTCAATTTCAGCTCGTAAGAATTAGGCGAAATTGAATAACGGTTAGCTCTATTACTGTTTTATCGCTAAACGATTCCACAATAGCAACTAAACTTGGTATAGGAAAAAGTATAATCCCTTTATGTGAGCAACATATGTGTATTTCAGATCTGAACCTTAAAGGCAACAATTTTAATCATTCATATTAAACGAAAAGACCGTCTATTACTAATAATTTCACGTTTAAATCAAAATGTGACGAATTTCAGCGATCTAACTACTGTAATAACCAAGCCGATTTTGTTAACGTATTTATACAAATAAAATTCTCCCATTTTTTCGTAGACTATGGAAAATTTCGTGGCGGAAAAAATCGTTTATTTTCTCTCGAAATTGGAAGGGAATAAAAAGTCACGGGGAAAATACGCGAGTAAACACGGCGCTTTGATTTCTTCCTCGAAGTCCGGCAACACCGTAAAAAAGGGAAGTATAACTCCGAATTCCGTTATGAAAGATTTTTGTTAACCCTTTCGGAGGAGACCGATGACTTGCATTTAATCGACCGCTTTCCCTTATTATGGCCGCCGATCCGAATAAACCTCCATCAGTGTGTTTAATGGCACGCACCTCCTCATGGCCCCTTCCGCATCGACGGGCCCGTGACGGCCAAGGGACCCCCATCGAAGGACGTCAAACGCGTTAACGCACGAACTGGGAGGGCGTCCGTCCACTCTCCTCTATCCTTCGGTCCAGAAAGAGACCTCGCTAGCGTGGTGAGGAAAAACCATCGTCCCCGCGACCCCTGTTTTCGTCGCGGCCAAAATGCAAAATACCTCCATTGTGTTCAGTCGGCTGCCGTGACTTATCGATTCGAAACAAAAGGATTTGTCACTCTCTTTTCTCTTCTGTTTTGGGGCGGACGCCGTATAAACGTACACACTCATAATCCAATGGTTCCAAACAGTGAATTAAAGGGAGGTATTCTTATGGAGAGAGGGGAGGGGGGGTGGATTGCATGGAGTTCAGAATTGACCGAAAGGGGTTGATGTGGCTCGCATAAAATTTTATTGATGACCCAAAAGAGAGACGCGGATTGATTGTCGTGGTCCTGATGCCACACGCACCGATGTTTTTTTCTTTCCTTTTCAATCCACGCGGGACATGTGCTGAAAATCTTACGGTTCGATTGCTCGAATTGAGAAGCTTATGCTTATATGCATTTCGATTGTCTTTTGAAGGGAAGCGAGCTGGGGGGCATGGAATGGAGAAAGAAAAGGAACGCATCTGCGAGCCTTACTCCTTGCATCCTTTGACTTTTTTAATATATAATCGACGGAGCGAGATAAATCGGTTGAAACGAAAATATTATACGCTGATCAATTAAAAATGTTTTCGTTTTCAAATTTTATGAGATCGCAAAGAATACGTTGCTTTTTTCTTCGAAATGAATATGCGATCCTATGGGTGCAAATCAATACTACCAACGTGAAACCGTTGTTTATATAACCGGATTTTGTTTTGTTCTTGCTCTTTGATATAATGTTGTTTTGATGAGGTTTGTAGGGATGATTAAAAGAGTGTATGCCTATAATGCCTAGTAAAATAAATAATGTTGTTGTGACACGTTTGTACTCCATGTTGCAACGTTTAATGATATAATTGTAATTACTCTTCATAACTGTGCCAACAATGACTGAATAGAATTAAAATAGATTTGGAACTCGGAACATCTGTGTGTTAAAGTCACAATCTATATTTTATTAGAGAGTTGAAAAAGGAAACAGTGAATGCGAATAAACGTCTCGAATTTGACTTCCATTCTTAGACAGTGTAAATTCATCCGATGATTGTTGATATTGACATTTCGGAGACTTTTTGTCCCGATTTATGATATACTGAAAACAGACGAAACTAGCGGTAATAGATAAGATTGATGTCACTGCCATAGCAATGATCCGGATCACTTTATTGACAAATACAAAAAATAGCCCATTGGTTTGCTCTGTGAATATAGTGTGTATAACTGTGAAGGGAGGCCATTATAGGGTTGAAATATAGATTTCGAGGCCGTAAAATAAAGAGTTAATGTCATGAGAGCAATGAAAGCACCTTTTGTCTGATGTGCGCCGTTGAAAACAGAAAGGGGAAGGAAGGGGAGAGAGAGGGAACACGGAAATTGACACACACACACTCTCTCTCATGAGATGGGGATAGGAAAGAGTAGTTGAGGAAGAAGGGAGAAGGGAAAGCGAGATATTCTGAAGGGAAGGAGAGAGAGAGAGAGAGAGATAATGGGAGTCGCACGGGATGAAATGAAATGGTGGAGACAGTAGGAGAAGATGTGTGGCCGGCGAGAGAGCGAGGGGAGGAAGAGAGAGGGCGGGGGAGAGCGAAGGGGAGGTTTTCTGGGGCGGTAACTTGAGAAAGGGACCAAGAAATAATGCAGAGGGTAGGGAGAGGGGGAGGAAACAATGTGGCGTTAAAAGGAGGAAGGGGAGGCGAGGAGGGAAAGGGATTGTCATAAAAGAGATATACGAATACTTGTTTCTAATGCAATCCTTAACTTTACCGCGCTTTTCTTAGATTTGAACTCGGATTTCTGATTTATTTTTATCGTAATTGTTCTTTTCATAGGAAATTTTTTTACGTAATATTACACACTAATGAGTTTTCCCGACTAATTTTTAAATGTTTAATTTTTATAGTTTTATATATTTTGATTGCAAAAAAAACTTTTTACTCAAATATTACAATTTTATTATAACGAAAGAATAAGACTCTCTTTTTTACATGCGAAAGCATTTATACAAGGTTATTTTGACCTATTCCTAGACTTAGTATCAAAGGATTGACAGTTTTGCTATCAGCATAGCAGAGTTCTTTGAAAGTTTTTGGAAAATTATCTTGGAGAAAAATTGAGTTGGCAATGGAAGGAAATCATAACACATGAAATAAAACCCTTACATCTAATTCGCGAATTATTTTGCATGAAAATGGTTTAAATATACTGTTTCAATTCGGTTCACATCAGTCAATAACCGCTAATATTTCGTTGCAATGGTCTTATTGAAAATTTATGCGAAGTTAGCTAACTAATCAATGCATGAATATAATCAAAGACTGGACTGTTTTATTGAGATTCGTAATTCGCCTTAATGTACATTCATTAAATTTTTGATGCCGTGCGAAATATGACCTTTTAAATATATTGTAAAAATGGTTATTTTTGCTCAAAAGATAAATAACAACTACGTATTTCATATTTGATAAGGAGGCGAATAGATTAGAAAATACTAACAAAATGTAGTAACACAATTTAATGATGCTGTGTTAAAAAATGAACACGGAATGAAAATGATTTAAAATTTGGCGTTTTCTTCCTGAATGCATTCTAACCGTTTGGGGTTGTATAAGCTTGCAACTGAAAATTTAAAAATTTACTATATACTTCTAAAATTAGAAAACTTGTATATACACAATTAATGTACACAATAGAGGAAGGAATGAGAACACATGAGTGAAAGGCGGAGATTAGTTGAGAGAAAGGCAGAAGAGAAATAGGAAGGCGGTGAGAAGTGGAGAAGAGAGAGATATAGAGGTGTGTGGGCGGGGCACGAGGGCGTCGGGTCGGCAGAATAGAATGGATATGAAAAGCCAACGGCGACGGTAGCGCCGCAAGACAGCTTTGCGGGGTGCGGTGGAACTGACAGATACACACTATGGGAGGTGGGAGAGTGAGAAACGGGGAGTGAGGGAGGAGAGAGTGAGAGAGCGTAGGAAAGGGAGAGAGAGAAATGGGAAGAGCTGCAGACATATAACCTCTCTCACTCCCTCCCAACTACCCCTCCTCCTCCTCTCTCTCGCGGACACACCACCAGACCTATCTCTCTCTCTCACAGCATTCACAGTCGTTCATTCGGATTCCATTCAATTGCCAGTCTTGTCTGCGGCGGTCAATTGTTTAGCGTCGGGCAGGGAGGGAGTTTAGAGAGGACTGGAGGGAGGAGGGTGGAGGGGGAGGGAAATAGGATTTGAATGGAGAGGGCGGGTTCGCAAAGAGGGTGAAGAGGGAGGGGGAATGTTTTAAAGAGAAGGTGGACCGAGGGAGGGGGAAGGGGAGGCGGAACGTAAGGGGGAGTGGGAGGGTGGGAGGTAACAGTAGGAGCACAAACGATGGTTTATGTGGTTTCAAGCTGGGGATCCTTTATGTTCCCAAACTCCCACCCAGTTCCAACTCCTCCGCTTTCTCCCTCTCTCTCTCTCTCCTCCGGCTCCTTCTCCCACTCATCATCCAACCATTAGTTCCCTTCCTCCCTTTCACTCCCATCCCCGTCTCTCGCTCTCTCTTTCTCTCTTACACTCCCGAGTTTTATACTCCCTCGGATACTCTCCATTTTTTTTACTCTTTCCTTCTCTCTCTTTCTCGTGTATTTTTCCTCTCTTCCGCTTCTCCGATCCATTCTAGCCATAATTTTTCTACTCCATCATGTGTCAAGTAATCCACTCATTCAGAGAGGACAATTGACTTTGAGTCCCGTGAAATTTTTGTAATATCAAACGGAATTCCGGATTTTTCCGCGCATCATAAAAGGAAGCCTTCGTGGAATACAAATATTTCGCATGCTTTTGTAACTCACAGAACCTTTTGGTTTTGAATATCAGTTCGGATTTTTTTTTATCTTCACTTTCTTTTTTATCGAACCTTTAACGTTTGTCTGTTTGTTTGTTTTTATCCTGAGGATACGGCGGCTTTTTCATTGGTGGACTTTATTTGACTCGATACCTCGAATTGTAACTCATATAAAGTTTTGCAGAACATTCCTGTTCCTCTTATATTGAATCATACATATAGTATATATCTTTCAGGTAAAATATGTAGCTCTCCACTTTCCCTGAAATTCTTTGTATCTGAATAGTTTTTGTATTAATTTACTTATTAACACCGTATTTATTTCCTTTATCATAGTTGGACGCATAAATATGATTGCTTAAAATATTATTAAAATTACGTTTCATTCTATGAATGCACAAAGAAATTTTTAAACGGTTCTATTCATTTCTCTCTCTGTAATCGAAGATTCCCTCCTCCAGCGAATTCTCAAACGTTAGGCCTCCTCCGGCAATGACACATTTAGACATCGACCTCTTATTTCTCCTCTGTAGTATGGGACTATAATTACCACGAAGTGGACTCGAAACTTAATATAATGCATTTACTTATTACTAAAGACTGTAAAGGAAGGATTCATTTCGATTTTTAAGTCCCCTTTGACATTTATATGATATATTAACCAATCGTATTTATTCAAAACGTATAAATTGACCCGCTCGATGCCACCGTAAAAATGTCATGCATCAGTAAATAGGACATCCATATATTCCAAGATTGAAAAGAGAAGCCACTCGTGTTTCAAAATGATATTCGTGCCAACAAAATGCCAAATCTTTCTCCATCTTGGTTATAACCGACCAAATCCCCTCTTCCAGTCCTCCTCACTCCGTCCACTGCAATTCTCTCCAACTCTTTCTCTCACCTCCGAAGTTTATCGTCTCTCTCCTTTCTCGTGACTCCCGACCCCATCACCGCCGCTCAAGTGGGCGTATAAATTTCTTGACCCCTTCCGTTTAAACAATGGAACTGCGTTGTTTTTTGTTCCACATCACGCACGGTGGGAGTGGAGAAGAGAGAGAGAGAGAAAGAGAGAGCCGCGCGCGCGCGCGATGAATGATGGAGGCAATCATTTTCATGGAGGTGAAGTTCGTTGAGATGAAAAACAATTTCGCCGCCAGGGAAACGGAAACCGAGTAAGGAGTGAGAAAGAAGGATGGAAAGTGTTTGCGTGTGTGTGTGCACGCGCGCGTGTCGCCCTCCCCGTTGTCGAATTGCACATAAAAAGTCGGAGGCGACGAGGCATTTCCATAGTCTGATCGAAGAAGTTTGACGTTTTTTTAACGACTCCGGAATTCCCCTATTCAATTAATTTTGTATTGTAATACTAAGTTCGTCGAAGTTAAACCGTAATTCATTTCGCCCCACCAACGCCTGAGATTCGTTTCCTTCGATTATTACTACCACGCCGTTTTTTCTCTTTATGCCAATGTCTCAGATCTCATATTACCAGTTATATTCGTTTCAGAGTCTTCTTAGATCTTTTGATAGTATTTCACAACAAGTTTTCTCCACCGAAATTATCCGCACGCTTCTGTTACCTATTTCTATTAGCTTATAAAAAAAAGGGTTTTGCGTAAAATTGTTTTCATTTCAATGATGCATTCATAGGAAAGAATGACAAATTTTATTGATAGTTATGATGTCCCGATAGCATTATTTGTAAGCGAAATATAAATACGGACTGAAGTACCTTACTAAATAAAATTAAGCTCGAGCTCATTTCATGATGATATGCAGCTCAATCTTTGCTCGGTTCAGAGCAGTATAGAAGTAGGAAAAACATTGCTTCGCAACCGGTTCTTGAAAGAAGCTTGAAAATATTCGTAACAAGGCTGATCATGTGTGGAGATAACACCTTACCTCCAGGCATTATGAAAACTTTTACAATTTGAAAGAGGTAACTGCTTCACCCTCATTTCTTTATTTCTTGCAACTAAATTTTCTGTTGGTTTTTGTCACAAAATCTCAAACATTTCAATCAGCTCAATGCCTTATCAGGATATCCTTTATTTGATCAACTGAGACAATATTCTAGTATATAAGTTTTTGTTCTAAGTCATTCTGATTGAACGCCTCTCTTCAAAAAGAAGTATCGTAAAGTTGACGGCAAAGTAAACTTATTATTCTCATAAGTATTTATTTCATTGTTATTATAACGTTATCTCCAAGACTATAAATTCCGGAAGGGCTCCGCAGAAGCTAAATGGAGTTCCGTGCTAGACAGAGGTAGAGACCCGGTACGTTCTTCCTTCTCTTATTTACATCAGAAACACGGACTTCGCTTGTAAACTGTACACTGTACGATATATAAACTATGTAAATAAAAATTACTGTGATTATTAAGTTAATTTTATTGCGATTTGGCTTATCATCTCTTAGTTAGGGTTCCGGCGAACCGGGCGGCTGCCCGGGGCGCCAAAATCTTAGGGACGCTATTCCGACCATCTATCTATACATTACTTGCAAGTGAACAGGTAAATATTGGATACCGATTTATATCGCCGAACGGGCTGGAATCTTTATGGCATTCATTCTGGTTTTTAGTCATTTGTAATCAATACAGAGAGATGAATAAATTAACATCATAATTAACTGAAACATTTACGGAGAGGGGCGCTAGAGTGCTATATCGTTCGGGGCGCCAAAATTCTTCGGGTCGCCACTGATTTGAACACAACGGTTCCGTGGCGTCACAAAGTTTGGGAACCCCTGGTTTATAGTGTAGAGATTAATTAATTTTAAAATAATGAAAATATAGAGATTTAATGACTGAATCTCATGAATCTCGGGGGTTCATTACACGCAGGAGGCATCCGAGGGTGTAGCGCGTAGGATCCTTGATCATAGTAGGGCTTTTTTAGGCTAGAGAGCAGGGTAGAGTGTAGGCGTCCTAGGGGAATGGGTGTAATTGAGAGGGTAACAGAGAACAATATTACGAGAAATCCGGCCAATACCGCAAATAAATTAGAGTTACCAAGCGATGAAGGCGCTGACATCCGTGATGTCAATAGTGTTAACGTTAGGGATTTCGATAAAAAAGGTGAAATAAAACGCGATAAGAAAGAAAATGCTATATCAACCAATTGGCGGAATAATAGTATGAAGAACGCATGTATTCCTAAAACGATTACCAATGGTAAGGCTGAGGTTTATCTGAGAAGCGATAGTGAGAAATTAAATGTCGTCGTATTGAACTGCCGCAGCATCCGTAAGAAAATTGCCGATTTTGAGCATATTATTCGCAGTCTAGAAGCCGATGTCGTGATCGGTACAGAGAGTTGGCTCACTGACGAGATTGCAAGTCAGGAGGTATTCCCTCACGACTATAGAGTTTTTAGAAAGGATCGTAGTATCCGGACGGGAGGTGGAGTATTTATAGCAGTCAGCAAGGCATACGAAAGTTTTCCACTACCGATTAATGACGCCGAAATAGAAAGTGTTTGGTGTGGAGTTAGAGGAAGCGATTACACTATAGCAAATATATGCGCATTTTATAGGCCTCCCAATTCAAGTTTAGAAATGATTCATAATCTCGAGAAACAAGTAGCAACGCTAATATCGAAAAATAAAGAGAGGGCCATTATAATAGGAGGAGACTTCAACTTACCTTCAATAGACTGGAATCATAATTGCTTTGATCCCGGTGGTAGAGAGCGTGAATCATGCGAAGCACTTATAGAAACCTTCGTTAAACACTCGTTGTGTCAGCTAGTAAGATGTCCCACGAGATCGAACAATATATTAGATTTACTCGTAACGAACTACCCCGAGCGTATGAACAAGCTTTCCATAGAGGAAGGAATAAGCGATCATAATGCTGTGTACGTCGAATTTAAGCTAAAAGTGGAGAAACAGGTTAAAGCTAGAAGACGCGTATATATGTACGCCAAAGGCGATTTCTCGAAATTTAGGTCTTTTTTACAGACACAATTCCCTAATTTCTGCGAGGCATCTATCGACGCTAGTACTGAGGAATTATGGTGCGTGTTCAGGGATATGATGCGAGAGGGTACGGATAAATTCATTCCACATAAAGTTAAACGTGATGGTGCGGAACCAAGATGGTACAACCAGAAAGTTAGATGCGCTCTTAGACGGCAAAGAAAACTTCACGCTCGCTTAAATAGTAATTCTTCAAAAGTCACAGAGGAACAGAGGTCAATGATACGGCAAAAATACAGAGAGGCGCGGTCAAGAGCTAGAGTAACAATGCGAGAAGCATTTAATGATTACAAAAAGAAAGTTTTGCATAATAATTTGAAAGAAAATCCGAAAGCATTTTGGTCGTACGTTAGGGAGGTTCATGGTAGAGGTCCCACCATAGCGTCATTGAGAACGGAGGCAGGTGATGTAGTACACGATAGCGCGGAAAAAGCAAACTTGTTAAATGAACACTTTCAGAAAGCGTTTACTTCGGTGAGCAACGAGTTTGAGGAACCAGATTCGAATGATAAGGGAAATTCGATGGAAGATTTGATATTCTCCGAAACAGGTATCGCGCACCAGCTAGAGTCGATTAAGCAAAATAAGTCTCCCGGGCCGGAGGGCATACCCGCGCGTGTGTTGAAAGAGCTAGCCTCGGTAATCGCACCTTACTTGAAAATAATATTCGAAAAATCCGTTGCACATGGTACCGTTCCAAAAGACTGGAAGCTAGCATACGTAACGCCCATCCACAAAGGCGGTGATAAAGAGAACCCCGAAAATTATAGACCGATTTCCTTGACGTCATTATCGTGTAAGATTCTAGAACATATAATCGTTAGCTCTGTTCTGCGTTATTTAGATGGTCGTTCTTCGCTAAGCAAAAACCAACACGGGTTTCGGAAAGGTAGGTCATGCGAAACGCAACTCGCCCTGTTCGTAAACGATTTGTTGCAATGCGGAGAGAAAAACAGTCAGGTTGATGCAATTTTTATTGATTTTAAAAAAGCGTTTGACAAAGTACCCCATAATAAATTAATAGGAAAACTAGGAAAGTACGGCATAAACCCTAATATCGTGAGTTGGGTAAAAGACTTCCTCTCCAACAGAAAACAGATAGTAGTTATTGATGGGAAATCTTCATACCCGGTAAAAGTCGCATCAGGTGTTCCACAGGGAAGTGTTATTGGCCCACTGCTATTCCTGATATATATAAACGATATCTGCTCGGTAGTTCGCTGCAAAATAAGACTTTTCGCAGATGACACCGTTTTATATAAGGAGATAACGAGTCAGGATGACCAAAAATCGCTTCAGGAAGATTTAAACGCCCTTTCAGCATGGTGTCAACATTGGAAAATCGAAGTTAATCAGAGCAAATGTTCCCTATTGAGTTTCTGGAAGAGTAAGAACAATGACTTAAACTCGGAGTACAGAATTGATAGATTGAATATCCAATCTGCAGAGTACGTTAAATATTTAGGAGTCACCATTTGTCCTGATCTATCGTGGAATATGCATATTCGAAGGATCGTAGGCGCAGCTAATAAGAAATTGGGCTTCGTAGGCAGAATAGTAAGAAGTAGCACAGAACAGGTACGAGAAACGTGTTATTTATCATTGGTCAGATCTCAGGTCGAATACGCTTCCAGCATATGGGATCCGTACGAAAAGGGACAGATACTTGAGTTAGAAAGAATCCAACGCAGAGCAGCCAGATTCGTTAAGCAAAAATATGAGCAAAAATTAAGCGTCACATCACTCTTGAAGGAGTTGAATTGGATATCGCTAGAGGATCGCAGAATTAGCGCTAGGTTAAGGCTTCTGGAGAAATTTAGGTCGGAAGTTCTCTTAGAGGAGGTGTCAGGAATATTAGAGGCACCTACGTACATGGGCAGGCACGATCACGAGAATAAAATACGAGAGATCGACTGTAGGACCGAGCGATACCAGAGCTCGTTTTTTCCAAGGACCATACGGGATCATAACAGGAGAGTGATTCCCACGAGGGACGTTATTAGGTAGGGCTTGGTGTGCTGCACCCCCTGCCACCCACCAGTCTGGTGATTTGCAGGGTATCATGTAGATGTAGATGTAGATACAATGATAAGAGTTTTTATGATGAGAGTTATATGTCTTACAAAGTAACCATCATTTTTCATAACTTGTCGATATAATCTAGTTTTTTTCTCGCCACAACATATCGGAAGCTTCAAAAGTAAAATTAACTCCTTAATGGAAAGTTTTAAACAGAACAGTAAAACTTCGCGGAAAACTCAATTCACTAAACAACAGACCATAACGGGACAGACAACAAGCAACCAAACCGCACAACAATAATATTACCAACCTTTCGGTTAAAACTTTCACCAATAAAAAGCCTTATGCGGTTAAGGAGTTAATTTTACTTTTGAAACATCCATCTCGCCGTAGTCTCCACCTCATTTTTAAATTATTGGAAGATCCAAACGGTGAGAATCATTGCCTCCCTCGGCCAATATAGCTGGAACCGAAGCCTTTCATGAAGTCTAGGCATCTTGGAAAGTTTCTGCATTCGACTCTGGACTGAATAGCAGTCAAAAACCTATCAATGAAGTTCACTTTTTATAAGGTGCGTTACTTAACTCACAAAGCTGAAAAAATATTTAAAATGAAAAAGAAAGAAATATTTCCCTTTAGCTTAAACTTTACGATAAATGGTGCGTCTGTAAAAGATTACATGGAATTCCTTGCGCTTTCAACTCAAATTATTTTCCGATAAAAAAACTTCTTCCTACCCTTATTCTTTTTTTAACCTTAAAATTGTAATGCGAGAACCTCTTTGATCGTAATGTCTTTATGAACGACATGATTTACTGCTACTCGAAGAGATTAAATTTCCTAAAAGAAATATCTAGTTCATTTCCAAAAGACGTCGCAGGAAAACTTTTAATCGTCCATCACTTGAAATAAAAGAAACCTGAGTTCTATAAGGACAGTAATGAGCCAATGATTCTTTTCTTCAACCTCTCGCACCGCGTCGAAAAAGTTTCTGGCCCTTTTATCCCCTTCCCCATCTCCTTCTTATCCCTTCCCCTTCCTCCTCTCAACCTCTTTCTTTTTTGAACCCTTTATGGACGCCTGCCGCGGGAGCAAACGACGCCACAAACAAAAGAAGCTCGTTCTTAGAAAACGAGAGAGAAAATGGGTGGATGCAAGGATTAGGGCAAAAGGGATGAAAAGTTCTCTCTCTCTCTCATTCTCTGACCCCATCGGAGGGAAGAGGGGGAGGAAGAGGAGAGAAGGTTTCGAAACTCGACGATATAAAGATGCGACGTGCAAAAAGAGACCAGCTGGAAGTAAAAGGCACCGAGTGCGCTCGGTAACTGTTCCGCGATCAATGCTTTGGCGCAGGCGCCGCTATTGCGCCTCGCAGGGTTGGCATAGAAAAAGTTAGGAGTAGGAATTTTCAATTTTAAACAAAACGATGGTAAATTTTGCATGCATGGTGACATTTATAAGTCGTTTTATGCTAATCAGTCTGTTTAATTTCTGTAAATTAGAGATACACAGAATTGTACTTTATTTAAATTAATCGAATAGGAAATCTATCCTACCAATAAAAAAAGATCGTATTAAAGTTAAATAAACAATCTGTAGTATAAATTCGAGATATTTGCGGATTTGGAATAAATATGTCAATCATAAATTCCCTCCAAGTTCTTTCTACACTGCTAAAGATCTCCGTTAGTATTTCAATAATTTTAGACCATAAAATTCATTAAATTTCATTAAGTTATCGTTCGTTGTCGTGAATGGTAGCATTGCGCTTTCCAAGAATTATTTATTTATTGAAAAATAATACTTTTTCATGAGTTATTGTACCGTAAAATAATTTTCAGCATTTCTAAAAACAAAAACGCTAAAACGAAATCGGTCATTCGTTAAGACAGACAAAGTGTTACCATAATCTCCTTTCTTGAAAATGAAAACATCCTAAGATGGATGTCAACATTCTAAGCATTTCTTCTCTTGCCACTCTATTTTCACCGTCATTTTTTTAACAGCACCCCGTTATAGCAAACCTGATTGGAAGAGCGCATTGGGTGACGGGAATAGGGATCACGTACAACCAGGAGATGTGGGAAGGGCGGTGGTGTGTAAGAGATGAATAGAAGATGATATAACCACGATTACAAAGAGTAGTGCGCGCACCTTTCGATGAATGGAATATGAATTAATGGGAGGGGATCGCGAGGAAAGAAAGATGAGCGAGTGGGCGACCCCACAAAAAACAGGGTGAGTTTTGCATTATCATTCCGTCGGGGGAGAGGAGGGGAAGAAGAGGGAGAGATAGGAGGGGGAGAGATGGGAGGGGGAAAGGAGGTGAGGAGAGAATTGGGCGATTTAGGGAGTGGGAAGAAGTGGCCCTGTCCTACCGCTGTAAGGTGGTCAGTCGAGTGGATCCTCTCATTCGGCAGCAGAGGGTATCGGAGGGAGTAGGGATTGAAATAGAGGAGGAGGATGGGACTCCCAATGCATCCTATCGCGGATGAGGGCGGGGGTAAAATATATTAAAATATGGGCGAAGGAGAGTATGGGGGTTGGTGACTATGGATACGGATCCTTTACCGCCGCCCTAACAAATGACAGTCGAACGATATGCACGCGATATTTCGCGTCGGCGAACAACAAAAGGTTAAGGGAGCGAAGAGAGTGGAAAGGAGAGATGGCGGACCGTGATATTGTGTGGGTTGGGTGGCGCGGCGTAAAAATCCCATTGAGCTTGTACCTGCGGGCGTATAAAAAATGTTTATCGCGAGAAATACAAAAAAAGGTTTCTTGGCGTTTCAAAAGCCTTTTTCTAGGCGCGTGGGAAGGAGAGCGCTCCTACTGACCGAGCGAGATGGGAGGAGGCCGTGATCCATGCTGCTGTTCCTTTTCACTTCGATGACCATTTCCTCGGAAATTGTTTATAAAAACGCTCTCAGGTTGCTCGGATAGCAAAAGTAACCCCTTAACCATCCTTAGCTCTGTAGAGAAAGTGTGGAGCACCCTTGATTTCTTACCTTCTGTAGAAACATAGGTGGGTATAAAAAATGTTCATATATAAATAAAAAATACATAAGTAATTGAAAAAAATAAGCAGTATATTTCAACAGAATTGTGGTTGATTCGATTTGCAAGTACGTCACTTAATATAAAATTTATTATTGAATGTGCAGTTACAATAACTAAGCTGCGTTTGTAAATAGTGTCAGCTATACGTGTACGTATACATATATTATATACGTGTATACGTATATATACGTGTATTAAGACCAATGAGAATATTTAATCCATAATTTTAACAAATAAAAATATTAAAGACAATAGGCGATAAAAGAAGAAATTCAATGGATATAGGAGTATCATCGCAATCAATGAATCGCAGCAAGAAATTAGAACTGCGATAACAGAATTAGGAAAAGAATAACGAAAGAAATAGATATCTAATACCAACAAATCAAAAAAATGTAAGGAAACAATTGGCAAAATGGATAATCATTCGTCTTCCGTAAGTTTAAAACATGGAAGCAAAGAAAATATAACATTAAACATTTAACAAGTAAGGAAAGAACTAATGAATAAAAGATTAAGGGCGGGTTTTTTTATTGCTCTACACCCCTTAGGACAGGGATGACAAATGCATGGCACGCGTGCCAAAAGTGGCACGTATGCGATTTTACATGGCACGCGTTATGCTTGTACTTTCTGTATAAAATGTGAAGTTTCTTAGAGGAGTAAACGTGTGGCACACGATAAAATGTTTCGATGGTTCACAGTACTTTATTGGCACGCGACTCAAAAATCATTTTCCATCCCTGTCTTATTGTTAGTCTGTCCCTGGAGTCTCCAGATGTCAACCGCGGAAAGAAAGTATGGCCATGAACACTCTAAAAATTTGGTTTCTATAACATGAAAGGTGCAGAAGTAGTCCACCAGACACGGAAGTGTGACGGACGAATTGACAGACAAAATTATTACATTAGCGGATTTGAAAGAAACGCTAAAAAACTGTGTAATGTGAAAGTGAATAAGAAAAGATAATGAACGGATAAAATAAAAATTTCCATAGTAATACGTACAACTGATGAAAAGAGAAAGGCTGCTATGTATGGACAAAGATTCGTCTCAGGAGATGATTAGCCATGCTCGCCTTATGCTTGAAGTCAAATTGCTTTGCAGCTGAAATTTGAACATGAGTTTCTCATACTTTTTCTGGCAATTGTAGGAACATAATGTGTCAGAGGTCAATCTACTCAATGACTTTGAAAGGAAAGACAGCAAAAAAAGGGAAGAAGGTTGCGGGAGGACACGGCGATGTAAAGAACTCGGTTTAAGTAATTATCTCGCAGCTGCCTGCGAACTCAGTGCTATTTAATTAAATTAAACGAAAATTACCTACGCGAAAACAAGCGGGATGGTACGAAAGACAACCCGCTGTCTTCGTCCATTTCAAATAGGCAAATTCCGCAGTAATCATAGATTACATCTCCACCACTATCTTTTAGTAAGTTTGTCTGTCTGTTCCTCTATGTACACGCACATTTCTCAACCGATTTCGACCAAATTTGGCGTGATTGTAGAGGGCACTAAGGGGAAGGTTAACACGGGGTTTTGGTGTCCGTCTCTCTGCTTGATTCAAATTGTGGCCCATTTAAACATTAAACTACACATATTTTCCCGAGTCCTACTATTGCAATATAATGTCAATATAATTTCAATATATTGATTTGGATAAAATTTCATACGATTGTGGAGGGCTCCCAGGAATAATTCATATGTGGTTTTTTTTTTCTCTGCGCGTTTTATTCAAAACGGTGGCCGAATGAATTCTTAAATAATATGTATAATCTAGAATTCCGATCGGATTTGAACCAAATTTCCCCGGGCAATGCCGGGTATTTCTGATAGTATACAATACTTATAATGAAATCATCATACAGAAGCTTTCTTCCAATTATAAGTTCATTAGTTCGATAGTAGTATGTACACCTGTGCTCATCGGCGCTAATATCACTTTGATTTACGTGGGTTAATATTTTACCAGTTGATTTTTATATTATTATTATTCACTTCACATGTACGTTTACGGTGGAAAAAATATATATGTGCACGCATCTTGGCTTTAAATATAACATATTTTTCATCAACACTTTTATGTAGTCCACTCTCCGAATCTGATATAGATTTTGTCATTCCTACATAATTTTCTATGGATGTCACCGGTTAAAACTTTTACTGTTATACCTCACTTAAACCATTTAGTCCAGTGGTGCTCAACCTTTTCTACATGGCGTGTCGCATCGGTGGTCGCAATTCCTTCGGCGAGCCGCGTTGGAAGCTGTCAATTCTTCGGCGGACCGGATTGGAGTTGAAATTCGAAGTCACCTATATATCCTGAGAAGCCATAAAAGGGAAAAATCAAGTCTAAACAAGGTTTTTACAGTTAACACTTCAATATTAAAAGTTTTATTATCAAAATTTTCATAAAATATATGAATTTGTGTGATAACTTCGGATTGCTTTTTCGTCATAGCTTCTTCGGCTCTAGGTTGGGCGCCCCTGGTTTAGTCTAATACATGATCTCGATCTATTAGCTCGATCTAAAATTCTAAGTAAAATAAAACGGTAGTGAATAGCGTTCTTTCCAATCGGATCGATTCGGGGAGCTCTCCTTTTCAAACTCACTCGTTGCGACGGAGCTAAACTCAGCTCGCCACTCGTCATTTCCCTTTCGTAATACTACATCTACGACACCGTTCATCTCTTTCGGCCGAGGGAGTTCCCCTTGAAAACCATTTTTCCTCTACCACTCTCAGCATCTTCCGCTATCATCTTTATCCGTTGGGAGGAAGAGGGCGAGCTTTTCCTTTTTTCACTATATTTTTCTCTTTATCACACACCGGATGCTAGTATTCCTACATCTTCCCACAGTTCCTCGCGGCAACAATACTCTACACACACACAAGCAGGCACCGACTCTCTTTTCACAGTGCCTCTTCTTCCTCCCACGCATCCAAACCCTGTGTCCGAAACCCTTTTCCCCCTTGAACCCTCTCGCCGCTTCCCTCCACAAGACGATTCTTTATATTCCTCCTTCCCATGCAAATGAGTAGGCCTTTTTTTTTCGAGGGGCCTGTAGTATCCTACAGTGCCATCTCTACTCCGGTTGATTCCTCATGGTCTCCGGAGTGGGAGGCGTGGGGGAGCGGAACGGGATTGCGGTGTAAGGGAAAGAGAAGGGGAGAGTGGGCGGATGGAAGGGAAGGAGTGGCGGTCGTGCATGGGTGCTCCCGGATGCGCGCGGTCCAAATATTGACCGGGCTTGAATGGTCGGATCGCTATGAGGAAGGAGTTGGAGGAGGAGGAAGGGGAGACATATATCCACGACAAACAGAATCTAGAAAGGATTGAGAGGGTGGATGGGTGGCGGACGGAGGGTGGGATTGGGGAGGGGGTGAGTGAGATTCGTTCGTTCATTCATTGTTGCGCCGAGAGATCCGGCCGACCGCTGCTCCTCTCTCTCTCTCTCTTCTTCTCATATCCTTCCTTCTTCCAATCTTCTCTCTCCTCACTCCTCTCCAACCCACTCAAAAACCCTCTCAAACGCTCGCCGACTTCGCATGAGAAAAATGCTCGCGACAATTTTTAAGGCTGCGACGGAGTTAATTCTGTTAACACTAGCGACCTATGGGCACCATGTGCCCAGTTTTATAATACACTCTCAATCTAACGTTTACACAAAATAAAAATCAGATTAAAAATAGTTAAATAAATATTTAATTTTAAAAAATCATGAAATTATATCTGTAATAACAACGTTTTTCATTTTGTCTTCTTTGCTGGACTGTATTCTTAGGCGATCCAGTCGTCGTAGGTACTCATGATAAACCGACGTAAAGTTGCCCATGGGCAAATATTTGATTTTTGAGCAACAGTCCTACATAGTCAAAGGTTTGCCCCTGACTCTTATTTATTGTCATTGCAAACGACAGTGTTATAGGAAATTGTCTTCGTTTCATTTCGAATGCTAATTCGCATTCTGTCATTGTAACGTCAATTTTTGGTAGCAACACTGAATTTCCTTTGTTACTACCAGTCGAAATTTTACATTCAGTTGTGTTTTTTCCCAAGTTTTTCACTATTAGGCGGGTT
This sequence comes from Uropetala carovei, assembly GCA_036926305.1. Classification (NCBI taxonomy): domain Eukaryota; kingdom Metazoa; phylum Arthropoda; class Insecta; order Odonata; family Petaluridae; genus Uropetala; species Uropetala carovei. The sequence goes on along the minus strand of JAXCHB010000054.1, from coordinate 9,436,587 downwards.
CCAATACAAAGTCCTCTTTTTACATTGATATTTCTTAGTAGCATTACCATAGCTCCAACTCTTAATCTTAATTTATGCGGTGGCATCCTTGTGGTGTGAGTGAATTTAAAAACTCAACCGGAAAATTTGCCTTTTCTTCTTCATTACAATTAACTAACTCGTCCGCACTTGTATATACTACTTCGCTTTCATCCACATCAACTTTGATATTATAAATTGAATTGCAATTGTTTTAATGAGATTATTAGATCACAGACTTTATCAATCACATTACTAAATTAACATGTATAAGACAGAATAGCATTCGTTGCGGGCCTTACTCAGCTTGACTCACAATCAGCTAAATTAACTTTTGTTTATTTACTACGTAGTAATTGCAAAATTAATCTTTGTTTATTTACTGCTTGTAGATAGCAACGTAATAATGCTAACATACATACATAGTATAAAAATATATTCATATATCATAAGTACTATATATAATATATGTCCTTTTTGGGCTAATCAAAGTGTGTTTGGACAGAATGGTTTATTACAGCCCATTTGCTCTCGTTTGATGTCCGATATGATTGAAGAAACATAAAAGATCCAAAGTGATACCCTATAGAAATTTAAGTTGATATTTGCGCAGGAAATTTAATTTGCTGATAGTATTGCTTAATTTTGTAGCATTCCAAATATATGGTTAATGACGGAGTTAAATGAAATTTTTAAATTGAGAAATTCTCCAAGCAAATTTATATTAGGGCTTCCGAGTTATTAGTTTTAAATTTTGTATGCATTCGATTTATGATTTCCGACCGTTTACAGTAAATAAGCATGGAAATGTAAATAAATAAGCATTCACAGCTACAAACAATGAAGCAATGATATATAAAGTGTTACCTAATATAGTCCTTTCTCAAAATAATCTTTGCTTATAATTTAAGAACTAAGTATAAGAGATTGAGCGAGTAGCTTTGCGTGAAATACGGTGAATGCTTCGACTTTACTCTAAAAGTAATGTAATTTGCATGCATAGCCAAAATGTTTTTGTTAAAATTTTTTATTTCCAATGTAATAATGCAAGATTTTACTACACCTGTAGTGAGATTTTTGCAACGCAAAGTTCTAAATTAGAATACATTTTTATGCTATAATATTTTTCTAAAGTCAATTCCCAATGAACGTTCTTTCTCGTCACTAAAATCACGCAGCGAAAGGCCGGACGTGACTTAGCATTTGAAAGGAATTCTGCCTTAATTGAGGAAGTTTTGGTGTATGAATTACTTTCGAATGTTTGCGTTACAATGGAACTGATATCCCTCTTAATGGAGATATTGAATCATGCTGCTAAACTAAAAACAGCGAGAGTTAATTATACGCAAGGAGATTTCAGTACATTAGTAAACATTTTTTCAGGCAATACCAACAAAGGTAATTTAAAAATTAAGTTTCGAAACTTCTTCGCTATGATTTATTTAACTTATGATTAATATAAGATTCATGGTTTCCCCACTTAGCGTAATATATTTGTAAATGAATTATATCCGTAGAATGAATGACTTGGATATGTTATAGAGGTCTACTTTAAATGAAATTCGTTTAAGTAAAAATAAAAAATATCACCTTATGTGATGATGTAAAATTGTAAGAAGATAGATTATATTTAGAAGGAATGTATGCTATTAGGGTGTGAACAGAACTTAGAAATCTTACATTTATTTACAACTAGCAGGAGAGCCCGTTGAATTTCAACGGATTTAGTGAATCTAAAACTTCGACCGTGTAACATGTAAGCATCGCATGAATAAGATAGTACACAGTTATACCCGTCGAATAAAGCAAATATGAAGAAACCCGCTCCGCATTTTCCTATTTAGATGAATGAAGGAAGAAAATCTTAGGAAAATAATGAATAAAATCCCTCCTCCTCCCTTCCACCCTCTCCTTCCCTTCTCCCCATCCCTCCCCTCTCTCCCTTTCCTATCTCCCTCTCCCTCCATCTCCCACCCTCCCCCTCCCTCTCTCCACCCCTTCCCTCTAATTCCCTCTCTCCATCTCCCCCCTCCGTTACCATCCATCTCTCTCCCTCCCTATCCCGTATTAAAAGCATTCAAAGTGAACAAACTTACAAACATTCTCCTTTATATGTTAGATTAGAAGATAATTCAATTAAAAACAACAACTATTTCCATGAAATAAACAACAATTTAAACAACAATTCAACAACAATTTTTACGTATGATATGGAATGTCAGTAAATTTCTATACTTCAATAATGCCATAAATGCGAAAATTATGTTTTACATAAATAACTGATGAAAAATTTATAGTACATATTTTTAAACCTATTTCAATTCGTTGTTGAGATATACTCAAAAAACAAAAATTTGAACCGGCCATTACATGAAGACCTTTCGACCCAGTGGAATGATTTAGTCCATTTTCAGCTAGAAAATGTATATCATCAAAACATTGATATTGGTGTAGGATTCATCAAAATCGGTCCAATAGTTTCTGAGATATCCTCAATAAACTGAAATTTTGACCGACCGATCCGTGACCTCCGGAGTCACGATCCCGTGGGCCGATTTGATTTATATTCGGCACTGCATCTCCAATGATCACCCTGAAGCTGTTCGAGCTCCTAACTTTATTCTCTGATGAGCTATGGCTGCCACAGACAGATAGACAGACAGACAGACAGATAGACATCCTCTTTTATTTATTAGATGCAAGTAACGATAAAGACAATGTCGTGCTGTAGTCATTTCTGTAAAATTGAAGCGACAAAAACCCCTTTTTGGCAATCTAACATTTGTTATGAATCACCAATGAAAAGCATGGGCATTCAAAGATAAAAATATTTTGAAAAAGTATGAGTAGTCTATAACAACTTTTTCCAGTCAAAATAAAAAATACAAGTAGAACTTATGCTTCCGGTGAAACTTCCCTCACAGATTCTCGATTATTTTTAAGTTCATCATTCAGTATTCTTACAACAATTTTTTAATAAAGAAAGTCTTGGGCATTTGCCCTTCGTCGTTTTTAATTTACCTCTCGTCGGCAATTGCTCCTGAAAAAAACCATTTGAATTCAACACACACTTCGCTCACAATGGAAATGCTTTTGATGTTAAACTCTCTGCGCTCCATCTCTCTCGATTCGAAATATTATTTACTCATAATTATTTATTTCTTCCATATAGCACGCAGGACGAGGCATTATAATCCGCTCGTGAAAGGGTTCAGGGACACGTGAAGTCAGCGTCTTCTTAATTTCGAGTGACATGCGGTATCCGCTAAAAGGGTTAAACCCCTTTTTTGTTTGGACGCCTATTCATTGCATGCTCACATCGGCGTGTTAGGAACTCTAGGCAAATATGCCGTACGGTACAACCTCCGACTTGGATCTCGGTCTCTACCAAATCCCCCTGGCCTTATATCCCGTTATAGATAACCGCTTTGGATAAAGATTCCCGCTCGCTTTGTGTTTCTCTTCTACCCTCGACATCCCCTCTACCCTGAGCGCTCTGCTTTATGGTTATATAATTATTTCATATTACCTGCTCATCCCTTATCCATCCTCTGCCTTATCTGCTCCCCGCTGCACGTATGGCTCCATTTTTTCTTTCATTATCTGCATCAAATTTCCTTCGCTATCTCTTCGGTATCATCAAAGCGGGGACCTAACGGCAAGTCTGGCCCTCGAATGAAAAGCGGAATATTTAACAACTCGATTTGAATATGTCAAATATTGAACGGTTTTCTTAGTTTCGTCTCAGATTTGAATGAGAAACGGCGCTAAAATGACGATCTAAAATCTATTAGCTCATGAACTATTCAAAAGTATAATATTATAAGGTTTTACTTTCCAAAAATTCTTTACCATATACGGTACTTAAACATAAGTGGAGCTTAAAACACAATGAAGATGGCAATAATTCCAATTATTCTGAAAAATCAATAATAAGCGATTAATTTTGTTAGGGTAAGAGGTATACCCATTTCTATAATATTTAGAAGATCCAATAATCTTAGATATAGAACTACGGATATAACTGTAAGTTATTGCTTATTATTCACATGATATAAATATCCGTTTTTCAGAACATCATTTGAAATTAAATATTTCTGGCTTTTAAAGTGTTAATGTGCTTAGAAAATTACAGTTCAATACAACGATTTCTCATATATATATATACACACACACACACACTCACACACACACTAGCAGAACTGCCCGTTGAGTTTCAACGGATTTAGTGAATCTAAAACTTCGACCGCGTAACATGTAAACATCGTAAGAATAAGGTAGTACACAGTTTTAACCGTCGAATAAAGCAAAAATTAAGAAAACCTGTTCGCAATTACCTATTTAGATGAATGAAAGAAGAAAATCTTGCACTCTGAAAAATCGAAAATTATGTGTAAACTTATGGGAAAATAATTATTGAATTAAGCATCCCCTACCCAATATTTTTTATCGCCATATACCCTATGTTATCCGCAGGGTAAAATTATTTACCTATGTGATGTTTTGTGACGATATCTTCAAAGGTTTGAAAATCACAATTTGTGGAAAACCTACGTCTAATTATTTAAGTTACTTATATACGTAGTTTTAAAAACAGTTTGTTTTGGAGAACTCAATGCCACACTTTGTGTTTCTTTCTTCGCTACTTTCGTTTATATTAGGTATATATTATTTCTTTTAGTTAATATTACGTATTGTTTATAACGGTTGTCACGTAAATTGTTAATCCAGCAATACGTTCATTCCTGTGTTATTTAAATGGAAAAATTAAAAGAGAAAAACATTCTTTATATAAAAAATATAGTTCAAATCACTTATAAAACCCTCCCATTTTGCTTAACTTTTTATTGCGGTTGAAATAGCATCTTCTTGCTTCTACGTTTTGTAGTTATTGCGCTATAATTGAAAAATAGGTAAAAGATGAAGTGTATGTACAGTTATCTGTCATAAGAAGTCACCTGAAATAATTCTGAAACGTGTTTTTGTAGGTGTGTGGGTTACGAGTGGAGATAAGGTGGCATAAACCAAATAAAGGGGGATTCTGATTTGTGCAATATTATAAACTATACAATATTATTGTATAAAAATATAGTTTTACAATAGTGTGCTACATTTTGCGACTTTTATACTTTGCTTAATTTGGATAAGTAAAATTTTAAATTAAATCTTACCTTCATATATTTTATCCTAAAATTTTCATGTCACAGAGCGCCTTTCTGAAAATAAGTACTCCAACGTTTAAGCAGAAATTCAAATACAAGAGAAGAGTCATATCGCGACCTTCCAGCTGCCAAAAATCTAAGCGAAGCATCCTTCAGGATAAATCGAAGCTCTCATAATTGTGTTTTGCTTCGTTTTACTTTACTTAAAAAATGTTCGAAAATATCTTCGGAAGTTGTCAGGATTTTCCTCATTCTTAGTTCTCGAAGAAGCTGAATATCATTATATTTATCTTTCTCTAATTGTCATTTCTTAATTCATACTGACAAGCGGTATTGGATAAAACAAAAAAGGTCATAGTTAATGAAATTACTCGTAATTTATGAAATAATCGAAACTTGAGGGATATCGTCTTCAAAATATTTTTTTTAATGTTCTACAGATCAACACTGATAGTCAATGTTTACTATGAAATTGCCTTTGTCAAGATGCATTTTATACGTTCTTTGTCGGTCCGTTCGTTCATATGTTTCATTTCTTAAAATACCTGCTGATTGTAGTACCTTATTATGTAGAAGATCTTCCTTTGAAGTTGTAGATTTTGTCTCATTTTGGTTTATACTGGCAGTTTAGAACATCGTATTTTTCCAACGAAACCGTTGCTAAGGAGCTATTTCAATTAGTAGCCCTTATTAAGGGGAGAATTTTAGATTTTAATCATAAATTATGACAATTATTAGATAACCGTTGACATAGAAATTTATTTAGTTCCCATAATCATCAATTCATTGAGTTTCCAATCCATAAAGATAGCATTTAGAGATTCCCTGACTGCCATGGATTATGGTTTTCCGCACTTATTATACTTTCATAACAATCTATGTTAAATTCTGTCATAATTAGCTATTATTATTCTCGAAACCCCATTTAGTTTTAAAGTAATTATTCCTTTAATGACCGAAACTTGAATGAAATATTATGTGAATATTAAAATAGGTCATATAGAGTTACTAAATTGCTAACCCTTCATCTCTTATTTATAAACTTGTTTTTAAATTTATCTTAACCGTGCTCATGTTTAACAGGATCCTTACAATGATAAACATTATGTATTTTACCATTTTAAATGGCTCTGGTTTATGTGATAACAAGCGATATCGAATAGAGAAATGTTGCATTTTTCACTAAAATTATTCAAACTAATGCCAGACGAATGTTTCCTACAACTAGGTGATAGTTGCACTAATATCTCCTATGCATGATCTTAGCCGACATTGATATCCATGTTCCTAAAATTGCCATATCATATCATCGAACTCTCCAGAAAACCGGGTCGTATAATTTTTTCATTGTAATAAAGTGGCTGAATATGATAATGCTAGAAAGAAATGGCCAGAATAAAGAAGGCTGAGTAAAGAGCAAATAAATACTGTAGACTCGGAAAAGTTGTGAGAGAAGAGAGAGAGAGAGAGAAGTGAGAGAAAATAGGAGGAAGGGAGGTAGAGAGGAGTTTGGTGGGAAAGAGAACGAGCGTGTATCACGAGGAAGGCACTCAATAGGTTCATCTGGGCGTGGTAGGTCGCAGGAAGGGTTTTTATCGGTGGGTTGCCCTGGTGATGAGTTCTGGGTGGGGGCGGTGGGAGGGGAGTGAGAGTGGCGGCAAGAAAGGGAGATAGCGAAGAGAGAGAGAGAGAGAGGAGGAGAAACCGTTCACCCGTGCACCCATACGAGGTGAAGGGAGAAATGAAGATGGATTTATGTGAGGGAGAGAACGTCAATCATCTGAGTAACTAGGCAGCGGGTTTGACGGGAACGATGTCGGTGTTGTGGGCCAACACTTAAGTGACCATTAAGATAGAACGCACGCTTTCATTACGTGGAGATCATTCTTTAAGGACGGCTTTTTTGAACAACGGAGATTCGAAATCCCTTCCAACGATCCAGTGTGTTAAAAATGATGAAACTATTAAACCGAGTGTAATTTATGTCGGATGGCCAGGTGGAAATCATCATGTGTTCGTACAATTGACCTATTTGGCCATTGTTCTTCGTGAGTACCCAATGGAGAATTCGCGATGAGAAGAAAAACAAGTGATTTCAACTTGAACGAATGGCCTGTTATGTATGGACGATTTTGTGGCACGTCACAGCTGTAAGATCCGTTATTAAATCGTTCTATTCGTCCTTCATCTATGGCCGTTTCAACTGCAAAGCAATATATTTTGCGGTTAGAATTGTAATTTACGGACTCTGAAGGTTGCTATTGGGAAGGATAAAATTCTACTTATATTGTATGAAAACTCCATCATTGTATGATACTGTCGTATTGCATATATTTTGCCACGAACCGGTGCTAAAAAGTGCAATGATTTTTAAACTTTCACGTGCCTTCATACAAACAAGTTAGGAAAGTGTACAACGAATCACAAATGGGCGCGTTTCGTGCAATGGAGTATTAGAAAGAAATTATATACCTGTACGTAAGGGAAATAGCGTTTTAAAGTTCTTTTCTTCATCATAAATAATCCATTTTCTTCCTATTTAATAATATTACATGCACATGAAGGGAAATTAAACGTTTGTTTGGGAGATTGTTTATGTTAGCAACAATGAAGTAACCATGCAAGAAATTTTCAAAGTTCAACTCGATATAAGACTTTCTTGTTTGATTTTCTCGATAACAGCTACTCCTACGATAAAAATATATAGGAAAGGAAATACTCTTTTTTACCAGTTCTTCAACTTTTATTTGAAAAATATTTTGATATGAGCAGTACTTTACGAGATATGACGAAAATTTAATTTTTTGTCACCAGTAAAGTGGTACCCCTGATTGGCGTACGTGATTCATTTATGCGATTTTCTTATTATATTTGATTGAAAGTCCTTAATATCAAATTTCATAAAAATCCGTTGGGTAGAAGCCGAGAACGAACATGCGGACGGACAGACCGACGATAGTAGGCGCTCACGCTGCAAGCCACCCGGCAATGCGGCAACTCACCCTGTCTGCTAACTTCTTTTCTTTCACAGTAAATGCCATCTAAATAATTTTTTAAAATTAGTTTTCTAGTCGAAATATGTAGTTCAAGGACCACTCTTATATATATACATATAGGTTTTTTAGGCCTTTAAATTTATGTCGATTTATAACGGATTTTCGAAAAGTGCGGTGCGTCACCCGGTTTTGCCTTATGGTTTCCCCATTGTCCCAGTACTGTCAATGTGTTATCATGGCTTGTTATAGACTAGGGGTAGCCAAACCTACTTGCCTTCGGAGCCGCATAGGATAATCTTCGAAAGTTAGAGAGCCGCATTACACATTCTGTGCGCATAAATTTCTGGACAGTAAATAACCTGTATCCGAAGCAATTCAGATATATGTACAGATTACAAGTCCCTTTGGCATCCCCAAAACGTTTCAAGTCGCACTACGTCACTGTATTATGCGAAGAAAAACGTTGAATGTAAATTTAAAAGAGCCGCATGTAGCTCGCGAGCCGCGGTTTAGCCATCCCTGTTATCGCCCTCATCAAATCTCTAGTACTGGCGCTGATTGTCCTGGACTAGCAACTATTATCTGTTCATTTTATCTTTGCGACTGAGGTTTCGTACGGGTCCGTACCCGCTCGGTTCTTTTCGCCACTAGGAGGTGGGGTTTCACAGCTAAGGGTTTGGGGAGATGTCTCCTCGCCGGAGAACACGCTAGGCGTTGCCACATCGACTGAAACATAATTCCTGCTACGAGTCCGAAGTTCAGCTCTCCCGCGAGAAAGGGCGACTTAATTGCTTGGGCGCTACTTCTATAGTGAAATACACGATTGCTTTTAAGACCTTTTATTTTGGCGTCATACGTTTAAAGCTCCTCGACTCGCGATGAAATAAAAATTATAATTTCTTGATTTTGGTTATATTTTAAGAAAATCTCGACTCATCACCCCGAACTAATAACAAAATCATCCAATGTCCTAATTAAACAATGTAATTTCGTCAATATCGCAAAAACACGAAATACGTAAGCAAAGCTTGCCCTTTCGTTAAATTTTCTCTACACACCGGTTGAGAATCATTGATGAAACCTCTCCGGAATATGAAATCATTCAGGACAGCCCATATTAAATTCTATGAAATGTTTACTTAATTTGGAAATAAAAATTTCTTTTAAGGTTGGGTTGGGTTGTTTTTTTTTAATAGCTAACCTCCATAACTGGAGCTTACTCCCCTATTCACAACTTGGAAACTTATCTGGTAGCATTCAGTTATTTCCCTGGAGAAATTTAGCTTGGGGCAAATACCTCAACGCATTATCTTAGTACTTGGTTATTGATTTATCTGCAAAAAATCTTCGTGTAATGTGAGAAGCTAATGAATAAAGGTACCGAGTCTAATTTGGACACCTTTGATCCATCTTATTTCCATCTGACACTCGCATATTCTATGCTTTTGTTAAAATTATCTGCGATCTTGGGAGGCAAGTGCCCATTTACCACCCCTGCCCTCCCTGCTGCGCCACTGACCCCGGGAATTTACCGAAAATGTTTTCCTAAATCCAAAATTTAATTCACAAATATCAAGTTTGCTTCTTTTTAATTAAGCCAGCACTTTACATTCGCATCTAATTAAATTTTAAAAGCGTCTTGTCGGGTTGAGAAAAATAAAGTGAATTGGTTCATCGATAAAATAATGAGCTATACAAATTTGCTGTATCTCCCTCCCCTTTTTCTCCCCACCTCCATCCCTTCCTGTCTCCTCAACAAATACCAAGCGGCAAACGCAATTCCGCAGTCCCATAACTTTCCCTTCAAAATCCGACAATCCCTCCTCTCCTTCCTCTCTCTCTCTCCCTCCGACCCTTTCTCTCTCGCTTCCCCTCTTCTCCACTCCTTTTCCCTCTCTCCAACTCATCTCCTCGCCAATGTAACAAATCCGAGAGAAGAGGGAGGGAGCGTGCGCGCATGTATCTCTTTCCCGTCGAACGGCACCCAACCCCGTTCCGATCGCACCCGCTACTTCTTGCCACTCTGGGATTGGGCGGCGGATTCCCGCATACAAGTAGCGAGCCAATGGGGAAGAGAGATGAGACGGGGACAATGGAGGAAAGGGGGGCGACACCACCCCGCGAACGAGTAACATTGTAGCGAGGCAAGGAAAGAGGAGGGATTAGGGGGGCGGTACCGTGTGGGGAAAGGAAGGGGGGAGGGTGACACATCTCTGAGTGGAAGGGATGGTTGGCGCGGTTTCACACTCGCTCCTTGCTTCCAAACCACGGTTCCTTTGCTCCGCAGTGGGAGGAGGGAGTGGAGGGGGGAGAGAGGGGGTGAGCTTGCGATGACATGTTGGGTAAACGTTGTTTTATGAGCGGTACGATATTGTGCCCAAGAGGTAGGTTTTTTTACATCGGATCGCTTGGGGCGACGTGTTTAGATTTATAAGACAAGGGTTGTTATTGAAATATGTGTTTTTTCTTGCCTGTTTTATTATTTCATCCCCTCGCGTATGATGAAAAATGATATAATCTCCTGGAAAAAATGAATCTCACGTTCGAGTATTTGGCTATCTATAAAAATCAACTCTGATCGTTCCTCTGTGGTTTGAAGAACTAGAAATAAAAAGTATAGGTTGAATAAATGTCAATATTAAACCGTGAAAAATGTATCCGCAAAAGTCTACGTGCCATGTGCTTGTTTACATGAATATTAGCTGTATTTTTAACGTTTGGCAAATACCAATTACTCCAAAAATCGTCATTTTTAATGTACAAAATTTATAGTGCTGATACTTATCGAAAGAAATTCTAATTATGTGTTTGAGGAAGCAACAAACCCGCATGAACTCCAATATTAGGCATAATGGGATTTTAAACTCAAGCATAAGATGTGATAATTAGGCCGTATTTTAATTACACATTGAGCGAAGAGATTCACTTTTCATCTTAATCATTTTGAGTATGTTCTTTCATAAATTTATTAACTTATTTATATCACACCCTTTCCTACCTGGACCTGTGTAACTTTCTATGTCTACTTTTTAAAGTTTTTCTCATCGTTTATCCTCCTTAATTTTGAGTCTTAAACTCGCTTTCTCTCCTTCCTTATTCTCACTTACTTACCCCTTCGCAATTGCATCACTGTCTTTACTTTTATTTCTACCTCCTCCTTCCCACACCTCTTCCCATCCTTCTCTCTTTCTCCTCCAGTCCTATTCGTCTCTCTCTCTCTCCTTCCACCCCTCCTCCCTTCTCCAATCCCCCTCTCACCCTCTCCACCTCCCACGCACTGCGCCTTGGCTCCGACCTTCGTCCAACACTCGCACTTCACGTCAGTCACAAACGCGACGTATTTCATCCCAACCCAACACAACACACGTCCCCTTCCCACTCCTCCGTCCGCCGCTTCGCTCCCCCTTTCCCTCCCCCCTCCTCCTCCCCCCTCTCTCTCTCCCTTACTAGTGCCTCTGTCTGTTCCGTAGGCAGCGCACAATAGCAGGCGAGTCTTTATATATTTATTTATAAAATGGGTTCGGTAGGACGAAGAGAGAGAGAGAAAGAGAAAAAATTAAAAGGAAGAGGTTATCTTCCCCTCCCTCCCTCTCCATCTTTCTACCTTCTCCCTTCACTTTTTTTATGCCTACCCCTATCCCAGGCCGTTCTCCCTTTATCCCCCCCCCCCCTATCTCCCTTTTCCTTCCTCTCTCTCTCTCTCACACACACACACTCGCAGACAGACAGAGAGAGAGAGTATAGTCAGTTTGAAATAAAATGAGTTTCTGGGGTTGCTAGGGAGGTGGACATACAATTAAGCTGAATGGGAGGACTACAATGGACCTCTCTCTCTCTCTCTCCCTCGCTTCTCGATGTAGGAGAGAGGAGTTTGGGTGGGGAGGGAGGGTGGGTTGCAGGTATAAAGGGAGTGAGGGGTATGAGATATTGGCCATAGGTAAGGGACTGCCAGAACGAGTGAGAAGGAGAGAGGGGAGGGGGGTGGTTAGGGAGAAGGGGTTGGGAGTGTGGGATTCACCAACTAGGAATGGGTTCTGTAACCGGAAAGAGGCCCGGGAGGATTTGTTCGTAGTGGCTCTCCTAGGGAATGAGAGAGAGAGATGCTCGGGTTGGGTAGAGAAGAGAATACTGTGCAATATGCCGCGTGCGTTCGAGGGGAACTTGCGAACTCGGTCAGGGGGAGGTGGGAAGGGGTCGAGGAGGATTTGGCACCGAATGTGCAGCGGGGAGGGAGGGAGATGCTCGCAAAGGCGACTTGTACACTGTGACACTTAGGTGTTCATCTTGTGATCTCTTTTTGGTGGTTATTGCTGTTGTGAATCTCTCGGCAATAGGGAAGGGTCGCTCATTGTTGCGAATCGGATGAGATTAGCGGTTTAAACTGCGGAGTAGTGACAGAAAGGAAGATCTTTGTGACGAAAGGGAAGCGTCAGAGTAGAGAATCTCTTTGAATCATGTGGGTGTTTTTTTCGAGTCCCTCATCCCTAGTTTGGACTTATTATTTAGAAAGCTGAGAAAGGGGAGGGGGGGGGGGGGGCTATGGGCTCTGGTCCAGGGCATCTACTAAGTATGGAATCCGTTTGAATATAAATAACACGTTTTTTTATTCGTCAATTAAATTTTTGTTATAATTATTTTATTATGTATCAGCACGAAATTTTTTTTGTTTATTTATATTGATTCTAAATTGTATTTTGCTTTGTTGTCGGTAGTTACTAACATAGCGGTTCGATATTTAGATCTTTAAATGAGGCTCCACATTCATAAGTTCCAGGGGCCACATGATACTTTAAGACGGCTGAGAGCTGATTAATTTCACGCCTACGATTTTTAACTAACCATTTACTCTTATTATTTTATCGTGTTCCTTAAAGTCTCTAACGACAACTCCATGTTATCCCGATATATATTTTATAGTTCCATAAGCAATACAAATATCCTTCAGAAACTGTTATAATAGGATAATAAATACTTATCAAGGCAAAGTTGGCAACATTACTATATTTACAACTAATCAGAGGGTTAAAAATACTCCTCGTGTATTATTCATATGAGCTTTCAAAATCAATCTTCCTAACTTTGACGAAGAGGATGTTTTTCATATATTCAACACATATCGCTGCGAAAAATATAAGCCCGGATGCTAAAACAGCTCTTAGAGACTGGGCAGAAACACATTCTTAAATAAACACGGTTTCGAACGTCGTTGACATCCCGGGATCGGGTTTGTGATTTGCCTAACGTAAAACACGTAGACGATCCTACTGGAGAGGGCGAATGAGGATGGGGAGAATAGGTCGTTGAGTGGACACTGTTGATGCGTCAGCGGAGAGAGGCGTGCGGATGACAGCGCCGTGTGGCGACAATGGAAGCGTGGTGGCTGCGGAGAGAGATAACGATACGTGATCCGGAGCTTTGTTGCGTTGACGGGTGTTATGCGTGGTGCTTCGGAATATTTTTACGTGGAGAAACGGGAGTGGATTACGGAGGCGGGAAGAAGGTTTTTTTTCGTCTGTTAAAAAAAACACCCCTTTCTAAGAACGCGAACGTCTGAAGGGACTCGTAATCGAACCCTTCAAATGATTGCGATTGGATATTCGAGAAGTTCGTGCAGGAGAACGATTTCTTCTTCCTTTCCATCTTCTAAAAAAACTCCAAAAAACAGTTTTGGAGAAACCCTTTCCCTAAAAGCCCCACCTGCCGCCTGCTTAAAAAAATCTCTTTCGTCGAAGTACCTGAGTTTGATTATCAGCCGACCTCTCCTGGAAGCTATATCTGTATGGCGCCAGTATTTGGTTTCTCTGGGGGAGGTTGTCTTATTTTTCGGCATCTTAAGGAGTGTTTGGGGGAGATTACTCTTCTGTGAAAAAGGGAATTTATATATTTTTTTCTTCGGAGAATCTAAGGAGGAACATTTCATTCTATCACAACCTTTCTCTATAGCAAACAATATTTTATAAAAAATATTAAAAACATGAATCCATTATAGTTAACTGTTTCAGGCGTAACTTGATGGAATTTCTTCATATTGTCGAAATAAAAAAGACTTACTTGGTAATTCCACATAAAAATTTATTTTTATCTAGGCCGTATAAAAAATGTTTATGTGGAATTACCAAGTAAGTTTTTTTATTTCGGCAATATGAACCATTAGCTAGTTTTTCAATTTTTGCCTAAAAATGGGCATTTATTGAGTTATTGTAATATATTAGTGAGAGAATTTGTATTTATTTATATACTTAATCCTTATTCTTTGGTCTTAGTTACCAATTCCTTTCCCTACAAAGTACGTTACAATAAATCTATTAATTCACCGACATTTTGACTCTGTAAGAGAACGCTTCTGATGAGACTTGCAATTAATTTTTAGTTCGGTCCAAATTAAATTCCAGAGCTATATTAAACGCTCGTCTATCATCACCTTTTTTCTGCTTCACCTATTATATCCTCCGCCAGTTAATATCCTACCGTAATCCCCTTTTGAGCGGCACGATTGAAACCCAAAATCATCTCCGGAAGGTTTAACTCTCAATAAAGAAACTATTTATCCGTAGTTCTAACATTCGATCTAAATGAGTTTTTCCTCTGAAACCAACCACTACGCAACGTGGCAGCGGGTGAGGTAGGAGAAGGAGTCAGTTATTCTGCGGTTGGCTTGATCCCTAGAAGGGGAAGAGGAAGCAGAATAGGGGAAGAGAAGAGGCTTGGCTCCCGGTCTCTCGAGCAGCAAGAGGGGAGGGGGAGAGAGAGGGGAGGAAGTCCCGTGAGTGATCGGTTAACAATGTACTCGCTTCGCCCCAACAATGGCCCTCCTAATGGAGATATCCCGCCTGAAGAGACATTGAGTCTAGTTCTCTCATTTTTTTATTTTCGCCAGCCCCGATTGTGCTGCGACAAAAGGAAACGGATTCTTCACTTTAAACGATTCCGACCTATCAACAGTCCCCCTTCCCCTCCTCCTTCCTCCCTCCCCACCCCCCTCTCTCCCACCCATCCCTCTTAGCGGGACCAACCCCTTTGGCATA
The DNA here is from genome assembly GCA_036926305.1 of Uropetala carovei. Lineage (NCBI taxonomy): Eukaryota > Metazoa > Arthropoda > Insecta > Odonata > Petaluridae > Uropetala > Uropetala carovei. The sequence goes on along the minus strand of JAXCHB010000054.1, from coordinate 9,421,386 downwards.
CCTCGCCTTCCTCCCCTTACCTCTTCTCTCTCGCTCTCATCTCGTCGTCGATGAGAGAGAGAGAGAGGATGGAAAGAGAGGGAGGACCTCCCGCAGGGTCACTCTCCGTCGAATACACGAGTGTCCTTTTTTTTGTCCCCTCCGTGTAACACGCGGCTGTTCCCCAAAAACGATTGCAGGTCAAGCGGAAGGATATGCGCGTCATTCTCAAACCCCCTTTTCCCTCTCTTGCCCCTCCCTTCTCTTAAATTTGCATCTCTCTTCATCATCTGAGGGAGGAAGAAATAAGGTTCTAGGTAATACACATACTATATATACACCGCTTCCGAACGCTTTTTATGCGATCTACTTGTCCTTTCCGACTCTTGATCCGTTCCCATAGGAAACGCTGCTGGTCATCCGCTTGGCATCGGTCTCTCTCGCACCCCCATTGTTACCGTAGGGTCTCATTGTTTCCTCGTGTCGCCAAAGTGAGTTAAGTTTCGTGTCGTCTTTGTTCTTTCTTGTTCGTTTCATCGCATCTACTGTTTCCCTCAAATGAGGCAGAAAATGACAGAGGGATTAAATACCTTTTGTATTTGAAGGTCTCACGGTTTCTAGGGTGACGATGTTTCCACGCGAGGGTTTCTAAAGACTAATCGCTGTGGAAAGTCAAGATTGTCTCATTCTTTTTTTGTCATTGGAGTTATTTTGTCAACTTATTCGAGTGGGCGAAGTACGCATTCTGTTGACCTGTTACATTGTTTTCTGTCCAATGGTGGGGAGAGGAAAAGTCAAAGAGAAAAGTGTTGAAATGAACGAAGTTTAATGTTAGGAAAGGTAGAAAGGTACTTTTATATTTAAATGGATCTTCCCCGTTTTATTATGATCGCCAAAAATTTAATATTAGCTCAAGATAGGTAGGGGAGGGTGGGGATAGTTATTACAAATTTGGATTAATCATTTTTAACTCAGCTGTTGTTCACTGAAAATTCCTGAAAACTAAATTTTTTGTTAAGTTCAAGGTTTGACTTTATTTTAAATTTAATTCAGCTTTATCAAATTAATAGAACTTGTGGAAAATAACAGAAAGTTCACATATCCATTTTGTAACAACCTGCCCCCCGGTGGGACTAGTTGATACACAGGGAGGGAAAGTTGTTACAGTGGTTTAAGTACTTATATACCACTAGGAAAAACACGAAACGAAATATATATACGTAATTATAATATAATACGAAATATATAGGACAAACTGTGAAAATTTACGACAAATGAGAAAAAATAAAATGAAGTTTTTACTAAATAATTTATTACCTCATACATTAAGATTACATTTAAATGACTTCAAAATGAATAGGTAATTATTAGTAGAAAATATATGTTATCTGTTAATACACATACCACTATTACATTATTATATTATATTGGAATTTTGAATTAATTGTCACTCAAATCAAAATCAGAATTGCAGTTGTGGCAAACATAATGAGGGTCGTCATTCGTACATTTTTCGTGAGCCCATCTCTTGCACTGCACCTACTGCTGACCATCCTGAGACTGACAATGAGACCAAGGCTCCAAACACTTAAGGCATAAACAATCGTCGTCTTCATGAATAGGGACGTTCTCGTTTCCTTTTTTGTTTGTCGCGCTTTGCCTTGGAGGTTTTAGCACACTGCGGCTAAGTTGTCAAGAAACTCGGAAACATTGTGTTTATTAAAACTTACCATTCTCCCCAAACTAGTTTGTTCGGGAGTCCTAATGGATAAGGACGGATTTCTTTTCAAAAAGTTTATTAGCCAATCCTTCGATGCCTTTTTGGATTCATGCAATTTGTCCGGTACTAGAATGCTATTGCCTTGGGCATATTGATAAGCCATAGATTTGGCGTCCGTTGTTGTCAGACCGAAGAACATTTTTGAAGAATTCTTCATATATTCGGCTAATTCCTGTTTTTGCATATCCTACACGCACGATGGTCTCATCTGCTCCTTGTTCTCTTGCGGATTTCAATTTCTTTACATATCGTTGTAATGTCATAAAGTTAGCATTAAACGCATCTGCTGCTTTTCTTAGCGACAAAACACCGGATATAACCTCTTCAGCCGCAGCGTGGATTTCTTCTTTTGGGGCCTTTCCCCTATCGGTTTTGCGAACATTGTTAAAAATCAGTGCACAAACAGCATGAAATATGCCATGGAGTTCAGAAATATTTCAATGTCCGTGAAAACGCTTAATTTGAAATAATACAAGACATACTTCCGAAATATTTCGATTTCGTGCGATGTTTGCATTAAAACACATAGTGGGGCACGTTGTTAAAGTGTAACAACGTGCCCCCGTCTGTAACAACAAGCCCCACTAGACGCCATGACAAAACGTGCTTCAATAGTTGCAAGACAGCCATCGTATCTTATAAAATATACGGTTGTACTGCTCAATATAAACAAATAACTTGACAGCGTTTCTATAAGATACTTACCTTGAAAGGTTTTTCAGTACGGGGTTTCGATGTTAATGACACTATGTAGCTCAGAAGTCTCGATTTTAGAAAAACACTTATATTAACTTTTCACTCGGCCATGTGCTCACACAAACTAGTCAGAGTAAGCAGCCTCGAATTCCTCATTTGTCTTTATGGTCTATGCAGTGCTACCATCTGCAGAATTCTGTTGAATTAGACTGTAACAACTTACCCTTGTAACAACTAGCCCCACCCTCCCCTACTTGGTTTATTTGGATGATCTAATGCCTCCATGAAACGGCTTCAATATTACCATGTGTGACTTTTGAATGCAGCGCAATCTCTCTCAATTTACAAGTCGTTGATGTAGTACCAGAAAATAATGGTAGAAGCACGATATTGCCCAACATGATATAGGCGTTCATTTTTCTTGACTTACGTATGACGCCGTTATTTCTATGTATTAGGCTTTGAACGGCCCTTGTGAACTGTACTGGCGCAATTTTCTTTCAGTTTCGTTGTTCATCTAACAAAAGTATAGCGTCTCAAAACTCTTAGAGAGAGTACTTTAAGTAAGTCTCAACGCTTTTGTGGTTACCTAACACGAATGATGCTTTCACGAGGAAGAGGATGGGAGCAAAATCTACTTCCCCAGATAAATGGCAATTAAAAGAGTAGACACAGCTTCTGAAGGCAGAAATAAATGTAAACCACGTCTTTTTACAAGGAAATTGCCAAAAAGATTATATATAGAAAAAACTGTATCTTATAGTTCTGTGCCTTTCAATCTCCGTAAATTCAACATAAATTAGAAAGAACGGAATAAATATGAAAGAATCTCGATTAAAGAATGATGTGTGATCGTATTTGTCGTTCTTCTGAAATATGAGTGAATTCTTTTAGAGTAACGAGTGTGGGATCAAATACGATTGGAACAGAGAATCGCTAAGGACCATAAATATATTTTTTTAATGGTGGAAACTATTTTGCACCTGTGAATGATAGATGGTCATTTAAATGAATGGCCAATTTATGCGACTGTAAGACATGAGTATCCACAGATTTGGGACAATAGAAATTTAAAGGCTTAATTGCATTTATTTACGTTTAGTAGGAAATTGTATCCTTAAAAGTTAAAAAAGACAAAGGAGTCATATAATACGTTATAAAGGTGAACCTTGGAAACAATTGAATTTTAAGGAAACTGATTTTGGAGAAAAGCGAGATGGAGAATAAAGTAACAAAACCCAGATGTATGTGATAACCGTAAAATAACGCTTAATAACACTAGTGAAACGATATAAGTAATATGAATCGACTATATTAACAACGGATCAAGAAATTACTAAAAGAAGACGGAAACGATAAAATATACCAACCGGGGCTGAGCAGATGTGGAAATATTGAGGAAGAGACAAGAGTAACTGATTAACAACTGGAAATGTGAATATTGTAATATTGGCAGCGTAGAGTGCTATAAAATGACTCATAGAACAGTGAAGTAGTTATTTAACAGTAAGTAGAATATAAGAGAATCTATATAGCTATACCTATATATATATATAGTGTCTTGAGAACCGTTTGTCGTAGATATATGCGGTAAACGACATTTTGTACGTAAAACTCGACTTTTCAACGTGCAGGCTTTCATTCATTTGCTCATATAAATTCGAAATATTGGCATACGAGCTTCGGACCTGGATCGCTTTAAAGAAAAATTATCAAGGACTAGCTAAACCCGCGCAATGTTTGCGCGTTTTTTTCAATTAATTTATCAAAAATGAAGGAGTGTGTAAAAAAAGTTGATCTCAATACCTAATTCATATTTAACTACAAGTGAATGTGTGCTTGCATTCTGCAAGCATTTTCTCTCATTTAATAAAAAAGACTAAAAGCCGACAAAAAATTCTAAATGCAAAAGAGCCCTGCACCTATTTCAATGCTTTCCTTTTGGGAAATAATCTCAAATTTGAGGCTACCTGGAATCGAACCGGTGACACCTACGCAGGAGTTGTCAAATACTATGGAGATATACTCATGACATCTACAAACCCTGAAAATATCATTTATTTATTCCTCTTTGTTTCGTCTATATGAAGGAATTCATTTTTTCCATGCATTCTTATGGGAGATATACCGGGTCATCCGGAGTCGAACCCAGGACACTTGCGGTTAAATTGATAACGGTTCCCTATAGATCTCCTGGGTATCTAACAACTCTCAAAGTTTGAATTCTCTACCTTATCGGAAAGTGCCATAAATTAATTTTCAAATATGCCGCAATGCTTTTCTTATGGGAAAAAATGGAAATTTAGGAATTTCTGGAGTCGAACCCACGACACCTAGGTATGAGATCTCAATTTTTCTGGCGGTTTCTCCATGCCATCTACAATTACTGAAAATTGCAGCTCTCCATCTATTGTAGTTTGGGCCAGACATTAGTATCCTCCTATATATATATATATATATATCCTCTGTAAGAAGAGTCGTTATAGAATGATATACTAATGCATTTTCCAGGTATTGGTAATGTTCTCTGGTTCGAATCTCTCTGAGGGAACGGCTGTATGTGCGTATTGACAATTTATTATGCGAAGTCAGTCAGAAATCTGCATTTTAAATTTCATATTGGAGAGGAAATGAATTCTACGCAGTAATTGATTGCGAACTTTTCCATTTCCCATAAAATAACACAAAAAATGGAATTCTCGACCTGCAGGCTTTCATTCCTTTTGAGATAAAAATAAAAAAGTACTGACCTACAATCTTCGGCTATGAACCATTTTGAATAAAACATTATAAATTTTCTTATTCTGTTCTAAAATTTGGCTTATTCTTTTTAGTAAATAACATTATCGGACTATGCACTCAAGTCGTATGATCATGTAGTTCAATTCAATTCCTTCCGCCAGAGGTTTCTTCAAGTAAAGAGGCTCTGTCTCTGACCGCTGTCCGGTTTAAATCCGTGAGATTGGTGGCAAAAATAGAGCATATCTTTCTAGGTCTGTTTAAGAGCTTGTGTGTTAAGTCTTCCGTCTCTTTTCCACATCCATTTTAAGTCATATTAGAGAGGATATTAATGCTACACAGTAATTGATCACGAACATTTATGTTTATTAGCTGAACCCGCGCAATGTTTGCGCGGTATATTTTCAATTGATTTATAAAAAATTAAGAAGTATGTAAAATAAGTTGATCTCTATAATTCACATTTAACTCTAATAATGCATTTTTCGGTATAGTATTTTAATGAATTTTGCTCCCAATGTAAAGTTCGCGGTTCGAATCTCGCTGAGGGCACGACTGTGTGTGCGTATCGACAATTTATTATGCAAAGTCAGTCAGAAATCTGCATTTTAAAAGTCCCAACCTAAGAAAATATTGCCGCTCAGAAACTGCTACGATAGTTCAGCGGTAGAATGTACGCCCGACAATTGGATGACCCGGGTTCGTATTCTCGGTCATAGCAGATTTTTTCTCCTGTTTCTTCATTTCCCTACACGGTAATTGAGCGCGAGATATTCTGTTTTTCTTTTTATTCAAATATATGTACTTTCTTTTTTATATAACAATCAATGCAACCTTTTATGTAGATTATCAATGAAGAGAAGATAACCATGTAATGTGTTAAAAAAATAACGTATGTCCCTGTTCTCATTTAATTTTAAATTTATGCGTTAGCCTATTTGCGTTAATAAGCATTATAGATGTATAATATCGTATAATGGTTCTACTTACAAAGAGATAAGATTCCAGCATTAAAACGATGAAAGGAAGATTCAACTGCTTTGATTAAATCGTTAGAAACGCTTCCCATACGCAGTCAACAGAATAATTATCCATAAATATTTATGTTATTATGCATCATTAATTTCGATGCTTAAACAAAAGTACGAAGCGAATAACGCTTTTATTTCACACATTTGAAGGTTTAATTGGCATTGATTGAATCGGAGGCAACAATGACGGTCGCCTTGGCAACGCCCGGTAAGAGTACGAAATATCCGTAAAAATTCAAAAACAATTGCGTATTTCTAAAATTCTCGATCATATAATTGTCTCCTGGATTCGAACCCGGGACTTTATGAAAATGAGAATAGTTTTCTAGCTTGTAGAAACAAAACGCAGTTTACCGCATATCTCTACGGCGAACGGCTTTTGAGATAGAGGGGGGGACGGACGGACACTTCCAAAATTATATATAGGATTCTTATCGTCCTTTTTCGTTTACGATTCGAAATCGCCCCATTTTAAGTTTAATGCACATTATTTGCACTAAAATGGCCGAAGTTTGGAAATGATTATAAATTAAAATTCAATTGAAATTAAAAGGATATTTAAAACTGTTAACAGGCAATTTTCGAAGAAACAACAGTGGATCTTTTAATGAACTGATTTGTTTTTATAAAAGGAATTTTGGTGCTTATTTAATACAGAGTAAGTTCTAAGGCTTATAATCCATTTAAATCTATTAACAGTGGCTATTATAGTTTAAAGAAAGAACTTTATTTATTCACTTTACAGAATGAATTAATTTTAGGCTAGCATTGCCTATTATAAAAGGAGTTACTTTGGAATTTACAGTATGTAAAGTGGAAGTTGTACTGAATTCACTCAAGTATATTTCAAAGCAAAAATCAATATAAAACTATTAAAGTTGTTGTTTCGGAAACTGAGAAGTCCAGTGTGGTGAGCGGACGCTAAACGATATTAAGGTACATTTTATTCCAAAATCTATTTAAAGTATTATCAGAGGCAATTGAAGATTGAACAAATTTTTTTGTTACCGGAATTCTGCTTATTTCATGAAATTGAAATGCTAAAGCATTAATCCATTAAAATCTGTTAAGAGTGACTATTTTAGTTGAAAGAAATATATGTACATGGTAGGTACTTTTATTCACTTTTCAGAATGAATGAATTCTAGGTTAACATTGCATATTATAAAAGGATTTTCTTTGGAATAAGAAGATTGTTATGTGGTTATTTTAACTGAATTAAGTTCTCTTCTAAGTTTGAAATCTATTTAAAACTGATGAAAGTGATTGTTTCGGAAAATGAGAAGGCAAGAGTGCTGAGCAGACGATAAACGATATTGAGGTACGTACATTATATTCCAAAATCTATTTAAAGTATTATCAGAGGCAATTGAAGATTGAACGAATTTTTTGGAACCGGAATTCTGCTTATTTAATGAAATTGAAATCCTAATGCTATAATCGATTTAAAACTAACAAAAATGGCTATTTTAGTAGAAGGAAAGGTACTACTATTTTATTCACAAGGAATTTCTGTGAGATTTTAGTTAATTAATGAAAACAGACTCATAATATAGAAATATTCGATGGTTAAAACAGTGCACAATTTTATTCTTGCGATTTTTACATGTTGCATTTACGAAAATTTAGATTCATTAAACCCGTTGAAATGCAAAGGGCACTTATGCTAGTTTAATATAAATCTTTGCGATCAACATCAGGGTTCATTAGGTATCACCTAGTTTTGGAGCACAAATGTAGTCTTTCCTACGAGTAACTATTGTCTACCCTGTATTTCTCTCGAACTTTCACCTCCAAATCTTCGCAGTGAATATTTTTTTATAGAATTGAGCCATCAAAGACCTTCCAGAAATTCGAAGCCCAGCCACTCCTACCAGTGGTCAACCCTTCTCTCTGCTCTGCACTCAATCAAAGCAATACGCCCCCGAGCGCCTTCTTATTCGACGAAAAAAATCGATGCTCCCCCTCCCTCTTCTTCAGCGCATTCCTATCATCCATCCGTGGGCCTCAGCTACCTCCCACTGACCTCCTTCTCGCTCGCTGCTCTTTGGAACCGTAAAAGGGTATACAATAATGGATCGAGTGCGTAGAGTCTCGCATAGTGCGTCGAGTGGTTTCGCATTCTGTTCCTTTCTACAATGGCCTTCTTATCCCGATCTCATTGCCCTCCGCCTTAATAACCCCTAGCTACGTGGGGAGATCTCCACTGGCCTCTTTTTCTTCCGCAACACTCTCCTTCGGGTGTCCATTCAGAAACCATGGATACGAGAGACTTCCAGCTTAACACAATGTCCGACTGCCCGTAACCAAGAGCCTATATGTATTGAATATAATGTGTAGTGGTTTTAAACCTCTTGAGCGTGTGTTCCGCAGATCTCACTCTTCCCACTCCTCTCTTTCTCCCTCGATTATTGTGTTCTCGACCTCTTCCTCCCTATCCGACGTGGAACAATGGCGAGGAGAAAAGCCTCGTGGCTCCGAATGGACGCTTTGCCTCGGCGGTCGATGAAGCGATGGTGGCGGGATATATGAAGGAATACAGTAGGATAACCTCAGGAGTGAGGAAGAGAGAGGGAAAGGGACGAAGGTATTTCACGGAAAGGATTCATTTTTTCCGCATTTTTTCTTCCAACCCTTATGTTTGCTCCCAAGTGGGGTTGTGCGATGCCCGTGCCTTGCTAGACAAAGACGGCGATAGAGGATTCAATAGTATATCTCTATCGTTTTTCATGTCTGTTTCACTAAATGAGAGTTCTGCTTCGAAGAAAAATATACAGATGCCTCGTTATGGTTCACACGTGGAACTGAAGTGTGGAGAATTTAAGAGCAGGAAGAAAGAAGGTTTGTTCATAAATTTTCTGCTCATATTTTGTTATAAGAGCGCTTACAACGACTGTCTTGTTTCTCTCATATAATAATATGTTACACAGTCACCATAATGATCACGTAGCAGTAGCTGGATTGTGATGGTATTTCCAAAAGGTAAAATATGCCTTGATATACTATTCACAATTTCATCTGAATAAAAATTTGAAAATCCTATCTCCCACACTTTATATGAATTATTATTGCACCAATCCTGAACTGGAAATTACTTATATTTTCCTTAAATACGCCACGCAACAGAAGTCTTCATTATTTGGCAATCACTTACTCCTTCCATATATAGGGAAAAATTAATATAATTAGGCCGATGGACGAATAGGATCATAAATCACAGGATTTCGAGGTCTTCAGTCTATTCGCATTTCACTACTATTTTATTATAGTAGACCTTATTGTCTATTATAACAGCGTAGCTGGCATTGAGAGGAAAAGAAAGAAATAATAAAAGAAATAAACTTTTTTCTAAATGTCAAAATGAATAAGTGACAGCGGAAGCGTACATCCTAAACAATCACTTTTCCTGTGAGGCACACAAGGACCTTTGACATCCATCTCCGCTGCAGCACCCGCCCCCCTCCCTCTCTCCTCCTCCTCTCATCGTCCACCCTCCTCCAAAGAATTCCTCGCACCCGCCCTTCTCCTCAAGCCACACCCCTCCTTCCCCCTCCCCCCATTCGCCCCCCTCACTCCCCTCTCCAACCGATCTCCCTTCTGCCGCTCCGGAGGACCTCGCGTGGAACAGCCGCGCATCAATTGGCTTTCGTTCGTGAATCTCTAGTGCCATTGTCGTCCATCGGTTACCTCCTCCTCCCCTCCGGTCCCTCCTTTAGCCTCCGTGCCCCCTCCACGCCCCCCTCCCCCCCTCAATCCCTCCGACAGCGATCCGCACCGATAAAAACCGATCTCACGCCGATTACATTGCGATTTCCCCAATTTCGTTTGTGTCGTTCACGCAGACATAGAAGATCGAATCAATATTTTTGTACATGTTAAAGGCCTTGCTGTTTCTTTCTTTGAATCTTTGTTTACGATCGCGATCGATGGTCTTCCGATTTCAATCTGTGCAAAATACTACATTACTCGTGTAATTGTAATCTTAGTCGTAACTCGTTGATCGCGTAATTCCAACACGAGTGACTGTTACAGTGGTTTTTCTTAAAGCGACTCTTGTTTTTGTTTCCTTTATAGATTTTCATCATATCAAGTTATATGTGCAATTTCATCGTAATGTTTTGTTTATTTCGTCTTATCTTGAAATTCGCATGAAAAGTCACCACTCCATATATCTGACATCGTAGCCGAATAAATGAAATGCAGATTTAGGTAAAAATTTTCAGCTCTCTAAAATCTTTTAACTACCGTCTCTATTCACTAAGCAAATATTTTGCTTAATTGTTTAAATGAATAAGAGGTAAGTAAACGTCGGTGTGAATTTAAGAAAGATGAAATAATGTAAAGAACGGGCGAGAGGGTGATAGGCAGCGCAAATAGGAGAATTTTTGTAAGGATACATCAGCATAAGATCCAAGGTAAAGATGATGACGACCTAAAGAAAACATATTGGCGAATTTAACCTTGAGAGTAGCAGGAAACTAAAGGGAGACATAAGGGCTCCGTCTGAAAATTGAAGGAGTGATTAAAGTGAAAGAGGGTGGAATCCCTCACTTGGTGCAAAGAATCTCAATTAAAACTGTTACTAATCGAAGGATATACCCGCTGATCTTCGATCTCTCCAAAAGAATTTTTTAAGATACATACTTGTATTCTTTTTCTATATGATGTCTGTTAAAATGTAAAATTGATCACATTCCTTCAGGAGTTTCTTTGGTTACGGCTGAAACTATAGCAGTTCACTTCGTAAGTGGCTAATAAACCACCTCCATTATTACATTAAAGCATATGTGCATGAATTTATTGTTAAGGATGCATAAAATACATGATATTATATATATATATATATATATATATATATATATATATATATATACACACACATACACAGTAAAACTCGTTTATAACGATCACGCCTAAAACGAAATCTCGGCTATAACGAAGAAATGTCTCGGTCCCTTGAACTTCTCCATAAGAGCATTGGTTAAATTTCTCGGATTTAACGAACATGCATTTTACGAATGTTTGGTCCCGTGGCAAAAAATGCCCCACATATAACGAATTTTGGCGAGCAGAGCGATAAGTAATGAATAGTTACCGCCCGTTTACCGCGCACTTGTTCGTAGAGGTCCCCTTCCTCCATCTACCCCTTCCTTACGAATTTCCACCTGCCCTTTGTTTTGAAATTGATATTAAAAATGTGAAATGTTTATGTAAATTAATGACCATAATAATAATATTAATTGACCATTTAAAAAATCGTATGTAATAGCAGTCGAACATTTTACATGCCGCGAAATTGATAAGCATCTCTTTGCATATGTAAGTACGGCATTGAAGTCGACTCACTGCAAATACAGTAAAAGGTGTGATATCCGGTTATCTTGGGGATTGTGGAAAGCCGATTAAGAGAAATATCCGGTTAGGGGAGCGATTTTCGATTTTGACATCGCAAATTTAGCAATAACCAAATAAAATTGGGCTTAGGTTCACTATCGTAATCCCCAAGCATAACTATGCATGGGGTTTGCATTTTCCATTTTAATTCTTCCACACGTAGTTAGATATAGACACTATTTACCCATTCTTATTTAATACGTTGCTATGCTTACATGCAAAACAAAAAGACTATTGATAAGTTTAGGGCGTCCGGGAAGTTTGGGGATTACGGTAGTGAACCTGTTCCCAAAATTGAATTTATTGGATTGTATCTTTCTTATTTATCTTTATTATTTATCTTTATTATTTATCTTTATTATTTATCTTTATTATTTATCTTTATTATTTATCTTTATTATTTATCTTTATTTACTCTGTTAGAAAAGGACGAAATTATTTAATTCTTCTGAACATTTCTGTGAAAACCAGTCATATAATATTTTATCCAGTTCCTCCATTTTTGACTTATGAAGCGTATGATGTTTATTAATTGATTTACTCGTCTCAGAAGATGACACAAATTTCATTAATTTAGCCTTGTGAGCCTTGATATCGTAGAGCGTGGAAGATCCGATGTTGAATTCTTTTGCTATGGCTGCTCTATTTTCTCCTTTCTGAATTCGTTTGATCAGCTCCAGCTTTTGTGTTAGCGTTAAACCAACCTTTTCTCTCCTGTTCCTTGCTTTTAGGTATTTATTTTGATGCCATATTCAATGGATGGGTAATTTTTTAAATAATAAAAAGCGATAAAACTGGAAATTGTAGAAGTACACCAAAACATCTAGACAATGCAAATGGCTTACGGAAACAAAAACGCCATGCTTACTCGGCAACCCCAGAAGTATAGGGGTAAATAGGTAATACCTATATATATATCTTATATTTTAAGAAATTTTAAAGTGGAAGTTGTGGTATTACACATATACTATTCACATAAAAATTCATAAAAAAAGAAAAAGAAATACAAAATGAATTGTATTTGTGTAATTGCCGGTATCTAAGGCTGGCCGGTTCTAAATAGCCGGATAGCACAGCTTTTACTGTATGTGTATACGTGTTATAAGGGATGTATAGGCCAAAAACCATGTTTCTCGTATATAACGTAGTCACGCTTATAACGAAGCAATGAGTCGGTTCCCTCAAATACGTATTAAACGAGTTTTACTGTATATATATATATAGTGAGAGAGAGAGCAATCTTAAGAACCTGCCACTTACCTAATCTGAATACACGTGACTTCAAAAGTATCGTCTAGGACACGTGCCAATATTACAGAAATTGTCGAATCTTTTCCGCCTCGCGTCTCACAAAAATGTCTTTGATTTTTCTTGCGTGCCAACTAAATTAAACTCGTGATCAAGACAAAAGAGACTGAAATTTGTAAACATAAAACTAATGTTTACAATAGTTAACTAAATAACAAATATTTGGCGACACTAATTCAGTACGATAAATGCTTTGATTGGTTTTCGCCTTTCGTTGGCGTGCCAACCAAAATCATCTTGCGTGCCACTTATGGCACGCGTGCCATAGGTTCTCCATCCCTGGTCTAGGATAATCGGTATCAAAAGGGAATTTCACTTTTCCTTAAAAAATTCTCTCTCTCGGAGGAAAAGAGACGATCTTTCCCTTTTCCAGAAATTCTCATTTTCAAACCCCTAGGAAAGTTATTTGAAATTGAGTTGGGAATAAATGAGAAGGAAGAGAAAAATCGCTCTTTATCTTCGAAATGTCTTCCATTTTCTCGACGTGCACTTGTGAAGTTGCTATGCAGAAAAAGAATTGCAAGGGTTACTGAGGGGTGGGGAAAAAGTAGAAAATACGGTTCATATTTCGGGTTAAAAACGATACGCACGTTCTATCTTCTCCGTTTCCATTCACCAATATCCCCTTTTAAGCAATCCTGACTCATTTTTTCTGATCGTCGAATTCCTGCTAATTGCAAAATTTAGAGACCTACAAATAAGAAAATTAAATGAAAGCACAAAGTATTTCAACAAACCAGTGTATGTGTGTGTATATATATATTAGGAGATGTATGAACAAATTAACAAGATTTACGAAGAAGACGGAAGAGGAAAGGTAAACCGCATAATAATGGGAGATTCGAACAGCATAGTTGGTGAAGGACAAGAAGAAAATGTTGTCGGTCAATACGGACTTGGGAAAAGAAACCGAGGAGTAGAAAAACTGGTAGAATTCTGTGTTAATAACGACTTAGTAGTGACTAATACATGGTTCAGAAACCATAAACGAAGGCTGTACACATGGAAAAGTCCAGGAGATAGAATGAGATGACAAATAGATTACATCCTAGTAAAACAAAGATTCGGGAACAGCATAAAAAATGCTAAGACATTACCAGGAGCAGACATTGATTCCGATCACATCCTTCTAATAGTCGATGTAACTACAAAGCTGAAACAAATAAGGAAAACGAGAAGAGATAGACAGGCTTGGGACCTAGAAAAACTGAAAGAAAGGAAAGATGCCTTCAGGACGAAGTTGGAAGATCGCCTTAGAAATTTGGAAACCGAAGACCGTGTATACAGAATGGGAGGAAGTGAAAGCCAGCATCAAAGATACCTTGAATAAAGAGATTGGGAAACAAGAGAAGAAAATCAGAAAACCATGGATCACTAAGGAAATGCTGGAGAAAATGGATGATAGAAGAAAATGGAAAAACGTTAACAGTGAAGAAGGTAGAGCCAACTATAGACGCATAAACAATGAGATGAGAAGGGTAACAGATAAAGCTAGGGAAAACTGGATAAAAGAAAAATGTGAGGAAATACAACAGATGGAGAAGTTAGGACGATACGATATGATGTACGCTAGGGCATTGGAGTTAGAAGATAAGAAGTCTAATGGGATTACTGGTAAAGGAATTATTAATACAGATGGAAAAATAGTCGCAGAACCAAAGGATGTAGCACAGGTATGGGAAGAATACATTAAGGAACTATACAAAAAGCAGGCAGGATCGGAACAAATGGAACTGGAAGAAGAGAATTGCATTGAAAAAGACAACTTGGGACCAGGTATTATGAAAAGCGAAGTAGAAAAGGCGATACAGGAACTGAAGAAAGGAAAAGCTACAGGCAGCGATGGAATACCGGTAGAGGTACTTAAAGTCATGGGATCGGAAGGACTAAAAGTGATTACGAAATTAATTAACAAGATTTACGACTCGGAAGAGTGGCCTCAGGATTTCCTAGATGTAACAATGATCTCTCTAAAGAAGAAGCCAAAGGTAATGCAGTGTAAGGACTACATAACGATATCCCTACTGTCACACACTTCGAAGATCATCACGAGGATTCTTAATAAAAGACTAGAGAAAAAGGCCGAAGAAATGCTAGGGGAAGATCAATTCGGCTTCAGAAAAGGACGTGGAACCAGAGATGCTATCGGTGTAGTGAGAATCATATCAGAAAGGGCAATAGAGTACAGTCAAGATAGCTGCGTATGTTTCGTCGACTGGCAGAAGGCCTTTGATAGAGTAAATTGGGTACTGATGATGAGGATATTAAAGGATATAGGTGTAGACTGGAAAGACAGGAGACTGATCAGGAATCTATATCTGAATCAAATTTTAAAGGTCAGGTTGGAGAATGCGGACACCAGCGGAGTACATATCGGTAGAGGAGTAAGACAGGGCTGCTGTCTATCGCCGATTCTATTCAATATATATGGAGAGAGGCTAATGCAGGAAGCGTTAGAAGACACGGGAGATTTCAAAATCGGAGGAAGGATTATAAGAACAGTGAAATACACAGATGATCAAGTACTTCTAGCAAGAAAGGAGAAGGAACTCCAGGAAATGATAAATGGACTAGTGATAACAGGTAGAAAATACGGTATGGAAATTAATACAGAAAAATCCAAGGTTATGCGAATATCAAGTAAAGAAGAAGAAAATTTGAACATAAGTATTGGAGGAAAGCCATTAGAACAAGTTTCAGATTATAAATACCTTGGAAGCATTTTAACGAGAGAAGCAAAATTTACAGATGAAATCAGGACTAGAATAACAAAAGCAAAAGCCGCTTTCAGAAGAAATAAACTCCTACTAACGGGGGATATAAAGCAGGAAAACCGCAAGAGGTTGATAAAATGCTATATATGGAGTATAGCTTTATATGGGGAAGAAACATGGACGCTAAGAAAAAATGATATAAAATACTTGGAAAGCTTCGAAATGTGGGCACGGAGAAGAATGCTGAAGATAAAATGAAGAGATAGGGTGAAGAATGAGGAAGTACTACGAAGAATAGGAGAGAAGCGAGCGATTACACAGACTATCAGAAGGAGGAAGGCGAACTGGAATGGGCATTACCTGAGGAGAGAGTGCATGATTAAGGAAGTGCTAGAAGGAAAACTGGATGGAAAAAGAGAAAGAGGTAGGAAAAGGTTTCAACTGGTAGACGACTTGAAAGGGAAAGAGAGCTATCAAGACATGAAGAAAACTGCGGAAAATAGGAGTATCTGGAGAACCAAGTTTAATCATGAATAATCCCGGACCTGTCAACGGACAGACTACCTATGATGATGATATATATATATATATATGTATATATACACATATACACACACACAGGGCCGTGCCGATGGGTGAGGTGGCGAGGCAACCGCCTCAGGCGCCTCTCGAAGGGAGGGGCCAAAATTTGACAAAAATGAAAACCTATCAAAATAAATTCATAAGACCAGCCCGCGCCCAAGGCGTCAATATAGTTAGAGAGTTTAAACGACTTTTATATATCTATCCATTATTGCAAATTTCTCTTTTGTATTTCAAAGTGAATCCCATATTAACGAAGCGGCAAATTCGTATTTATTACAGCAAAGCGTATAGTTGAACATAAAAATTAACGGTATGTTTGTGAAATTTTTATATGTAAAAGGGGGCGCTGTTTGTTTGATTAGCTGGGCGTCAAAATATGATATCTCGAGCTGACAATGTATATTCATGATCTTTTCGATATCGTTTATTCCTGTTTAAACAATGCTGCAAAAACTCCTTTTTATATTGAGTCGACCATGAGCTGGACAATAGCATATTCGTAGAAGAAACCCTCGGCCTAACCATGCATGGTTGACTAAACGACTTTGTTACAAAAATAAAGGCGCAATATATCTCGGCTCTTATGAAATAAATTCTGGCAACCTTCCTACGAAGATTAAAAAATCGGTACAACATACATTGCTTCTGATCAGTATGATAAAAGTACGAGATTTCATTGATTTTCGCTCTACCGTTTAGGCTCTAGAGCCAGTAACAGACAGACAGACAGATGGCATTGCGAAAACCACTTTTTCGGATTCAGCGACACCTAAAACATATATTTCCGTAAAAATTCGAGGTCGAATTTTTTCGCGATAACAATAATTGCTCAATATACTCATATATGAGAAAGTAAAAAATCGGTACAACATACATTTTACAAACATTATCATATACTAATGCGTCGTTTAGTTATCTTTAGAAAATGAAAATCGTATCAGCCGGTTTTTAGAAAATTCAATTTTTGTTAAAGTTGCCTAGAATAAACTAGCCTTATATTCATTCATTGAGAAAAATGAAATATGTAGTATTATTCCAGACGTACACTAAAGTAATGGTACGAAATTTTATCAAAAGCGTTAGAGCCGTTTTTGAGAAAATCAAATTGTTCTTAAAAATGCGTAGAATAAACTTCCCTTAATTACTGATCAATGTCAACCATTTCAGCATAGTCTCTGCTCAGTATGATAAAATGCTTAAGTACGAGATTCCATTCATTTTCGCTTTACCGTTTCGGCTCCAGAGCCAGTAACAGACAGATAGACAGACAGACGGCATTGCGAAAACCTTTTCGGATTCAGCGACACCTAAAACGTATATTTCCGTAAAAATATCGAAGTCGAATTTTTTCGCGATAGCAGTACTTTCTCAATATACTTCGTATATGAGAAAGTAAAAAAGCATGCATGAAAACAATTCATAGTTTTTATCACTTCAAAACTCCATATTTGGGCACTCATATTTGAAAACGGTAGAGTATTCTTCTTTCACTCAACACTTATTTTTTGTTTGTCGAAATCATCTTTTTGCTTTATTTAAATAATAAAAATAGCTGGACTATCTCATTTATATTTCATAGCATATATATATATATTTTATAGCATATATATATTTATAGCATATATATATAGCATACTTTTTTGTGGCAAATGTTGTTCTCTCCGAATAATTTTTTAAATCGGTATTTCACCGATCATATAAGAGCTAGGAAGAGGAAAATATGGATTTTTAATTGTTGTTCACGAAATAAATCTTCGTATTTGACAATGTAAGTAAGAATTCTCTATGTTGTTAACGTATAAGCTGTCGTAAACTATTTCAATGCAGTGAGTTAGACGATTTTTCTCAAAAGTAATAATTTGAAATAGAAATGTTTTGCTCACTAAAAAGCGTAAAATCAAAAATTCTTTATAAAATAAATTTGTGGCTTTTTTTAGGTTTAATGCTTGTAATACAATTCATGGCTTTTATAAGTAAAATGTATGCTGCAACCAAATGAAATTTAAATAATTGTGGCTTCTGAAGCTGAAAACGAGGTTAGAACATAACACAATCCACAATTTTTCTTAATTTAATTATATACTGCTAAGTGTTACTTTGTTGTGACATGGGCTTTGGTTATCCTTCATAGATGGTAATTTAGATTCATTTCCTTTCTATCGTACGATATACCCATCATTTTGCTGGTACGACTCATTTTTAGGCGCGTTTCGCTTACAGCGTGAGCGCCTATTATCGTCGGTCGGTCCGTCGGCCCGCATGTTCGTTCTCGGCCTATACTGAACGGATTTTCATAAAATTTGACATTAAGGACTTACAATCAGATATAATAGGAAAATCGCAAAAATGAATCACGTACGCCAATCAGGGGTACCACTTTACTGGTAACAAAAAATGAACTTTCCGTCATTTCTCGTAAAATATTGCACATATCAAAATATTTTTCAAAAAAAACTTGTAGAACTGGTAAAGTAGAGTATTTCTTTTCCTATATTTTTTTATTGTAGGAGTAGCTGTTATAAAGAAAATCGAACAAGAAAGTGTTAAATCGAGTTGAAAATTTCTTGCATGGTTACTTCTTCATTGTTGCTAACATAAACAATCTCACAAACAAACGTTTAATTTCCTTACGTGTGCATGCACTATTTTTAAACAGGAAGAAAATGGATTATTTATGATGAAGAAAAGAACTAAAACGCTATTTCCCTTACGTACAGGTATATGACTTCTTTCTAACACTCCATTGCACGAAACGCGCCCATCTGTGATACGTTGTACACTTTCCTAACTTGTTGAGAAATATGAACTATACATTACTGAAGACGTAAACTCAAGTAATTGTACGAAATTTGATCAAAATCGTTAGAGCCGTTTTTGAGAAAATCGGATTGTTGTTAAAAATGCGTAGAATAAACTACTCTTAATTATTGAACAATGTCAACCATTTCTACGTATACTCTGCTCATTATGATGAAATGCCTAAGTACGAGATTTCATTCATTTTCGCCCTACCGTCTAGGCTCCAGATCCAGTAACAGACAGACAGACAGACGGCATTGCGAAAACCACTTTTTCGGATTCAGCGACACCTAAAACGTATATTTCCGTAAAAATCTCGAGGTCGAATTTTTTCGCGATAACAATACTTTCTCGGTACTTCGTATGGGAAAGTAGAAATTGGGAGTGCTTCATCGCCATTGGTGAAGTGCGAGAAGAAGAGAGAATAGGAAGGCGACGAGAGAGGAGGCAAGCTTTTTATTGTAACGCATTCATGGCGAGCATGCGCTGGAGAGAATAGCGTGGTAAACTGCAAGAAGAGAGGATAAACAAGCTGGCGAAATATATAATCACTATAGGCGTCCATACGGTACGCTTCTCAAGGTTTCGAGGATGAAGCAGACGGAATGCGTGCGGCCCATGTGTTCTTTCTTGTCCTGTTTCTCGGTGGAAAGAGGAGGGGAAGGAGACTAGTTGGAAAGAGGAGAGGCGTGGAAGGGGACAAGAGCGTAAGTATTCAGTTAGCTAGAATGTGCCCATAATATATTTACTTCTTTTCTGCAGCCATTTGATAGTAAACAACGTGTAAGAATTTCGATGAATAATTATGATATTTTAATTTTTAGGCGCGTTTCGCCTCCAGCGTGAGCACCTATTGTCGTCGGCCTGTCCGTCCATCTGTCTGTTTGTCTGTCCGTCCGTCCGCATGTTCGTTCTCGGCTTCTACAAAGCGTATTTTCATGAAATTCAATATTAAGGGCTTAAAATCGAAGATGATAAGAAAATCGCAAAAATGAATCAAGTAACCAATCAGGGGTACCACTTTACTGGTAACAAAAATTACTTTCCGTCATATCTGGTAAAGTATGGCTCATATCAAAATATTTTTCGAATAAAACTTGCAGAACTAGTAAAGAAGAGAATTTCTTTTCCTATACATTATTATCGTAGGAGTAGTGGTTATTAAGAAAATCATACAAGAAAGTCTTAATTCGAGTTGAACTAAGAAAATTTCTTGCATGGTTATTTCATCATTGTTGCTAAAAGAAACAATCTCACAAAAATACCTTTGGTTTCCTTACGTGTGCATGCAGTATTATTAAACAGGAAGAAATGGACTATTTATGATGAAGAAAAGAACTTTAAAACGCCATTTCCTTACGAAGAGGTATTTCATTTCTTTCTAATACTCCATACGCTGTACACTTTCCTTAACTTGGTCTTTTTTGAATAACTCAAAACACGAAAGAAATATTTGTATAAAAGGTGGGAGGGGAAGTATTTAAGAATATCAGAAGGGGAACGCGAGGCAATGATTATTATACATTAATTTTAGCCAGTAGAAGTTCAAAATTTAAAAAAATGTTTTGTATTATAGTTTTCGAAACATGGTACAACACATAAAGGTACCTCACATTGTTTGCACCAATAACTTGCTTCTTTTCCCTTTATTTATTTCTTTTTTTTGAGATGCAAACCACACCTTTTCCTGAATGCGGCTGATTAGACGTACAGTAGGTCGTAGTGGTGTTTCTATAGATGGTTGTCTTGCCCTCTTTGCTTTTGGTTTACTTTCACTGTATTTTTCTCTCCTGGAATTCACTAGCTTAAAATTTAGGTGACTCAATTACTCACGTTTTTTGTATATTACATTTGCAATAAAATTGTTATATCCAATAAATGGTGAAACATTTCACGTAATATTTTTAGTGTCTTCCTTGCAGTAGAGTAGGTGACGATGCACTGGTCTGAAAGTTTGACTCGTCCGATCCCTTTGCTGCAGTCAACACTCATTAAAGGTTTAATTTTTTGCAAGCTAAAATGTCAACAATGTCAATATTAACCAAAGATTTCCGCTTTTTAGAAGAAAGCCTAATACTCGTAAAAGCGATATCTCTGTGCAAAATCAACATGATCACGGAGAATACCTAATATTTTTGTAGGAAAAAGTTCAAGCATACATCAGATAATACAACTCGGACACCAATAGGTGTCAATATGTAATAGGTAAGTTTAACCTGTGTAACCGGTTAGAGTAACCAGCTGAGAGTAAAAGAAATACACTACGAATCTTAAAAGCAGCTCACAAGCATCCATTGAAAACACAGGTTGACGAGTATAAGCGGTCGACGCAGTTAAGAGTTAAAGTGTCTGTCAATCAGATTACCCCAAATAAAATATCGCGGCACGAAACTGATTGAGAGTTGAATTCATTTAATTCGGTGCGGGGATATAGTTGGCGAATCGTCTTTTACTTGCTATAATAAAACCCATTCGTCCATATTTAACGAAAGACACTCACTCAGCCCATTTATAATTACGTCATATCCAAATTGAAAATTCTAGGCACACTAATTTTCATATCAATCGGATACCTTTGCCTGCGAAGACCTAAACGTCAGTGAACCAGACCTGAAATTAAAGGGAGATATGGAGGATTTTTTTTCCTTATTGTTAGATGAGAGGTACGAACTTTCCTACCTTTGCTGTGGTGTAAACTTCCAGCGGTGGAAGAAAACATAAATCCCTTTCCTCCAGCGATGGGAAAAATTCCTCACACTCAAATATACACGGCCTTCCTCACAGAATGACCATTACACTATACAGGGACGTGCAAAAGGGGTAAATGAAAAGCACTTTGGGGTTGACGAATGAAATAAAGGGTAATGGTTTGATATTGGAAATTGAAGAAATTGGTGGGAATCACAATTCCGTATCACCTGTAATGGCAAGAGAAAAAAATTCACTGGTACTACTTAACACGATAGGAGATGCGTCTTAAATAGACTTAAGGCTAGGAAAACCATTCATGTAGCTTATATTGCAATAATTCTCCGTAGACACCATGAAACTGCTTTGATTCTCGCGAGAATTTAAAAATTATATTATAAGTTTACCAAAAGAACATTTATTTAAGATTATATATTGCCTTAATTCGGCGAATAAAATTGCCAAACGTTCATAAAATACTTACATATCTTTAGAGACTGCATCGCCTTCTCTTCGATAGGAAACTTCCTTCGTCACATCCGAACACTTTCACATCTCAACGTAAACTGAGCAAATCGATAGAAAATTTCCCGCCAATATCAGAAGCCGTCACGAATTTTTCCCTTGGCACTTTGGACTGTTAAATAATCAATAATGAAGTGCTGGGAGGTGGGGGAAATGGGAAAAATGCCTTTCCTATGACCATAAAAGGTATCAGCGTAGACGAGGAACTCGGAATGCCCTCCACGAAACCGCCAAAGTGCAACAGGGGCACGCACTGGCCTACTCACAAGAAATTCCTTTCAAAAAAACCTATCTGTCTACATTTGACGGTGTAAAAGTAAAGAAGCAAAGGAAAGGCATTTTCCCCCACCTCCCAGATATTGGCGGTAATTTTGGCGGGAAATTTTCTATCGATTTCGTCATTTACTCACTTTTGCACGTCCCTGTGTAGTGTAATGGTCATTCTGTGAGGAAGTGCCGTGTATATTTGAGTGTGAGAAATTTTTCTCATCGCTGGAGGAAAGGGAGTTATTTCTTCTTCCACCGCTGGAAGTTTACACCACAGCAAAGGTAGGAAAGTTCGTACCTCTCATCTAATAATAAGGAATAAAATCCTCCATATCTCCCTTTAATTTCAGGTCTGGTTGATTTGCGATTAGGTCCTATCCCTCTCAACTACTAGTTGCAATCCTATATATCATCATCATCATAGGTAGTCTGTCCGTTGACAGGTCCGTGATTATTCATGGTTAAACTTCGTTCTCCGTACACTCCTATTTTCCGCAGTTTCTTCATGTCTTGATAGCTCTCTTTCCCTTTCAAGTCGTCTACCAGCTGAAACCTTTTCCTACCTCTTTCTCTTTTTCCATCTTATATATATATATATATATATATATCCATAATTTTTATCTTGTTTACGCAAATACAATCAAAATAAACTACCTGCACGAGCAAAAATTCGATGCTTTGGCATCGAAATCTATACTCTTGCCGAAATGGATGAAGAAAAAACGACCCAGGCACACGTATCAGCGATATTTTAACCAAGCAAAAAGTTCGTTAAAAAACAAACAAATAGAACCCAGCAGAATTCCAACTCTAATCCTTAGGTTACCATTGAAATTCATATTTGTGAAATACAACCATGAGCAAACATTCGACTCGAGCGTTTTTCGGTCTTAAGTGAGAATGAGTAGGCATTTTTTTTAACCTTTTAAGAATTTCGTGGCGAAATCAAAACCTTGGTTTGGCGCAACAAATCGCTTTCCGGTTGGTCACTTTGCTGGCCCGGATTCTTGGCCGAACCCCAGAAATGAGATTTATATGGGAGAGTGAGTAAGGGAGGGAAGGGGAGAGATCGAGGAAGGGAATATGCTCTTTTTCGATTCGCAGGACCGAAATCCATAAGTGGGGGATTCTATGCGAGATAGAAGGTCTCTCGGGATTGATGGAAAGAGTTTTCGAAAGAGTGAGAAAGACGCAGTAGAAGAAAAGTTCTGCGGAGAGAATAAGAGGTCTTTAATGTGATTCGATAAGAAAAAAATTAAATGAAATCTTTGGGTGGAAAGTGATAAAGTGGAAGGGGTGGAAATTTATTCTTTACCGACAACCGATCCGCCTCTTCCGAACTTCCTCACTTAGTCCAAAGCACCTTAGAATTTGATCCTCTCTCTCTCTTTCTCTTTCTTCACCGCGAAAGTCACTTTCCTAAAAC
This sequence comes from Uropetala carovei, assembly GCA_036926305.1. Classification (NCBI taxonomy): domain Eukaryota; kingdom Metazoa; phylum Arthropoda; class Insecta; order Odonata; family Petaluridae; genus Uropetala; species Uropetala carovei. The sequence continues at coordinate 9,397,455 of JAXCHB010000054.1, read as the reverse complement.
TTCTTTCTTCTGGCTGCTGTATTATTCGGATGCCTTTCCACTCGCCGTCTTTTAATCTTCAAAACTTTTAATTCCTGTGTCACATCGTTTTCAAATAGGCTTTACCCTTGACTAGCTTTTTAGCTATTGCATTTGATATATTTTTCGGAACATCAAACTGCGTATATTTTCTCAATCTTTGGATATTCGCTTTTTTATGTTATATAAAATACATAAGAGCGGCATTGAGCACAACCACTGTTTATCGCTGCTTGTAAACCTTAAAGCGTTTTTAAAACGACATAAATATTGATGGATACAATCGTACTGATGCGTAAATGATTGACACAATCTGAACAATAAACTTAATTTCGCGTCAAAGATGTAAAGATTGGCTGCTTATTAAGCGTCAATATCTTGTGGTTTAGGTAAATCCTAATCAAATAATGTTTGAGAGCTACAAATTATGCCAGGAACTATTATTAGATTTTAGGATTCCTTCCGCAACACTAGTTAATTGCGATGACGTTGCTTCAGGGATTAAGATAGTGATTGTCGGTAAACGTATGCTCACGATTCTCTGTTTGTTAGTCGTCGGCTTTTTAGAAAAGAAAGACAGGCTGAATCAACATGTCCGTAGATATGTCTTTTTTTAACGTCTTTGTTAAGTTATGCTGCTTTCGGGGATTTTTAAGAAACACATTAGCGGTGTTATAAAGGATTAAAATTCATGTTGGAACAGGTGTAAGCGTATCTCACTTTGAAGTAGGCGTATGACTCTGAAGACTTAATGAAATCACTGATTCACTTCTGACTTGTATGCAAAATGGAATTCCTGGGTGCAACGCATCAGAATAATATTTTATTGCTTTTCCGCGTTTTTATCATGAAAGATAAAGTTGTTATTACTTTACATTACAAAAAATCTGCCAAAAAACTTTTAAATGACACAATTTTTTCTGATAAATGCTTATAATTCATTTAATTGAATAAACTATCCAAAATATTGCTGAGTTACACTAACATTTCAAGCGCTCTATTTATAAATTTTAAAATCGAATAAGAATAATTTCGTTTCATTGCGACATTCACGAATAACTCATCAGTTTTCAGCGTATCGCATAATGCCGATCTTCCAGAAAAAAATATAACACTGCGCTTTGAAATAGTCCACAGTGATAAAATATTTTCAGTATCATTTAATTATTCAAGATTTGTTTACTCTAAAATATGAGCTCACAAACACGGACATCTCTTAATTACGAACGATGAAGATTTGCAGAATTTCTCTTCATCTATTGAAACCATTTTACAATAGTTTGTGTTGCATGTGAAAACTTCTCGGCCTCTTGTTGTGTAACCTCTTCAGTCAATATTAGCGGTGCTGTGCACCAGAGAAGTTTATTCGTTCCTAGAGGTTGCGTAGCGTCCCAGAACAGTTTTTACCACTTTCTTTGTTTCTATATTTCCTTAAGAGTGAGCAAAGATCGCGTTCCCTTTGAGGAAATATTTCTTCTGGTTTACTCTCTCGCTCGTATGCATTATTGCCAGAGTTTCCACAATTCATTATTTGAACCTTTCGTTCATTTCTCGGAAACTGGTAAAAACAAAGGTAATTTTGCAACTGGTGTTTGCGGACAGAAATGCAGGATTTTATAAGTCCGCTTCCCTTGAATAAGAAGAGAATTATTTGTATTTGTCCATGACTCATCCTAACGCGTTTTGACATTTCATATCGGAAACGGTCTCTGAGCAACGCAAGCTTACCTCACGGAAGCGTCGCGATTAAGTTAGTGTACGACAGCAAGTCACTTAAAATTGACGTGAAATTTTAGTGTAGGTAAGTGTTGAGGTTTGACTATCACTTATTACTTTTCAATTTATTATCAACGATTCTATTCCATCTCCATGCTTCAAAAACATTTTTTATGACAAATTTTCTACGATAAACTTGAAATAACGATGGTCTTGGTCATTAACTCGATGAATGCAACTAATTTTATATTATAGATGGTGTTTTGTAAGGGTTCTTCTCAAAATACATAACTTGTTGGCTGATCCAATTGAAATTTTATATTTTAAGAGTGATCACAACACATTCTCAACCTTCTGATTCTCTTCGTGTTATTTTATTAGACACTTTTTATCTATCTTTCTGCAATTTACGTAGTACCTTTTCTTGGCCATATGAAAATGTTCGAAAACTCCTGAAATTACGATAATAAATTGCTAACAAAATATAATCTAAATCGTAATTAAATACTGATATAAACTTTATTGTTAGGGTTGAAAATTTTATTGAAGTAAAAATATAAGAAGTATCTATATATCTATATTCCATAAAAATTATTTTGGCTTTTCCGAAGATTTTAACTCAAACGTTGTCAAACTTTCGACCATAAGACTAAAAAGAATACCGAGAAAAAATGCTAATTAACTTATTTTCTAATAAAAACTTTGTAAAGCTTTTCCTCTAAATTTGAAATCCCATAACTCCAAAAGGTTAAATTATAAAAATAAAATTTCTGTATGTCGTTTGTTAATAGCAACATTATTTTATCAAAGTATGAGGTGTCGCCTGTTAAATTGAAGAAATTTCAGAGCTACTGGAAATCCATCGCATCTGCTGGAAACTATTCTAAATCAATGTTTTTTCTTTATACAGAGAGCCTAATGAAAAACTTTGAATCGCGCGGAAGACTAACTAAAATTAAAGCACACAGTAATTTATAAATAGTTCTCGTAGGCTATATTTGGATGTATTAAACTAATACATATAATTTTGTAACTCTTAAATTTTATTGGCAAAGAAACGGAAATTAATCTGCGGTGGAATTAATCACAGATCCAACTCATTCTTGGTTCCGTTAAAAAATTCTTTATAAAGCAACAGTTTTCTCAATAAACACGGCTATCTATCCTTCGTTGCAGGTTTTAATTTAAATTTTTAGGGGATCAGCGATAAACATTTTCCATGCTCTCCGATAAATTCATAATATTGTGAAATTTAAACAAGCATTTTTACTGTCTTTCATGTTGCCGAAGACATTCATTTCGTTTAAATTCATAGGATAAGTTTCCAAAAATCTCTCACAAAGTAGAAGATTACATGCGAGTGCTAAAAACGCCAATGGAAAATAAGAAATAGGCAACTTCAAGCGTTTTAATTGGCATCTTTTAAATATAACATAAAATATACTTTAAACATTGCCAAGCTAGATAAATACTCAAGGACTTTTATTCATGGAAACTTAGTTCAATGAAAATCATTTGAACCGTTATGATTGACATTCTGAAATTAACTTTACTTAAGCAAACGAGAAAACAATTTTCTTTAATGGACTAGTGTTTACGAACATGCGTTTCGAAGAAGCAGTTTTAAAATTACTTTCAGTATCCCATAAATTTTTAAATATGAATAATAAGAATTCTCGCCAAATAAATACTCAGTTATTTCTTGCAAAAAAAGTATGATAATATTCCGTGGTGAAAAGAACGTGTATTTTTCTTCTGAAAATCTGATAACAGTACTTCGAATAATTTTTTTTTAAGAATCACCTGTTTCTAATATTCTGCAGTTCAGTTCTTTGTATTTTATCACTTGCGTAAACGATATCTCAGTCCCATTTAAGTATCGTCCTTAAAGGACGTGTGGTCCGCCACGTGCTCAAGAAAACTTCCATTAGGAGTGCTGCCATGCGTGCGCACGGCGCACGTAATGTGTTTGTGCTCTCCGGTTAGTTCTTCTTTTTATACCGGTCGTTCTCCACGTGGAAGAATATCGGTTGTCTTTCGTACTTCACGATACTCTTCCCGCGGCAGCTAATGCGAATCTCCAGCGTCACCTTCCATTCCTGCCCAATCGGGAGGAAGTTCAAATTTTGCGTCCTTGCTTGGACTCTGTTTCTCCTCCTGTGAATGGGTATTTAGTATGATGGGGGAAGATAGGCGATCGTATTTGGGGTAGAGAAGGAGAGCTCCTCTTTTCGCGCTCAAAAGGACCGACCAGAATCACCTATAACAAATAGTTGGACCACAGGTTTAGAACATCCTAAATTGAATTAAATCTGAAGCAGTAGAAAGAGATGAGACAAGGTAATAAATGTTTAATACTAATGTTTGGAAACGCACTCGATATAAAAAAATAGAGGTAGACATCAAATTCAGATTCAATAAATAACACAAAGAATATTATGTACAATATTTATTTATAATCGCTAAAAATATTTCTAAACAGACTCAAACTATAGGTATATCTAGCAGCAGTCGTAACTAAAAACCAAAACATAGAGATAACAAAGTGCGCGTGACATATATCTTCACATCTCATTAAAGTTAAAATTCAACTCTAGGTAATTTCATCTGACATGAAACCCCCCAAAATGTTTTAGTCATACATATACATCGAAAAATTCATTTTTTGTTGATAATTTGAAAATAATGACGTATGAAGTTCGGCAATGTTTGAACTGACTTTTTAAAATGTTATAATGTTGTATGAGATTCCAAGGCGAGTAGCACTTTAGGAATAGATTTATTTCCGAGCGTTGTTTAGTATACCTCCTTACACTGTTCACTTCGTCCGATGATGAGACGACTTGAAACGAGAAGGGTGAGACAAGAGAGGGTGTGAGGGAAGATGCGATGTCGGAAAGACAGGCTTAAGACGTACTTCGACTGAAAGAGTCTTTCTCTTTGTCGTTAGTGTACGTGCGACGCCATTTTTCTTTCCTCTCCTCCTCCAGAGAGCTGGATGAGCGTCACTTGTCCGTGGCTGCTTATCGACGCGTAAATGTTTGTTCATTCTGCCTAAGTACTGAAGAATGCTAATGTGCCGCGAAACCCATTTTTTGCCCTCCTCCCTATCTCTCTCTCTCTTTGTCCTCCATCTCCGCTCTCTCCAGAACGCTACCCTTTCTCTTGCCATTCTCAGCTAATTCTCACTTTTTCCTGTAAGAATAATCGTAAATTAAAAACTATGAATGATTTATTCTTCCGCTTAATCTACGTATTATCGTGTCGTCGGAAATAGGGAGATAATTTTTATATTTTTTTATGTTTTTCTCCTAACATATTGCAAAGTACAATGTCAGAAAGTAATTACTGCATTTGTTTCGCCTAAAAATTCATACTAATCGTTTCTTTTAGTATGGTATATATGCTCGTTTCAGAAATAATTACCTTTACTGGGAAAATTATTTCATTAAGCAAAATAAATGCGCCTTCGGAATAATTTCTTATTTTTTACTTTTCGGTTGCATGTTATATTTGAAGAATTGCAGTTCCATGAACAACATACGTGGCATATGTGTCACTGGCCTCTCCACGTTAAAATATTTTCAAATAAAAGAAATAACTAATTCAAATCTTCTAGCTCGTTTTATGCAGCAAAAATTTCGTGAATGCAAGTTTTAAGTTTTGTAAAGAATTGTAGTAAATTCTTGCATTAATACTATTTATTGAATAATGAGCTATTGCTATTAATACAATAAAGTATAGTTTATTGGCTACCAATTTTGTATTACCCGGTAGCACTTCCTACCTGTTAAAAAAATCATTTTTGAACTGTTGAAACGGCTCAATGCTTTACCAGTCTTCCCAATCCCGAGCCGCCACACGGTCTCCCCTTTTTATAAGGTCCACCCATTAGGCTTTTTGGTTGGGTGCGCGGGGATGAGACGAAGCCAATGGAGTGAGAGCTCTCTGAAATAACACTCCCGCCATGGAAAGATACACAACTCGTCGTTCTCCGAGTTCTTCTTCGCTCTCTCACACCGTCGTTTTTTCCCTTTTTCTCGCTCTCCTCAACCTTTCTTCTTTTTCGTCTGTTTGCCGGCGCCGGGCATACAGAAGGGAGGCACCGCCAGCACCACTGTGGGAAAGCGCTCTATGTCCCCTCTGTTTACACGGTGTCTTGTAACGTACTGCGAGGAGTGGGTGGGCCGGTGGGATGGACACAATCCTCGGGTGAGATGGTGATGGTGAGTGTGGGATAGAGAATGAGACTGAAATTGCGCAATCGATTGCCACTTTTGATCATATATTATGGTGAGAGATTTCTCAAGAGAGATTCCCTTCCATCAGTAAATTATTTCATTTTATTTTTCTTTATTTTATAACTTTAAAATTTGCCTCTTTATTATTATTGTATTAATAGATTCGTCGTCCAGTTAAATATTCCAAATTAAAATGCCATAAGTGAAATATCTCTTCCTAAAGGCTAAATAATGAAAATATTTTCGATCATGTCCCCTGAACGGCTTATTTGGGATATCTATTTAATGTTTTCAATATTATAATTACATGTACTCAATTTAATTTTTTATTGAGGGCCATCCTATGTGGAGTTACTTGTCGTAATGTTTCATCCCGTTTTATGAACTGAATTGAAATTATTCAGTGCTTTCGATTTTGAGCTAACTGTAATTAGAATTGATAAAATAATATTGTCTTGGCATTAAATAAATAAATACTAGATCAACATTTCCATGTTCAAACACCACCTACGCACAAAATCCCAGTTAACAATTTAATTATTATAATTATCATTATTATATCATAAACATTTTGTTTTATATAACATAATGCAGTTGTTTTTATCGTAGTTCATTTTGCGGCATGAACCCAGGCGCGCACCTAGGATTTTCTCTTGATGGGGGGACTCAATTCTGAGACAGGAGCAGAGGCTCCTCCTGAATACCTACATATCTGGTTAATACAAACTCTTAGGGTTTAAGGTTCTTAAGTCAGTAAATTTTGCGCTTTGGGGAGAGGGGACTAAGCCCGTCAAACCCCTCTCCTGGATGCGCGCCTGTATGAAACGATTAAATTGAATGTCAATTCGACATTCTTTAAGACGTACAGATGAGGTGTATGTTCTATTAATTATTTGTTTAAATTCGTTAAAATTCTCGAAAAGGTTTCTATATTGAAAATGTCCATATTGAAAATGTCAATAGAATTGCGCATTAAAATTATACTTAGAAGCTTCAGTCGTAGCCGTTATGTAATATAATTTTAGGGAAAATCCGCGCGTTAAAGTCTCCAGTCCTTGAGCTTCAAAACCAATTGGAATTCTTTGCTGTTGTTGATGCCTTCCAAGTTTTTTCGGATTCCTCGCTTTGCTACCGGAGTACATTTGTTCTTCGAAGGTTGTCTGCCGAAAAAACAAGTGAATCCATTTCGGACGCAAACACTCGAAGCGATGGCCATGCAATGTGCCGCCTAGATTACGCCCTTAGCCCTTTAGCTTTCCACTAAGGGTTCCTCGTCCCACCCCCCACTCTTTCTCCTCTAACCTCGGTCTCCTGTTTATTTCACTTCCCTGTCCCATCCTTTCTCCTTTTTCTTTGACTCACACTCCTTCGAAAGTATCTCAGAAGAAGTGACGGCCAATACTTCACCTTTCCATAATACTCAACCAGAGCTCAATGCTCCTTGACCGTAATTGTTTTCACACCTCATTTGGTACTTGGAAACTTAGCTTTTATTCCTGTATATCCTCTGATGTTCAGCTATTTTTTAGTAAATATCTGGTTTTATATAGGCCTACGCAAGTTGTATCTTTTCATTTAGATTGGTCAAAATAGTTTAGATATGTTTTAGCAGATGAGACATTTTCAAGATAAGTCCAAATTAATCACAAATAAACAAGAATTCCCATAAAGTACATTCAGTTTCTTGATCTCTAAGTTGGAGTATTATTAGTCTTAAACCTTTCATGCCGTGATGTGGAGAACTTTTTGCTAATAGATATGTAACACGACACCCGAGGAGCTTAAGTAACAAACAAGGCTTCTTCCTTTTGAGGTTTTATTCTTTCATAACCAGCAGAGAAGAATACATCCATTGTAATGCTTACAAGCTAGATAATCTATATCTTAGATATTTTTCTCGAACTAAACTATTATAAAGTATAATTTCATTCACGGAAAATTTTTCCATTTATACATTAACTAATAACATTACTAATGCAAATGAAATCTATCTGGCTAGTTGTTTTTCTACATAGACGAGAAACTTGATATAATATTTTGAGTCACTTATAAACATTATAAATTAAAGTTAAAAGGGTTCATATTTAATGAAAATTTAAGAAATGGTCATAAATATGTTTGTATCATATTTATAAATATAAATTTGAGCCTCATTTGCCATATTCTCACAAATTTGGATGCGTTATTTCAAGCCTTCTGATTACTAATTTCTGCAGACAATAACTGAGCTTTACGCACACCTAAATCCAGATGGATACTAACAAACCGTACATCGGTGGGAGAAGGAAGTTGTGTCCGTTGCCTTTCTGGTGGGTTGGGTGAATCGGAGTGTGTTCGACAAGAGGTTGGGCTAAAATGGGAGGGCGGTCGCGACCGGTGGCATACACAGTGTGTCCGAAAGGAACCACCGCGCAGTTTAGTTTGCCTGGCCATTAGCCAGAAGTACTTGACCAGTAGGGTCAACAGCCAAGCGGCTGGCTCGAGTGGTAGGGCGGGACATAGGGAACTCTTAGGGTTTGAAGGTTGCAGAGCGAAAGAGAAAAGGGTGAGAGATACCCCACTACCTCAGAGATGGGTAAGTAATAATAAAACCCTTTGGACTATTTCTCCTCACGTTTCCCCCATCTGAACTGTGAGTCTGCATCTATGGGCTTCCTAATGCGCGTCAGCTCTTCGCGGCATTATGTGAGCGCATATATGTGTATGCGTGTGTGGGTACACGCGAGTGTATCACCAGTGGGGCACTTACGGAAAATTCCCAAAAATCTCAAATATCAGATTTTGAAATGTCCATGCTCGACTTAGATACCTTCGGGCTGGTGATTTCTATGTCAGAAGCTAACGCGGGAGATTTCGTTATTGTTCCATCAGCGCAGACTCTCTTACGCAGCAACTCTCCAGAAAGAATGACTCGAGATAAATTTGTAGATTACTCTATAGCAGGATTCCTCAACCCTTTTTTGATTAATTACCCCTTTGGAGATTTTTTAGATAGTCGCGTATCCCCTGGCATATTTTAAAAGGAGAAGAATATGAACAACAATTTTTATCAAAATACAAAACTGATGTATTTAAATGACAGTAATAAAACTCGGATTGATACGTTTCTATTTTTAATATAATCAACGAAGGTTTGTGGCTTCTAGTGTGAAAAAAGCCTGCAAACATCTCAATAATACTCACCATGACACAAGAGATAATTTTCTATGCCAATTCCCCTTTCTCTGTAAAAACCTCCCCATAACATTTTATAACGCTAGCCGTAATTGTAAGATAGCAGCTTTGTTAGTTTGTTTTTCTAGCTAATCAGCATCTTGGACTATTATAGGTAAGATCTCAGCATATGATTCAGATGTAATAGGTGAAATCTGAATGAAGTAGAAAAATTATTATCTTTATTTTTCTCTCAACTCTTTAAAATGCTGCACATACCCCCACTAAAAACTCATACTCTATAGAAAACTTGGTAGACAAATTTGTAAGAAACTTTTCATGGATTATATAACGAATCAAGTTTTATTAGGCTTGCATATAATTAAAGACAAAGTTATATTGCTAATCAAGCTTCAATGTGTGAAATGATTGTAATTAAATTTGTTTTAATTTAGCATTAATGGAAATGGCGTCAATTTCTTCCATTTATGTATAAATCAAAAGGAGATGAGCTTGTTAGATTGAAGCAAAATATTATAAGCAAATTTGCATACACTTTTGAATTATAACTAAACTAATTTTGAAATTGGCATACTTCCATGAAGATAACTATGTTTTTATGACTACTTGTTCTTTCATATAAAAAACTAATTTTCACCGAAAACAACGGAAAACATTTCACAATTGGTGACATTAAAACTCAATTTTGTCCATTGCTCTTGGTTAACACATTAATTCTAATGTACCCGAGCATAGAAAATGTTATAAAAGAAACGTGTGGCGCAGAGTCAAGTAGGTCAACTCATGAAATATGTCCATTAAAAATATTTGAATGAAACCGTAATTGCTCAATGAGGTGATTTGCTTAAAACGAGACCTTATGTGGCAAGTGAGTTGTCTTTTTTTAGAAAGTGCCATGAAACCGTTCGTGGCTTTTAAAAGTCTGCTTGCGTTGATGAGCAATGGAAAAAAATAACAAGTAAATCTTGAAGAATTCGTGTTCTCTGAAAAGCATGAGGCTTTCGAGGCCGAAGGGAGACCTCTGTATACAAAGTGGAAGGAGAGAGAGACTTTTTGGTTTTGTCTTCTTTTTTCCTCTACGTTGGTGGTGCCTTCTAAAGGGAAAAATAGGAGTAGGCCAAAAAACTTTTCTGAGCTGTGGGCGGAGAGGGGGCAAGGAGGTGGGGCAAATAGCCCCGCAAACACTGCGGTGACACATCCTGGGTCTCCTCTTTGCCGTCATTTTTTGTTTGTTTAACAATTTCGGCAGTTGGCTGGAAAAGTATTCCCATCAATTTATCTTTGGTCGGTTTGTTCAACACATTTTACTCTATTATTTTTTTTATTTTCCCTCTCTTTCTCTCTCATCACAAATGGACTCGGCCGAAGTAAGAATGTTAAAACATGGGAGGAAAAAATGAAGAACGTATTTCTTTCCTCATGTGTTCTCCTCGGCAAATTTAAGGGGAAGCAGGTGGTGACGAAACGGATTGTTTGATTTATTGTCTCTTCTTTTGTTTGCTCTGCTGAGAGTTTTTGGGCTCGGAGATTCCACCACTTAAAATTCTCCTTTGTAGCTTTCCAGAGCTTGGAACTTATTGCAAAATCCGTGAAGTATTATAGTTCTAACTAGTCTACTTGTGATAGACCTCTCGCTTTAATATAATTAAAATCCACATCGGATTTTGATATTTGACGTGATATGTGCTCATGTTACACCTTAATGTTTTCTCGATGAGTGAAACTCTTTCTGGGACACGAGCTTGGACATCTCATTTCCAAAAAAAATCGATGCCACTACCCAGTGCCAAAGTCTAACGGACTGATGTGCCATTTTTTGTGACGTACCGTTATGCGCAGAACTTTCAAATATTCATTAACGGAAGACAGGGATGGATTTCGAAAGTATTTATCCAGCGTTTTCATATTTTACAAAGCAGCAAAAGGAAAGAAAATAATACTGTTGGGTATGTTAAACACGGACTCAATTTTTAAAATACTAATAATGTTTATCTTTAAAAAAAGCATTCAATAATGTATTGCATTTATGATTTCTGCTGTAGGAAGGTATATTTTAAACACAATAGAACATAAAAATAGGTGACAATTACCATCTCAAGTTTACGAAAGTTGAACAAGAAGAAATACTTTAGCTGGATTACTGGAAATTAAACGTAAAATTCTAATAAGTCATAAAAAAATTTACTATGGCAATAATGTTGTGTATATTAGAACAGTCATCTCCTCTTCGCACCACAGAATTTGAAAAAGGGGTGGTAAATGGTCTGTCATGGTCTCCATTTCATTCTAGTATCTTTTTGTGCTGGGGTGAAGATTCTAATGTATATGTATATGACATCAACAAGGCTTCCTTAAAACTAGTGTTATGTTTGGAGAATAATGACAGTCATGTCAAGGTGAACTTTGCCATCTATAATCCAAAGAGTACTCGAACTGTAGCCATTTCAGATGATGCTGGCCGTGTTAATGTATGGTACTTACCAGAGAACTATGATAGTTTATCCTGTAGTGATGGTTAATTTAACAAATTGCACCATGGCAATTCACATAAAATAATGAGATAAAACTGAAAAGCATTACATACAAACCATTCCATTTTAGTACATTCTTAATTGTTATCTCAGATCCATAATTTTGTCTTTCATCATTTAATCAAAAATCAAGTCAAATTTTCCCTAACAGATGAAGGGGAATGTAAACTGGGGAGACCTACTACGTTTAAATATTCAAGATCCCTTAAATTCTCTCGCGTTAAATGCAAAAATATATTTCAAAATTTAGAACTTTCATGTTATCATAATAAACCTGTGAAAAGATATGAGCTATTTTGGAAAATCTTATAGGCGGACCCAATGATTTTCCAAAACTGATGCAACAGAAAAATAAATTTTCATTTTACTATGTTTCCGTCTATTATAAGAGTAGTCTAGATATGTATATTTGTATATTTCTGGAATTCTCCCCTCTCTGGAATGGATTTGGCGGGACCTTTAACTCGAAAAGGGTTTGCACGATTTTGAAGAGTTTTTCGCGATATATTGGGATCTACATCTTGCACATTTTAAATATGTCGTCATATATCATAAATTCATGGATTTGGTTCCAGGAGCGTTTACTTTTTCCATTTAACGCTGGTGTGAGTGTAGCATATTAGTCATTTGCATATTAAAATTACTTAAAAGTATCGCAGGATCACAGGACTTAAAACAAAGAACGTCTGAAAAACGAATTTCATTTTTCCTGCGTCGATCCTTGAATCCTTGAATCGATCCGAAAATTATTTTTTAACGCGAAAATTTTATGTATGTTTACGCGAACATCTTACGTCGTCCAGGGGATTTGCATTGTTATCGCTTTCGTGTAAATTCGTACTTGTATTATAAATTCGCGCCGCATCTGTCCACATATTCAAGAAATTTTTGCGCCATTTTGAAGTTTATACAATAATTCTACGATATATTCAATTATTCATTGATGTTGGGCTAATGAAGTCGGAAAAAGAGATTAAAATTTATGAATTTTTAAAAGCCTCTGTGTATATTTTCTGCGAATGCTGAGCAAATTTTCAAAATTTCACTAAAACACAAAAATTAAATTTAACTAAATTTATTTTAATATAATCACGTTTTGTAAGCAACCAAAAGTAATAAATAATCTAAAATAACGTAATTGAATTTTCTCTAAGGTGAAAATAGTTATGGGCACATAAAAGTTGTGTAGCGCAATGTTTAACGAATAACTCTACGTTTATATATATTGGTTACTTTTTAGTGGATATAAAAGTTGTTTTCATTAATGTTTTATTTAAATTTTATTTTAACTTAATATTTAATTCACTTATACCGTCATATTTGACGGGAAATTACCTTAGTATAAAAAATATTTAATTTACACGAACATGTAGGTACAACCTAAGCAGTTTTTTAAACTTTTTAATAAAATAACTGAAATAATAAATTGGAAATCGAGTGTTCCATAGTAAAACATTCTGCAAAAAAGGCAACACATACATAAAAGGGAATACATACAACATTGTATGTTCGAGTAAACATTTAATACCATTCTGAGAGCTGAAATTTTGACGAAGGTAGAAGACGCTGACTAAATTTCGGCAAAAGAAACATTAAATGAGGAAAATATCCATAGAGAATTTATCAAATGTGTTAGTCTTGAAAATTAGCATTTTAGATAGTGTCATTTTGTGAGACATAACGTGCTATTAAATTTTGTTTTGCAAATGTGAACAGCAATGCAGAAGAAAAGTAATTGATAGTTGTTTTTTAATCAATAGCACGTAAAGTTTTTCATGTGAGCAATACAAAAGAGGGAAGGATGTAAATCAGGATAATCAGATAATGAAGTGCGAAGGAAAGAGATTATAGCAGATTTTGAGAGGAAACCGATGTGCTGATTAGAAATCTAGCGGGATAAAATGTAGCGAGACGGATGAATGGCTGATATAATTGAATCACTGGCGCGAGGAAAACGGCTTCGTCCGGAATTTAGGCAAGGAAAAACTAGTTGTTCGTTTATTTGAACGTTTACTCACTTCCCATATTTCTCGAGAATGGTCTTATTTCATGGGAATATACACAATCAAAACAGCATTTAGAGTAATGGCTATAGTTATGGGCACTTTAAGCAGCTTTCAAAGTTTGAAATTATATAGAAAATATATAGAACCCCTGTTTGCCTGAAGAAAAAAGTTTTATTTATTAATATCTATATCGTCAAGGAACATGTAAAAAGATTACGAAGAACAACATTTTCATAATTATTTTTAAGGTAAATAAAAAAATACGAAAAACGTAGTAAATGGTGCACATGATATTAAGTTACAGTTTTTTGGCACCCAGTTATCTAATGAAATTTAATGCTTAAATAACATGGAAACATCTTTAGCATGCATATAAACTAGAATATACCTCATTACTTCTTTTCTATTACATAAAAAATCTGATGTGGCCAACACATGACTTTCTCCATATTTGGGGTATAGTTATTTAAATTAATATGAATAGCATTATAAGGCAAAATTATTATTTCGTATCGCAAAATAATACAGTCATTCTTATTGCCGTAAATTATATTTTGAAAATGTTTACAGAATTAACCGCTACATGGTGGTGGCGCTGTATACTGGAAATTATGAAAAAGCAAAATATCTCCGAAGTGGATGGCTCTACGAAAATTTGTTTCAAACAAAAGTTGGAAGAAATATTATTCTCTACAACTTTGGTCATTACGAAGATTACGAATAACGGCGTTTCTAAGGAGATATTTGACGGAAACCGAAAAAACCGATTATTTATAAATAATTCCTAAACAATAACTGCTATGGAAAATTGTTTGAAATAAAAGTTGTAGGAAATTAAATTCCCTATAACATTTGTATATACAATAATGATTTTTTAAAGGAGAAATATAGCAAAAACCGAATCGGGTTTCGAATAAACCTCGACATCCGGTTAACCGTTATTTTCGAAAAACTAATCAGTTCTTTGTGCTTATGCTAAATTGTTATATTTGAAATTTGGTAACGATATAGCAAGTACTTTTTGAGTTAGAGCGCCCAAAATCACATACACACGCACACACAGACATCAATCCTAAAATAGTATAAACGTGTTCTAGGGACCTCAAAACGTGTATTTCCGATAAAATCTCGAAGTCGAGGTCTTGATCACAATACTTTTCCATTACTACGTATGGAGAAAGTAAAAACAACGTGAGTGGAGAGGGGAGGAAGGGAGGATAAGGTAGGGGTGGAGATGGAGGGGAAGGAGTAAGGTGTAAAGCAGGGTTTCCCAACCTTTACGTTGGCAAGGGCGCCTTCGGTTTAACAGCAAAGGCGACGGGCGCCAGTGTCCTCTCTCCCCCTCCCCTTCCACTCAACACTTATAGCTCGTAGCTGTAAGTTTTAAATTTTATTCTAAAAAACCATAAAACAAAAATTACAAAGTAGCGAGATTATACGGGCTGATGTTTTTTTCGAGCACACTGAAAAATCGCTATATCTAAGAATACTAAACGGAGAGAATTGCTAAAATGTTTATGAACATAATTTGATGTAATTTTTAAAAAAATTACAGCAAATGTCGAAAATGAGCACCACACTGCTGATTGCATATACGTGCTCTCCTAAACATGTTGTCTGACGCGATTTTTCAACGTCCTCGAATAAAAAAATCGCCCTGTATAATACGAACATACAGCCTTTCGAATATTCTCTATAATAAAAACGTCGCTCTGTAAGGAACGCAAGATGGCCGACAGCGAAATCTAATTAAACCACTTGAAAATGTTTTGTCAGTTAGCTAATACTGAACGCATTCTATCACAATATATTTTTGCTAGTTGTTAATATTCGAGTGGCACATTTATTTGTTAATGTAAATATCATACCTATTATTTTCCCTACGTTATATATGTATAAATATAATTATTTCCCTGTCTTTGCACACCAACAATTATATGTAGCATTGACGAGAAAAAGGTGGGAGAAGAATATCAGAATTTTATGGCCGAAAATAAAACCCAAAGGCATTCACTAAACGACAAGAGAGTATTCACTAGAAATGTAGTATATGACGAAATATTTCATATGTAATAGTATGCTATTAATTATTTTAAATACAAATATTAATAATTAAATTAATATTAATAATATAACTCTCCCGCTGATATTTCGACGGGAATTACACTAGTTTTATAAGAAAAGTACTAATCGGTGTTTTTAATAAATCCATCAACAGAAAAATGTGACTAGAGGGCAAACATGAAGTGACATTCCTTAACAAGGAAGAAAAGAATGATGACTTTTCACAAAAGGGATGAGATAGATTACAATAAAGATTAAAGGTAAATGATACAATGAGCCACTTCCAAGAGGTTGGTGAATTGATGAAAAAACCGAGAAAAATCATAAAATACATTAAATGAAATAGTATGTAAATCCTATAATACAAAGTCCCCAAGTCTTTTTAGATTGGTACTTTCCAGTATTCTGTGACCGCTAAACACTATCATTCGCATGAGCTGCAATTTTTAAGGACACCTGAACAAACCTCGGCGGGCGTCACAGCGAACCTTGGCGGGCGCCATGGCGCTCGCGGGCACCGCGTTGGGAAGCCCTGGAGTAAAGCCTGGAAGGAGGCATTCTACTCATCCAGATTTTATCACACTTTTGTAAAACTAAGAACTGAAAACGACGCCTGCTTAGTAGCGTACGCGAACATACTTTTAGGATGATCGAATATACGTTTAGGTCCATTAAATACGATTGATAGGGACCTCGAAGAAGCTTAAACCGGAACTGGTGTTTGTGGGCAATAATCTCAGCTAACATTGTAATGAATGCTCGGGATAAAAGCTACTGATAGATTTTAATGCGCGTATCTTTTTAATGAGAATATTTGCATGAATGGGATTGCGAAGATGAAAAATAGATCGCTTAATGGCTTCTCCTTTCCCATTGAAATGTGACACATTTAACTTCGACGAAAATACAAATTTCTACACTACATTATAATTCCCATCCAATGAAAAAAGGGATCTAATCCACAGCACCATAAAAACGTTTACCAATTAAATGAAGTCATGCAACTACAAAATTACACTTTAGAAGAATTTAGATGAAATGACCTCTTACCTTTGATGATTCCAACGGCGTACGAATCTGGCAACTTCTGCTCACAAACACTTTTCCAGTAGGCACTAAGGTCCGCTGATGAGGTCCCAGATTATGAATTTATCCTCAGGAATACAAAAATCTGTCACTTCGGAAAAAGGTGTACTTATCGGCACTATAGAGAAAGAACACAGCTGTCCGTCAAGGAAGGCAAAGTTTGACTGACGGGCTAAGATGGCGGCAAAAAAAAAAACGCTCGCGGCGCATGTGCGAAGGTTGATTTTCAGTAGATAGATGACTATCGCTTGCTCGAAACAGAACCGACCCAGATAACCGGGCCCCAGCCATGGTTACGTATCGGATAAAATGTTCCTATAACATTCCATTTCAGGAACGCGACGAGAGGCTCATAGGAACTATTCTACAAGCTCTGGTCAAAAAGGCTCGATAAGTCGAGGCTCCTGGAGAAAGACAGGTTCAACCTTTACGTAAACCAGGAGACCACATATCGCGGCAGAATTAGGAGGGCGCAGACAATAATCTGAATTAATTTCTCGCACATAAGTGCTGTATACAGTGGGATATGAAAGGTCTAGAGAAGTGGTTGCACAAGTGGCGTGCCAAATTCACGTCAATATATGGTCTTGCGTGCCAGTAATAAATTTTAATAAAACTGAGTGATCATTTTCTATTAGTTGAGTTGGTTTAATTAAAGAAGGATCGCAATATAAACGGTGTACATTTGTACGTATCAGTCTGAATTTCCGTATTTTGCATTCATTCAGTCATATAGGCGGCGATAGAGAACACGAGACGGAAGGCATATGAATTATATAAAAACAGTGTTACAGAATTAGAAGCAGAGTTTATAGATGAAGAATTACTCTTACTGCAAAGTATAACGTTAGTTCTAAATACTTGTAATAAATATATAGAATATGACTTATTTATCTTCTTTGTCATTTCTTCTTTCGCTTGCCATTCAAAATCACCTCGCGTGTAACTTTTGGCGCGCGTGACATAGGTTGCCGACCCCTGGTCTATAGCAGTTGTGTCCAATATAATTTTCATGCTTGCCACAATTGTGACAAATGCAATACTGTTTTTGCCACATTACACAAAATGCAATGTTATATTTATAAATAGGACTTTATACGAGAGCGCTAGAATGATATAATATATTTTATATTATTTATTATTTTAAAAAATGACATTTTACATTATTTTTCTACAACCACTACATTATTACAATGTAGTACAGTGTGTTTCGCTTTATGTGATCATACTGAGTTACATTTAAATGATTATAGCAAGCGGCTGATAGCATTAAACGGCAAATTTTCTTAAATTAAATCTGGTTTTGGAATTCCGCGTTTGATTACAATAACAGGCTGATAAGAATAACCATTGATAATAACAAGCGGCAACTACTTTAGTAGAGTAAGCAGAGAATCAATTCATCTCACGTCTATAGTCGATACGCCATATGTGGCGACCGTATTGGACACCACTGACATAGATCCACTGTTATAGTACATAACTTTTGAATGTAGAAATTTATTCTTGCTAATGCGCGTCATTCCTTTTCGAAAGTTGGTAATGAGAAGGGGAGGGGGACGAAGGTTGGTAGTGAGAGCAGGATGAGGGGGAAGGTTAGAGGTTCGCCTGAGGAGGCTAATACGGTCCTGTCCTCAGTTAAACAGTCAAAGGCGGGCATACACTTGCAGACTATTCCTGAGTCATTCAGAGCGATAAGAATTAAGTCGATGCTCGCTGCCTACCGTTTCAGAAACTACCACAACTTTTTAAGACGGCTAGAACTACCTTCAAAGGCCTTTCGGAGCTCTCGGAACTACTTCGATGTACAGAGGGGCATGCATATATTAAAGAAAATCTGATGTGGCCAACACATGACTTTCTCCATATTTGGGGTATAGATATTTAAATTATTATGAATAATATTACGAGGCAAAATTATTATTTCGTATCGTAAAAGAAGACACGTCCTTGTTGCCGTAAATTACGTATATTTTGAATGTTTACAGAATTCACCGCTACATGGTGTTGGCGCTGTACACTGGTATTAAGATAAAGCGAAATATATCCGAAATGGATGGTTCTACGAAAATTAGTTTCAAACAATACTTGGAAGAAATATTATTCTCTACAACTTTGGTCCTTACGAAGATTACCAATAACGATGTTGTTAAGGAGATATTTAACGGAAACCGAAAAACCGGTTATTTATAAATAACTCCTAAACAATAACTCCTATAGAAAATTGTTTCAAATGAAAACTGTAGGAAATTACATTCTCGATAACTTTTGTCTAGAATTGTATATACAATAATGATGTTTTAACAAAGAAATATCGCAAAAACCGAATCGGGTTTCGAATAAACCGCGACTTCCGGTTATCCGTTATTCTCCAAAAACTAATCAGTTCTTTGTGCTCATGTTAAAGTGTTATATATGAAGTTTGGTAACGATATGGTATGTACTTTTTGAGTTAGAGCGCCCACACTAACACACACACACAGACATCATTCCGAAAATAGTCTAAACGTGTTCTAGGGACCTCAAAACATGTATTTCCGTTGAAATCTCGAAGTCGATTTTTTTCATGAATACAATACTTTCCCATTATTACGTATGGAGAAAGTAAAAATCAAAGAAATTAAAAATAACAAAATATAAATTTGCTAAGATAAGTGAAAATATTTTAACTAGAATCGTAAAAATCACTCTCACTCCAATTTCTTTCCTAACATTAAGACATATGTGAAAAACATCATATTCATCATCAGGTGGTACAAGATTCTGATGTGTTTTAGGTACAAATTTATGATGGAATTTTCTTTCACATATGGAGCATTCTTACACAACTTCTTCGTTAATATTATTACCACAAATGTAACTTAAGGAAGGCTGTTTGTTTTGTGGCGTCAATCAGTTTGCAATAGTGGTTTGCATGTTGTATTGCATGGAATTCTGTTCTTTCTATCCTGTGACAACGCAAGTTGGTAAGATCTTAGGCAGCTAAGCAAATTAATGGTATGGCAATAACATAAAATCTTGATGTACCGACAAACGTGATAATATAGTTATTGGTACTGCCAATAGATAATGTCTTGATATGCCAAAAAACAATGCCCAATGTGCCATTAACTATATACTCTGAAAAGAAAATTTTTTTCAGGTACTGAGTTAATCAATGCGGGTACGTTTGAAATTAAATGCTCTATTTAAAAATAAAGACACTATGCCAAATATCTGGTTTATTCATGTTTTGGTCGACAGTTATTGGGCACCCTCGTATAAATGTGATTTATATAAAAGAAAGAATAAATATATATTTATATGAATAAATAGTATTAAACAAAACATAACAAAACTAACAAATCAAAAATTTCAATCGATTGTCGAAATTAACACCGACTACAAAAAGCGAACATCGATACGGCTTAACTGTCAAACATGATACAATATGTATTTTAATTTTTTTCAACGACATACTGACATTTAGCATGAAAAGTAGTTAACTTTATTGAAGATTAGACATTCATCAGAAATCTACTTGACTTCTGTGAATGCATCAGTTATTTTCTGCACTTTTTAATAACGGTGCCAAATAATTGGGTAGTGCCAATCAACTGTAGCCTTTCCCCTATGTTAAGGTTTTACAGATCCACCTTAAAGGCTTTAGCGTCGTCTTCATAACTGATACTTTTTTAAATTCCCAAAATAATATGTACTCATTGTCACTATATATTCCTTTTTAGAGGATTTCCTGTGATATTTAACAAGTTAATGAATAAAATTTAAATTCTTTACAACCGATTTCAAACTCGAGACCCGAGGTAGCTAAAAGGGGATGCCAAAGTCAGCTACGACACCTGGTTTCACGTAAGGGAAGCAAATATAGAAAATATCCCTGTCGAGAGAAGGAATAAAATCCACGGCGGCGAATAAAAGGAGCCCTTTTCGGCGACTGGGACCACGCCCAGCGCCCCGAACCGTCCTGACCGAACGGAACCCCAAACACGCCGCCTCGCGGAACCGCCCAGTCACGACCGGCCATCGTCCACTCGAAGCACACGTGAGTGTTGGAGATTGGGAGGAGGCTGAGAGAGAGAGAACCTCGTAGAAACAAATTCGATTGAGGCACGTCGTCGGCGACCGCTGACCGTTGGGAACACCCCCAACAACGAACACACACACACACTCAGCGATCGCCGCGCGTCTCCCATACGTTGAAATGTAGATGTATGCAGATGCGGAGGAGTTGTTTGGCGCTGGGTGGGCGTGTGATGGAAGGACGAGGAAGGGATGGGGAGAGGGAGTGACAATGCGCCAAGGGAGAAGAAGAATAAGGTAGAGAGTGTGGGAGAAAGGGAGAGAGAGAGAGATGAGATGGGGAAGAGAGAGAGAGAGAGGGAGATCGGAAGGGACTAGCAAATTCATCATCAATTGGAAATCAAGGACTGGGGTGCTAAATAGAACTGTCAGAGCAATATGTCGTCTTGTGTCGTTGAGGATGAGGGAGAGAAAGAGAAATAGAGAGGGAGAAGGGAGCGGTGGATGAGTGGCGAGGGGTGGAATTAGGGAGGGAAAAGGGAATAGAGAGAGAGAGCTAGGGCCGAGGAGGAGGGAGGGAGGAGGAGAGAAAGAGGAAGTGAAGAGTGAACGAGATGGTTGGAGGAAGTGGAATGGGTAAATGGAACGCAGAATCTGCAGTCTAATTACGGATTGTCTCCTAGGTTTCTATGTATAGGACAAATTCGCTGGCGAAATATAAATGGGAAAGGGTAAATAAGATCATTTAGGCCGAAATTAGTCATGGGGAAAATCTATGTAGTATGATTTCTGTAGCAATTTTCTTTCACTCCTGATTTTGATAATTCCTTTATCGAATATTATTTCCCAAAATTTCATCTGGAATAATTTGTAATGAACTTACTTATTTTTTCCAAAATTCGATTGTGGACTCAGAAATACTCTTTTCATTGAAAACTAAATAAATTTTACGTAACAAAGAAAGAAGTATGCATGCTGCCGGTAGATTGTGGAATAAAATGCTTCAAAAAATTATTTCTATCACGAGACATATGAAATGGCTAAATCCATAAATATTTGTTAGTGTTAATGGTTCATGAAATAAAGAAACGTGTGAAAATTTTTAATGCTTTAGAAACTACAGCCCATCTGAAGTCCCATATTTATTTACATTGAAAATATAAGAAACGCATGGTAATTTTTTCGCACGTGATAACAGTAGTAAATATACTGTGTTAAA
Organism: Uropetala carovei; assembly: GCA_036926305.1. Lineage (NCBI taxonomy): Eukaryota > Metazoa > Arthropoda > Insecta > Odonata > Petaluridae > Uropetala > Uropetala carovei. Next base: position 9,375,380 of record JAXCHB010000054.1, on the reverse strand, counting down.
AGTTTACAACAATTTGATTGATTGCGGACATCTTTTTAATTATTTAATAAGCAATCTTGGATTGTATGTTTCCGCAGCAAAAAATGTTGTTAGAATGCGTTTTCAGGAGATACTACGTTTTGAGCATTTTAAATTCTCACAACGCAGCTTCGTGATGATCGTTAAAAGCTCCAAGGAGAATTTATTTTTACGAGCAACATAAAACCTTTATTTCCACGTAAATACAGACCAGTATACATAGTAACTGAAAGAAATATTTAACATTAATACGTTGTGAAATTACTCAAATAAAAAATTAGCTATTCATACAATATTGTACAAAAGTTTTTATTTAAACAGGGTCATCATCATTTTACTTGTGAACTGCTGTTTTGTAAGATAGAAAAAATATATATAATTAACGATTAAATAAAATGCTCCTCAGTTACCCTATATCATTTTGGATTAGTTAAAATTATGGAAATGAAAAACACGTTATATAAAGTATTTTACCAAAAAACATTTACTACCGGTGCGAATTAATTACTTTTCATTAAGCCTTCATTAATATTGAAATATCAGTCGGAATGTTTCCTAGGAAAGGAAGCAAAAGAGGATTCTTTCCGCCCAACTTAACCCTCAACGGGAGGACAATAGGGAAATCTGCAAAATCAATCCTGAAACGTGATTAAATCAGCTCCCTTTAGTCAACGAACGAGCGAAACGATGGCGTGAGAGGTGGTTTTGGCACGGATATTCACCCCGTGCAGCGCGAACCGTAGGTGCATGTTGCTTGGTATTTCGAGTCTCCATCCACCATGCACTGGGTGCTGATGGGGTTTGAACTGGCGGTGGCGGGAGGCGGAGAAAAATGGAGGTTTGTTTTTTGGGGGATGAGAGGGGATAGGGGGGAGAGAGATTCTCGAGGGCGTGAATAGAGGATTTGCTGAGGGCAGGACATGTGCCCCACCACCAGGCTGTGTGTTTCGCGAGGCACAAGTGTGTCTGCGGAGAATCGCAGAGCTAACCCATCTCACATCCTATGCAGACACACACCCACCCTCTTCCTTCCTTCAACAAAATAAACTCTCCATTTATCCTACTCCTTTTCTCTCTCCCTCCCGAACGCGTTCCTCTCATTCTCTTCTGGCCGACTTCTCTTATTCCTATCTTTCGCAATCTCTCAATCTCTCCACTCGCCGTGTTTTTTTAATTTTAAATTCGATCAGGCTCTCCAACCTCCGAAATTAAAAAATACACTCTCTCTCAGCCTCCTCGCCTTTTTCAGCGGCTATTTCCTCTCATCTCCCCCTCCGATTTTCATTCGCGGATTTCCTCCCAAGCATACTATATTCCAGGCTCGCCTCCTTAATTTCAAAAAAAATCTCAATTTTTCAAGATATCATTTTTCAGTATGCAAAATACCTTTTGATTACTTATTGGAATATATTTTTTTTACTTTTCATCGTTTGAAATCTTAGAATTCTACTACCTCTTTTTATGAATTTCATCAATAGAACGAATTCCGTAGAGAATTTTAATTTTCCAACTCTTTAAAAGATATCCCTTCCCGCGGCATGGAAATAAAAAAAAAACAATGAAAATGATTACTCCTCCAAATTCAAAATTGAGATTTTGACATTTATCATTCCTCATTTTTATATCAGAGGTCATTCTTTTACAATGACGACGATTTCTTTTTTAATAGTAAAATTTTCCGATTATTTGCTTTTTATCTTGCATACTGCATATGAAAATGCGTTTCAAATTAAAGTTCAAAATTTCCTTGTAGCTCTAACAGATTTTTTTATAGTTTAATTAAAAAAGAAACAATAAATTTTTGAGATGCGATGTTAGGTAACTTAGAGTAAGGAAAATCAATTTTAATGGAAATTGTGTAATGTCATTTGTTTTGTTTTTAGAATGAACCTATTGCATCAAAATATAATGAGCTTAAAAGTAACTAAGGGCCTCAGATTTTTATTTTAACGTAAAGTAAAGCCAAGAGATTAATTTTATGAAATTTTACATTCTGATTATTATTCTTTGCATATGAGACAAACTGTTACTGCAACATTACAATTTCATTAAACGAAAACTTTTACTTACTATCTGAGATTAAAAATTAATAAATTTAATTTTCCTTCACATATCTAGACTAATTCAATTTTTAATGAGATTGAAACTAAATAGTTAATTACATCGAAATAATTCATAGCCGCTATAGTATTTACAGTATAAAGTGCTTCAATTTCAGTTCTAAGAGAGTAGATGGTATTCTTTTACAAATGTAAGTATATAGCTTCCTTTGCGAATGAAACTTAACAAGGAATCTTTAAGATAAAATGTTTGCTGTTGTTTATTTATGCACAAGTTTATACATTTAGAAACACTTCACCATTATTAACTGTAATGCTGCTTGAACCGACGAAAATTTATTATAATTGGTTAACGTTATTTATCCATGTTTGGGTTCTAATATATCTTTAGTACATCTATGACATTGCTCAAATTTCAAGCATACAAGTGTGTTTTACAGAAATTTTATTCTTATAACTTTAGATTCTTGCGTAAATAACATATGCTGAATAAATATTGGATACCAATTCATACCGCGGAACAGGCTAAAATCTTGATATTATCCCTTTTATTGTTTCATTATCAATATTTTTTGCATAGCGATGAATAAATTAACATGTACTTCGAAAATATCTCAACAAGCGTTTACGGAGGGGGCGTTAGAGTACTATCTCGTCCGGGGCGCCAAAATTCCTGGTAATGTAATTAATAGATTCGGGTAATTCCGAAATATTTTGATTTTTAACACTTCGACAGAGAAATTTAATAGAAAAATCAAAGATTCGATCTTACTGAATTGCTTTACTTTATCCAATAAAATGTTAAATAGAATGAGATAGGTACAACCACGGCCACCATCCTAAAAAGCATCACCGACATTTCAAAGGCGGAAAAATTTCGTGGGATACCTATCATTTTACAATTTTTGTAGAATCGCATCTGCCCTTCTTTGTAATTTTCTTCCGTTGCCAATCCCTCTCATTCTCCCGTCACCCACTACGGAGAGAGCCCTTTTCCACCCTCCTATTTTAAAACACGGAGACCTCCCCACTACGCAGCTTCCCCAAAACCCTTCCTACCCACACTTTTCCCTCTTTCCCCCTCCCTCTCTCTCTCTCCATCTCTATCGAAAACCACCACCGCCTCTCAATACGGTGTACACTTTAATTAGAAATCTCTCCGTTGCCTTTCTTCTCCCTCTTCCCCATGAACTTCCCCCATTCCCATTCTCTTCCTCCCTCCCCTTTCTCCCATTTCCTCCCCCTCAAAGGGCCGGATCACCATGACAGAAATACCCTTCTCCCGCCTCATCCTTACAACAATGGCTAAACTTATTCAGTTGGTAACCCTCCTCCCCTTTCCCACCGCACCGCTGCACCCCGAGCAACAGACCCTCTCCACGTATACATGCAGGCCGCCGCCCTTTCTTCTCCTGCGTACCATCCTACCCTTTTTCACTTCTCGCTAAACACGCTCCTAGGATTCGATCGGTGGCGAATGGCGGGGTGAATGAGGGGTGGAATTTTCACAAAATGAGAGTATATAGTAAAGTGAGGGAGCATAAGGGGAGAGAGGCGACGACGGTGTAAAACTGCTCTGGATGAGGGTTGGGATAGGGTTTATAAAACCAGAAAGGAAAGGGCGGTGGTTATGGGCGATAGAGTGGAGGCTAATTAAGGGTTAAAAATGAGATTTAAAAGAGGTGAAAGTCCTGGTCTTTAAGGGTTCTATTAGTTATATGCAAACAGGAAAACCATGGCTTGCTTAGTAGCTCATTTCTGTTTATAATTACAAGAGGTGATGTATCCGCGTGTAAACATCTAAACATGAAAGAACAAAAAAAAACGGCGAAGTTTTGGCGATTAACTGTTGTAATGACAATCGGAAGTAGTTATAGACCCTCCTTAACGATTTCGAGGAAGAAGAAATAGCCGTTTTACCTTTGAAGGAAACAGCTTTTCAAAAGTCGGCCAAAATTTAAAACTTTTGGCTCTTAACAAAAACTTCGTCCTATTGATGATTTTTTAAAAATATTGCAGCGTTAATATTTATAATTTTCGGGAAAATAGAGAGGCATGTTTCTAAGTATGCATCTATTGAGTTCAAATATAAGTACTCTGCCTGGAAGGCCTTCAATATAGCAAGGATTTTTCGCAGATATAAATTACTTTCTGAAATTAAGATGATAATTTTTGTTTAGGTCAGTCGGCATATACGTAACGTTGATATGAAGTACTTGAATTTGGCATAACAAAGGAACTTTTTACAGTAAAATCAATGGCTGAGATTTAGGTTGGTGGACAAAATTTAAATATTTAAGAGAATAAAAATGTGCTTTTTAATATACCAGTTAGAGGAAATAATACATTAAGAAATACTAGTGATAGTAGTAATAGCAATAGTAATAGTAGGGATGCTCGTATCACTACATCTTGCAAGAAACAATGTTGCAGGTTTTCGGAATTCTAATAACAAAATCGGAGATCATGTTAAATCATGTTTCCACTGCCATTGGGTCGATGCCATTATTTATTTCAAGGAGATGTATAATTCGTTCCAATAACATTGACGAGTCCCGTCAAATAAATGTTTTTCGTTATTTAATGTTTTAGCTTATGAGCTTTTATATAATGCGTGATGTCAAATAGTTGTTAATATACCTATGTGTTCGATAGATTGTCTAATGATGTCCCGAAATTCCAAGGCAGCCACAGATTAGAAAAAGATTCTCCGCTCACCCGAAACACTAAAAATAATTCAGGCGGCCGTCATGTTTTTTAGATAATTATTTCAGTTGATAAATAGGTTTCCAATCTGTTTACAGACTTTAACGTGGTTTCGTTGACCCTTTTGCTTATGCATATGAAAACTACGTTTCACTCATCTTGAGTAATCAAGAGCATACTTATTTCTTCTGAAAATAATTATAGTACCAAAAATAAATTCAAATTTTGTTATTTTTGCTTTTTATTAGTTGATTATATCAACAGGAAACAACATTTTTCATACAATTAAGTTTTCACATTATCTATGTCGTTTACTTTTCATTCAATATTGACAGAATTTATGTTACATACTCTGAAGGTATTTATACACGCTCTCTCACACATGCACACACTTAGGCTATGGGAAACTCACAATCACTAATTCTCCATACGAAAAACTGGATCACAAATCTGATTTAAATACTTTTTAATTTATTACTCTACATAAACTGTAAGGTTGTCTAATAGGAAATATTGGCAACGCCCCTATATTCTTCATCATTATAATATTCTTTTTAACAAATTCATTTATTCGTAAAAATGTTTCGCCCCTCAGGTCACACGTGGACACTGAAAATAACCCTATGGCAATTCACATTTTATATACTCAACGGCTGTGCTGAGACTCATTCCCTCGAGTTTCTTGGTGCACAGAGACTTTCAAAAATTACGCAATACTGCGTCGACCTTTTCTTACAATCCGGTAAATAGGCTACGGTTTTTTTTTCAGAGCTATGTCTGCGATTGGCATTCGTAGCTCGATCGTCGGTAGGTCATGAACTCCTTATATATACAGATGGCCTAGAATATCATGATTCCCTTTCGTCTTCCCTTAAACGAGGAAGCGTTTTTCTCGTAACCCGAGATATTATATTGTTTAAACATGGATCGATATTCGCAAGCTACATCTTCGAGACGATTTTTATATACAGGTAATTATTGAGCCGGAACCCATTACAAAAAAACCTCTTAATTTATGGTTGCGGAAACTATATACTGTTCGGAAATTTCTGTGAAAAAGACCACAGAGAATTAATTCTGCTATAAGCGGGACCTCTTGGCGAGTTAATTGTTCCCTTTTAATCGCCATAATCGGAGCACTAATCTTTTGAGCCCTTTTCAAATAAAAACTTTTTTATCTGCTCGAAGTGGGGTAGGAGCGAGGATCAAATTTTCCTCTTCGTCTCTCTACTGCAAATAACAATTCAGCCAGTCCATTTACATGGCAATTGTTCATTGGGAATATCTGAAACGTTTAAAACTTTGAATTAAAGCAAATTCGCTTCAGAAAAAAATACCGATTTCAACCAAACAATACTTTTTAGTTTTTTCGTTATCCAAAATGTACAACCTTGCAATGAAAACGAAAAATTAAATCTCCAACAGAAACAACAAAACTTCTACCTCTATTCAAAATATAAAATTTAATTTTCTTTCTATATTTCTAACAGAAATACCGCAATCTGCAACTCACGGAACTGAATTAATCGCCCATAAACATCCGAGGAATATTTAAATCATTCTGCGAACACTCCTACCATATTTTCCTTTACAACTCCTCATTCATTTGTAGCTGTTTCTTTTTAATAACAATCTGCACCCCAATCCACAACAACCGTTTTTCCTTATTTTCTTAAATAACAGCGTAAACTACCTCTCTCTCCCCGCAACAACCTCGCATATAAATCTTAATTTTTTACACCTCTCGATCTGATTCAAATCGTCTCTATCAGTCAAACACGAAATATCACGCGGAAATTCTGTTCAATCGGAATGCGTGGACGCGTGGTCCGACCCTGGCGACGGAGACGATGCCGCTGAAGAGGCCGAGGAACCTGTATTCTGCGCATTTCCGCCTATACAGTTGTTGTTGATGCTTCCGGCGCTCTTCTCCATCGAAGTGGTCAGATTGGCGTTGGGATGGCCGTAGAAGTCCACCGGCGGAGGCAGTCCGCCGCCGTTGGCTGGAGGGGGCGGAGGGTAATCGGAGGGCCTCAGGAGAGTGGGAAGGTAACCGGTACCGGCGTAAGGAGCCGCAAGGAACCTCCTGTGGTGGCTCTGATGGTGCGACATGGGATGATGTGGCGAGAGAGGAGAAAAGGCAGACGGCCTCCTAGGAGGCGGCGGGGGCGGAGGCGAGAAGTGCGGCGGAGGCGGTCCGAGAGACGTCAACGGGGACGAAACGTGCGGTGGTCCCTGGTGGGCCGTGTCCGAAGTTCCCGTCAGGTACTCGATGGCCGACAGCACGTCCCCTCTGCACCTCGCCAGTGCCGCCTCCACCTCCGTCCGCCTCCTTCCTGGGAATGCCAGCATGAGCGTGTCGATGGGAGTCCTGCCCCCGCTTCCGCCTCCAACGCCGACCCCTCGACCCCTCTGACCTCCGTCATCTTCCTCCTCTGGACTCGATGCTCCCCTGCCTCTGCCGTAGTTCCCGACGAGGTGCACCGGAGACTCGCTCCTCTTCTTAGGCAGAGAGAGATTCTCCGGAGTGCTGTTGGTGTCCTCTTCCTCCTCCTCTTCTTCTTCCTCTTCCTCCTCCTCCTCGGTCTCCTCCTTGGGACGTCTCCTCATGTCGTACGCCCTCATCCTCCCGTTTTCCACCGGAGGATCGTCCTCGAGGGACGGAGGCGTGACGGTCGGGGGCGGCGTCGGGGGGCCTTGCGGGGGCGGTTGGTGCTGCTGCTGTTGGGTGGGTGTGGGCATGATGGGTGGGGACGCAGAAGAAGGCGGAGATCTCTTGATCCTCTTTTCCGCCACCTCCTCGTCCTCTTCCTCTTCGGCCGCCTCCTCCTCGCCCTCCGCCGACTCTCCGTTCCCCTCCCTCGCTTCTTCCTCCTCTTCTTCCTCCTCCTCCTCCTCCACTCCGCCCTCCCCTGCCCTCTGCTGCGGGGACCCCTTCCTCCTCGACGTCTCCGATCGCTGCCTCTTGGTACCGCTGCAGTTGCCACCTGGGAGAGAAGAGGAGATGGGATTTTTTTAAAGTGAAGGATAAACGATTTTTTGCTGGCGGAGACGAAAACTTTTTCTCCAAAAATATGGGTCACTTCCGGGTAGAAAACAGCCATTGGCACCTGTGACCAATGTCCGTCCGTACCTCTCGCTTCCCGTTGCCCTCTTGTTTGCCCTTCGATGTATAAATAAATTTCCCGTTATGCAACGCGGACATGTTTCCGAAATTTTGAGATTTCAAATTAGACGAGGAAGCGTGTAGACTTTTCAGTTATCTGTTCTTTCTTTTGTGATGTTTATATTTTTGCCTAGTTGAAATTTTATTTGTCGATATTCGGCACAGAAAATTTGACAGAATATAAACTCAGCAAATATCGACATTTCGATTGGAAAGTTTAAAAGTAAAATCCGCTTTTCCCACTTTTTGTTTGCTTTCTCTAACATTTCAGTTGTTCAACGACACTAAACTATGAATAAAATATTGCGAAATTTTCAGCTTAAAATGTTTTCTAACGGTGATAACAGCCGCCATACCACACCGAGACAGACCATCTCGTGAAATTTTTAAGCGGGTGAGTAAGGACACGAGCGAATTCTAACTAAACTTTTTTGTTTGGAATTATTAAAAGTTATTGTTTTACTCGCCAAACCTCACGGGTGTTGTTCTGAGAGAATATACAAAAGGGCTTCTCGAGAGAGGAGACAATTCGCTTCTGTAATGAAATTCCCTCTTCGTCCTTCGCTGGCCTCTTACTCCCCCCCTCTCCCTCTCTCTCTATCTCTCGCCCCCACTATATGCCGAAGGACCGCAGAATCTCTCTTTTCATCTTCCCCTTCGCTCTCCTCCTCACCCCCCCTCCTCCTTTCTCTACCTCCTTAAGTGTTCGTCATCTATCCTCTCTTTCTCTTCCTTTCGCACTCCCCTTACTCTTACCCTTCCGAGGAGAGGAGAGGGAGATAGGAGGGAATGAGGAGCTAAAATGACATAAAAATTCCACGCCTCACTTATTGCTGAAATTCCGAGAGTATCAATCATGAGGAGGATTTTGCGGAGAGACGCCTCTTCATAGGAGCGAAGAAATGTATATGCCATTTGGACCGTAAAAAATCAGATATTTTTTAATCCTTTGTGGTACGATAACCCGACTTTAAGGTCGTTTATAGGATATTTCAAATAGCTTGCGTCTAATGTTTTTTTAATTTCATTTTTTTTGACAATAACAGGAAGGTGCCTAGTTTTACAACATTATCGCAATACGTGCGAATTATACAGGTAGGCCTCGTCTTTCGCGGCTTTATCTTTCGAGTATTTCGATCATTCGCGGTTCCGTATTTGCGAACAGTTTTGTCTTTCGCGGTCTCATGTTTCGCTCTTTCGCGGAGAAAAATCACGGAAAAGGCTACGCGAAATTTTTTGTGTGAAATTAATCGCCTTTTCCTCACGTTTTCTCTCATAGTCAGGCCTGAAAAAATATTGTTGCGTTATTCTAATATGTAAAAATATTTACGTAAGTGTATTAATGTAATATATATGAGTAATTAAAAAATTAGATACACGTGTCATATATACATATATATATATACTTTTAAATATTTTTCGGACGCAATCTTCCCACAATAGTGTGCCCTTCACAATTGAAAGTTGCAAAATATGAGCTGCTATCACCGTCCAGGAGCTTTCTTTTTTTTTGACTACAGGGAGGTCCCGAGGGGAAAAATTCAACCCTCAACTCTTTGATCTTTCCTATTCAGGATCTTTGGGGTATTTGCTCAGGTTTGACGTAGTTCAAACGCTTAAACTTTGCGTTTTACGCATCATTTATTATTGATGGAGTTTCGCGGAGTTTTTCAGGAATGTAACACCCCGAGAAAGACGAGGACTGCTATATTTGTAAATTACCTCCTGCAAGTTAGGCAATCGCCGTTCATTTTTCTTAATTCTATTACGGAACTTAAATAAGATTTTATTTTCTATTACTTTTTTGTGTTCTTTTATCTTGTTCAAGACTCTTTCATTGGCGTTCAATTTTCCGTCTCTTTCTCTATTTTTCTGCTGTCACCTATACAGAGGACAAATGATCCGTTCTTGCTGGGATGGGAGCCAAACCCTGTATTTCCATTGCCTTAATTACTTTCGCGATTTTGTCTTCGTGGTGTTTTCGGGAACGTAACCCCCGCAAAAGACGAGGTCTGCCTGTACTGTCTTTTAGCCGTAAATTTAAGAGTTAAACTGAAATTTTTAATACGTTTTAAATTATAAAATTATAGATTTTTGATAGAATATGTGTCGTTTAATGTGATCAATATGGGTTCAGTTTCAATGGTAACACCAAACGGGTGATAATAATAAGCGGTAGCCTTCCGTAAAAATATGTGTAGTTTTGGAATTCCGCGTGTGATTACAATGTTCGAGTGATAATAAAAAACCGGTGACAAACAACATCTACACTGTTTCCTTATTCTAAAACGAGAAACCTTTGTCAAACATTTTATCGGAAATATTCGTTGCAGCTGAGGAGAAAAAAATCACTCATTTCGGTAACTCATTTCCAAAATTGCATTGAGGTCTGACAATGAGTCACAGTTGTGACGATGAATGGATAAATGGATTCAGGGCCTGTTGAAAATTCATTGCGTCATCAGCAAGTCATCTGCTCGACCTCAACTTCCCAAAAGTCATTCCGTATCAAATTCAACTTTCACTAGCCAGGAATTAGTTACATATGACAAGTAAGCCAACTATTTGCTCGTGTAATCACGTTTCCAAGTACACAAGCGACGGCGCGCATTCTGAGACAAACTAACAATAAACACTAAAGTCGAGTGGATATTCAGAATAGGGATATCTCGATGTCTCTTTGTATCTGCCAGAGGCGTAACTCTTCTCAATTTCTCGCTCTCCGCTCCATTATAAATAAAAGCATTAAAAGAAGCCCTTTTCATGACTGGCATATAAGAGAAAGGGAAAGTATTGTGGCAACAACCGTCATTGCCTATATTTTCACTTTGGGTGACAGTGCCTTTAGAGATTTTGAATATCTAAATGGGGACAATATATGTATACGTATATATATATATGAGCGTGTGGGTATCTATAAATTTTTCTCAGTACAATTTTTCACTTGAACCGTCGATATAATTATGTATTACATTGAAAATGAATAAGTATAAAAACAATTCGAATTTACTAATGCAATAAAAAATAAAAGGTTTGCTTAATCTTCAATTTTACCTTAAAGTCAAAATTATTCACTTTCCAGCTCATAATAAATTGTCTTGTCTGATTTTTACCGATCGTTCTTAATACAACTGCTTCTTATCTAACTAATTATAATTCAATATTTGTATAATGGACAAAATTTGAAATATTTTCAAAATTTTAAAATGGTGAATTAATTGTGATTATTTTCTTTAAAGTTCCACATATGGAGATGCATGCCTGATGGTAGCACATACGCATCTTGCAAAGTCATCGTACCAAGCTACGAACACAACATACGCCCTTCATTCTCCTCCGAAATCGTTTCATGCGATAGGAATTCACTCGGTAAAAGGAAAGTGGAAAGAGAGTTGATATCACCGCGTTATGAACAGTATCTCACACGTGCTAGTGCGTCAAATTGCAGCATTAACTCCCTTCTCCCCCTCTTTTCCATAACAGGACGGGACGAACCCATCCATCCCTCTCACCTCCCACCCCCTTAGCCTGGATCGAATGGGTCGAGAAGGAATTTATGCTGGAAGTGTTTGAGGGTCATTTCGCATCCTCCCTTTCACCCACCCGCTCCCACTCTCGACCACATTGCCTTATGTATGCATATATATATATATATACACACACACACACACACACACACACACACACACACACACACACACACACACACACACACACACACACACATAAAAATACACACACACACACATATACGTATACCCATACCATTTCGGAGGAAAATTTCAGAATGGTTTTATTATGTCTCTCTCTCTCTCTCACGAATATAGTTTCTCATTTGCCCAAGGGCGGAGGAGGAGAAGGATGGATGAATAGAAACGGAGAATGTGGTTTTATGCGTAGTATGTGTGCCAGTCGTTCGCTTTTCGTAGCAGCTTCAGAAGCCTCCGCCTAGTAGTCACGTTTTAGCGGCAAGAGGGAAAGGTCGTTGGAGGATAGCGTCCATATTATGGGGTCGTATATGAGGGAAAAGGATATGATGGACTTTATGGGATAAGGAGAGGGAAAGTGTAAGGGAGAGAGCGGGAAAGGGATAGGAGTGAGGAGGGAGCGTGTTCGTAGAAGAGACTTTAATGGGAATCGCTTATAGGAGTGGCTTCGTAGGTACCCTCGGGTAAAAGAGGAAAAATCGAATTTTTAGGAAAAGAAATCTTGCTTGGGAAGGAAAGAAATTTTCATTAATAGACTGCTTTTCAAATAAATCAGCTTTTCGGAGTCCACTTGATCTAAAATTTTAATATACTTGAATAAATAATGGGGGTAAATAATTATTCTATTTATTTAAAGATAATCTTTTAATTGTTTTTAAAACGATTATTTTACTTAGCTAATATATTTTACGGATATTTTAAAAATTATAAATAACTATACATGTAAAATAGTTCACTGACTCACTTTTTTCCGTCTATTGACGGGTTGAATCTCCTACGTACAACTTCAAATGGGTCAATGGCAAAGCAATGCATCCGGCTTGTCAATTTTCCGCTACATATCTAAACTTTCACACATGAATTGAAGGAGGAAAACCTGGCGCCTACATTAGGATACTCTTTCGAAAAGAACCAAGAGGTCACGCTACTAAACGTCCATTCCGAAGGACAGTGTGCTGCTCTAGTGTCCTCTCTAAACACAAATAGGGAAGCGGAAAGGCCAGATCGAAAAGCCAGCATCCGCCAGGGTTGGAACACAAGCCATTTCATTAGTTATCTCTTCTAATAATTGGAAATTGGAAACTGCTCATGATATATTGTTTTTTAATTCTCGGAATGTTACCCGAATTATGCACTAAATGTTGTTAACAAAGAGGAAAATCGATATCCTGAAAATTACATGTATTAGCATAAAATCAGAAAAGAAAAAGTTTATTTGAATATGTTGAAATCTTTCAGCTATCGCAGAGGAATACAATAAAGGACAGAAAGCAGCTCGCTGAATTCCCTTTGGAGACATTTTAAACAATAGAGATAAAAGGGGAAAAGGAAGGCGTTTATTGGAGGAGAGAAGGAGGGCTTGGGAAGTGGAAGGCATTATGGGAAGTGGAGGATGTAGAAGAAAGAGGGGGGGGGGGGGGGGGAGCAAGATGCGAGAGTGTTCGGGTTCGGGCAGGAATTCCTTGCGTTCCAAGTCGCCACCCCTCGTGCGTTAATGAAGAACTCGGCATCAGTCATTTGTCACTTATTATATCCCATTTGGACCCACCCTTTCTCCTCCCCTCTCCTCTCATAACGCCTTAAAAACCGCCTCCCTCTTTTTTTAACCCCTTGCGTGCTGGCCACCCCTCCTACTCTTCTTCTCCGCCTCCTCTCCTCTCCTCCTTCCCTCAGACTATCCCTTTCTCTCCCATTGCCGCCATCCTTTTCCCATCTCCTCCCTCCTCTAACGGAGTCCTGTTGGCTTTAAACCCTTCCTCCCTCTCTCCGCCCTTCTTTCTCCCTCTCCTGGATCAAAATCTTTATTCTATCCCCTTCCCCTATTTCCCACTCCTTTAACCCAACTCTTTAATCCCTCAAATTTGGAACTCCTTTATAATTCTTTCGAAAGATTTTATATTATTGTTTTTATTAATTCCTGGGATTTTCCACCGAGGTGACAATAAAACGAAGAAAATATAAGCGGAAAATCGATTAAAACTTTAAGGTGCTTTCGCAAACTTTAATCAAAATACGGAGATCGTTCACCTGAAGCAGGAATAAATCTCGCGGCGGCAAATGTCCGGTGACGAATGGAAGAGCTATACATACGCGAAACCCAAAAATGGAATTAATTTCAAATGCATCTGCCGAACGAGAACCACGTAAATACTCCGTTAGTTGTGGAGAAGTACTTTAGGTTCCAGTCTAAGTAACTGTTCCAAAACGGGAAGAAATTTGCCATTTTCATTATATAAAATGTTGTTAAGATTTTATGTCAGTCATAACATAAGAAGATAATTAATCAGTTACAATTTTTTTATCTATTAGAAAGAATAACTCCGCTAATTAGATTTTAATTACCATCCCAATATAGGGAAATTTTCAAAGGTCAGTTATCGAGTTCATCTCATATCTTGTATCGTACATCAAAATAGGTGGCTTATATAAACATTAAACAAATAAGTATACCAAATTCTCATTCCAGCTAAATAGTATGGATCGTGTTAACTTATCAGTCTTTGATTCTAATCAGAACATGATTGAAAATCGATGGATTTTACCTATGAAAGACACTTTTTAGTTTTAAAAGGCGTGCTATGTAATAATCTGTTGTATGGATGTATGAGTTAGAAGCATCGTCTATTCATTTTCACTTCTCGCTTTCGATTTATGAAGGTGTGGACGTGAGACAAAACGTGCATATCCTCTTAATTATTTGGATTAAAATTCGAATATCGGCGTCGAACCATTTACCTATATTAGAATATCCGTACATTAATCACTTCTATTGAACAAATGGATCCAATCTTATAATTATCTAGGCTCCCATTTAAGCGGACTTGTCTCAAATGGACGAAATAATAGGAACTTAAAGATGCTTCTCACTCTTCCATCTCCCCTCCACCCACACACAGATACATACACGCGCGCTGGAGCACACATACACCCCCTACTCTTCATTGTGTGGAGAAGAGGGGGAAACCTCCTATCCTACACACGCTCATCCCATTTTCCCCAGTCATCTCTCTCTTTCTCTCCCTCCCACTCTCTTGTTTCTCCTCTCTTCGCATCCCTCTCTTCCTTCCTTCCTTCCTTAAGAGAAGAGACACCCTCTTTTCCCCAAACACCTCTTCATCTCCCACTTTCCCCTTCTCCTTACCCTCGAACCCATTCAAAGGAAGAGTTAGGGAATTCCAATAACGACCCCTAAGGTTTCTCCGCACCCCCTCCTCTCCCTCCCTCCTCCACCTCATCCAAGTAAGTCCACTACCACCCACTGCTGCTCTTAAAATCCCTCTCATTCTCTCTCTCTCTGTCTCGTTGCGTCGTCTGCCTCCCTCTTAAGTTTTCCTCCTCCGCATTCTCTCTCAACTTCTTCCTCGTCGCCCACGCATTCTCGGATATGCTCTTTTTTCCAACCTCTAACTGGAATCAGTTAGACCGTTAGGAGCACCGAAATGCCGCTTAAAACAGTTATACGCTTTCGTCTATCTGGATTAAGGTCACCTCGTAGCGTCAATATAAGAATATGTATTAAGAAAATAACGCCGAAGATTTTTCACTTGATTTATTTGTCGCTTAAGAGTTGGCATTGGATGTTGGTGTCTTTGAGTTACAAAAATTATGTCAGATCCGGTAACGTTTTATTTTTTTATTATCATTAATTTGTGCAGAAATTTCCTCTGATGATGTAGAAGAATAACGTTTCATAACCTAAATGAATTTGACACCGCCGCACTAATTTTAATGGTAAACAGATATTTAGTATTTACTGGGAAGTTTTCCTAAATTTATCGATGTATGATTATAGGGAACACTTACATAAGATGGAATGATTTGTTGTTCTTTTAGGATTATATTTTTATATTTACCTGTCAAGTTAAAATCAAATAATAGCCAGCCCTATGAAATATATTTTTAATCGGACGGATTTCTCGTGAAGTATACGTCGTCGATGGAAATCCAGCAATCTCTAAATGTCTTATCAAAACCATCGAAGTGCGAATTACATCCGAGAATAGCTATTCAACACAATTACAAATAAATATTTCATGGTCAACACTACAAAATTGCTCGAAATTAATCTCAAAATGGGAAACTTAGTTCGAATGATTTGTCTCACATTCTATCTATTCCATGCGCACTATGGAGTAAAGCACGAATATCAAAAATTCCCTAACAATTAACCTTCGTCGACTATATAACAAATTTATATAAGCAAACTGTACCGGGAATCGCAAGACACCCGTCACGATTTACTGTTCGCTGATAGCATCCCAATTGATTCTGGAACTAATCCAATTTCCCTTTTGCACACAATAGAACCGGAGACTTTGGACTAAACATCCCATTGTTCGCATATTGCGTCGCTTCAGTAAAGCCGAAGGAAACAACCGAATATTTCTCATGTCGCCGATGACTCGGATGACAGAGAACAGGGGAAAGAGAGGCAGAGAAAGAGAGGCACAATTTCACACTATCGACGAGAGGTGTACATATAGAGACAAAGAGAAACAGACAAAGAGGTGAGGGAGAGAGAGAGAGAGAGATAGAGATCAAAACAGAGATAGAGGGACTGAGAGAGAGGAGAACGAGGTGCTTTTGGGGACAGGGTGCGAAACAACAGGGGGTCTCTCGACATAAGGGGATGCCGAGCTTAAAATAGGAGGGAGCGGGCGGAAGGTTGGGTGTGAAAGGTCCTCTATTATGAGCTCCTGAGTTATAACTCTTCAAAATTGACTTTATTGCCTCGGGAGCGTATCCTTCTTCTCACTGTGCGCCCTCTCTTCCACTCCCCTCTCCCTCTCTATCTTTCCCCTACCCAAACCCTCATCCATTGATCCCCCTTGCCCCACCCGCAGACACGAAACCACCGTGAAATTTCCTACATCTGGAGGATGGGGGAGAGAGTAGGGAGGAGGATGGGGAGAGTAGGGGGGAGGGTGGGGTAGAGTAAGGGAGGAGCCGGTAGAGGAAGGGACAGGGAGGTTTTTGACACTTCGAAAGGAGGGAGAAGGATGGCAATATTTCGAATATCGAAGGGAATTTACACTGGAGGATGAGGGGCAGAAGGAAAGGGTGTATTGGTGAGGGTGAGAGAGAGAGAGGGTTGGGCGGAGAGCGGCGATTATTAACTGTCGTATCCGCCAGCAGGGGCGCCAGCGGCGGGTGCAGCGTTGCAGAACAATGAGACGTCGACCCTAATTAAATTGTCGTCAATGGAGCGGAGGGCTATGGAATCTGCTATTATGTCCCAATGAAGTATGCCTCGGAGAGGGCTTTTCAACGCGAATTTCGACGAGAGACACATGGGCGCACGGGGTGGCTGGGGAGGCGACGGGGAAGGTAGGGGAGAAAGGAGGGTGGTGTGGTTGAGTGGGCGTGGCGAGGCCTCGCCGTGCACTCGCGGGGTGGAGAGGTCGTCGGCGGTATTTCTGCATGTGGGCCGTTTCCGGAGTGCACACACCCCGCGTGCCATCACAAAGGCTTGAATTTGGTAACTCGTTCGGTGATAATGGACAATCGGTTCCCGTACCCCAATTTCCTTTTTTCCATGGAAACGACCGAAAATCATAATGTTTATTAACTTTTCGATCTTTTGCGTGTCGACTGTAATGTGTAGAGTGTTTCGGATGTTATTTATTGGTCTCCCCAATTGTTCCCTACGATGCGAGCGAATACATTTCATAAACGGAACAATGCCTCGATGATTTTTTCCATATGCGAATGGAACCACTGGGACAAAAAAATATAACAGGGCTTTCATTCGATGAAACATGATTTTGGACTGTTATAACGGATCGGAATTATTTTGATGCGAAAACAGAATAATTTTTGCCCGACTTGAATAATTATTCAAGAATGCATATTCATTCGGCAAATCTATACATAACACGGTTGAAGTAATTTGGTGCATTCTGGAGGAGTTTATCCCTAAATAGCAATAAAGTGTATGTAGGTTATCAACAAAATATTTCACATCCATGAGCAACAAACTGAGTTCGTTGCTCTAGAGATATTATTTGCTTTTTTTAATACATGATTTTGTCGCTTATCTCAAATCACTATATATATAATCAAGTCTAACTTTTCTATCAGTGCAAATAATCAGTTAATTTAGTTTAAAAAAACGAATATCGCTTAATTATGAGAGTTGATTCTTCTTTTTGGACCACAAATTTCAGTGAATTTCCACATAACTTCAACGGTTGTGGAAAAAAGAGGACGTCTTATTATAACAAATTACTGTACTTTTGCTCCTCCAGGATTAATAACTATGTATATAAATAAACGAAACAGTCTCACTATGAAATGTTTTGACTTTGACATTTACTCATCAGTACTACGACATATTGAACCTTACCTAAAAAGAAGTAGTTACGAAAATAGAAGGACGTTAGTCGAATATTTTGTATCAATCGCTACCCGAAGCATTGTTGGCGCAAGCCAAAAGTGGCGCAATTGCCTATAAGTTAGTTCCTCATAACATTATGGTAGAGGTAGCAAATCTTCCATATTCCATTTAAATCCGTCGGGCTTTGATTGGTGTCTGTCTTCTTCTGTTGTTCCCCTAAACAACCTCAACTCTGCCACACCCTCTCTCCTCTCCAACCCTCTTCCCCAATGGCCAAACTCCCACATTACTGTCGCCTGCAGCCATAGTTCTATCCTCACAAGACAATTTTAAATTTATACGCGATTCACCACAAAGGATTTCCGAGTGTAAATTATCAAGAGCGAATATCAGCCGAAAACAAATCCTTCGGATGAGCTCATCGTAGTCGCTGCGGAGTTGGTGGGGAAACCCCATGGCGTCCTCCAGTCATCCTCGTTGTCTCTTGTGCTTGGCAAAGTTAGCGGCGTGGAAATGCATGCGGAGGATGAAGAAAAGATCGAACTGTGTTTCTTAGTCAATTGCAGGTTCAATAAATAATTTAAATGGACGGTTAGAATAAAAATCAACCGAGTTTACGCTTTAACAGTGCGAATTAAATCCTCTTGTACCGAAAACTGCTTGAAGTTAAAATTATATCACGCAATACTATTAATTGTTTACCTTAGCCAATTAAATATTCATCTTTTAATTTTTTGTTGAATAATTTTGCACTTTATTTGGTGTTTGGGTCCAATTAACAAGCTGGAAAAATATGACATTAGAGAATAGTCAAATGCGGATTTTTTACTCTTTCTTTTCGTTTACGAAATTAAAGAATTTTGCAGAACATTTTTGATCTTGTTTCTTGAAGTATTTTCCCAATAAGTAAATAATAAATGATCTTACATCAACAAAATTTGTAATACACATTGTATTTGTATCGAAAAATTGGTAGAAGAAATTAGCGGCGATTCTGTAACATCATTGAACCCCGGAAAACTATAATCTTTTTCGTGTGAAATTTAGCCTAAAGTAATCGTCCTTTATGTATTATAACAATTTTCTCGTTGAGTTTAACCTAAAATGGCGAATTTTGGAAGTGTTATAGGAGTGTCTCTGATAAAGAAACAAAAGAGGAATTCAAATCGATGGCCTGGATGGGATGCTTGGCAGTGATGGGAAAACATGGATGCGTCGAGGGGCTTGTAAAGGGTTCTGGGAAAGCACCACACGCGGCGAATTACGTCATCTGCCAAAGGGAAGGAGTAAATCAAACATTGTCAGAGGCAGGAGAAGAAAAGCTCACGCGTAAAGCGTGAAGCATCGAGTTACGGTTCTCTTTTATTCTTTTGTCGCGATATATTTTTTAACGTGCTCCATTTTTTACATCTCTCCTTTTTATAATGTAGTTATATTAGAGCATTTATGGACTGTTCCGCAAAATAAGGATTACTACATTCTGACTGTTAAATTTAACAGAGAAAGATCTTTCCGAATCCTATTAGGATTGTGATAACCGCGTGATTAAAAAACAATAATAAACCGGGCTCTAAAATTCTTCTATAATTTGCAGCTTAGATACTAATGTGTTCAGAATTAATTTCTAATCATGCAACACTGGTAGTTTATTCTTCCCAACAACAGACTTTATAGGGGCAGAGAAAGATTAATTTCTGAATCCGTATACGATAGAACAAAGAATATGCTCAAAAACTCTAAGATCTACATACTAATTTTTCAAATGCTATTCAGAAGCAAACCATCGAGCTTGTCTTATAGCTTGCAATAACGACGGAGACATGAATACGATGAATACATTAGGAGACAATAGTTTTGAAGGTAGTCACCCTCGCTGTTCTGTAATTTCCAGGATATCGAAACCAAATCCGCTCATTATTTTTTTGGAACAGTTTAAATAAGCATTAAGAGGAGCGACACCCACTCCCGAGAGGGCAACAGAAAGAATAGGCAGCCGAAGCACTCCTGACAACAGAGAGATAGAGAGAATATTGAAAGAGAGAATTACCCTGCCCATTCACGGACGTCCGAGAGAGATAGATATAGTATGTGTGGTATTTTTTGGTGGGATTAACGGTATGCTGAGTGTGGCGCATCATGAATTGGTGGTGGTGGTGGGGGAGGGGAGGAGGATGGCGATGGGGAGGGAGAAGAAGTTGGGTGGGGAGAGTAGTGATAGAAGTTGCCAGTCTTGTTTTTTCTGGGGTGGAAGGAGGATGATGGGGAGGAATTGAGATTGCGCGCGTTATTCCAAGAGAGAGAGGGAAAGAGGGAGAGAGAAGAGATGGTGTGAGTGGAGAGTTGATTCGTACGCAAGGGAACACTGCTCTCCCGAAAGAGGGAGATAGGGAAGAGGAGAGAAGGGTCAGCTCAAATTGACTAGAGGCAATTAGGGTGGCCATTCCAACTCAAGTATCCTTCCCATTCAATTCCTCCTCTCTCCTCATCCTCTCTCTCCCCCACACTCTTAATCTCTTTCCATCCACTCTACTTTTTGCCTAAAGGAAAACGCGGAGAAAAATTATATCGTCATAAAAAAAATTGAAGGTGGTGGTGGTCTCCCCTTTCCTCCATGCCCTTTTATGCTCGGCGGGGGAAAAATTATTATCGGGATATTTTAATCTTTTTCGCTCAATATTAAAAACGTTTAATATTTTTTTTGCTCTCGAACCGTCGCTCCACCTCTCCCACTCGGAGAGCTCTCTCTCCACTCGAGTTGGTCAGTAATCAGGCAATTGTTAGTGTGAGCGCCCAGGGAAAAACCTCTAGCCTTTTATGCCTCTCCATGTACGCTTCCCAGGCCTCCCCTCCTTTTCTTCTCCCTCCCCCCTCCCCTCCCCTCCTCCCTCCGCTCTCGCTCCCCTACCTCTCGATCCCTTCCTCCTCCTCCGGCGCCCTCTCCCGCATAACCTCGGACACTCCGCCTCGTCGCTTTCCTAATTCGCCCCCTCCTCCTCCCACCTTGATTCCTTGCTCTCATCCACTCCGCTCTACGCAGCATCCACGTCAAACTCATCTCGAAAATCACATTTCTACGCGGACTAAAACGCCAAAACTCTCTATGGATTCCCCGTTTCGAGTACGCTGGTGCATTCGCTAAATTTCTCCGTTTAGATATTTCGTGAATTCGATTTCCAAGTAGATAGAGTCATTTTAAAGAAGTGGATATTTAATCGTCGCGAACGCTTCAACTCCATCGAAGCGGTTTAAACGGCTGTAAGAAGATGACACTCCAACTTCCGGATTTGAGTATTGAAAGGCATCGCCTCTAGCGAACAATTTCGACGAACATTTAATGTATAGAATTTCAGACGTGTTCTCCGGCATCGTCGCTACAATATATTTGAGATTTTATTCTCAGAATTAAGGCTAAACTGAGATAAATATAAACAGGTTATCCACGCGTATCTACTGCTGTTTTTCTTAAGAAGCGCGAGTTTATATAAATTTTAGACCCACGATTCTTCCGAAAATGATACATTTACGATGACATCGCATGAGAGTATTTCTTAACAGTTCGGTAATTGTCATATCTCCTTATAAACACAGCGTATTATAGCATATTTATTAAAAATCACCCATAAAAATGGCCAGCGTGATATTAATTATTTGAAAAATTAGTAAGTAATAATAAGTTATTTCGAAAAATGCAAGAAAAATATATAAGTACATAAATCATAACAAAACATATGCCAACATTTCCTGCAACTTGTAATGACTAAATCACACTTTCATGAAATACTACTGTATTAAAAAAGGCATGGTTAATTTTTAACACAATCCTCCTGATTAATATTTATATTATTATTCGTTGTATTTATGTAGAATGCTAAAAATATTTATATGGTTTTTTATAAAATTTGATCTTGTACATGGGTGTGGTTTCACAATAAAAAAATCCTAAATCCAAAGAGAAGAGTTATAAACGTGTCGACTACGAAATATGTGAAGATTTGGCACAATAAACTTTGGTTCCAAAACTAATAGCAACTTTATAATGTAGTAATAAGCAGGATAAAAGAAATTCTGAAAAATTACATACGATGAAAAGAATATGAATGCGAGGAAGTAGGAAGGTGGACATTTTGCAACGTAAGAAGGAAATAAGCTGATAATGAGAAGGATTTGAAAGGGGGAGAATTGAATGGGAAAATGAGAGAGGCGTATGTAGGCACGGGAGAAAGCGCCGCTGAGTATACGAAATTAGTGAGAAGCGATTATATACCCTAGGCGAAGATTAAAGAGAAGAGAGCGAGAGAGAGAAAGAGTGCGTGGACAGAGTTATGAAGATGTAAAGGAGAGAACGCAAGCAGTTGGATAAGGAAGTTTACGGCTACGCCTAAGAAACCAATGGATGTCGAGAGGAGGGGAAGAAAGGGTTGCTCTGTGGTCTCGGGAGAGAGTAGAGAGGAATGGAGGAGAGAGGTAGGGAGGGAGGCCGTGGTGCAGTGTGGATGAGGTCAAGTGTCCACTCTGGGCAGCGCGGGGCAGAGCGTGGGCGGAGCGAGGGGAGGTTTTCAGCGGCGGGATACTTTGGAAGTGCATAGAGGGGGCGGGTAGGAGTGGAGGGCGTGGTGGAGGGAGCCGGATCATTGAAAAGGACCCAGAAGGCAACACGAGAGGCGGTGACCATTTACATTTTGTTTTCAAACTGTGGCTTCGAAATGAGACGCGAGGGACATAGAGGCGGGGGTGAGGTAAGGGTCATGAATGCGAAATGCCATAAAAAGAACACATGCGAAAAAGTGCCTTTTCTGTTCTCCACTCGGCGGTTACCTCCTCCCTTCCTTCGGAATTCTCTATACTTCTCATTTCTTTCTCTCCTTAACCATAATTAAATTTTAAATTACCCTCCATTACCCGATTAATGTGTATACATTTCAATTATTTTATCATTATCGCCTTTTAGTCTAATGCGTTGTAATTTATTTAGAAAATTTAGCATTTGGTGCAAGAATATCTTTTATACATATAAATTTATGGCATATTATCTCATACTAAGCAAGGGATTGTTGTACATCTCCTTGGTATTTGA
Source organism: Uropetala carovei (assembly GCA_036926305.1). Taxonomy (NCBI): domain Eukaryota; kingdom Metazoa; phylum Arthropoda; class Insecta; order Odonata; family Petaluridae; genus Uropetala; species Uropetala carovei. Next base: position 9,352,312 of record JAXCHB010000054.1, on the reverse strand, counting down.
ATGACTTTCGTTAGGAAACATACATTCTAAGATATTGCAGGAGATATTCTTTTCACTTTCATACACATTGGATACCGATCAAAGTCACCCCGTACAATTCATTTTTCCTCTAGTTTTCGATATTTTCCCGATTTCGGAATGTTTCGGAAACTTAAAGCGCAGGCGAGTGTTTCCACGACCATTATGGGTACGTTGTATATCCCTTGCAAAAAAATAAGAGAGCGCTACATAATTTTTCCTCCGATAAGAGGAATAAAATTGGTGGAAATAAAAAAGGTCCGTTTTTTCAGCCGAGCTTGCCCTCTCATCCCTTCCTCCCTCCCTCCCACCCCTTTCCTCGCTCCCTCTCTTTCATAGGCCGATGGGCAGAGGGTAAAAAAATGCTCTCTTTCTTCTCTTTTCTCTCCCCGCTGTGGTCATTCACGGGTGAAATGTTTTGCGAGCGCGTTCTCAAAACCCCGAGCTCACTCTTCACGCTGCTAATGATCGTTCAAAAACCTAGCAAAACTTATAAAAAAGTTTCATGCTAACTTTGACTGCAACCTTTTCCTCGTTTAAATAAAGCGGAGAGAGAGAGAGAGATGATAGGGATATGTATATATATAGATATAGAGAGAGAGGAAAATGGAGAGGAAGATAGAGATAAAAACGAATGTAGAAACGGCCCTCGAAACGGTGGCTCATTGGATATTTATTTTCAATGTAACTTACGATAGTCTCGCAGAATTGAGCATTGAACCGTAGATTTTTTCTTCTGCTCGCAAAAAAGAAACCATAGCTACTCTTTTACTTTTCAATCTGTTCCTTTTTCGGCGCAGATAAAGCTTTACTGCATTCGTTTATCGGCAGTTTGGTTTAAAATTAAACGATTCCATTATGAATTTCTTCGCCGAGATTTTCCTGAGCAGAAAAATCATGAAATCGAAGTTCTCGTTTGTAGAAGTCAAATGAGTTCAGTCATTATTAAACATTTTTCACATTCTGTGGAATTACGCATCACATGTCCATTTTTTCTTTCACTTTGATCATTTTTATTTGGTTTCCCTTGAAAAACTGGCGGGAATTAACCACTTGTGAGTAACTGAACTATTCTTGGCCAAAGCTTGTTCGTTAATAAATAACAGTTGATATAACGTTAGGAGAAAATCTTTTCGTATTATATTTTTGTCGTATTTCAAAAACATTTTTGGACTCGACGTTTCATATTGTATTTTACTTCTCTAAATAAAATATAATATATTTAAAAAGGACAAGTAAATGATCTGATGTTATTTGAAGCAATAAAGCCTCAATAATTTGGCATCTAAATAGAATTAATCGTTTGAATAATTTTCGTATCTTTTTACTTTTAAAAGCAGACTCGTTCACTGAATGTCAACTTTTCTAAAGACGAAGTTGTGAAAGCAAAACTTTACAAATAACCGTTCTAATTATGTGAAATAATTAACGATAAATCTCTTCCATAACATCCAATTCCTATGTCTGATACCCCTGGGCATTTCATATAACAGATTTGTCGACGCAAATGTGGTTACATTTTTAAGTTCGCCAAAAGGCTTTCGGAAATTTACTCGCGCTTATTCCGACGCGAGGACGCGTGGCAAAGTGACAATTTAATGAGAAAATTTGAGCTTTCACTGGCTTAACTGAATGTAGAAAAACAGAGAAAAAGCTCCGGAACTAGCAAGTATACTTATTGACTCCGGAGCTTTTTCCCTGTTTTTCTACAAGTGACAATTTGCTTCAATTTTTTCGCCTCCGGCCAATTCGGCAACTGGTTCCGCTTCTATACCTTCACCCTATCCGCCATTGTATATCCAATTCATCCTCCATTCCACACCGGCTGCACCGCCTAACTAGCGACGTCCACTTCTCCTCGGCGCATTCTTTGCCTGCATGATATTTTTTTCATTACCAAGAGCTCAAAATGCCACATCCGACACATTCCCCTGCTATCTCCACCCCCCTCCCTGACCCCATTTCTCTGTCCAGCCGCGCACACCGCCGTCCATCGAGGGAACTCGATGGTTCGGTTTCACCTTATCCATTCGCTCTGTCCGACGATTCTTAAGCTTCGACGTAACCAACAAAAAACGACAATGATAAGGTGAACTCGCAAAAAATTGCATCGAGCGACTGTATAGGACATTAAAGATAAAATTAGTCACGTATTTAACGGCATGCATTTCTTCCTACAAGTTTGTCAGTTATTTTGTTTAGTATAAAGTTTTCACTTTTTAATTACTGTTCGTTATTAGTACAATACTGTAGCATCCCATAAAATCTTACGCTGGCGACAAAAATACCATTCCCTGAACAAATATATTTTGACGTATAAAAAAATCGTAATTCGGTCCTTATCTCTCTAGGTAAGATTCATTCAGGACAAAAATTTTCTTATCAAATGATATAAAAACAACTTTTGCTATAGCTGCTGCAGAAACTTTTAAACATCGGTTGCCATGGCAATTCTAGTTTAAATTCACCTTTGGACCATAATGGTCTCTTCCTCCTTAAGTCAATGTCCCCTTTATAAAACATACTCTAAAGCAGCTCGGAAAGGTTATAATAAAATTGGAAAAGTTCTTGTTTAGCTAGGAAATGAACCTAAAATGCGTTTGCAGTGAACGTTTCCGGTAAAAAGCGATTTACGCAAGTTATCGCCTGAAGACGTTTTGAGACAACGAGCGCTGTGTAAAAAGAACAATCTAGTTGAATGGCCTTTTGTTGGTAAAACCGAAGCATCATATTTATCGTTCAATGCAACGTTCAGATCAAACGCTTTGGAACAATACTATATCCAGCTGTTAATCCAATCTAGCAAATGTTTTACTTCCAAAACGTAAATTCTGTGCATAACAATGACGAAGAACGAATCAACCGATTTTATGTAAAGTTAAGATGGATGTGATGATTGTTTTGGTGTCTCGTAATCAAATACCAATGCCGCTATATCTATATATATTATTAATTAATTAAAATGTACTTAATCTGATCAAATAGAAAGGTAATTATGGATTCACATCCATGAAAAATTCGCCGATTTTATTATTAGCACACTAGGATATTACTCTCTTTATGCTCATCGAGAACTAAATACATCTCAATAATAATCAGATATTAGGCAACAGGAATATTCTAATCAAACTGCATAAAAAAGATTATATGATAAAATATTCAATTGACATTAGATTGACACATTTTATTTTTCTCTTGTCTCTGCTTCAGGAAAATTTGATTTTCATCCCAATAGTGGATCTGCGTTTCTTTTCATCTTATTTACGAGCTATTTTTGATGCTATATAATGCTTTTAGACGCCATAAAAGTATTCGTTTTGTTAGTTTATTTTTAATCGGTTCACAGATATTGATCATGCTTTGTTTGGAAAACCAATTATTTTTCCAGATTCAAGTCGCAAAGGTTTCTGTTCAGTTGTGCCCTACGCGGAACATGAGGCAAAAGGGAGCAAAAAAACACTGAAAAAGTTCCAATCGAACATAAAAATTCTGTTTTCGATTTGATGACGCACTTTTACAGCTTCGACGAGGGTTTCATATTGCCAGTTTTGAATATTGTTCGGAGCGAATGGAAAAAAATAAGTCCCGTGGGGAGAATGTATGGGGTGAGGGGGAGTTAGAAGGCATGGTGGAGGCACCGGTTTTAATCAGAAGAGAAAAGAATTTAAACAGGTACGGAAAAAATTTGAATTTCTAAAAAAATGAAGGCTAATATTTCGGCTTTTTTACATTCATTTTCAGCGGTTCTTTTTCCGTATAAATATTCATCGTTTCGAGCTTTATCGTATGATTTGTTTTTGGAATTCAGTTATTCCAAAAAATTCATTTGTTCCCAATGTCTTCCTAAAACCTTTTTCCCTTACTGAAAAGGATAAAAGAATTTGATTGTAGAAATATATAGTAATCAATAGCCGAGTACATTCTATTGGTATGAGTCAGAATTATTAACACCTTCACCTGTCACAAATGAGAATGTGGCGGGAATTTACAATGAGGTTCGGTAAGAGAGTGAGTGTAATTAAAAGGAGAGTAAAGCTGAAAGAGAGATGAAGAGTGATACTAAGAGGAAAATGTGAAGCAAACGGAGAAACAGAAATAGCATAGGAAGACATGTAGGGGAAATGGATGGATAATGGGATAAATGGGAATGAAGCTGGGAATAAATGAGGCACGTAGGGGAAATGAAAAGAATTTGAGAATTAATAGGAGAGAGAAATGTGAAATAAAGGAATTAGTAAAAGGAGGAAATACGAGAGAATGGGAAGAGAAGTATAATGATCATTGCCACAACTAGGGCGAAGGTAGCACCATAGGCGCCGCTCACAAAACGCGCCTAAAGACTAACGCAAATTATTCCAAAAGATATTTTTGTTTTAATAAATATTTACTTGTTATTCATATACTGTTGATCTTATTTAATTAAAATTAAATTGTTCTTTATTACAATGAGGAAAAAATATTTCCATAAATAAACCTTTTTTGAAAGATGATTACTAAAATAGCCATAGACATTACTTACTTTTTATGATACAATTGAAATACGTATTATATAATGGACAGTTTACATATCCTTAGCAACACAAGTCCTAGCGTTATTTTGTTACGTAATGATTTTTCAATTTATCTGTGGGAAAATGTATTATTAGAGCCTCCGTCAATTTTACTTGTGATTAAAATACGAAATGTGATTGATTCCAAAATCTCATTTCACAAGCATGTTTTTGGGAGCTTTAGGGAGAAAAAAATTACTTGAACTAAATGTCCAAAAAGTTCACCATTCATTCAAAAAGTTCTCAAGTTCTCACGAGCAAGAATAATTTTGATGGAATAATTGTTTACCAAGAGAACGTCTTTTAGGCAATCTTTGTTTCAAAAAAACACTACACAACAAAACAATAGTTTAGTAAGACAGATTTTACACTAAATGTAAAGTTCATAATGATTCGTAAAATTTTATATTTTACTCCGTCACGATTTTTATCTTTTTATTTTAAACCTCTCAAGAAAATAGTTCGCTGAATTATGTAGGAGATGAAGAGTGGCAGGAACCATTTCGGTAAGAGAAGCGGTCGAGTTGAATGGTGTGCGAGTGGGTGGTAAGAGAGAGAAAGAGAGAGATAGAGAGAGGGAGGGGAGAGGGAGAAAGAAGAGGGGATGCTAGAGGTAAGAGGGGGGGGAGGGGGAGCGCCGAAGGAGAATGAAGGTTTTGATGATAAACGGGGAAAGGAGATCCTTAAGTGGTGTATCACTTTCAAGTGGTTTGCAGGAGAAACAGATTGGGGAGAAGGAATAAGGGTAGTCTGGGGTTTGCTTTGCGACGACGAGGGGGTGTATATAATGTTGCAAGAGGGTGCGGGTGGCGGGAGAGAGGGTGGCGGAACACATATGAAAGGGGTGGATGGGAGAAGGGAAGAGGGCGAGGATAATAGGGTGCAAGGGATGTCAGAAAAGGGAAACTCTTTGGATCAGGAAGAGTGGGTTTGTATGAAAGGTGACGACGACTTCCGATTGGAGAACGTTTATTCTTTGTTCCCAAGAAGTTGAATTAAAAAAAAGTTAACAGTCACGGTTGTTGTATGACACGTTCTCGGAAAAGGGATTATATAAATTTGAAATGTTTAGGGAAAATACAGTGGCGGATTTATAAATTCTGAGGTCCCTGGCGCTAAACTATTGGATGCCCTGAAATCTAAAAATATACTGAAACCTCACCTAACGGCTACCGCGTTATTTGACCCCCCCTCCCCACCGTTTTAATAAGTAAACCATCGCAGTGCAAATAACCCATTTTCCTTCTTGGATTTTAAAATGAGATATTTTATGTTTTTGAGATTATACATAATAACATTTTTCGGGGCCCCTTACTTGAAAGGGGCCGCTGGCGCGTACCAAGTGCAAACCCCTCCCCCTCCCTTAAATCCGCCACTGGAAAATATTATACATATAACTTAGTCGCCCCATTAGCTAGTTTTGTAAAGGAAAATGTTTTTACTTTTAAGGATAAATGGGCTACATCCAGGAAGGAAATTGTTTTTGAAATTATCCCTCAAATGCTTGCAAAATATGACGTCAACATTCATGCGAGTAAACTGAAGACCAATCAAATTTGGAGAGTACACACGCTGTTCATTATAGACCTGATTTTTGCATCAGATATAATAATAATGCTCCTGGCAATGGAATTTAAAAAGGCACATAAACTAGCGATTCATTCAAGGATGATTCAGTCGGAGGAGCAAATCACTTAGTTCGTCAAAACTTACAAAAAACTGGAATTCGAGCAAAGAATCGCTTAATAGTTAGCATTACGCATTGATCATTTTAATAACAGCCAACTCTCTCATAAATTCAAAGTAACTACATCTCAGGATAGAGGAAGTCGATTTCTCTTTCTCCTTCTTCCTCTCTATAATTCGGCGTAATAATCGCCGGAACAAAGGACCGCTGGCTTTGCTTTCTGGAGTAAGGATTCTCTCCTTCAAAGAAGCGCGTGCCGAGTGTGGAGAATGGAAAAGGAGGAGTGTATAAAAGAAAAGTATGCTTTTGCGATGGGATGAGGAGATCCTTCAAGGAATATGACGAATATGATTGTGGCCACGAAGCCCGAAATAGAAAAAAACCTGCAGCGAGCAATTAATGCAAGAGGGTTTGCGTGGAGAAGAGGGATAAGGGGTGCGGAGAAGGGGGAATAGGGGGAGGGGAGAGAGGAAGACTGGAGGAAGAGATGGTTAGGAGGAAGATATAAGGGAGGAGGGATAAGAGAGGCAAAGAGAGTGGGAGGAGAGAGGGGAAGATTGAAGAAATACATGGTTAGGAGGAAGATATGGGGAAGTGGGGAGGGAGGGGGGGGATAGAGGGGGAGGCAGGAGAGAGAAAGGGAAGAGCGTGCACGTTTCGGGAGTTGGGCGCTGACAGACTGCAAGAAGAACGGTTCGATTGAGGGGAGGAAGGAGGGGTGGAGGAGGGGGGGAGGGATCTGGCGTGGATGGGAGTCCGACTCCTGTCAAGCGAAGGGAGAGAGAGAGATTTTGATCCTCGCGGTCTCCCACTCCTTCCCTCTCTCCAACTCCCTCCATCTCCACCCCTTGCTCGGCCACCTATTAAATCCCGGCACGTGGTCTCTCTTCTGCTCCCCACACCATTACCGCTCTCCACCCCTCCTCCTCACCCCATAGGCATATATGTACTTATATATTCCCCAACTCTCCCCAACCTCTCTTCCCCTCCGCACACCACCCCACCCCTCCCTGTCCATCCCTCACTCCCCTCGTCGCCACCCCTTTCAAAAGCACCCCTTCCAACCGAACCCATTGAAAACCGTATGACTGGTTCCTCTCCTGACCCTTTTTCCTTCCTCGCCGGCGTCGGTAGGTCGTCCTTAGCATCCCCACGAGATAATAGAATATGGAATTATAAAATATAAGGGCGGATTCTCTCTCCCCCAATCCGTACGTATCTGCTCAATACGTCATCTTCGATCTCTCCATATCTTGCCTGATAGAATGATTTTTAACGTGTTTTATTTCATAAACGATCTTAAGTTTTCGCTCTATCTGTCCGTTTGTACAATCAATTAAATCAAAATAGCAAGTAAACGGTAAGAGATATAAGACAAATCTGTATGTGATCTATGATACCATTTATTATGCTGCCAAAGAAATATTTGGAGAAATCGTGGGGCTTCAGAAAGGGACTTTCAATATTTTCAAATTAAAATTCTGAGCAAATAATTAAATAATAATAATAAATTTAAAATGCTTCATTATTTGTGTGATCTTTCCTGTCATCTCTACCACTGCAGAAGAAATTTTTTATAAAGTAGGATATTCATATCACAAGTCAATAATCATTGGATTAAAAAGTTAAAATGAGTAAGAGTATGAATATGCCTTTCAAATTAATTATAGCATAAATTATTTTGTCATATAATAATATTACCAAGTTTATAAAGAATTTAAAATTCTAAATCAACCTCAATAAATAAAACGCGCTTTTTCATATTGCGTAAGCAAATGAGTCTCGCATTTTTTATAAATTTATCTTATTTTGCTCTTCGTTCTTTTCATAGACTCGTATGGTAGAATTGATCGAAGTTTCGAGGATGGCGTGTGGGAGTTAATGTGATCTCATTTGAGAGTAACATTTATTCTCATCCCTCTCTCTCTCTCTCTCTTCCCCTTTCTCTCTCTTCCTCTCTCTCTATCTATCTCTCCTCCCCCAAACATGACCAGCCAAAAAGACCGTTGAGAGAGGGACTCCCGTTACTCCAAGGGACGGAAAGTAAGACTGGTGCGGTAGATGATCTTCGCAATATAACCGGGTTTTGTATTCCCGTCATAGAAAAAGGTTCTTTTTTTAACGGCACGGTATTTTCTTTACATAAACGATGTTAACTTCAACGGAATTCAAAACTCTCTATTTATCCAAATACACTTTGAAATACGTCTCGCAAAATCAGCAAAAAAATACGAAAAAAGTATAAATGCGGACATTTTTTTCAATGTTACTTAGATGCGATGAAGTATGTATCGCCATTACGATGTGAAATTCTGTACCACCAAGGTTTTTCGCTCTACGGCCATTTTCATCATTATGATATATGTATATCCTTTGATTTTTACAAATGGATCAGAGTGGATACTAAAGGTTAAATTTCTATGAAACCATCAATCGTTCAACAACCGCAATCATCGACTCGTTGGCACACTGGTCAAAGTGTGGCGCACGCTCCATAAACGACTCGTGTTCACGGTCGCATGCTTCTCCCCTTCACATCCGGACTCGCGTCGGAGAAAAAAAGCATCTCCATAGAAACCAGAGCTTATTATGTTACAGCGGTTAATACTTCCCTTCGCCTAAATGAATCGCTTGGCTTTTGTTCGTACTTGCGAGTCTTCGATCGGTTACCCTCGTTTGAAAACTCACCCCTCTTCTCCACCCCCTCCCTCTCACTCATCCTTCCAATCACCGACCTCCAGACCCATCGACACTCTCCCCTCTCTCTCTCTCGGAACGATTTCTCCCTCCCTTACTCCCCCAACCCCTCCACCCCACTCCCACGCTACCCTTTTCGCCACTCTATCTCACAGATTCAAACCTCTGCCACTTCATTCCTCCAATTAGGACAAATCGAGCATTTTTTCCCCCGATTTATGCCCTTTCGTTCTGACCGATTCTTCGAGTGCTCCCCCTTCCCTTTCCCTCAGATTCTGTATATTTTGGTCCATTCTATTCCATAGAAGGAAAGAAAGAGATAGTTCGGACCGCTCGAATAATCTAAATAAGTATATATATATATATGGAAAGTGAAAAGTTAAACTTTATGTAAACATTAATGCAAATATACACAGATTTATATTAGGAAATCATTTGCATAGACTTTCTGACATTTAGCCATTTTCAAAGATGCATTTATTATACATTTACAGTAAGTTTTATAATGTACCTAATCATATACCCATATAAGTGGAATAATTATCCTGTTACAGCGAGTTTGGCGGAAATGCATAAAATAAAGGGCGTCTAGATTATGTTTCTTGAGGTAGAATTAGAATACGAACAACTTATTGTATGATTACTTAGAATGGCGATGGTGAGGTAGAATCAAACCTGATCTTTATACATTAGCCATCGGCATTTGTGTTAGCAAAGCACGTACCGCACCCCGAGAAAAAGAGACGGAAAAGTGGTTTCCCTATAGAGGGATTATGGTTGCTAGATCGGGGTTAGGGTGAAACAGAAGGGGAGAGAGTCAAAGGAAATCGACGCAGAAGAAAGGAATTATTCCATTAGGCGAAGGAAATTGGAGAGGGAGGGGCGGAAGTGCGGGAGATTTGAACGATCGCAGGAAACCATTGTCTTGATAAAGTCGCCGTTTTTCCTTTTATACGTTATTCATCGAGTCTCTACCATTGTTTTCCTCCTTAGCCCCCACTCTTTTATGTCTTTATGACACGGTTTATGTGCCTTTTTTCAAAGGTTTGGGAGGAGAAAAATGGAACCGGATTGGTAAAGGAAAAAACATTTCGGTCAACAAAAAGTTGAGATTCCGCTCAAGTGTGCTCTGATCAGTTAAACATATTACCCGAATTTGGAAACTATATGTAAAAATCTTGTTTCTGAATAATTTTTTCCAAGCGTGGAAATCTTCTAATACTTTTCTGATTTTCACGCTGGAATTATTCGATATTTATCGTTTTTTAAATTCATTCCGTGTTAATGTTCTACAGGGTGTGCCAAAAAAATGTACCCAATTTCAAAATAAATAACTAAATGAACTGTGATACGAGTGTGAATCAGAAACCAATTTTTTCAAATTTATTTCTATTGATAAAACTTTTTTAATGTCTTCCATCATTCTGAGCACAAAAGCGAATGGGTCCATGCTGTTGTTGATTACAGGCTGTAGGATTTCACGCCTAATATTGGCTATAGCTGTTGTTGTGTACTTATCTGAAACAGTGAACTTATGACAAAATGTGTCATTTAGTACAAATATTTTTTACTTTTTCTTGAGTAATCCACTTTATAATTCAGTCCTTTCTTTTATGGTTATCCTGTAACTTCATTTTAAAATCGGGTACATTTCTTTGGCCCATTCTATATTTTTAGTGCACCAAAAACTTTCTCATAAAAAATTAATTTTCAATTTCTGTCTCTTCAACACATTATTACGGCATTTTCATCGTTAAGTTCCTGAAAAAGATGTCAAAATCCATTCCTATATCATTGACCATGTGAGTAATGAGATCACTTTAGGTCATTATACAAATTAAGTGACGTCATATTTTTTGTTATTCGCTCAGGATCGCACTGAATTTTACTTAAAATATTATTTTGTCATTTAATTTTACTATTTTTGTATTTTTCAAATGTCAGGCAAAGTTTAAATCTCATTAATTATTAACATTAATAGTAATTAATGTTAATAAACCTCAACTAATTTAGTTAACCGATTTAATTCACAAATTAAGCACAACGCAATTTTTCTGCCTATTTATACATTACTGGATTCTAAATATGTACATCAAAAAATGGGATGCGTAATAAACTGAATCCGGAATGTCAACTCAAAATGAAACTCAGAAAACCCGAGACGCACGGAGAGCCGCGCGAATATTGCGCTCGTTCCATCGATCAAAAAGACGTTTTCTCCCCATAGGCGTTAACTCACTTTTTGTAAGACAACCCTTTTTTCATCTTCCCTTTTTTGTTTAAAGGGTTTAAGGGATAAAATAGAAAACATCACGTAAGACGAGAAAAAGAGAGAGAGAAAGAGAGGAGAGGTAGGAAGAGAGAGTATTTCAATAAAAAGGAACAAGAGCACTGTAGTACAAAAGTGTCTCTCCAGAGAACACCTCCCTAGGGTTCCCCCCTCAACCCTCTTCGGCGTCTCCTTTTCCTATATTACTCCCCTTTCAATCGGAGAACAACCATGGTTACGAAAGCAATATACACGGGATGATTCCACCTACCCCCCTTTCCCCTCCTCCCCTTTCCCCTCCCCCACCCCCCTTCCCCCAAATCCCTCTTTCCGATCCCCGAAAGTCGTGGGGAGAAACACTCCAAGAATCCCCCTCCCCACCATCTGGGTCACAGGGGCGACGACTCAACCCACCCCTTTTCCCCTTCAACCCCATCTTGGTAAGAATCCCCTCTCCTCCCCCAACTGCTCGGTTCCTTTCTCCTCCCTTGTAGTTACACCAGACACTTCTCGCTCCTCTTTTTTATGCTCCCGAATTGAGGACTCAAAAGGTGTTGCTCCTTTATTCGAGAACTGCGAGAGACTCTTGTTTCCCGTGCCATCACAAAACGTAAGATGGGTTTCCTTTCTCTGTTTCCTTCATCTCCTTCCGAGAGTATTACCCTTCCTGACGGTAAAAGAGCTCATAGTGCTGCTAAAGTATCAAGTTGTAATAATTAACGATTAAAGAATCTATATATATTTTCCGGATAATATGTTATTAAAATTTATTTTTTTTGAGCGATTACAAGCGCACTTTCTGACCGATATTTTTGGAATGACGACATCACTTATTTTCAGAGAGCGCTTCGCAATTCATTTCGTGCTTAATATTAAACCATACCTTAATTTAAACTCGATTAATGTTTTAAAACTTTCCACGTTTGATTCTCGTCATCATGCATCGTAAATTTAAAACCGAACACCTCGAACATATTTATTTCCTTCGTAACAATGATAAAAACAAAACTTACCAGAGAGACGTAGCCTAATTTTGCTTGCTGTGCCGTGTATTTTATAAATCTTACTTAAGGTTTAGCTTCCATGGAGAAATTAAGGAACGAGGAAGTTTTATTGATACCGCAGCTTCCCGTAAACAACGTATGCCCTATAACTTTATTAAGTAGCTTGAGAAAAATCAATATTTGTTAAAGTAGACATAAGTTTTCGATGTACTGTTTCTGAAAATATTAACAAACATTTTCTGGCTCGAAAATGCATAAGTGATTTTACAATAAGAGTAAGGTAGGCGGAAAATGTTCAAATTATTGATATATTAGAAGAAGTATAACTTTCCTACTTATAAGTAGGTGGCGTTTGTCGTGACCGTTACCTCACCAAAGCGGGCGTTTGAAGAATCTTAAGTGTACAAATAAAATAGGTTTTATTTATAGAAATATCAACAACTTTATTTCCAAATATTTTATGACAGTTTTTCAAAAATATCTGTTCATACGTTCGGTTTCCCAGTCTCTCTGTTTAAAGCGCTTACTCTTAAATGAAAGTTGCTAGAAATATCGTTTTTCTTCGACAATCAATTCGGTATTGTCTCACTGTGCATGTTTTTTGTTTTAGCGGTTTAAATAAAATCCGCTTATGCATTTGGTTTGTCCGTCTGTCTGTCTTACGCGATAACCCCTAACCGAAATTCGGTATTGTCTCGTTCTGTCCGTCTAAATATTTTTTTAAACCCCCATTTACTGTACTCTTCAGCAGCCTTTTCCTTACTTGTTTTCTTACGTTTCATTTAAAATGTCGTAGCTGTTTTTAATGTTGAAAAGAAATCGAAGTTGCTTGTAAGTGTTCGGAAGCACATTTACTCCATTTTGAAATGTTTAAATATACCCAAATGAATTTCGTAACATGGACTAGGCTTTATAACTATCGCCCTTGCGAATTATTATTCGCAACATTTCATTTAAACGCTTTCACTGCGTAATTAAAATAATAGAAATACGACATTCAAATCTTATGATAATGAAACGGGTATCCACATTTTTCTTAAATTGATGCCGTTTCTAGCCGAGAATGATATTTTTATATCAAAAAGTATATTTTAAATTTACGCGTAAGATGTATGAATGTATAATCCCTACGCATTATCAGTAACTCCATAAAATGTCAACATTTTATCGTTGAGACTATAGAATCTATATTCTTCAGTTAATGAAATGAACAGTTAATAATTCCTGTAACTAAATATCAAGAAAATGGAACCGTATACTAAGTGCGATAAACGTCCATTTCCAGAACGAATATAAAAACTAGCATAAAAATATGAATTTTCTTACCTGAGACTCTACGATGCGCCGTGGGGGAGTCATAACTATGCATGGGACTCTGGTGGTGCTGCATCGCGTGATGCGGGTGCAGGTGCGTGGCGTGATGCATCGGCGAAGGCATCGGGTGCATACCCGGGAAGAGCGGCTGCTGGTGAGAGTGCACGACGGAAGACCCCAAGGAAAGTCCCAGCGGGTGTCCGCTAATTAGACCGTTCGCCGGGCGGTGAAACATCGGTGGCCCGTTGGTGCTAGGATGGTGCGGATGGTGGTGGTGGTGGTGGTGGTGGTGCTCGGAAATGGAACCAGAGGACGCGGAGGGCGGGACGGACGAAGAAGAGGAAGAGGATGCCGAAGTAGTCGCCGGACCGGATGCCGTGAGGTTGTGAGGAGAGGAAGAAGACGAAGACGTAGGTGGAGGTGAGAGGGGCTGCTGGTTCGGTGGGGGTGCGTGCAGAGGGTGCCCGTGGTGCGGGTGGTGGTGGTGCATTCCGGGGGGCGAGGACATATCTCCGCCCGCGAGGGGCCCTCCGGCACCGTAGCACAGTAGCTCTGAGAGTGGGGGCGGAGGGGGCAGCGCGGGAGGAGGCGGAGGCGGGGAGGTGGACGGCACGCCCCCGCTACCACCGCCACCGCCGCTGCCGGGACCGCTCCCGCCGCCACCGACCCCAGCCCCGCCCCCGGCAGCGGCCGCCGCGGCTCCTCCATAACAGAGAAGTGTGCCCAACTCCCTCGCCTCGTTCTCCTCCTGCGCCTGCTGCCTCCGCAGCGCCACCTGCAGGCCCCAAAGAGATCCAGGCCGTGACTTAACGAGAAGGAAACCACCGCCAAGAGAGAGAAAAGAGATGACGGTGCGTCTCAGAAGAACTACTACGTGCAAGACTCGGTTGCACGGGACTAAGGAGATCCAATCGACAATAGATATAAATCCAGTGTATCTAAAACGGTTGCGGAAAACGATCTCCACGTTTCAGCTACAAAGTAGCCTTCCTCAGTGGCGATTCATCGATGGTTTAATCATCAAAAGTACGGTTTGTTTTAGAATCAATCATCGGTGACTCGTCAGCGAGGACGGCTACTTTGCAGCCGAAATATGGATTTCGTTTTTCGCGACCGTTTTATCCCTATTGGAATTATCTTAGTTATCAATTGTATTCCAGCCATAAGGTAAGCTTGATAATTTTTTGGAAAAAGTTGCTAGCTTCGAATTTCTTGTCGCCTGAAGAATCGTGAGCGAAGGAGCTTCTATGTAATCGATCGAGTAATCTTTTACTTCGTGGGAATCTAGTTTTAAATATCAATGACGAAGTTTCCTGAACGAATTGTAATGATGACTTTTTAAATACCCCATGTGCGGCAATAAAGATATTTAGTTAGATTGAAGGCATAATGAGTTTAAACCACGATGGTAACGTAAACTTTGTTTCGTGGACAATACTTGGCGACACGGATTGAAACTGTTTCATCAAGCCTTTAAAGTAACATCTTAAAAAAGGGTTATTTATGCGTCGATGTTTGGATTTGAATTTAAACTCTAAAGAAATGCTAAAGAACTTGGTTGCGTCGGAAAAGAGATGGAAAATATTCCGACGGTGCAACGCTACATACGTGCATATGTGTATACGCATTATTTACGTACGTATTTTACGTATTTATTTTTATCGTCGATAAATTATCAAAGACTTGCAATACTGCGGCATGTCTTGCATAAGAAAAGTTATTTTTGTGCGTCTCATCTCATCAGAGGAAGCTAATTAAAAAACCTATTGGGTTTCAAAAACATTTCTGTTTAAATCGGCTCAGTTATCGTATTCGCAGGCAACAGCTGAGAAAAAGGCCCCTTTTTAATCATCGCAGTATTAGGAGGAAAGAAAGTTATTGAAAACTTAATATATAATTTTTGTATCAAGTACACCATCAATTATACAGGATAAATCAGTTCAAAGTAGATGCACTTGCTTATTATGAATATCTCCTTGGATATAGTGAATAACTTTAATAGTACTTCGTCAACGAAATTTATGTTTAAGGCGTGGATATATCGTGTGAGAATCACGTTTCTCAAGTAAATATTTTACTGAATATCGTAAAATAGCGAATTCCGCGAATTTTTCATAGTTTTCATTAAATATATTTAGCTTTATATACAGAATAAGTTTATTATTTAATTGTGGATTACAAAATGCAAATAAAGATTATTTCTTTAATTATTTATGCTGAAAACTTTCATTTTGGCTCGTTTGAAAGTTAGCTTTGCTAAGAGACATTAGATAACCAGAAATGATTTTGATTTGCGATCTGCGACAGATTTTGTAGCAATAATATGTAAGTCTTTTTTACTATCGTCCTATCTGTGCCAATGAAAAATGTTTTCGTCGGTAACTCAAGGTCCAGAGGAATACAAACGCGAAGTTCTATGTTAACGTTTTTCACGGAGAGGTAGGTATTCACAAAAATCATTACCCTCTCTTTTCAAACATTGCGTTGATTACGATTGCTATACCTATTTCGTATATAAATGAAACACCAACTTAACTCCATGTGGATCGATTTATTCATTATAAAGACAGGTTCGAGTATTTATGGGAGTTGGAAGCAATAAATAAAATATAGAAGGTAAATATCAGTTTGCATTCCCGTATTTGAAACATAACAAATAGTTTATCATAAAATTGAGGAAAGAAATCTATTCTTTGATGTATATGTATTCAATAAATCTAGAATATTTTCCCAATTATTTTAATGACTACACCATGTCCATGTTTTACTATATTTATAAGTTGGAGTTGGACGCAAAAAATACAAAAAGCGATTGAATCTAAGTAATAATAAGAAACATAAATTAAGCTCGCAACTTCTCTATAAGTCTTAAAAATTTTCAACAAAAATAACAATAAGAACTATTAGATATTGAAAATATTGGTTGGAAAAATGAATCAATTGAACAAAAGATACATCTCGTATTTTCATCTCAATCCAATTCCCTTATTTAGCCTTCATTTTTTTGTTTACCTCTCTATTATTTGAACGCATCATTGAATTAAATATAAATGCCTGCAAGTTCATGAGTTCCCTCATTCAAGCGATTCAATGGTAATTAAAATGCCTGAACCAAAAACTTGGAAAATAACCTTTAGAAAACCTCAACCGAAGAGTCAGGAACTACTATAAAATGTCTTTAGAAATTCAGAAAACATTCGCAAATCATTCCAAGAAAGACAGAAGGTTGATTCCGCGCAAATGAAATAACCTCACACAATGGAAGTAAAAACTCGGCTTTCTCGTGGCACCTAGCCAAAACGAGTGGACTTTGAAAAACTTGCATTCTGCTACTCTCCATTCTCTCCACTTTTTTCCATTTCACTCTCCATTTTCTTTCCGAAGAATGCACAGTATAATGCACAATCGTCTGAATCGCGCGAGCGCGCGGGGAGACCTTCAAAATAATTAAACGGGGAAACAAGTCAGCGGTTGTGGCGAAGGTGAACGCAAGCAGGGGTCGCGTGGAACAATGAGAAACCTCGCGCGCGCACGCTTTATTCAGGACATTTTTACGGATTCCACAGTCTACTGCTATATTTGTATCACTGAAAAGTCACAAAAACTGCCATTCGAATGAATCGTCCCCTCAAAAATAAAAAAACTTCCTCTGAGTACAACACGTTAACGCGCCTCTCCTTTTTCTACAGACCTCCCCCCCCCTCCCCCCCCCTCCCCCCCCCGTTCATTCGTCAACCCCCTCTCCGTCCGAAAAAGTACTCTCATCGCCAACAAGAGTTCTCTCTCCTGCTTCAAGAGGCAACAGTGTGAAAAGCCGAGACTTAACTGTTCCCTTGTGTGCTACATACATACATACATAACAGCATCGAAAGGGAAGTTATCTTTCGAGTGGCTCTTTTGGTAGGGTTGCTGCTATCGCTCTCCCCAATCTACCACACAAAACCGCATGCTTCATTTGCGTGAATTGCTTTCCAAACTAGTGCCTCTCCTGACTTCACATAAGGGTTACGCCACAAAGTGTTATTTCGACGACTTGTTTCTCTCCCTCGTAAGCGTTGTGTTCGCTCTCAATCGTCCGACGCTATTTTGGTTTGGATTCTTTGGGTATCCCGCGTTCAATTTTGTTTCAATTAAATGGACGGACGGGAAGGGTGAATTTTTTTTGTTGCGAGCACGAAAGGAATTAACGCTCGAGTGGCTGTTGAATGAGATAGATTATAAAAACAATAGAAATTTAGAATCTGCAAAGAGAACAACAAACGATTAACAATCACACGACCAGGAAAAACAAATGTCAATAGAACTTTCCCTTGGCTGCATTTTTATATATGTACATTAGTTGCTAAGTGGTTGGAAGAAATACGAGAGTAGTTAAATCATTCTCTTGTATATGGTGCGCTTAAATGGGAGCTGTTTTAACAGAAACCATGACTCAACACGGCCGATAACGAAAGTGGAATTTCCAAGTAAAAATATCCGCGAGCTTTCATTTGAAGAAAATGTCCTGAGGTCATAATTTAAATCAGCAACATTTTATTTAGAATGCATGCATGGAACTAGCGCTTAACGAAAAATATCCTCACTGCATTGAGTGTTGAAATTTTAAAAATAATTTACTCTTCGTTTATACAATTTCCAGTCTTGGTTTATTTTTATATGTCTCCAAACTCAATTGGATCTCGCCACGATTAATAAGCGACGACTTATAGAACGTAAAAACAACAATTCAAACAAAAATGATTGAGAGTTTTGTAATCTAACCTGAGCTGCCATTACACGTTGTCTTTCTGCTATGAGCGTGCATTTGGCGCAAGCGCAGTCCCTCCAACGACAGAACCTCTTATGTCCCTTGAGGGCGGACACCACGCCGTGGTTCCTGCACCTCGCGCATTTTGGCGTCCTCTGGTATCTCTCGGCAACGCACGCCGCTGCCGCCGCGGCGGCCGCGATGCTACCGCTCCCGCCCATTCCGGGAGGCCCCACGCCTCCTCCTCCCCCGGCCGCCGCTGCTGCAGCAGCCCGCAGGAAGAAGGCCGCCGCCGCCGGAGGCAGCGCTCCGAGCACCGGATGGTGTTGTGCGGAGTTGGGCGGCGGCGGGGGAGGCGGAGGCGGTGGCGGTCCGTGGTGGTGGTGCGGATGATGAGGGTGATGAGGATGGTGCGAGGAGAGGGCGTGGTGCTGCTGAGGGTGCGGGTTGATGAGTGAGAGGGCCGTGGGCGGTTCGGAGCGGCGGCTGCCGGCTTCCAGGCCTCCTGGCATACTCATGATGAAGCTCTCGTCGCCGCGGTGATAACCATACCCACCGAAATCTCCGCGGAAGATGGATGCCGCTCCCGAGGATCCGATTCCCCCCGGCGGGAATGTCCCCGGATTGCAAGGGACCTCCTAATGGAAGATAACGGGCCAAAGAAATTCGAAACAGTCTTCACTATCAAAATAAATTCCTGCTTAAGCACAAATAAAGAGTAAATAACATGTATTAAACGATTAAATATGAACTAGAAAAATATATTTTCAAAGAAACGCGGTAAACTTCCATCCGTTCCGCTTCTCAGCGGATATAGTATACGTCTCTGAAAATCTACTTATTTATGATGAAAAGTATGCGTAAGTTTGTACTAGTTGAGAGCGACATCAACTGACATATGAAGAAGGTGCGCAGCTGCTTATCATCTCCGTCCGATGTTTTAACCTCTAGAGATTCGAAACGCAGAGCCACTTTTATTGCGAAGACTTAATTACGTGCGATTCCTCGAAATCGTATTTCCCATTCGCGTGCGTGTCTACCCCTCGCTTACTCTCTCGATAGAATGGCCTCCGAGAGCCGTGTTTCCTAAATGCGCGCCTTAAAAAAAACAACTTTCTTGAGCGAGGCGCGCGCGCGGATTGAGGTCCTCGAAGGAAGTCGGCCGTCGACCGAAGAATCGAGAGCGCGTATATCCCTTGGAATCGAGAGGTTTTTCCGAACTCCGAATTCCCTCTCAACCCTTTGTCCTCTGGCGATACGAGAGGTCCTCTTAAGTCGACTCCTTGTTATTCTAAAACAATGAAAGCGCGCGAAACCACTCGGACCACAAAGGTAATAGTGAAGCTGGAAAAATGGCTCGAGTTCCTCCTCTAAGAACACGACGGGGAAAAAAAGAAGTGGGTCCGAGGGCTTTCAGCTGCAGAAAGATTTTGATTCCGAGTTAAGCAAGTTTAGGACAGTATCGCGTGCGTCGTGATAACGCACGGGATTGAATCCAGGTACTTAACTTCACACGGTTCTTTCTTTCATTGCGGCAATATTTATGTGCCGTTTTAAAGGCATCTGTGTCTTAAATGCGTTGATGGAATTTTTATGCGTCAAAAGTATACGAATATAACCGGCACATAAAATGCTTTATTGTGCTTTCCGCCACGAATGAAGTGTTTCCTATCCGTTCACCTTGCAGCGACTTTTGACGCAATGTTGTAGTAAATGACGCCGCAGTAATGAAAATTGGTCGGCAATGACAAATTTATATCTTCACGAATGACAGCAACAATTCCGAGTTTCTCCTCTGTGCATTTTTCCATTTGTAGATGCGATTTTCATCACAAACATATTTCAAAGACAATTACATTACTAGTTGACTTATATCATTCAACATTTGGGAAGTCTAAAATAGCATATCGGTATGAGCGTAAAGTGGTGTATAAAATATTCCGTTTTAATGTAAATAATGTCCAATGCAACGAAAAAAAACCACGGCTTTGACGACTGGGAATAACTCTAACATAAGTGGCTATAAAATTTCCACACCTATTTGGAGTTACGATGCTGTCTTTCTGTCCCTTAAGATATTTAAAAGAACCATATTCAGTAAACAGGGCAACTTTTGGGTTTTAATTACGCTTTCACGGAGGTTAACGAATTGCATGACCCAAGTAAAACTAACAAAAAAATAAACGAGATACTTTATAACTGACCTTAACTGATAAAAAAATAAATTATTGGAAAGGCATTGTAGGAAAATAATTGTATCTTTTTCCTGTTTTTGAAAGGTACGCAGTGATCGAACCACTAGGCCTTTTATGTCGTGTAATAAGGAGATAAATTAAGAATAAGCAACCGGATTTCTTCTGTAAAAATAAATACCGAACGACGTTGGACCGTAATTTCAAAGAAAGAGGCGAGCGTTTCCGCCGTCGTACTCACCAGTAGATGAGAGGATTCCAAATCCGCGCTCTGGCTCACTCCTCCTTCGGCGACCCGACGATGACCCTCGATGGCCGCACAACTCATTCACCCGCACACGACCCTCACTCGATAGTTCCCTCGAGATATTTTCCTTACTCGATCAATTTCTTTTTAAAAATATGCGAAAGCACCGATGAGTCTTATTTTTTTGCGTAACAGGTCTCCCAAAAAGAGTCCTGGGTTAATACCGTTGCGAAGAGAGAAACCTTCGAAGATTTTCCCCCAAAAACTCCTACGAAGAAACAATGTGGCGAGGAAATTGTCTCTTGTAGCACATCGATGGAAGACGTCCAGAGCGAAAATATGGGATCGACTTGTTTAGGCTTGTGTGTGTTTGACGGAGGCCCTTTCCTCTTGGAGGTCAGGAAGGGAATGTATGGATGGTACCTAGTCGGAGAGCCGAGGGCGGTAGAGTAGCAGAGGAGAGAGGAGTGGGAGAGAGAGGGGAGAGGAGGGAGGGAGGGGCAGGGTAGGTATGGGGGAGGATACGACGCTACTAATCCCCACTCCTTCAGCCTCCCCCGCCCTTGTGCCCTATCCAGCCCTCTAAGGGGCCCTTTCCACCACGACACTTTCGACTCCCTCCTTTCTGCCAATTCTCCGCTCCCCGCACTCACGCTATCTCTCTCTCTCTCTCTTTCCGTGCCTTTTACTGCACCCTCCCACACGTCTACGCGGTAGATCGGCGGCCTTCTTCTCCCCCCCCCCCTCCACCCCCACCATCTCCTTCCCTTCTCCCTTCGGCTTTATCGATAATGTCACGCCGCGTAATCTCTATATGATTCTAAACGGATAAGCATTGGATTAGAGGGTGAGAATGTTTCTTTGAGGGTTGGATCTAATGCGAAAATTATGGGACACTTTTGCGTTCAAAGGCGAACGGTGTTCGGTATAGCAACATGTCATTTACTTTTACGAGCGAGTGAATATCATAAAGCTTATTACGCAATAGACGGTTTGTGCTATACCGATACCAATGAAATTGTTGATCTGAGAGATGCAGGGGAATTTTTAAGGTTGTTGTTTAATGTGGAAATTATAATCTTCTATAATAAAAACTACAATGTCGTAAAAGTTGTCTAAACTCCTGTCCTATGTCATAAAGTGAAATTGTTGGAAAAATACAGCAACAGGATGTAATCGATTATATTTTTCGGATTAAACGGTTTTCAGAGCGAATTATTAGACATGCGACAATTAAAAATCTTCGATGTCTTAATACTCCTAGATAATCAATGTCTGAATATTTAAGTCCGCGGAATAAAGTTCTCTATTCTGGACTTGTGATTCATGTTCAAGTAAATCGATTAAAGTTACTTATTCAGTGTTATTAAAATAATATTCGGGGTCAAAAAATAAATGTTGCGTATATTTTCAATGCCAACATGTATTTACAAATTTAATCGTATTTTTTAATTTTATGTAACTGCTATTAAATTCCGAAATTGAATGGTAATGGCTCTTGATAAGATTGAGGCCATAACTCAGAGACTCAAGTATAAAAAATGTTATGATAAAATTTCTGCTTATATATCATCGAAACGCAGCGACTGATCCATTTTTATGTACTATATGCTGCTTCTCTGATAAAGGGTAATTTTCTACGAGGATATATGAGATTTACCTTTTAAACATTTTCTCAGTGAATATAATAAAATTTATTGTCCGTCCATCCATTTGACCATTTAGCAAATATTTATTTACTTTAAAAATACACTTTAATTAAAATGAAAATAATATTCCCGATTGTGATGGTGTCATTGCTTTATTTGACGGAAGAATTTAGAATGAAGATAAGTGAACTAACTACATTGCACATTTGAAAGATTTGTTGCAACGAAATTTCTACAGTCGTTTTCAAATGATTCAGCTCCTTTTAACCGAGTGTCGCAAAAACACTTAAAGCCACTTTGTTAAATCGAGCTGATATTATCTATGTTGACTCAACCTTGGTACTATACTTCCAGTTGTGAGCTAAATAGTACCTGCAGAAAATGTTCGCAACTGTAAATCCACAAACGTCCATATAGTACGCCTATTCAATTGGTGCACGTATAATAATGTTTGATATTTCAGTTTGCTAATAGGCTAAATTCGTAGTCATCTTCTTGATTAAAATATCTGAATTTAGAATACGAGTTTTTTCACTACTTGTTTTTCGCATGTAGCTGTTAAAATTTTATTTAATCTACGAAAAGATATGTTGATCAGTAAATGTTTCAGTAATCCTTATTTTACCTATTCAAATTGTAGCGAGCTGTAAGATATGGAAATAGAGATGATTGCACACATTATTATCGCTGATTATTTCTAACGAGCCAAACTATATATTTCTGCATTCGATAATTTAACCATCACATGGCCCTAACCCGCAACTTTATAATACATGAATTTATACAGTAGAATAGATAACTATGCGATTCAAATAAATCGCTAAAAATTCCAAGCATCCCCGCGAAACTGATCTCTGCCCCCGATGCACAATTCCTCTGTACCTCTCCTCCACGACAGCCCTCTCTTCCCCGTACCACCCTCCCTGTCATCCTGCCGTCATTGCGCATGTGTCACGTGACACGGATCCGAACTACCCATTCGCAACCGTTTCCCTGGACCCCTTCCATAAGCCACGCCCCCTATCCTCGCCGTCTCTCCCCCTCTCTCTCTCCCCATCCCTTCTCTCCTCTTGTCCCTCACTCCACGACCTCCTCTCTCCACCCTCTTTCCGTCTCAGGCTTTCTCTCTCTCTCGTTCCACTCCCCCCTCTACCTACCCCCTCTTCCTCCCGTCTCCTCATTCCACTCCCCCTTCCCTACCTCCCACCCCCTCTCAGCGACTTCAGTCTCGTCCCTTCCCCTCTCATCCAACTCCCTCAACAACCGGAAAGAGGAAATACCGCCTTGCCATTGGCCGATGGGTAATTGTTTGAGACGGTGCGGAGTGGTAGAAGAATGGGGGGATGGAGGGGAGGGAGGGGGGAGTGGGAAGGGGGAAGATGGCGGGAGAAGGGGGAGGGTTAAGAAGGTAGCGAGAGAGATGGAGGGGAAGGGGTTTTTGTTATAGTCACATTTGCATGTGACGCACGCAAGTATTAAGAATTCAATTTAAACTTGAGCGCAGAGCCAAATAGGTAGCATTTTTACACCGCATTACTGAAAATCCACCGCGTAACTCCTCTTTTGCTTATTAACTTCCATCCTCGAAGAATGGGACTAGGTGGCGAAAAGCCAGTCAGATTTCGCAAATTTATATGCATTATTTTAAAGTATTTTTTTAAATCCTTGGTATCGAAAAGATTGACAGCTGCCTCTTCCCAAAACAATGCGGGTTCGAGGCTTAAACGTTCACCGCCTTAAATTCGACGGAAAATATTAACAACATTAAGAATAATTTGTAAGAGTTTAGAAAATGGGAAAAATTTCGATTCCTTAAAATTAAATGGTTTCTCTTCTTTTCACATTATCCTCCGTGATTCTTTCTGCCTTTCTATGCATCAAAATGTTAACAGACTAGATCGTGTTTCTCTCGGTGCTCGAAACGGAAAATGTTACGAAACGGAACGCTTGTATTGGTAGTGGAACGGAAATTTTTAGGAAACGGAACGCTGTTATAAGGGACGATATTTCTAAATGTCTGACGAAACGGAACGGTATCATTGGCGCGTGTGGCGAGTCGGAGCTGCGTTCTGGTGTGTTCCGGCTCATTTTGAACACTGGTTTCTCTTTAAGTGCAAACATAAATCAATTTACAGAGATCCGTAATGAAGCCGCCATCTCTTTCCTAACGTACAGCTTACCTGGAACTTATGTAATTTAGATTTATGGAATTGAAATACGACTTCTAAAATTAGTCTCAGCCGTTTAAAAAACACTGGTTCTCGTAATTAGGAATATTCATCGTGCAATGAAAGCAGATTTCTGAAAGGCTCAGCTCTGAATTTGTTTTCATTTGTAATAATTTACCAAAAAAATTTATTTTAATGATTAAATGCTTTCAGTCAATGTAGATTCCATTGTCATATAAGAAGGATTAAAGTTTTTAAATCTATTTGAATTTTTGATTCATGTCATCATTAGGTTACGATATTCAAAATCGTGATTCGATCAAATACTATTGTGGAGAAAACGCCGTCTTCTTATTCATGATATTGGATATAAGCGTAGGGTTCATTAAAAACCAACATTCGAATATAATGTTATCTATTCGCTCTAACTTCGTGCATTCCCTATTATTTTTTAAATCGATTTTCAGTAACTTTCAAAAGAATCTGTAAGTCGTTAAGTATTATTTATCCGATATCATCGTTTTTACTTTATGTAATGTTATGTTTCCTAGATATTCTAATCGTTCTAATCGTCTGTTAATCCGCTCATTGAGATCTTTAGATTTCTCGAATATTCTTATCATTATGTTGTCTTCCGCTTAGAACCTCTTTCTATTTTTACTCCCTCGACCGTATTTTTTTCTTATTTTCGTTCCAAAATTTCGTTGCAGATTCAATCTCACCGTATTTTTCTGTCCATTTGGCTATCCTCACATTTACGACACGAGTATACCTAGGAATATCTTTTTCTGCATTTGTTTATTAATAATCATTGTCGTCTCCTAGTGTGATCTTTTACTCTAGGTTGCATTTTTCCTACTGAGAGTTTATTCTTTCGAGTGATGAAGAACATTTTATAGATAGTGTTTTAAATTTTAAAGCTGATTCCGATGTTATGATATTTTAACGAATGTTGAATAAATGTAGGCACATTAAAAGCGTAAGAACTATCCCTATTAATGCATGAGGAATTACTTATCACCTTAACGTTACATAAACGTTTTACAAGGCATTCAACATATATAAATGGTTAAATAACTCCAGTTTAGCATTAATATAACGTAAGATATTCTCGATATCTAAAAATCACTCTCCCTCGCTGAAGGCCAGCCCGAGACAACATTGCAGCAAGGGGCTGCACGTGACGCCATTATCTTTAGGGTGCATTCAGGAGTCTTTTTACACATTATCTGTTAGTAGGTAAATGTTGGGTAGTATAGGAAATCGGCGGCGAACGGTTACATCGATAGGATTTGATAATATTTTTTAGTCTTAATTGTTTCAACTTCATCACGTTTATACCAACAATATATTGTATAAATCATCGGATGCGTCACTCGCTAAAAAGTTATCTTTAGGGAACTCCAAAATAGCTGATGCTGGGCCTGTATCCATATGTGCAGTTTGTGTTTCGTCAAGTTGATCTTTTTGTGTGACTGTTCAGGTTTGAGAAATATGCCATTGATGTATGTTTAATAAAAACAAAAGATCTTGGCGCATTCTCTTTCGTCTGAAAATCTTCACTTAATTTGTAATTCCTCTTTTCACTGATGACATTTTTCTAGTAGTTTATTTTGCTCTCTACACCATTAAATCCTCATTGCAGGAAGAAAATAAACGAAGATTCGGGAATTAATTGGTTGCGATACACTTTTTGTAAATAACTGTAGAATAACTCACGCCCCTTCACAGGGCCGGGACGAGGGTGGGGCGAGCGGGGCTCTTGCCCCGGGCGCATCATTCTAGGAGACACGAAAATTATGATTATATGTGCATATATGTATTTTGTATAAACATATATTTACAACAATAAAATGTATTGAAATGACGTGATAGAGTGAGATTGGCGACAGTAATTACAATTATTATTTTTTATGTCATAAAATACAGGGTTTGGGCCAAGGGCGATATTCACGTTCTTTGCCCCGGGCGCCAAAATACCTACATATTCCCGGCTCTGCCCATTCATTATCTATTACGAGCTGGAGTACCCGGCGATGCCCGGGACCAGATGAAAAACAGCATATATTGAATTAATAACCCCCCCATTTTTTATCGCCATATAGCCTATGTCACTCGCAGAGTAAAATTATATACCTATATGAAGATTCGTGACGAAATTTCAACGGTGTGAATTTCTATAGTGGCCAAACAAAAACGGAATTTCACTTATATATATATATATATATATATATATATATATATATATATATATATATATATATATAGATCATATCACTTTCGTATAATCTAGCTTCATTTATTACTTTCTCCATACGTAGTAATGGAAAAGTATTGTATTCACGAAAAAAATCGTCTTCGAGATTTCAATGGAAATACACGTTTTGAGGTCCCTAGAACACGTTTAGACTATTTTCGGAATGATGTCTGTGTGTGTGTGTTATTGTGGGCGCTCTAACTCAAAACGTACGTGCCATATCGTTACCAAACTTCATATATAACACTTTAACATGAGCACAAAGAACTGATTAGTTTTTGGACAATAACGGATAACTGGAAGTCAAGGTTTATTCGAAACCCGATTCGGTTTTTGCGATATTTCTTCGTTAAAACATCATTATTCTATTTACAATTCTGTACAAAGGTTATAGAGAATGTAATTTCCTACAGTTTTCATTTGAAACAATTTTCTATAGGAGTTATTGTTTAGGAGTTATTTGTAAATAACCGGTTTTTCGGTTTCCGTTAAATATCTCCTTAAAAACATCGTTATTGGTAATCTTCATAAGGACCAAAGTTGTAGAGAATAATATTTCTTCCAAGTTTTGTTTGAAACTAATTTTCGTAGAACCATCCATTTCGGATATATTTCGCTTTTTCTTAATACCAGCCTACAGCGCCAACACCATGTAGCGGTGAATTCTGTAAACACTCAAAATATACGTAATTTACGGCAACGACGTGTCTTCTTTTACGATACGAAATAATAATTTTGCCTTATAATGCTACTCATAATAATTTAAATATCTATACCCCAATTATGGAGAAAGTCATATGTTGGCCACATCAGATTTTTGTGTAATTATGCCTTTCTGAAATGTTTACTTTTATGTCTTTTAAGCAAGAACACCCGTAAAAAGGCAAGGTAGTATTGTTGTTCATGATTGAACACTGACCCTGACAAATGTACACCAGGTGCGTGCGCCCATTTACGTTAACAAACATTAATAAATTGGTGTCCAACACATGACCTTTTCCATACATAAGTTGTCAACTTAAATCAAATAAATACGCAGATAGGAACAGTTAAACTTACATGCTTCAGCGCTAGCGATTCAATTGTTGTCACTACCACCCGCGCGAGCTGCCCACTAACCGTCAATTTCGAAGAAAAGTGAATATCTCATTAAATATTCCTCATATGAAAATTTAGTTCAAACAAAAGTTGTAGAAAAAATAATATCTACAACTTATATATATATATATATATATATATATATATATATATATATATATATATATATATATATGTATGTCAACAAAAAAATCAGTTTAAGCAAAAAATTTAATAAAAACTAAAATTTTACAAGAGGAAACCGCTACTTCCGTTTAACCGATTGCTATAAAAATCTTTTTAAATCTTAAGAATATATATAAAATTACAAATATAGAATTTGAGGCTGATCTGATGAATAGTTTTTGAGTTAGAGCGCAAGCAAAATTTGTCACACACATACAGACATACAAACATCATCGAGAAAACGGTCAAAACGTGTTGAGGGGACCTCAAAACGTGTATTTCCGTTGAAATCTCGAATTCGATTTTTTTTCATGAAAACAATACTTGATACTACGTATGTGGAGAAAGTGAAAATGCAAAAAAGGTAAGATTTCAGTATCCAATAGACGAAAGAAAGTTCAACTGCTTTGGTCAATCGTAGTAAACGCTCCCCACACGTAGTTTCCTGAATAATTATCAGTATCTATTTACGTTGCTATATATAAAGATTGCTACATCGATCATGTCGTTGCTTAAACTGAAGTATAAAGCGAATAACTCTAAACTTTCGTCTGTTTGAAGGCTTCATTGAAGCTAATTGAATCGGACGTAACAATGACGGCCGCCTTGGCAACGCCCGGAAAGAATACGAAAAATCCATAAAATTTCGAAAAAGAATGTTTTTCTGTAAACTTCGACCGTGTAACATCTAAACTTCACAAGAATAAGATAGTATACAGTTATTTATAAGCAATGAATAAAGCAAAAACGAAGAAAATCGGTCTATATTGAAGCATTTAGATGAATGAAGAGAAAACACTAGCAATCTGAAAAATGGACAATTACGTGTAAACTTATGGGGAAATGATTATTGAATTAAACAACTCCTTCCCCCCAAAAAATTTTATCGCCATATAGCCTCTGTTACCCGCAGGGAAAATTATATACCTATACGATGTTTCGTGATGATATCTTCAAAAGTGTGGATTTGTATAAAGAACAAACATAATCTGAGTTTTACTTTTATATATAGGTATACTAGCTGAAGTGCCCGTTGAATTTCAATGGATTTAGTTAATCTAAAACTTCGACCATATAACATGTAAGCATCGCAAGAATAAGATAGTACACAGTTATACCCGTCGAATAAAGCAACAAGTTAGGAAAGTGTAAAACGTATCACAAATGGACGCGTTTCGTGCAATGGAGTATTAGAAAGAAATTATATACCTGTACGTAAGGGAAATAACGTTTTAAAGTTCTTTTCTTCATCATAAATAATCCATTTTCTTCCTATTTAATAATATTACGTGCACACGTAAGGAAATTAAACGTTTGTTTGTGAGATTGTTTATGATAGCAACAATGAAGAAGTAACCATGCAAGAAATTTTCTAATTGTGTTCAACTCGATATGACGTTCTCATTTGATTTTCTAGATAACGGCTACTCCTACGATAAAAATGTATAGGAAAGAAAATACTCCACTTTACCAGTTTTACAACTTTTATTTGAAAAATATTTTGATATGAGCAATACTTTACGAGATATGACGAAAATTTAATTTTTTGTCACCAGTAAAGTGGTACCCCTGATTGGCGTACGTGATTCATTTTTGCGATTTTCTTCTTAGATTTGATTGTAAGTCCTTAATATCAAATTTCATGAAAATCCGTTCAGTAGAAGCCGAGAACGAACATGCGGACGGACGGACGGACAGACGGACGGACGGACAGACCGACGATAATAGGCGCTCACGCTGGAAGCGAAACGCGCCTTAAAATGAAGAAAACTGCTCCGCATTTTCCTATTTAGACGAATGAAGGAAGAAAATCTTACGAAAATAACGTATAAACTCCCTCCCCCTCCCTTCCACCCTCTCCTTCCCTCCCCTCTCTCCCTCTCTCTTCCTCCCCTCTCTCCCTCCCTCTCCCTCCATCTCTCACCCTCCCCCTCCCTCTCTCCACCCCTTCCCTCTAATTCCCTCTCCATCTCCCCCCTCCATTACCATCCATCTCTCTCCCTACCTATCTCGTATCAAAAGCATTCAAAGCGGACAAACTTACAAACATTCTCCTTTATATGTTAGATTAGAAGATAATTCAATTAAAAACAACAAATATTTGGTTTCCATGTAAACAAATTAAAATCTTACACAGAAATTGACTTACGATATTACGTTAAAATTTTCCGATATAAATGCATTGAATTCTCAATTTCGGCGACAAATGGGAGTTGTCATGGTAGCTTATAATGGGTATTGTAATAAAACTGATAAAATCACGTATTTTATTGATTCTAAGTGCATTTTTATGCTAATTCGATCAGGATTCGGATTCTGTCTTCAATGAAAATAAGCTTTGTTCTTTTCTTCGTAGAACCATTCAAGTCTCAAGTTCATACCATGTTTCTACCAATAAGTAATTTTAAAATTCAAATGAAAAATAAGCTGCACTCGTCCCTATGTTATTCAAATGGAGAAAATGAAAAAAGAAAATATTTCTGTCTGTCTGTGTGGGGTTGTTTTCGGGGTTCCCGGTACCCTATGTTACTCGTAGAGTCATATGAAGTCAATTTGCAAAGTTTGGTCCCGATAGCTCAAAGGGCGTGGGAACAGACAGACAGACAGATGGACAGACATTCAATTATATATATATATAATATAGACTAGCGTAATTGCCCGTCAAATATGACGGGTATGCCTGCATTAAATATTGCGTTAAAATAAAATAAAATTTAATGACACCAAATTTTATGTGCCCTAAAACGTAAAAAAATAAATATAAAATCCACATAAGAAAGTCATGGCGATGTATTAAACAAATGCTTAAAAATCACGAAAAACTATTCGTTAAACGTAATTTTTGGCATTTTTCGAACAAGATTTGAATTTCTACGATATCGACATTCATTTACATAGTTTTCTCGGCATAACTGGGTAAATCCCGTGTCGATATCTCATTGTTAAGATATTTTAAAATTACGTTTCGTTTCTGCTCTGCCTATGTTATTCAAATGGAGAAAACATATGCTTTTGGAGTCAAACCCAGGACTATTATGTACACGGCGACCAGTTTCAAATTGAAAAGTTGAAAAGTCAAGTGATTCCTGAAAGTTTGATCGAAAAAGATTGAAAATCTTTTTAGTTATGGGCGGTTTTCCTTATTCTCCCATCTATCTCCGTATAGCGTGACCGGATTTCTTAGTTCATTATATAAAGAGATAGATTGCGTTTATTAAAATTGCCTACTGTCCTTTCAAAAAGTCTAGATACCCGAGTTTAAAGAGGTATATCTCGAAAACGGTAAAAGCGATTTTGATGCGGTGAAAATTAGCGGGTAGAAAATTTATTTCTACGTTAATCGATATACATTTCAAATTTTTATTTTGCATTAAATATTTTATACTGCGCATTATTTGAATAAAAACACGTTTTTTAGGCATGCAAACCCGATAAGACTATTTTGAATGCTTTCAATTCCGAAACCCTACAATGAATCAAATAGAAATTTTTAACAGTACTTAGCTAGATCTATTGTATATAAGTATATGGAGGCGTTATTTTATTACATTATTATTGATATCCGATTTTGTTAAATTTCTGAAATCCGGCTATCTTCGCCATTTTTTTATTGTTTTCGAAGTATGAAGTACCGTTGTCAGTGGATAGATACATATAATACATATATGCAAAAAAGAACATAAGAAATTAACCACCGAAAAAGATATAGATTTTCATTTAATATTCATTTTGCGCGTGACCGAGGGAATGAAGTCTCTATGGCAAACGGAGGGAGAAAGGGTTTCCGAGCGCAGAAATTTAACAAAATCGGATATCAATAATAATGTAATAAAATAACGCTTCCATATACTTATATGCAATAGATCTAGCTAAGTACTGTTAAAATTTCAATTTGATTCATTTAGGGTTTCGGAATTGTAAGCATTCAAAATAGTCTTATCGGGTTTGCATGCCTAAAAAACGTGTTTTTATTCAAATAATGAGCAGTATAAAATATTTAATGCAAAATAAAAATTTGGAATGTATATCAATTAACGTAGAAATAAATTTTCTACCCGCTAATTTTCACCGCATCAAAATCGCTTTTACCGTTTTCGAGATATACCTCTTTAAACTCGGGTATCTAGACTTTTTGAAAGGACAGTACATATTAAACGAGGTATTTTTAAACAGCTAGATATATAAGTATTTAACTGCGAAACGAATTTTGTGTTGATTATTTATTGCTAAGGTTTATAGAGAGATTTGTGTGTAAAATAACGACAGTTAATTTCGTTATCTATAACAACTAAATTAATAGTTATTAACCAATGAAAACGAATGCGTTGTATTAAGAAAAACGTTTATGTGCCACTCAAGCTTTTTCTGGAAAACAGAGTTGCCTGTTTCACCTACGAGATACAACCCACAAGGTGATTTTGTTAACTTTTTAGGCGCGTTTCGCTTACAGCGTGAGCGCCTATTATCGTCGGTCTGTCCGTCCGTCCGCATGTTCGTTCTCGGCTTCTACTGAACGGATTTTCATGAAATTTGATATTAAGGACTTACAATCAAATCTAAGAAGAAAATCGCAAAAATGAATCACGTACGCCAATCAGGGGTACCACTTTACTGGTGACAAAAAATTAAATTTTCGTCATATCTCGTAAAGTATTGCTCATATCAAAATATTTTTCAAATAAAAGTTGTAAAACTGGTAAAATGGAGTATTTTCTTCCCTATACATTTTTATCGTAGGAGTAGCCGTTATCTAGAAAATCAAATGAGAACGTCATATCGAGTTGAACACAATTAGAAAATTTCTTGCATGGTTACTTCTTCATTGTTGCTATCATAAACAATCTCACAAACAAACGTTTAATTTCCTTACGTGTGCACGTAATATTATTAAATAGGAAGAAAATGGATTATTTATGATGAAGAAAAGAACTTTAAAACGTTATTTCCCTTACGTACAGGTATATAATTTCTTTCTAATACTCCATTGCACGAAACGCGTCCATTTGTGATACGTTTTACACTTTCCTAACTTGTTTTTACTCATGAAGGGATTTCACGAATAAAATTTTGTTGTTCGTTTCAAACATTATTATTATGCCTATTCTTACAAAATATTTAGCCAGCATCTAAGAAATTTTCGTATTTCATCTAATTGTAAGCCTTGAATATTTATACACATCGGTACTCGCAGAAACCTTTCCTAAAGGGGCAAAACATTAAGTGGGGTCGATGCACATGCAGTACCGTGACTGCATCGGGTAGCACAACCCTTAAATAAACTGTTCAGCTTCAATATGATTCATTAATAATTATTTCTTTCTTTTCCTTATTTTATAAAACTGTGAATTATATATTTCCTTATATTTTCCAGCTAAGCTATTGTCTACCCTTTCCTGCCATCCGCAGACGGCCGTGCCTGTACTCCATATTTTGTGACATTATTGGTCGAAATTTATTATTAATTCGAAATAACTTTTAGAATATGCGTACAACATAAAAATTTTCTATTCATATAAAACGTAATTTTGCAGTTATGTTGTCTAATATAATTGCAAAATGCGTACATAATCCTATTATCTGTGAAATTAGAGAGTTGGCGGAATTTTTATTATAATTTATTGCTAAATATCGAAATAATTTTGAGAAACACTAATATTCAGAAGAAAAAGATAGTACATACATATATCGAATATAGTTTTTATAGTGGTCTACCCTCTAAACAAGTGGTCGACAACCTATTGCACGCGATTCATACTAAAATTACAAAAATACATGTTTAAAAAGAATTTTAGTTTTCTTTAATTTCACTCCGTACTGTAGCTGTAACCAGGGCCGACGTGGTTATTTGCGGGGCCTAGTTCGATAGTAAGCGGGAACGGGACCTATTTATGTATGTACGAATATATACCAGGTAGAACAAAAAAAATGCGATTTTAAAAAGAAGAATGGCAATTTTTTAAATGAAAAATAGGTATTATTAAAATTATTTTTTTAAAATTAATGTGATTATGTATAATAATATTACTATGTAATAAAAATTGCCTAAATCTCAATACATGAGAATTGATCCTTGTGCGCGGCCCCTAATAAAACGCGGAGCCCTGTTCGGGGGAATCGATTTCACACGCCTCGCGCCGGCCCTGGCTGTAACAAATCCAGGATGCGTTATATAAAAAAGTTACGCTTCGTAAACGCTATAGATAAAATGACTTTAAAATTTGCACGTGGGGAGGTCACACATTTTCAACATTGGTAATAATGGCACGCAAACGAAAAACGTTGTCGCACACAGCTCTAAACGAACCATACTATCAGGAAACAACTTGATTCTCATTCAAATCAAACCATTAATCGAACGCTTCTCAGACGGTCACCGCTCAAAACCACTTTAGACGTTTCATTCAATTTAAATGTTGGCGGTAGCGATAGTGAACAAGAGAGACATCTATTGGAGGCTCCAGAACTACCTGCTTACTTCTGCTCTTTGAGGTGCTATTGTTTTTATGAGAAAAAGAAGTGACGATCGAAAATGATGGTTGTCACTAAAATTCTTGAGAGATTAAGCTCTATTTTATTATTTGTGAGAGAATTATATTGTCGAAAGTAATTAGGCACATGTCTTTGAGTAAATTTTATGGTTCTGAAGACATCAGGCCTATTGATAAGACATATACATACTGTAATTAACAAGATCGCTATTTTTATGTGATTATCGTTACTTTTAATACATATGGATCACTGACTATACTTTATTCTATTATAGAAGCATGAAACTAAATTCATCTGGAACGAAGGTATATTTGATTTATTATACTCATTGAGTCCTCTCCCTGTAATTTTACCCATAATCATATATTGTTTTGCCATACATAGAATTGTAAATTATAGCAATTGATGAAAATATTCTTATTTACTCAACTGCTTGACGTTGCAGCTTATGTATTAAATTTTCTCTTCAGGTCAAGCAGCATGAAGCGGCCGATAAAGATGCTGAAGGAGGTGATAAGTGGACGGTACCTCAAGATCTACCTTCCACAAACGCAAGCTCATCCATTCCAAACTCTGCCATTTCTTCCGCCTTTTCATCTTTTGCGTCCCAATGCTCGGAACAGGAGCGACAATTGGCTCAAACAGCATTGATGGAATTTCGACGAGGAAATTATGCTGCCTGCATTTCAGCTCTTACTCAAATGGAAGGTGGTGCAAGTTCTGTCATTGGAAACGTTGTTTCACAAGCTTTTGGTGGCGGTGGAGGACAGTCGACAAGTAGAGCTGCTTCGGAGAAAGGATCTTTACGAGTAACAATCGGAACAACATCCACCGCATGCTCCGGTTCAGTCGGCAGTGGAAACGCAACTGTTGGATCCAGTGGAGGAAATTTCTCAGGAGGGAGTGGAGGAACATCCTCAGTTAGGCCAATAGATATAAAGATAGCCCACAACAAAGCAGTGGCCGAGTATTACCGAGGGGAGCTGCGGAAGACGGACCAATTTCGAAGGGCATTAAACTCTGTCTGCAATGCGGTAAATTTATCCTAAAATTGTTCTATATAAAATATTTCAATCTCTTATCGTGTTATTCCTCAGTACTTTTGAACTTAACGATTTTTATATGAAATTTTTGGGAGGAGTTTGTAGCACAATACATCTGAGATATCATGTAGTTTTAGACATCTGGGAATATCTGAGGCTATCCCTCAGTGCATTTTCGATCTTCGTTATTAGCTCAAGAGCTTACAACACTCGTGTTGTGAAGATAACTTTTCAGTCATGTTAATGGTTAACTCATTCTTAACCATATTTCTTCTTAAAAAGTAATTAATTGGTTTGATATTTCATATAGTACCTCTTTTTAGCATTAGGTTCTTAATTAAATCATACTCATTTAATGTAAATTACATCAAATATGCATACTGTTGATTAGTTAATGTTGTTATTTTAATTCAATGTGGAATATCTGTTTTCTTTCATATTTTATTTAGGCTCACCTAAATATTGAGGAGTTGGATTCAATAGAAGGCCCCACCCACTGTGTAATCTTCTTTAACCAGGCTGTATTGTTATACCATATGCGACAGTATTCGACAGCTATACGCATACTCAATGCTCTTCTCCCTTACATTGAAACAATGGGTAAGAAACTTGAAAGTATATGTTAACTATTACTTGGTTTAATATTTTTTAATTTGAAATAACTAATTTTCTTTGTCTTACTTTCTTTAATATCATGTAGAGCAGATGTTGTTTGAATATACCTAATAATTTTGTATAAATTCATGTGAAGTAATATATTTCAATAAGAAATCAATGGTGTTTGCATAATTTTAAAAAGTATCTACTTTTAAACATATATACCTAATTGATTCATTTTACCATGCATACCTTGGTACTGCTTTAAGAAATAGTGTAATGTAAAATTAATATTGACCTAGAAAGTAAATATCTAAATCCTTTAAATCTGGTATTAATATATGATTGTAAACTTTCAATAGATAATGTTGATGTCAAAATGTCATATTTATTTTGGACCTTTCAATTTCATAATAAATTTAACTAATTTCATTTCCAAACTTTTATTTCTGTTAGTATTTTAACTGGCCATTAGGATTCCAACAGTAATTGATTTGTGTGCCATATACATGCATAACATAGGCTATTTTATTATCACCTAAGAAACAGAAAAATTACCTTTTCTAATCTCTAGCAGTTACTGAAAATTATCAAATTTATCATATATACTTGCAATAAATCTTTTTACGGTTGTTCAGAAAATTTTTTTATGTCATTAACCTGTCCTATTTCTTCCCTTGAATCTCAGATGAAGGTCTTGCCCATCGAGTGATATTGCTTCTTGGTGAGTTGCATCTATGTGCTCATCGTCCTGATAGGGTGCTATCACTTGTGGCCTATGCAGACACACACTTTGCACCTCTCCCATCGGCATCGCCTCAGGGAGCACCTTCACTCACTTCCTCTCCACTCCAACCTCCAGCGATTGGAAGTAATGGGACCCCCAAAGATGGAAAGGTAATCGTATTTCTTTTTTGAGGTCATAAAATCTCTATAATATCAGCCACTTAAAAAAAATTAGACCATATTGGATATATAGTTTTAAGTAATCTGTCAAGAAATTTTATTATTATTTTATAATTTGTCATGTTGCCTCATTATTAGTTAGAACTGATTCTATTATAGAGGGAACATATTTATATTTTGGATAACATGTTTAGATGCAGAAAATCATCATTCTTTGATTATAGGATTCTCAAGCAACAATTGGAGAAAATCTTAGTGGAGGCTGGGAATGGTTTCGACTGAGGCTTTCTATGTTGAAAACACGGGCTTATCTTGCGACCCATGTTCTAAAGTCTTGCAAAAGAGAACTTAAGGCAATTATGACCTCAGGAGGTGTGGTACGTTGAATTTTGTTTCATTTTGTATGAGAAAGTTAAAACCTTTGAATGTTATTTTTATTAAGTAATCAAAAAATTTCTCTAATTATAAGTACAGTAGAAGATTGTTTATCCAGAAGGTTCGGGACCTGGCCTGTTCTGGATAAACGTTATTTCCAGATTTTAGATATCTTAACCCTAAAATAGCACAATGATAAGAAAAAACGTTTTAGTAATATGGTAAGAAATAAATAATTTTAAAAAGCATATACAGGCGACTCCCGAGATTCGACCAGGATGCATTCCTGAAAACACGGTCGAATCTCGAACAGTCGAATGTCAAACGCACCTAAAAACGAATGAAATCAGCACAAATTCAAATAATTAGAGCAGGAATAATGATGTCTAGACTGAAACTAAACCTTGCGTGGTTGAGCGGGCCGAAAATTACTTCACATAAACTAGTTCCTAATTCGACCGACCGATCAGCTGGGTCGAATAAGTGGGCTTCGACTGGTTGAATTCTCGAGTTGGTCGAATCTCGAACGGTCGAATCTCGGGAGTCTCGTTGTACATATAATTAGAAAACCTTTTATTTAATACAAATATGATACAAATCAATGGAACATGGCTAATCAATTGAAGAATACATTAAATATCTGTACTCATGTTTGGATGGAGAATCAGTCGAAAATATCTGTTTACCTTAAACAGATATTTTAAAACAGCAAAAATAACACATTCTACTCCTACACTTGATTTATCTAAATAAACATCAGTTGAATTTATTTTCATTACATTGAAATCATAAATCATATGGATATAGCATACAGTGTGTCACACGTGTAGTTACATCCCATAAGTAGACGCACGTAGTTAAAGGCAAGAAGTGGTGATGGCTTTTGGAACCACTAAAACAAATCGGTCATCAATTAATTAACATTAAATGATGTTAAATATCAAATAGACTTAGAAAACATTTTATTAAATGCAAAAAATCAAATGAATCAACTTGAGGCGGTGGTTGCTTTCGGAACTAAAATAAATCAGTCATAAATTATTCTGTTGTTTGGATGTTTCTGGCGTTTGGAGTTCCGGATAAACAATCTTCTACTGTAATAGAATAATAATTAATATAATATATATAAGTTAAATTAAGAGTAAAATTTAATATATGTGCTTGCATTTTTATAATGTTAGAGCCCTGCCTCAGTATTCCTGAAAGGAAATTTGGAGTATCTCCGTGGGAATTACAGGAAAGCCATTAAAGTTCTCAACTCAATACCACAGACTGAGCAAACGTTTAAGTGAGTTATGTTTTTCTTAAAATTGTTTTTTACTATTTCTGTGTGGCTTCAACTCTAATTTGTAATAATATTTAAATTAGGGACACCGGTGAATCATTAGCTGTGGCATATTATAATGGTATGGCATGTATTCATCAGTGTATGGGGAAACCAAACTTAGCTTGCCACTATCTTAATCGTGCAATGCAGGAGAATGATGCAGCCTTATCCTCATTACCTCAACCAGAGCAGGGTATGTCTTTATTATTTTTTATAGGGCATCATTTTTGTCCTTTAGTCCTTTTCTCAAATTTTAATAAACATTGGAAGTCAAAGCTAATTCATCAGAAAATGTTCTTAATCTTAAAAATTTATTTTTTTTTAGTTTTGTGTGTGAGTTAATTATTTTTTCCATCACTATTTATTAGGTGAACGTTTATCTGGACGTCCTTTGCACTGCTTGTCTGGCGACCGTTCTCCATGGCTTCTGCACAATATGGGCCTTTGCCTACTCCACTCAGGACGACCCATACAGGCTTTTGATTGCCTTGTGGCAGCTGTTCGTTTTCATCATGCTGATCCCCGTCTTTGGCTGAGGCTTGCAGAATGTTGCATTGCAGCTCATCATCCAGTAAGTAACTATTTCAATCATTGCTCATAATCCATCTTTCTTCAAAGATAACTTTCTTCTGATATGTAAATAGAAATTGAGATAAATAGTTTTGGATCAAATTTAGCAAACATATTTTTATTAACAATTAAAGGTTAATGTTGTCAAAACAGTTCAATATTATGGAAGTATATGCTAAAGGAGTGTACTACAGTTGAACCTCCCTAATCCAGCAACCTTGGGACCTGGCTGAGCCGGATTAGGAAATTTGCTGGATTATGGGAGGTATCTAATCCTAAAATTAAGCCTAGCCCATTTCTTCATTATATTACATGTTGTAATATAGTAAATATTAAATTAAATGCACAATGTTATTTAAATGTGTTACAAAAATAAGGTAATAAACAAAAAAGTTAAGATATGCGGTGCATTTTATTTTATGGTAAATTGGTACATATCGTGTGTTTTCAAAATTTAGAAGCTCATATAAAATGGATATTGCTGAAGTTAACTGAGAAAATCAGCGTTTGGTGAGTATATTGGTGTCCGAATTACGATTTTGACAGCTTCAGCATAATCTCTGTTTCTTCAGTTAATTTACACACTGATACCATAAACAATTGCAAAATGCCACTGTTAAAGCTGCTCATCAAAATAAAGGTAGCAAAAAATAAGTGAGAAGGGCACAAGAAATTTTTAAATACTGCATTTACAAAGATACGTGCTTTCCACTGTAAAAGGTGGTTGCACGATATGCAACCATTCACAGGAGGTGAAGAGATGTGTAACCTGTTCGAAGAAGATTTTTTTCTGATATCTGAGGGGTTGAATATATAAAACACATATATAACTGGCAAAGTTAATATAAAAGCTGGCAATAAATCCTTAAATCCATTGAGGGGTTAATAAATAATGCATTGAACTTGGCGATCGACGGTTCTAAACCTTGTGGTTCATAGGAAACAAGGCAAACTCGGAGACTATGCCTGATTAGGAGAGTTGCCGGATTACGGAATGCTGGATTATGGAATGCAGGATTATGGAGGTTCGACTGTATATTATAATTGCAGAAAGCAGAGGGAGAAAATATGACAATGCAAGGGAATCAAATACTTTTATTTCTGGTTAACTTCAGAGGTTTTTTTCTATCTCTCTTCTGAACAAAGTTAACCCCCAGAGTGACTGGCTTTTCAAGATTGGCCTACTGTGTGTCAGCAACATTTTAAACTTGTTGTGCCACTAATTTAAATGCTTTTGGCTCATATGGTTCCATGTAAATATCACAGTTTAACGTTTAAGCCACTTTTGGAGTTGAAGTTTCTAAATTGCATGTGTATCCACTACTGCTAAAGTAGCAGATATGGCTCAAGTGTGTAAGTGTGTGTGCGTGCGTGCGTGCGTGTGTGTGTGCGCATGCATGCATGTGTGTGTGTGTGTGTATATATGAGATTGCAACTAGTAGTTGAGAGGGATAATATATTGAAATTTATGATTTTTTCAATTTTTCTCCTTATTTGAAGGGAAATGAGGCTGATTTTGACTTGTCAGCCAGAAGGAAGGATTTAGTACAAGGTGTGGTAGGAGTTGCACCTCATCGAAAGATTGTTCTCACCTCTCATCTTTCCAAAGATGATAAGTATAGGTGTGTTTTTAATTAATAAATAAATAATTTGACATAATATATAATTCCTCTGTTAATTGAGTTTTAAATTGATGTTTTGATGCAATAATTACTGTAAAATGTACTCATACGTATAGTGAATTACCATATTTAGGTACTCAAATTCTACATGCATCTTTTTTCGTCAGAATTTTCTTTCAAAATCAGAGTGCATCTCTTAAATGAGAATTTAAACCAAAAGTTTATTTTATTTTTGGAAAATACAATAGGCAATACATGGAAAATGTAGCTGTGCTACAGAAAAAATTATATCTATGAGAATAACCAACAAAAAAGATTCTTTTAAAAATAAAATCTTTAAAATTTATCTCATCAAATAGAAAATTTAATAAATCATTTTCCATTTGGCTTTCTTAAAAAACTGGATATTATTTGTTATCTTGGGACATTTGGTATTCGGAATGTTTAATTATGTCTCGGTGTAATATGCATTCTATATAAAATGGATTATGATCATATGTACTTGAAAAGGAATATATTGCATTATGACCATTTTTATTGGAATCATTAGCCTTGTGAGATCAATGGATTATTATGCATTACCTGTAGTTTATGTTAAAACTAGTGTAATTCCCATTGAAATATCAACAGAAGAATTATAGATATAGTGATTATTAATATTTGCATTTAAAATAATTAATAGCACACTATTACATATGAAATATTTCGTCATATATTACATTTCTAGTGAATATTCTGTTGTTGTTTAGTAAATTCCTTTGGTTTTTATTTTTGGGTATAAAATTCTGATATTCTTCTCCCACCTTGTTCTCGTCAATGCTACATATAATTGTTGGTGTGCAAAGACAGGGAAATAATTATATGTATACATATATAACGTAGGGAAAATAATTAACTTTTGTGCACTTAATATTATCATTGTTTTAAAATTGTACTCTGTACTTACGAAGAAAGAAAGCTTACTCGAATCCTCAATAATGTTCTCCGTCATTATGCAAATAAAACTCTTTAAAAGATTTAAATTAAAAACTAACTAATTAATCAATCAGCGGAATAATTTCTTTGAATACTATCTGAACAAAAACAAATCACCAATTTATTTCAACATTGTAAACTGTTCTCTTGACGATTGAATGGATCATTGAATGGATTGAATGGACCTATCGGGCAGAATGAGAAATACATTTTGCTGTTGGTCATCTTGCATTCCTTACAGAACAACGTTTTTATTATAGAGAATAATTTCATAAAGTTATAATTCATATTTTTCATCAAGCCTGTTTTGCATTAGAAAAATTAATTTCTAACTTTCAGCGA
Organism: Uropetala carovei; assembly: GCA_036926305.1. Classification (NCBI taxonomy): domain Eukaryota; kingdom Metazoa; phylum Arthropoda; class Insecta; order Odonata; family Petaluridae; genus Uropetala; species Uropetala carovei. The sequence goes on along the minus strand of JAXCHB010000054.1, from coordinate 9,310,004 downwards.
AATAAGTTTCTACTGTTGAGGAAATTTTCCTAAAAACTGACATCTTTATTTCTATATGTGTGAAATATTATCTTCTTACTTATAATTAAATAGTTTACTCTTTATTTTCACTTTTTAGTTATTTTTTGATTAATTTTCACTTAGAGCATAGTGATGTATTTTAAGGTGAAACATTTGTCAATCAAAGGAAACATGCATAAGAGTTTTCGACATAACACAGAAATAAAAGTACAGTACTATTTAAAACTTCATTTATAGAAATGAATTTGCTTGTAAGATCATATAACAAAACACTTAACTTTTACTGCAGTTGTGATGGCCAGTCATCTGCAATCCCTGTGCCATCATTGGAATTTGCATCCCTCTGTCTGAGGAATGCTCTGCAGTTGATTCTTCCAAATGCACAAATGCCTTCACCTGCTGCCTCGTCCACAATGGAGGATGATGCAAACCAATCAGGGAAGTGGCCTAAGCATGGCAGCTCTTCTGGGCCATCTGATGACAGTGCAGAAAAGAACACAGGCAACACTCAGTCACGCTTAGGTCCAACTGTTGAATGTTAGTTTGAAGGAATATCACGTTAAGTTGATTATTTATTGCTTGATCATTGATTGTTGTTTTACTTTATGTAAAGATTTAGTTACTATTTGTTAACATTTATAAAAGGGTGAAAAGTTTCAATTTTGAGTAATAGTATGTAATTAAAATATATAGTAAAACCTCTTATCAGTGGAATTGAAAGGGCCAAATACAGTAAAACCCCGATATTTCGATCGTGGATAATTCAAAGTATGGTGTAATTTGAAGCTAAGATCAGTCCCCAGACAACACCATAGGATTTTGTGTGCTTTTTAGTATGGATTATTCAAAATATGCCTACAATGAAATTCTAAGTCATTATCTGGTCAGATGACGCATGGACAGTTCGTTTAATTCGAAACCTCGATCCTTTGTAAGTGGAAGGTTTGCGCGTGCATCATCACATCATGTTGTTGTTACCCATTTCTTGCACACGAAATACATATAGCGCCCCAAACAGGTGACTCCTTTTTAATTATTTAATACTAGGGTGACCAAACATCCCATTTTCGCCAGGACAGTCCCATTTTTTATCAAAAATGCCATTTTGTACCATTTTGAAGCCTATCGCAAATAAAATTCAGATTATCTGATAGTATAGCTGATATCACTATTAGGAATGTAGGATTCTCAGAAATATGGACTTATTAAACCAACATCATAGGTATGTTAATTACAGTCGCAATTGTCAGATTAGGAAATCTCAGGGTCATTGATAAATTTGAGATGGCAAACATGGTCTCCGCATATAATACCCTGCCCGGGTTTTACCCTAACTTATCCCCTTCGAGGTTTGACTAAGACGATTCTAATCGGATTCTCTTTTGGTTGTGAGCTTTGTCCTACTCTGGCATGCTCATGCTACAATCTAAGGAAACTTTGTATTTGCCTTTTCAGCTATATGTCGTGATAGTGATAAATCCACCATGAAAAAAATCATGCAAAATTTTGTCCCAGTTTTTTCTTACAACAACAGGAAATGCCCCTTTTTCACCTCGGAATATGGTTACCCTATTTAATAGTCAATGTGAAATAAAAGTTGTAAATAATGCAAATAAATGAATCACCTTATCGTTGCATCACTGTGAATGCTCAAATTCTCAATCTGATAGCAAAATTCGAGAACCAAGCTTAAAAAAACAGAAGTTGCAAGAACCCCTATTATCTCAATCCTCAGTCTTCCAAACCTGGGCAAGATTTTTCTAATGAAAAAGTGATATGCTCCAGAAAAGACCATGGAATATTGATTTTTGTTACGGAACCAATCTTTACATAAAGTTGTACGAAGTTATACCGAATGTCGTATCTAAAAAGGTCATGCTGTTGTTTTTCCTGAGAATAAGTTATGAGCCAAAAGACAAAAACCTTGTGGTTTTACCCAGTGATGAGCTGGAAAAAAATTAGGAACCAGCCCTAAAAAAACAAACGTTAGTTTGGGAAATTTGGATAATGGTGGCAGGAAAGGTCTACATGCCAGGGGCACCAGATTGCTCTAGTTTAGTAGCACTTCTACTATCTTAAAAAGTGTTCAGTTCATAATATATTTCATATTGTACACTGTCGGTAATTGACTCAGATAGGGCGAAATGTACTTGAGAGGACTACACCAATAAATTTTCATGTTCTAAAAATTTAACAACCAGCTCACAAATTCAGAAAAAATGAACAACCGGCTCACGCAAGCCAGCTTCAGCTCATCACTGGTTTTACCATAATATCATACAAGAATAGCATAATGTAAGATTCCTACTGCTGGTTGTCACATGACTTGAACATCCTCATGATGTTTGTTACCACCTTGAAATCAGCAGCCTATCTCACAGCATAGTGTCATTGTGATCATTTTGAGCGAGATTTTGAGGCGACAGATCAAAAGGAAGCTTAAGGATCAGCCTTTTGAGAGCCTAAGAATTACAAAGGTATTTACCATATCTGCTTGAATACAAGCCAATGTTTTTTGTCAAAATCTATTATGAAAAAATCTGATGTGGCCAACACATGACTTTCTCCATATTTGGGGTATAGATATTTAAATTATTATGAATAGCATTATAAGGCAAAATTATTATTTCGTATCGTAAAAGAATACAGTCGTCCTTATTGCTGTAAATTAGATATATTTTGAATATGTTTACAGAATTCACCGCTACATGGTGGTGGTGCTGTATACTGGAAATTACGAATAAGTTAAATATATCCTAAACGGATGGTTCTACGAAAATTTGTTTCAAACAAAACTTGGAAGAAATATTATTCTCTACAACTTTGGTCCTCACGAAGATTACGAATAACGACGTTTTTAAGGAGATATTTGATGGAAACTAAAAAAAACTGATTATTTGTAAATAATTCCTAAACAATAACTGATATGGAAAATTGTTTCAAATGAAAGTTGTAGGAAATTACATTCTCTATAACCTTTGTATAGAATTGTATATACAATAATGACGTTTTAACAGAGAAATATCGCAAAAGCCGAATCGGGTTTCGAATAAACCTTGACATTTGGTTAACCGGTATTGTCCAAAAACTAATCAGTTCTTTGTGCTCATGCTAAATGTTATATATGAAGTTTGGTAACGATATGGCAAGTACTTTTTGAGTTAGAGCGTCCACAATCACATACACACACACAGACATCATTCCGAAAATAGTCTAAATGTGTTTTAGGGACCTCAAAACATGTATTTCGGTTGAAATCTCGAGGTCAGTTTTTTTCGTGATCACAATACCTTCTCATTACTATGTATGGAGAAAGTAAAAATCGCCCCTCGGCTTAAATGCGAGTCCGAGGAAAATTTGGGTTATGGTTAAATCTTGAAGTCTCTCATTGCCTTCGCGTTCAAATGATAGTACTGTATTTTTCATAAAGTAAATATTTCACCTACGATGAATATATATAAAAATATCTTGGCGAGATCGCTTGCATAAATTGACGATTATGCAAAATGCGTTGACGGCTTTGAATGCTCAACTGTTTGAATTTCGGTAAAACTTTACATGGAATGTTTATAATAATTATAAATTATAATAATTATTATATAATTATAAATTATAATAATAATTATATAATTATCAATTATAATAATAATTATATAATTATTATAAAAATGCAATTTCTTAAGGCAATGTAAATGCTAATTTCATTGGAAATAGACTTGGATGAAAAATTTCTTGACGAGATTGTTGTTACTATATTTGACCTTTTGTGAAAATGAAGACGAATGAAATTATTGTCACTGAATGTGGAACATTATTCAGCAATGCAAAATTATTAATTGGAGTAGTATTTCAAAATGTCAACAACTAAACCATTTCCCACTCATTTCTTCGATCTCAAATAATGTATTCTAAGCCGTGCATGAATGCCCGGCACACTTAAGCATAAAATCTATGAAATTTACGTTTTTGCCAAAAAATTGTGGAAATGTTTTACCTTGCCCTTCAACTGTCCTGGCCTTTTGTTATACACATGGCTATAGCACAGTGATGCTTAGAGAAATACCTTATTTAGAACCTTTTTATATAGCTTTATGAATAAGTAAGGATGATGATTTCAGTATATGGAGTTAATTTTTCCTAACTGGGGCATATTGTCATTAAAATATATAGAGGTGACATATGTAAGTTATAAAATGAGGTTTACAAAATAGAGTAGTTTGCTATGTAGAGGTTTTACGTATATACCCTTCAATGTTGTAAACATGTAAATTAGATCTAATAAATTATTTTTCGTTTCTCTAATGTTGTTCACATGAACTAATTACCACAAAGTGACAGCCCAGGAACTCAAATTAGTTGAAAGAGTTTTTAATATGGGGATGTGTTTATGACCTCAACATAATGGTTGTATTGCATTATCTGTAGTTATTTTAAATGTCCAGCTAGCAAAAAATTCTCTGACGACAAAGTTGTTTAATTTTTATCTATAAATATGCAAATGCATTTGTTTCTACTGCATTTTAAAAGTTTTTGTTTTTCTATATCTAAGGTTCATCCATCAATAGCAGCATAGTTGGTGGAGGAAACGGAAATGGCATGTCAAGTGGTGCAGGTGGCTCATATACAGGAGACCTAGGTGCCCTACAATGCTCAATCCTTGCTGCTTCTGCATATGTTTCACTGTGCCTTGGTGATTGTGCTATTGCATTAACACATGCACAGAATCTCCTCACCCAACCAAGACTCTCTGGAGCTCATAGGTAAGTTGTTTCTATTGTCTTTCCATCTCTGTTTTAGTTTATATTCTCTTTTTTATGACATGTTGAACTGTAACGCTTTCCGTATACTGTAATTAAATGGAAGTTATTGAAAACTTCATTGGAAAAACATTGTACAGTCATCCATAGCTATATGACCTCAGTTCATTAAAGAAATAAGCTCATAAGCAAAATCTTGTTACAATGTACTTCACAATTAGGTATGTTTCAAATTAACATACTTTTTTTAATCCCCATCAATTTTCCCATATTAATACTGTGTAAATATTTCAAAATAATGTACTTCAACTTAACGTCTTTTCAATACTATGTATGAAATTCAGAGGTCCCGAAAGAAGATTTTTGTGGTTTTAATGTGTGCTTCCATCTGTAAATGACTCAGCTATAACCAATTCTTGCTCATTCAATTTGTTTACACTAATTTTGAAGGCGTCTTTTGTCTTTAGTACAAAAAGATCTGCGTAACTCAGCCAAAATCCTAAAAGAAGGGATTTTCGAGCTGAAAAATTTAGAACCAATGATCAGTTATCCCTCTCATATTTTCACAATGGCATTGAGATAAAATCTTAAGTTCCTGGAATTATCCCTCTTGTTAGATTCTCATTCTTGCTGGTTTCATTTTGCACTGGACCTACGAGAATGCCAATCTCCTACTGAGATGCTTCCAGAGAAGATTCTGTACTCCTTATGGGTATTTTCAGTATACCGTACTTTCAGTATAAAGTATAAAAATACATGCTCCATAGAGATACATTATATCTAGATTTTACTGTAGTGAGAATCAACTTTACATTACATGTAAAAAGCTTACGATACGTTCCTGAGGTTTAGAAAGTCACTTAATATAACTAATTTTCACCCTAACATAGTACAGTGAGTCCCCGACTTACATGGGTCTGAGTTACACGGATCCGTAGATACATGGATACATGACAACTTACAGCGCGCTTGATTCTTAGTTCAACTGCCACTCAATAGATGGCGTTACTAGTACAGTACTCCCTCGGTATACAAGCAATCAGTTTACGAGTTTTTGCTTATACGAGATGCACAAATTAATACCTGATTTTCAATTTACGAGCCAATTGTTGCTTATACGATTTCCTTCCTCTCGCAAACCGATTGTTTTTCTTGGCACCTATTCTCGGCTTTCGTCGGTTCCCGAATCTTCTCGAATGTGCAGAACGTCACAGCATCCCAACTTTAATGATGTAACTATTGTTTATAAAATTTATAACATGGGATGTATTGGAAAATTAATTTTCGTTTTACGAGTTTTTGCCTTACGAGCAGTTTTTGAGGACCAAATTAAGTTCGTAAACCGAGGGATTACTGTACCTTGACGCACAGCTGACAGCGTCGCTTTCACCATTTAGATTTGTTATCTCGTGAGTGAAGTTGTCTCTCGTTACTGTACTGCTCTTCATAAACAAACTATAAACCCTCATCTCATAAGCACTACTTTTTTAACTTTAACTATCCATTGAAACGAACATATATGTCAAAAAATATATCATATTTAAGCATTGTTGGACTTACACGGTTTTCAACTTACACGGCCACCTTCGGAACGAATTAACTGTGTAAGTTGGGGACTTACTGTACTTAAGTATCAAAGTAATAACACTCCTTATTTATGGTAGTTATTCTGTAATTATCCATTCAACGTGTTACTTTAACTCTACTACTGTACAGTAGTTAAGAATAGAAATGTGTAAACATTATCAGCTTTGTATGGGATCAACTCAGTGCACATCCATATGCTGTAGACTAGAGGTAAAAGGCAAAAAACAACTCCAATTTTATCAGCATAGTCTTCAACATTGACAATGTGGCCAGGAGCATTATCAATTATTAGAAGTTCCTTGTTGTTGAGATTGTGTTTGGAAGAATATGATGCAATGAAGGTTAAAAGGTGGCATGTCAAGTAGTCAACAAACACTGCCATTGCTACCAATGCCTTCTTATTAAATTGCCAAATCAAGGGTAATGCTGCTTCATTCAATCCTTGACGTCATGCACCCACGAGTCCTGCCGACGAGTGCCGAGAAGATACCGGAACACACGGAATAACAGAAGAGCAGTTATGAGTGTTAGCCTCGTAAGAGCAAAAATTTTGCTTGTTTAGTAAAAAACAAGTACACCTATCCCTTGATTTACACAGTACTTGATTTACATGGTTTCATTTTAGCAAGGTCAAGAAAATGTAACCAGATTTGTTTTACATGATAAGAGACTCGGTTTTACACGGTACTGATGGTGGAAGCAAGTAAAATTTCAAAAAAGTACCGTATATACCTGAATATAAGACGAGGTTTTGTTCCAATTTTTATGACCGAAAAATCCCTAGTTGTCTTATAATCGTGCGGTGCATAATAATTTGACTGACAGAGGAACCGAATGCAGAGTATAATCGAAATATTCGATTCTTTAATTTATTAAAAGCAGTAGTAGAAAATGAATCAATTCAAATGTATTCAAATACTCTTTTGAATTTTATCCTATATGTTATGCACGTAGTGAAGCTGCATGCGTCCGTAAGTATGAAGTCTCGCGTAATTATATCGGCGTTTTTCTCGAGAACCGTTCGTTGTAAAAGATATGCGGTAAACGGCATTTTGTTTCTACTGGCTATGAGGTCCCTGGAAAAATATTTTTGTTTGCTAAAGTGTCCCGGGTTCGAATCCAATAGACAATTATATTTTCCCATAAGTTTACACGGGATTTTTGATTTTTCAGGGTGCAAGGTTTTTTTCCTTTATTTATTAAAATACGTAAATATGGACCGATTTTCTTCTTTTTCGCTTTATTCGACGGCTAAAGCTCTATACTATCTTATTCTTGTGATGTTTACACGTTACACGGTCGAATTTTTCAGAAATATGCATTCTTTTTCGAAATTTTGCGGATTTTTCGTACTCATTCCGGGCGTTGCCAAGGAGACTCTCATTGTTGCCTCCGATTCATTTAAGTCCAATTAAACCTTCAAATAGACGAAAGAAAAGCATTATTGTTATCTTCTCTTCATTCATAATCTAAATAAACGCTTGCATTGACGTCGCCTTTATAGTAGGTCCTGTAAGAAGTTAAAATCAGTCGTTGATAGACACTTGAGGGAAAGCAACTGTATATGCCAACTAACACTACAAAATTGCTTATTTCAATTGGTTCAATGTTTATTAGTCAATGGTATAATAAACCTCTGTCATGGTGTGCATAATAAATTTTTTCCTTTTATTAGGAGTTCAAAATGGGGGGTCGTCTTATATTCGGGTATATACGGTACATTTAAAAAAATTCTGGATGAACTGGATGCTGACAGTACGCTTAGTGTCAGCCAAGATTGTGTGAAAATAACAGCATTGGCAGTTCGTGATATAAAAACATAAGTTTTAAATGCCTGTTGAAAAGCTATATGGCCTGAAGTAGTTTTGAGTGGTGTTAGTATCCCACCAGCAGAGAATGCATATTCTCAGATTACTGTTCTGGCACATCTATTGGGAGGTGAAGGTTTAGATGATTTGGCTTTTGGGGAAATTGAAGAATTGTTGATGGAAAGAGGTTTGAACAAAGATGAATTGGTAGGCATGGTTATCAATTCCAATTCCAGTGATCCTGACAGTGATTGCGATGACCCAGTTCCAACACTCACTATCAACACAATAAGTAAAGGCCTAGAAATGGCTAGAAAATTAGAAAATTATTTCCTCAATAATGATCCAATCATGGATCACAGCTTAAAATTTCAAAGGGAATTAAAAAACTGCTTAGCTCCATACCAGGAAATGGAAAAAAATGAAAAACAAACCTTGATAACGGAGTTTATTGAAATGAGGTCTATAATGTCTCATATGGAAAATGAATTCGAAAAAAATTCTAGTGCCGAGGAAGTTAGTGGCAGTAGTGATGAATTTCAACCGAGGAAGAAGAAGAAAATTGTTGCTACATTAACAAGCGAAGAAGATACTGAATAAAAAGACATTTTCATAAGAATTTGAGTGAAACCTTCTTTGTTTGTAAACTTTTAATTTTGAGGAACTTGCATTTTTTATGCTTACTATAAGTACATATTAATTAAGTTTAATCAATGACAATATTTATCTGGGTTAGTGCAAATAAAACATACCCAATATACCGTATATACCCGAATATAAGACGACTCTGATTATAAGACGACCCCCCATTTTTAACTCCTAATGAAAGGAAAAATTTATTATGCACACAATGACAGAGGTTTATTATACTGTTGAGTAATGAGCATTGAACCAATTGAAATAAGCAATTTTGATTGGAATTTTCAATTGAATATTTTGGAACAAATATTTGGCACAAATGTTATTAACTGGTCCTCTAAATTTTTATGACGTCCTTCCTTAGGCCCACAAAATTCTTTCCGAATGGAACTTTCACACTTTAGCATTTCCTGCGTTGTTTCCACCGCCGCACATTTTCCTCGGTGACACCAAGCCTTCTTGCTGCTGCACAATTGTTAGTTTCATCAGCATATTTCGCTACTAAAAGTTTAAAATTTGCATCATAACTATTATGCAATGATTTTGATATTTGTGAAGGTGTAGAACCTCTCTTCTCAACGTGGTCACCCATATTTTTACGTAAAACTGGATAGTTAACAATCACAAAGACTTTAATTCACATGGAATTTACTACAGTCATAGATGGTCCACTTTGTCTACGGTCAACACACTATGATATCGTGACAGGATCAAATTACATATGTTGGTGCAAAATCTTTTGCCCATTCAACCTACTACTACTGCAGGCAGTCCTCGACTTTCATACGTTCGACTTTCGTACATCAGCTGACGAACAAACATTTCAAGCTATCGCATAGTGGCGCTATCTGTCAGTCAAGCCAACACTTTTAATAAATTACCAAATGAAGCAAAATGCATAAATATAATAAAATTCAAAAGAGTATTTGTATTCGAATACATTTGAATCGATTCATTTTCTACTACTACTTTTAGGCCGGGTGCACACTGATAGAGCGAAACAAGGCGAAACTGCCCCAATCAATTTTAAGAGACGACAGTTACCTAGAAATGAATGTGCGTGCACATTGATAAGGCGAAGCAAAACATCCGCTCCAAACTGCATAGAACAGGATGATTCATGTGTCATGCTGTTTCTCGTCCCTTCGTTTTGTCGAAACATTTCAATATTTCTCTCAAGCCATTGAGTGTGATGGTGATAAACTTGTGGCCCTTGTACATGAAAGAAGAGCAATGTATGACATCACTAGCAAAGATTATAACAACAGAGCAGTAAATTGTGGAATGAGATAGCGACTGAGATGAAGGAAACAGGTATTTAATTACCATGCATTTAATTGCATTTTAATTTCATTAATTACACTATCACATTATTATTTTATTGAGTGTTACTGGTACGTACATTTCAATTCTATTAATTACAGAAACTTTGATTAATCCTTTAAATATTATCATAAACTGCTTATTCATTAAGCATTATTCAATAGTGTTAACTGAGAGTGGTTTCAGTATTTCTCAAGTCATGGAGTGTGATGGTGATAAACTCATGGCCCTTGTACATGAAAGAAGGGCAATTTACGACTTCACTTGCAAAGACCATAGCAATAGAGCAGTGATAGATAAATTGTGGAATGAGATTGCGACTGAGATGAATGCAACAGGTATTTAATTACCATGCATTTAATTGTATTTTAAATGCATTAATTACATTAGCATATTATTATTGTATTGAGTGTTACTGGCACGTACATTTTAATTCTATTAATTACAGAAACTTTGAATAATCCTTTAAATATATTATAAACTGTTTATTTGTTAAATATTATTCAATAGTGTTAACTGAGAGTGGTTTTCTTTCCACTACAACAATGCATATTTGTTTTGCCAGGAAACATTACCTTCTTCTGAATTAAAATAATTCACGAACTGTATTTAAAGCTGTGGCCAATGGTCTTCCTGTAATAGTATTTGGGGCAGTTGATTACTCCAGCAATGTTTCCATTTCTTTATGAATATCAGCTATGCTTCCTTCCCTCTCTCGTATCATATTGTGTGAAACACAAGCGGCCTGAGTAATGACTGTTGCTTTTCTCGGTGATAATAACATAATGTACTCGAGCACTCGAAACTTTTTTGTAAGCATACCAAATGCACACTCAATTAATCATTGAGCTCGACTCAGACGATAGTTGTACACTCTTTTTTCTCTTGTCAAATGTTTTCTCGAGAAGGGTGTCATTAGAAAATTCCACAACGGATAACCCTCATCTCCTACTAATACGAAAGGAAGTTTTTCCTGATATTGAACTGATATCTGTTGAGGTTCTGGCAATTTCAAGTCACCATTCTTGAGTAATTTTCCAAAGGCAGAATGTTGGAAAACTCCACTATCAGAATTATGGCCGCAGTCACCAACATCAATAGTAATAAATTTTCCATTGGCATCTGCAACCCCTTGCAGCAAAATAGAATGAAATTTCTTGTAGTTGTAGTACTCAGAGCCGGCATTTGATGGGCATTCCACTTCGATGTGCTTTCCATCAATGGCTCCCAAGCAATGAGGAAAGTTCCATAGCTCTTCATATCCCTTTGATACTTGCATCCATTTGTCAGAAGTTGGCCTAGGCATATAGGTTGGAGTCAGTATTTCCCAAATGGCAGTACACGTCTCAATAACGATAGTAGTAGCTCCAAGTAGCTCCTGTGGCCAAAACCTAAAATAAAACAAAAAAGTAAGAAACCTTGTTCGTAATGACGTTTTCTTTTGTTTCAGTACTTGAATGTAAAAGCAAGTGGCACTCATTGCGCAACTCATATGCAAGAGCTTTGCGCGAAGACAAGAGCATGAAATGTGGAGCATCTCCTTCAAAAAAGAAGAAATGGTATTTATTTGATGCCATGTCGTATTTGATTGACTATATGAGCAAACACAAAAAAATGGAGAGCAACTTAATGCAACGAAGTGAAGGACTTGAGGATGAAGACATCGAATCAGCATCGGCTAGAGATGCAGAAAGAGAGGAGACTCAGCTAAGCCATCCAGCAACCGCTCCATCCATCTCAAGTGATAGTCTGGTAAAAGGGGACACTTTTAAAAAACCTGTCGCAAGTGCCGCCGATAAAGTAGCAGAGCCAATGATAGAATTTCTCAAACAAAAGTGAAGCCTCGTGATCCTGAGGATCCAAATTTATCTTTTTTTAAAAGCCTCCTGCCAGATGTTAACAAACTTTCAGAGAGAAGAAGAAGGAAATTCAAAGAATATGTTCTGATAACTTTAAACAAGTTGTTAGATGAAGAAGAGGACGATGTTCATCAGCAAACGCTAATGGGAATGGGGATTTCAAATCTGAGCGGTTCTTCAGAAAACTCTAACACCAGAGATGTTTATTATCACACTATGTAAACGAAAACAGTGAACTGTTTACACAAGTAAAGTAAATTAGTGTTCAATGTCACAGTTATAGTCCTGTTGACTCTCAGAAATTGTAATAGAAAACAGTGAATAGTCTACACAATAAAAGTAAATTGTATTCAGAGTACTATTTCTTAATTCCGCTTACCTTAAAGTCACTAGCAGTTTTGTTTCAGGAGGAACACTTCTATGTAAATTAGTATCATGTTTCCTTATAGCTTCCAGTAAATAGTCGAAGGATGCACTGCTCATTCTGGTGTAGTTTTTAAATTTCTTTTCGTCCTGCCGAAGTTCATTTAAGAGCCCTTCAACCAAACAGTGAGTCGTCCTCTTTTAATTGAGAGGATGCACCCACCATTTTCTCTTTTTTCTTGTAACACTTGACTTTTTCACCAACCAGTCCCACAGAATGGGAACAACCTCATCATCGCTTGACATCCTAAAATGAAGTGTTTTCTGCAAAATTGCGTCGTTTCGTTTCGACTAACCAGTGTGCGAGCTCCGATGTTTGAAACGTGTCGAAACGTTTCCTTTCTTTATTCATCTTAGTATATGCGAAGAAGTTAATCCAAAAATAAGATGTGAACACAGTGTACCTCCAAACTCGTATTTATCCAATTAACTATGCTACAATTTTGTTAAATACCAATTTACATCGTTTGGGTGCTTTTTCTGCGAATTAGCTTAGAACATAAAATGAGTACCTATTTTAAAACACCCTACAACTTTTATTCTATACGTTTTTCTCTAAACAAAATATTTATCGAATTATGCATAAAAATGCAAATGGCAACTACAACGCTAATTTATTATTTACAAAGTAAACTATGCATTTTTTTAAATATGTACTATTTCAACTTTCATTTATGATTTCAATAGCCTTTCAAATGAAATAATTTTTGATTGGGAAAATATATTGTTAATTTTTAGGCAGTTTACGGCATCTTATATCATGCTGTTATTAAGGAAACGTTATTTAACATAATAAACCTCTCAATCACGTAACACATTTAAATCAAACTAATCCCACAGGTTGAAGGACATTTAACTCCTTAACTGGAGAATTAATTTTTCTTATCTTTCAGCTGGTGGGGAATTATTCCTTTCTTTCAAATAATTTGAATTTGACTTTTTCTTGATCTATTTCTTATGATATGATGTTCTGTGAAGTTGGTAATGGATATTTTACAATATTAACGAACTTACTCCTTTTGTAAATTTATAAAATTTCATTTTTTACTTTCTCATACGAAGTATCGAGAAATTGTTGTTTTCGCGAAAAAATTCGACCTCGAGATTTTTACGGAAATATACGTTTTAGGTGTCGCTGAATCCGAAAAAGTGGTATTTGCAATGCCATCTGTCTGTTACTGGCTCTGGAGCCTAGACGGTAGAACGAAAATGAATGAAATCTCGTACTTAGGAATTTTATCATACTGAGCAGAGTATACGTATGGTTGACATTGCTCAATAATTAAGAGTAGTTTATTCTACGCATTTTTAACAACAATCCGATTTTCTCAAAAACGGCTCTAACGTTTTTGATCAAATTTCGTACAATTACTTGAGTTTACGTCTTCAATAATACTGTATAGTTCATATTTCTCAAAAAATGAATCTAAGGCTAGTTTATTCTAGGCAACTTTAACAACAATTCGATGTTCTGAAAGACGGCTCTAAGGATTTTGATCAAATTTCGTACAGTTACTTAAGTATACATCTACAATAATACTACCTATTTCATTTTTCTCAGTGACTGAATATAAGGCTAGTTTATTCTTGTGCAACTTTAACAAAAATTGAATTTTATAAAAACAAGCTCTTACGATTTTAATTTTCTAAAGATAACTAAACAACGCATTAGTATATGAGAAAGTTTGTACAATGTATGTTGTACTGATTTTTACTTTCTCATACGATGTATCGAGAAAGTATTGTTTACGCAAAAAAATTCGAACTCTAGATTTTTACGGAAATACACTTTTAGTTGTCGCTGAATCTGAAAAAGTGGTTTTCGCAATGCCATCTGTCTGTCTGTTACTGGCTCTGGAGCCTAGACGGTAGAACGGAAATTAATGAATTCTCGTACTTATTGTTAGGCAATTTAACATGCTGAGCAGAGTATACATAGAAATGGTTGACATTGATCAATAATTAAATGTATTTTTTCTACGCATTTTTAACAACAATCCGATTTTCTCAAAAAAGGCTCTAACGATTTTGATCAAATTTCGTACAGTTACTTGAGTTTATGTCTTCAATAATACTGTATAGTTCATATTTCTCAAAAATGAATATAAGGCTAGTTTATTCTAGGCAAATTTAACAACAATTCGATTTTCTCAAAAACGGCTCTAACGATTTTGATCAAATTTCGTACAGTTACTTGAGTATACATCTACAATAATACTACATATTTTATTTTTCTCAGTGAATGAATATAAGGCTAGTTTATTCTTGGGCAACTTTAACAAAAATTGGATTTTCTAAAAACCGGCTCATACAATTTTCATTTTTTAAAGATAACTAAACGATGCATTATTATATGAGAAGGTTTGTACAGTGTATGTTGTACCGATTTTTTTCTGTCTCTCCCCTTCCCGATGCTCATCGTCACTCGATCGTCTTTTGTCCAAGAAAATGCTCTCTAAAATCTTTCCCCAGTTCCTTGAAGCATTTTCACGCTCAATAATGTGCAGGTAACCTCGAGTGACTTTGCACATAAAAGTACCGAAATATGGCTCATAGGTGCAATTTATGTTCAGATGAGATTCTCGCAGAACTCAATAACATCGCCGAGGATGTCTCGGATGGTGGTGAAGTGTCATTAGAGGATTAGGAGGATGAGTTTACCTTAGCATCAGAAGTGTGCAATAGATCTTCAGATAGTGAGTGCAAAAATGTTACGTTATGAGCGAACGTGAAAATAAACAAGACGGTAAGTTTACTTTCACTAACATTTGATTATTGTTTCTGTTACAGTCCCTTATCGGTTCCGCTGTTATATATATTTATATGCATATGCAATATATTTAGATGACAGCGTTCTCACAGGCCGAGACTGTGGAAATGCACCAAAGAGACGTACAGTACGTGGCCGTCGTCGCGGTTTCGGGCTGGCTGCTGTCAGCGATCGCTTACTGGGTGATTCTTCTCCTCTACCAGTTCCAGATGCACAGGTGGCCACCCTAACAAAAGAAAATGCTGACATAGGCACCAACCCCAAACATATTGCTCCTGATGGAACGGAGTGGGAGGAAATTTCTCCGAATATCCACGCTCCTGGACACTATTCTCAAGAGAATGTTTTGAGGAAGGTACCTGTTCCCACTCCGCATGCCAGATGAAATGTATGTGATGGTAATGTAGCAAGTGCCTGGCCCTAAAATTTTTGACAATTCAATTCTCCTTCATATTAAAAAGTGCACCGAGGCAGAGGCAAACAGAGTTCTAGAACATAAAAAGTGGTCCGTTAGTCTCTAAGAACTGGACGCATTTATTGCAATTATATATGCACGCGGTATCAGTGGCTGTGAAAGTATGGACCTTCGCTCTTTATGGTGCGGATCTTGGGGATTGCCTTTTTGTACAGAAGCCATGGGTAGAAATCGTTTTTGCAAAATAATGAGATTCTTGAGATTTGATGAGAAATCTGCACACTCCATTCGTTTACAAATGGATAAATTTGCACTTGCTTCTGCCGTATGGAATAAATTTATTGAAAACTGCTTCATCTGTTATAGACCTGGGACAAACATTACAATTGATGAGCAGCTTTTCCCTAGTAAAGCAAGGTGTCCATTTACACAAGTCATGGTATCAAAGTATGGACAAAAATTTTGGTTAGCCGTAGATGTAGATTCAAAGTATGTTCTAAATGGGTTTCCTTACCTTGGAAAAGATGATAACCGTCCTGATGGTCAGCGTGTTTCTGATTACGTTGTGATGCATCTAATGCAGCCGTATTTGAATGAAAGAAGAAATGTCACAACAGATAATTTTTTCACTTCTATGCGGCTTGCCAAAATGCTAAAAGAGAAGTCGACTAGCATTGTTGCCACAGTAAACAGAGCTAGAAGAGAAATTCCCGCCTTTGTCAAAAAACTGCGAGCTACTCTTTACATGACAAAAGTGCTGAAGCACGAAGACATTTCTCTTACTGTATATCAAGGTAAAACGACTAAAAGTGTCCTTTTGATGAGTTCACTCCATTTGAGTGTAAGAACTGATACAAATCAAAAGAATACCCCGGATACTGTCGCTTATTACAATGAAACAAAGTATGGAGTTGACATAGGCGATAAAATGGTAAGGCAATATTCTGTAAAAGCCTCATCCAGGAGATGGCTAGTACATACCTTTTATAACATTCTTGATTTGGCAGCAATAAATGCTGTTGTGATATATAGAGCTGTTACCGGTAAGAAAATTTCGCAAAGAAACTTCATCAGCCAACTTGCAGAGGAGCTACGAGAAGAGCACATGAAGAAGCGAAGTAATTACAAAAATGAAGAGGAAGGTTCTGATTTGGAAATCTTTTCTCCAAAACAAAGATGATGTCAAATAATGAATAATTGTAGGGAAAATAAAACCTCAAGCGAATGCACTATCTGCAAGAAAATGGTGTGTGGGAAATGCATACAAAAAATTCATTGCATTTGCGTTAGTTGCGTTAATACGGCAAAAGAATAATTTTATGATATATTTTTGTATTATTACATTATTCAAGTTTGTATTTGTATCACTTTAGTATTAGCTTTTTTAAAAGTTTTATCACAGCTATGCAATTTTTGCGTGATTCTCAATATTTTCTTCCAAATTAAAATTTTTAAGAGGTAATTTTTTACTGTAATATATTAAAATGTTGTAATGTTTTACATTAATTTTTTTCCACAAAAGAGTGAACTGATTCATGCTATCTGAAAGTAATTAGTATACACAAAAATTTACATTTTATTTAAAATAATAATAATAAAGACTCATGACGAAATAATTGATTTATTTTTAGCATGTTCTCACAATATACTACTCTATAATTATAGCATTTTTGGTTCCTAAGGTCCAACGTTTCAGTTTATATCGAAACGGAAAAGACCTTCCTTAAGCCATGCATTATAATAAGGTAGGAGTAAAATATTTCCCTTCGATAAGATTCTATAAAGTATTTCATTTAAAAATAACAATCTCAAACACCGTTTTTGACAATGAATATATGTATCAGCTAGATAGAATTTACTGAAAAAACATTGCTTATAATTTAATAGATAACAGAAATGTCTAATATACCGCCTTTAATTTCGTAATTTTAAGCCAAAGAAATTGACATTTAATCGCTTGGGTCAAATTGACCCGCTTGCTCATTCTAGGGTGTGAGCTAACTCTGGGCGTTCTAGTGTTAACTGGGCTCGTCAAAAAATTTCATGCAACTGGTTGCGTGGTGCACTGAGTGCACCATTACATTGTATGGAAAACGTGATTGTAGACAGTAATAATAACAATAGATTCATTTTAATTTTTGTTTATTCAGTCTTTTAATGCATGTAATGATATATAATTCTCATTGTTGAAGTTATTGTTGGCATTTTCTGCATTATACTAACTAAATTTTAAAGCTACTAGCTTTACCCACTCAGAACATCTGCGCGCTAGTCTAACTTTATTACTCAGTATCTTAAATTTCTTTATACACAATTTTTGATCTCTTGAATTGCAGATACAATAATTAGAGAGTCAAATGATCTTACGTGGCACACAATAACATTGTATTGCTGCAACTTCTGTTTTTAAAGTAGGTGCGGTATCTCTTCTTAAGTCTAAGTCAGATATTCCATAAAACCATTCTAATTTTTACTGTTGGATTAGATTGTGTTATCCTATGCATTTGATTGTAAGACTCAGCAAACTGATTTATTTGTCGTAACATCGTATCTAATCTCTCCATTACAATTCATGAACAGCCTTGGTTATAATCCATACGTTTGTTTGTTGCTTCACCTGAATCAAATATATACAGTTGTCCATACCCTGGTTTGTTCTGTTCGTTCATGTACAGTGGAGAAACCTTATAGTAAATACGAAAACAGTAGGGTCCTATTCCTGGAGGTGCTTTGATTTTGGCACCCATTGAAGCGAAAGCTAAAGTAGCGTTGTATTCTCTGATATGTTCTCGATAATTTTTAGCTTCAGGTGAGTTTGTTGTTAATAATTCTTTTAGTAAATCAGGCATTTCAGATATATCTTCGAGGGAGACTTTTCCGTCATGACAGCATTTGATGTATTTTTTAGAAGTGTTGAGTTCATTCGGCCAGTAAAGCGCACCACAGTAATTGCAAGTCTGAGTCATATTTCCACAGTTATGTTCTTCAATGGCAACGTCAATTTGAGAATTATCTGCATCAGGTGCACGTTCATTTAATCTACATCGTTTAGCTTGCCTTCTCTTGCGTAGTCGATTTTCTCTCGATTCCAAACTCAGATCAGCCCATCTTCTTCTTTGTTTTTGATTACGTTGTTCTCATTGTTGTTCATCTTCAATGGCTCTTCGATCTCTGTCTGCTTGATTTCTTTCAGTTCTTCTTCGATTTGCTTCTTCTACAGATTGAATGGCTCGTTGCGCTCTTCTTCTCGCATTATAATTAGCGTAACGTGTTGCTCTTGAAGCCATTACTTTTATTCTGAGCAAACAATTTAAATATTAATTAAATTAATTAATATATAGTTGCATATAAACAGTATCTAAATGGTTTTAACTTTATATTGTATTTCAATGCGATATACAGAAGCTGTTTATCATGTTGCTAGAGACATTGAGTAAATAAACATTAGACATTGTTATTTGGTTGCGATATTAATACGGAAAAGTGTTACAGTAAAACCTGGTTAATTCGAAATTCACGGGACCAAAGAAAAAGCATTTCGAATTACGAAGAACCTCTATAATTCGAAATTTAAAAAAAAAAGCGTGATTTACCAAATTTAAAAAATGCAAATATAAATTACAGAAAAACAAAAGAATATGACACCATATTAAAATACAGAAAAAAAGATGTACTACACATGCATACCTCAAAATATGATGTCGATGAATAAAAGTCAAATATAGGATTACTCATTTAAACATTGAAACATATATGAACATATAATTAAACCACTAAAATGTTAATAATGTCTTTCACTTATTTCAACTTAAAAGTAAATAAACAAAAGTGTGTAATAAAATATTAATTTAAATTTATTTTTAAAAGTTGGTTATTTTCCCGTTTCAATTTCAGGGCACTCCCTAGCACAATGTGTTGCATAATGGCATCAACTTTTTCACAGATATTCATCGGCACGTCTGGCGTCTCGGACACGTACCTTTAAAGGGTATCTTAAGCTTTTAAAACATCCTCCTTAGATGGCAATGGCACATCCAACCTAGCATCGACGTTATCCACATCGTCTTCTTCGTCGCTATCCCTCGCAACGGTTTTCGATTCCTCGATCGTGGGGTCATACACAACCGACGTAGCCAAGTCATTATCAAAGGAAACAAAGTCTCCGAAACTGACAGGCCCCAATACATTACTGTCGATTACTTCCTCCACTTCTGTACCTTGGAACACTTCTGCTGGCTGCGAAGACAGCCCGCTTTTCTTAAAACAGTTGGCGATGGTTTGAGGAGTCACCAATTGCCACGCCGATGACAAGGCCCGGCACGCGTCTAAAATCGTCCATTTTCGTAAATCATCCTGCGAACATCCATTTGTAATTTGCACCAAGTATGACGACAATAGTTTTTTTTCTGTAATGACTTTAAATTTTGAATGATGCCCTGGTCGAGTGGCCGCAGAACACTGGTTGTGTTCGGCGGAAAATACAGCAACTCAACATTGGGCGTATTTATCTGAGCCACATGGTGAGCAGAACAGTTGTCTAGTGTCAACAAAATTTTACGATTTTGCACCATCACATGTCTTTGCATTCTTATTAAAAAAAACTTTTGAATATGTCTGTTGTCATCCACACCTTTTTGTTATGCTCATAAATTATCGGCAAATAATCACGATTAATACCTTTGAAACAGCGTGGGTTGCCATATTTTCCGATGATTACAAGTTTTTCTTTATTCGACCCATCCATATTTGTGCAGAGCACGGCGCGGCAGTGAGACGCTCCTTACTACGTTTGCCACCGTGACATTTTTTGCCTCGGAGAGCCAAAGTACGATCGGGCAACATGTTAAAAAAAATGCGTTTCATCCATATTAAAAATGTCCTTGAGCACGTACTTCTCCAAAACATGTTTGTTACTTTGCAGCCAGGTCGTCACTTCCTCTTCGTTAATTTTTTGGGCATCACCATATACTGCGAGACAAAAAATATTGTGGCGTCTTTAAAACCATCTAACCACCCATTGGACGCTTTAAAATCTTCAATGTTCAAAGCGTTCGCAAGACTTCTTGATTTTTCAATGAGTATCGGGCTTGTCACAGGTAAATTCGCCGCTCGTACTTGTGAAAAAAAATCGGACAGTTCTTCTTCGAGGTCTTCATTTTTCGCAGGCCGTGAACGCTGACGTGTAGCGCTCCCTTTAAATTTATAAAAACTTTCTTCAATCTTTGCCCGATTCTTTAAAATTGTAGATAAAGACGAGTTCGGAATCCCATACTTTGAGGCCAGCTTTCCTTTCGATTCTAACTTCTTGTCAATGTCTTGCAGCAAAGACATTTTTTCAGCAAGAGTAAGAGTCGTATATGCACCACGAACCGGAGCCATTGTAGGGTATATTTAAAAAAATATATTTTATAGCAATAAATTTAAAGAAAGTCTCTCTTGCAGTTATTAAACTAAGAATATTATTTAAACTAGTAACTAACAATGATGAAAAATACAATCTAATACGAAACAAACAACGAACCAAAGGAATATTGGAACGCGTTTTCCACACAAAACTCGCAAAACAGAAGATAAATTCAGGGGATGGACCGAATCTTGTGACAATACCCAACGCCCAGTCAGTATGATCACGATCACACATTGTTTGTAAACCAGCCGACATAGTGCCAGAAATATTTTAGTAAATTTCATTTAGTTTCTTTTTGGTAAGTTTTATTTCGAATTATGTCGACAAAAATGCGTTGATATTCCAAGAATCGGGCAAAAATTTTTTTCGAATTACGAATTATAGAGATTTTCGAATTAATGAAACACATTTGTATGAAATTGGCTTTTTCGGTCTTTCAAGTGTTAAAAAATTTTGAATTAGGCCGAATTTCGAAATATAGAGGTTCGAATTAACCAGGTTTTACTGTATCATGTATTACTTCTAAAATGGTAAATATAAGCTGTTTTGTTTTTATTTAAATTGACATAGTTCTACTTAGTTGTTATGTATATATATCGAATGATATACATTTAAAAATAAATAATTACTGTTATTAATAATTTAAGACATAAGATTTGGCTAAATGTGATACATTCTGATGTACCTCTGCCGAAATGGTAAGTATAGTGTGGTCATTGTGTTTATTTATATTGATGTAGTTGTTGATAATTTGTTTTGTAGAAGAAAAGTAATGATAGCGTTCAATTCCACTTATTCATTGAAATGCTAAATGTTAGAATTTATTTATGTGTTATAAATTCTCATTGAACAAAAATGTCTCTGACCAACCAAGAGGGATTCGGGTTATTAAGTTGATGAAAACGCTTAATCATTTAAGTTCTTTAATTTTTTACGGGCTTATGATATATAGGTAATCTACCATATAAGATTGTATGCAAATTAATTTTTAAAAAGTAACATCTACTTAATAATAATCTTTAATACAGATTTTACAATACTATACTAACATTATGATACAAAGATCTGATATGTTTCAGTGATAGCTGTTTCAGCTGTTTATATATTCTGTTGCTTAGCAATACAATGTTATTGTGTGCCTTAGCGTTTTATTATATAGATATTTAGTACCATATGACATTATAGCATTCAAAAATTTTTATCATAATATGTTTACATAAGTGCCATTTTAGGCCCAAAGATGTAAAAATAGAAGAAATAATGCTCAAAAAATTACTTAATTGAAATATTTAAACTTTTACAGGCAAATCGCGATGCGTGTTTAACACAGCGGAAGCAATGCACATAGCTTTGCATCTGTTTTACTCCTCAAGAACAATAGCTAAAAGGTTGTTAACAACTTGTTCGACTAATCAGGCAATAAAGATAGGTTACATAAGAGAACAATGTATACATTGTTCACATACATGTGAAGCAGTCTTTACAAATTGCCAGCATTTCAAAAAGTGTCAGTGCGCTTAAGGGTTAAGCAGAATTTTAAATTTATTTTTCTTTGTGTTATACTTTCCCAGACTCCTTGGCCATTTATATGCAGCAGAAGCACTGATACTGCTTGATAGACTATCTGAGGCTGTGTCCCATCTCAACCCTGAGAATGTGTGGGATATATCTCTTACTGTACCTGCAGCTCCTTTTGAAGGAGTAACTCCCATTGGACCAGACGGAGATACTCGAGAGGATGTGGCTGTGGGGAGTAAAAGCATGGATGGTATCACTGCTCCAGCTACTGTACCTTCATCAACAGCTACCTCTGCAGCTATATCATCATCTACTCCAAGTTCTACTTCAAGTAGTGAGAATGGCCGTATTCTTAAAGGTAATTTTTTTAACTGTTTCAATTATTCTTTCAGTTTCTGCATTATTAGTAATACCGTATTTACTCGTGTACCCCGTGCACCTATTTTCCCAAAATGTCAGTAAAAAAAAGGGACTGCATGTCATACATGAAGAATTCTGACCAAGTTTCGATAGTAAATTTACTGCGACATGCTTACGTCTATGTTTATAATCGCAGAAGACGAAGAATTCTACGATGTATACAGGTATCTATATGACCAAGCAAATGTTTAGGGTTTAAATTTGTGGTTTATTACTGCTGTTGGTATATCTTCAAGATTTAGATGATGTAATATTTTTATAATATTAAAGCTGTACCTTTTAAAAGAGTTTTAAGTTTATTATCGTTATTCAAAATGAGCAGTTCTGTCATTAAAAATTTACTATCAACTTCTACCTATACCTTTGCTGGAATAATTAGGCATCTAGTATCTGTGTTTGCCGAATTCATCATGAGCCACTGATGCTTCTTTAACCCAGGAGAGAACGCACGTATGGGGAATCCCCGCTCTTTTTTTATTCAAATTTTCCACCACCATAGATGTCAACCTATCCCAGCACAAATGTTTTTTCCCCTCCAAACTGGCCCGAAAAAGGTATGCGCGTGGTACACGAGGGCACGGGTTGCACAATTAAATACTGTAATGCTTTCAGTGTTGCCAGTCATAATATACATGGATAATGCTGTAATTACCGTATTCACCTGAATCTAAGACGACCTTTTTTTCCAAATTTTCAGCTGTAAATATCAAGAGTCGTCTTACATTCGGATACGAAGTATATTTAAGCATTTAATCAGTGGTTTTTACAACAATTGGTATATTAGAGTAAACAATTCACAACAGCAAATTCAAGTACGAAAATAAAGACGTGAAATAAACAAATAGTAATAACAATAAGAAAAACATGACGGGAATAATAATTATTTAGACTAATAATCGTCGACGATCATAACACAGACGTACTTTCACCTTGCACGTAATGCCAACCGCAATGTTAAAACAAATGAGAGCGGAAATCATTGGGATTCCCCTTTCAAACGACGCACCGCGGTTCACTAAGGGTGACAGTAACTTTGAGTTGTGCATTCTTGATTTAAATGCACAACCCTTAAGTTAAAATGACAGATCATGTTGAAGTACGTGGCACGAGTGCAAAGGGAAAGTTAACAAAGGAATTAGACGGAGCTAAGATACAAATTTTAAGCTGATCGTGATAAATTACGCCGAAAAAACTAATAACTGTGATGCGAGTAGAAAGTTCGGTGTATCTGAGGCAAATGTGCGTGGATGGAAACTCTCAAAACAGGAACTAGAAAATGCCAAAGCCACAAGGAAGTCGCTCAGTGGTCCAAAATTAGGCCGATTTCATGGCATTGAAGAAGAAGTAGTCAAGTTTGTGCGCACCATGAGGAAGAATGGTATGCCTGTTTCGACTGAAAGTATTATACTTAAAGCTAATGAAATTACTAGAGGACTTAATATATCATTGCAAGAATTCAAGGCCAGCAGAAGTTGGTGCGTGAGAATGATGCGACGAAATAATTTTTCTTTACGGCGACGAACTTCGCTGTGTCAGAAATTGTCAAAGACTATGTTGAAAAACTTCTCGCTTACCAGAAATACGTAATTGGACTTAGAAAAACCAATAATTACCTTTTGAGCCAAATAGGAAATGCCGATGAAACCCCGGTTTTCTTCTACATGCCATCTAATTATACTGTGAACGAAAAAGGTGCGAAGTCCGTCCTAATTAAAACTACAGGCAACGAAAAAATGCGAGTCACGGTAATGTTGGCGGTTTTAGCAGATGGGACTAAATTACCACCATATGTGATTCTAAAGCGGAAAACAATGCCTAAGAAACATTTGCCAAGTGGAATAATGTGTCAAGAAAAGGGGTGGATGACTAAAAAACTAATGAGAGATTGGTTACATGTGGTGTGGAATAGACGGCCAGGAGCTTTACTGAAACAAAGAGCAATGCTTTCACTGGATGCATTCAAGGACACATCTCCTGAAATTAAAAACATAATGAGTGCGATGAATATTGATCTTATTGTAATACCTGGAGGAATGACATCGCAACTTCAAGTTTTAGATGTTGCTGTCAATAAGTGTTTTAAAAATAATTTAAAGGTTTTGTATTCTGAGTGGTTACAGAGTGGAACTCACACTTTAACACCAAAAGGAAATCTTAAGAAACCTGAAGTTGCAATGCTCTGCCAATGGATCAAGGCATCGTGGCAACAAATAAATGCAAAAGTAATAGTGAAAGGATTTAAGAAATGCTGCTTATCTAATGCCATGGATGGGAGTGAGGATGATGTTTTGTGGGAGACTGATGATGAAGTTGAGAGTGATAAAGATAGTGAGCATGAGGAAAATAGTGAAGGTTGCATAGACAGTGATGATGACTAACACAATAAAATGATTTTATGCAGCACTTGGATTGAAATGTTTTTTTGTTGTCCTGAAATGAGTGTATTCTTTCAATGTATTTACTTTATTTTTAATGTTATCTTAAAATGAATGCTACCATTTAATTTGTTTGAAAACCTGAATGGTTCTATTTGTGATGTGATCTTATGATTTTAAAATGTTAAAAGACAATGACATTCAAGAAAAGTATAAGAGAAAATAAATATTTCACAAGATTTATAATTTTTGTAGTCATGAAGGTCAATTTGAGCTTTTTTCTCTTTTGGAATCATCAAAATGGGGGGTCGTCTTAGATTCAGGGTCGTCTTGGATTCGGGTGAATACGGTATGTAGTTTTTCGAATTATCTGAGTGATCAATTTGCCAAGTAGTTTTTCTTTGAACTCTGCTTATCAAATAAACATAATTAATATTATAAATGTCAATTTCGAGAAGATGAAAAACCCAACTTGATCTGGAATCAAACCCTGGTCTTCCATATTCCGGGTAGGTGTTTCGTAATTTATATTATGCTATTTACTCATTATAGCATTAATTTTAAGAAATATTTTTTTTCCAATTGTGTTTTATACACATTTCTTTTCTTTTATATTAAAATTGATTTTCAAATTATTTTTTCTTTCCTTTGGCTGTGGTATCTTTAGCTTGGTTCCCAGCAACACTTGCTACTGCAAGAGTTGTGATGCAGTACAATTTAGCTGTGGCATTTGCTATTCGAGGAGAGCTTGAGAAGGCAGCAGAAACCCTCAAACAGGTAATTGTTATATTTAATACCAGCTGAACTGTGGAATCATAAAATTCTCAACTGGCAATTTTTATTTATTTTAATTCTTAGATTTTGGTTCTTGTAAATTGATAAGTTAATTTTATCATTAAAATAATGATAACCAGGTTTAAAGTATCATATCTGCCCGAATAGAAGCCGACCCTGGATTTAAGCCGACCCCCCAAATATTTCTACAATTTTTTGGCAAAACCGTAAATTTCGTAGATTTTATGCTGAAGTGTGCCGGACATTCATGCACATCTTAGAATATATTATTCGAGATCGAAGAAATGTGTGGGAAATTGTTTAGTTGTTGACATTTTGAAATGTTACTCCAATTAATAATTTTGCATAGTTGAATAATGTTCCACATTCAGTGACAATAATTTCATTCATCTTCATTTTCACAAAAGGTCAAATATAGTAACAGCAATCTCGCCAATAAATTTTTCATCCAAGTCTATTTCCATTGAAATTAGCATTTACATTGCTTTAAGAATTTGCATTTTTATAATCATACATGTTCCATGTAAAGTTTTACCAAAATTCAAACAGTTGAGCGTTCAAAGCCGTCAATGCATTTTGCGTAACCGTCAATTTACGCAAGCGATCTCGCCAAGATATTTTTATATATATTCATCATAGGTCAAATATTTACTTTACGAAAAATATAGTACTATCATTTGAATCCGAAGGCAATGAGAGACTTCGAGATTTAACCATAACCCAAATTTTCCTCGGACTCGCATTTAAGCCGAGGTGTGATTTTTTCATGATAGATTTTGACAAAAAACATTGGCTTGTATTCGGGCAGATACGGTAGTTGTTGTAAGTCAACTTTGGAAAGTGCTTGAAGTTATGTATTGAATTTAAGAACCACATCAGGCTTTCCAAATGTTTTTTTTTTAAGAAAAATAAGCACAAGTCCATTTTTAAGTATCAAGAAGATCTTAGGGTGCTTTTCAACAAATCTGTCTTGGCTTATTGTATTATTAATCTAGAGAACTAATAACTTAAATTTAAAGATGGAAATCTGATATCTTTTCACATTTCCTCAAATTTGCAGCCCAACATAAATTATATAATGTACTTATTTATTTATTTATACATAATTTCACATACAGCGTGTATGCCATTTTACAGTGAAATGCTAACAGTAGACAAAGGCATAAATCAATATATATAACAACATCCATGCCTGAAGCGGGCTTCAAACCCGTGACCTTTGGGTTAGAAGGCAGGCACTCTGCCAACCAGGCTAACCCAGCTGGCATACGATATTAGGTACTTGAAAATTTGCATTAATGCTTCTCTTATTATTGCAATTTAAACTGGTGGCTAGCTCTAACTCATTCCTTAGGCCAAGGGTTACTAAACCTACCAAACCTCAGAATTGTTCTACAACAATTTTCAGAAGTTGAGAGAGCTGCAAAACTTATACAACATTACAATGATATTTGCCTACATTAACATTGTCTATATCATCATCATCAGCCTTTTTCAGTCCACTGACGGATGAAGGCCTCCCCCAGACTCTTCCAGTTTTCCCTGTCAACTGCCTCCCTCCTCCAAGTTTGCCCCAAGAACTTAACAATCTCTCTGTCCCACCTGTCTTTCGGTCTTCTTTTTGGTCTCTAGATGTTTCTTGGGATCCATTCGATGACACTGGACGTCCAACGCTGGTCATTTCTTCTAGCAATGTGGCCCGCCCACTGTCATTTTAGCACCTTCACTCTTCTAATCACGTCACAGACTCCAGTCTTGTTTCTTACCCAGTCGTTCCTCTTGCGGTCTCTTCGGGTGATCCCTAACATGCATCTCTCCATGCCCCTCTGTGTTGTTTGCAGGCGCTGTATCATTCTGGCATTCATGGTCCATGTTTCACAAACATATGTCAGAACAGGCAGAACACATTGGTCATACAGTCTCCTTTTTAGGAAGACTGGAATATTTGATTTAAAGATGTTCGCATTCTTGCCAAAAGCACTCCATGCCATCTTCACTCTCTGGTTGATTTCTCCAAGAAGCGAACCATCAGTAGTGATGAGTTGACCTAAGTAACATAGCTGGTTACTTCTCCGAGTTCTGCTCCATTGATATGTATTTTCTCAGAATTTGTGAAGGAGTTGTACATAACCTTTGTTTTATTAAGATTCATCTTAAGTCCAGCTTCTCGGCTTGCTTGCTCAAGCTCTTCAGTTCTTCTAAGGAGCTCTTCTGGGCTCCCTGCGAACAGTATGATATCATCTGCAAAGCGCAGGTGACTCAGATGTTCTCCATTTACCTTTATGCCTTTTTCCTCCCAGTCTAGTGTTTTGAATACTTCCTCTAGAGCTGCTGTAAATAACTTAGGGGACATAGTATCTCCTTGTCTCACTCCCTTTTTGGCCTTAAAGGCACTCGTCTCTTCATGCAGCTGGACAGATGTTGTCGCATTTTCATAGATATTCTTGATCAAGATTATGTATGTTTCTTCTACTCCTTGTTTCTTTAGTGCACATAACACTGATGAAATTCTGACAGAGTCGAATGCTTTCTTGTAGTCGATAAAACACATACATAGAGGTAATTCATACTCGTTAGTGCGACTGATTACCTCTCTCACGACTTGGATGTGGTCCATCGTGCTATACCCACTGCGAAATCCAGCTTGCTCTCTGGGTTGGGCAGAATCGAGATGGTTTTGAAGGTGCATAGTGAGTATTTTGGTGAATATTTTGTAGACTGTTGGGAGTAGACTGATCGGTCTGTAGTTATTCAAGTCTTCTTTGGAACCTTTCTTGCGTAGAAGGATAATACATGCGTGGTTCCATGTTTCTGGTATCTTCTTCTTCCTCATACAGGAATTAAAAATCTTAGCGAGAATTGTTTCGTATGATTACCCAATGCTTTGAATACTTCCGCTGTGATACCATCCATTCCAGATGCTTTTCCATTCCTCATACTTCTGATTGCCTGTCTCACCTCTTCCGGAAGGATATCTGGGACCTCTTCGGTGGGCATGTTTCCATCATCATTTACTTCGTCATTTCCTAGAGGATCCTCATACAGCTTGGTGTAAAATTCTTGTACCCATTTCAGGATTAGTTTCCTACTATGGGTTATGGTGCCGTCTTCTAGCATCAGGGCCACCAGCTGTCTCTTTCCGATCGAGAGACGTTGCTTCATTTTCTTGTAACTTCTATTGTTTTCTATGGTTTTCTCAATTAGCTCATAATTATTTCTTCACATATTCCTTGATGCACTTCCTTATAGTTTTGTTTAGTTCTGCAAAATGGATCATTTCTTTAGGATCATTAGTAATTATCATTTTCCTTCTTTTTTCCATCAGCAGTCTTGTTTTTTCGGTCAACTTTTTCTCTGGCTTTGTTTTAACTGTTCTACCTATATCTTCAGCAGTTTCCTTGAGTATCTCTATAAATTGGGATTCAACTTCTTGGTCTTCCAGTGCACTGAATCGATTTTTCAGTTGGAGCTGAAATTCTTCTTTTCCTTCTATTAGCACCTGCGTGTTGATAATAGACTTAGGCTTTTTTATAAGCTTCTGTCTTTCCAGCTTTGAGTTGAATTTTATTCTGCATCTTACCAAGCGATGGTCGCTTCCAGTTTTAAACTGGTTGAGGACGGAACAGTCTTCAGCCAATTGCTTCTTATTGATTAGTATGTAGTCAATTTCGTTTTTAGTACCATTGGGTCCTTTCCAGGTCCATTTTCTATTGGGACTCTTTTTGAAGGAAGTGTTCATTATATATAGACTAGTACATTCAGCAAAGTCTACAAGTCGGTCCCCTCGTTCATTTCTGTCTCCATAGTCCCATTTTCTAACTGCGCTGTCGTCTTCCTTTTGTTCTCCTACCTTGGCATTGAAATCACCCATGACCACTTTTAGATGGCAGCTTCCTTTGTCGTGCAGTTCTCCAACTTCTTGTGTATATAAGAAGCATTAAATAGAGAATGCACATCCAATAGACTCAAGGTGAACAGCATTGATAGGTAGCTCCACCCCTCATAAGGGACGGGTATCATTTTCTGGAAGAGTAACAGAGCTGAACTTTAATGAAAAAGAGCAGTATGAGGTTTGCTAGTTGTGGTTATAGGTTACCTACCATATTTACTCATGTAACCTGCATACTAGTTTGCCCCACACACCTATTTTTGGGCTGGTTGAGAGAGAAAAAAATTAATTTGAGCCGGAATAAGTTTTTTTTATGTCACGATTTCCACTTCCTGAAATAAGTCCCACTCAAGTTGAGCATGATCTCCCTCCTACATGACACAATTTATGATCTCTTTGTGCCAGCACTACCAGAAATCTCCTCCTTAATAGTCTTCTTTTCGGGTGTTTCCCTATGCAGACGAGGAGTTTATTAGCATAGCGTCTCGTGAGTAAATATTGGAAGTCTAAACACTTGAGATGGGCATTTCGATCGTCCTTTCGAATGATGAAACCTCTTCATTCTCAACAAAATTTCACCACTCCAAATTCCTTGAAGTGGAAAAGGCAAAAAACTTGCACCTAACTATTCTCCAACCAGGAAACTCTCAGTAGTCATTGAACTATAGCTTTCAGTTATTCGGTGCATTCTTTCTGCTTACTTTTGTGAGTTTTGCCTGCAGCACGGGCATAACCTAAACATTTGCTTAGTTGCATAAATACGTGTATACTTCATAGAATTCAATGGCTTTTGCGAATATAAACATAGATTTAAGCATATTGCAGAGAATTTACTGTTGATACAATTTATGTAACCTATTCAGAAATTCTTGTGTAAGACATGCAACACCTTTTTTCCACCAACGTTTCAGGAAAAGGGTGCATGGGGTACACAAGTAAATATGGTATATATATAAGGGGTCTCAAACTCAAATCGTACATAGGTCAAAAACAAAAAAATTATAAAATGATAGAAAGGATGATCTGAAGATCCTTATGCGACAGGCATAAGCTGTTATGATGGGAGATGAGAGGGTAGGGGTTTTCTTTGATGTATCTCCTTGAGGACATCTGTTGGGGCTGATTGATACTAGCATAGCTAGCTTGGTCCCAACCTAAGAAAACATTCCCGTTCTGAAACAGGAGAATTAGTCTGCCACGGTAGTTCAGTGGTAGAATATCCGCCCGGCAAGTGGAAGGCCCGGGTTCGATTCCCGGTCATGGCAGATTTTTTCACCTGTTTCCTCATCTCCCATCAAAAAAATTATACTTCAAAAGGACTAAAAACATTTTGAAATCTTTAAATTAAAAATATTCTTCGACATTATATATGTAATTAGAATAAGATCAGTGAGAGAGCTGCATAAAATGAACAAGCGGGTCACGAGTTTGACACCCCTGGTATATATGTTTGTTTGTATTATCAGTACAGTGCACTTTTATGTATGTATGTATATGGAACCATTTTATTATTTTTAATCACTGTATAGAAAAGAATGTAAATAAACCTCCACTTATGGTTGACCTATATTGTTCAAAAACTAATTAGCTCTTGTCCATATGATGAAAATGTTATATTTGAAATTTGGTACTGAAATGGCAAATGCTTTTCGAGTTAAAGCGCTCACAAAATTCCTATCAAATATGCACAGACATCATAGAGAAAATAGTCCAAACATGTTCTATAGAGCGTTCCATCTTTAAGTTTCAGTATTGGGTAAATGGCGTGCGGTGTTGCCACGTCTCACTACCCTAACGCCAGCAAATGTCTGGGAATTTAAAATTTCCTTTATGTAACTTTTTAAGTAACTGCTATTGTTATAATTTTTGCCATAATACACGATTTTCTAAACCAAAACAAAAGTACTGCATAGTAAAATTTCTCTCGCTATGTATCGCGTGTTGTTTGCATGGCTGCTATAGTGCCCCAAATATTCTGGCGGTCCCATAACCCTCATAAAAGTGGAAAAAGGAGCTTAAAACAATAGAATCCCTTTGAAGTGCCCTTGTTTTCCCTATGCGCTCAGATTTATTTTTTCTGTGCTAGCGTTCAATTGTCTAAACCAGTCTTAGGTAGTCCTTTATCTTGTGATGTAAAGTTACCTACCCATGCGAAAATGTCAAAATAGTAGAAAAATTAAAAAATATTTTAAATGTTTAATAATTGGAAAAATAACTCATGATAAAAATGTGATAATTTCTGAACAAATAATTAATTAAAGAAAAAAATGAAATTTTATAAATTTACAAAAGGAGTTAGTTCGTTAATATTGTAAAATATCCATTACCAACTTCACAGAACATCATATCATAAGAAATAGATCAAGAAAAAGTAAAATTCAAATTATTTGAAAGAAAGGAATAATTCCCCACCAGCTGAAAGATAAGAAAAATTAATTCTCCAGTTAAGGAGTTAAATGTCCTTCAACCTGTGGGATTAGTTTGATTTAAATGTGTTACGTGATTGAGAGGTTTATTATGTTAAATAACGTTTCCTTAATAACAGCATGATATAAGATGCCGTAAACTGCCTAAAAATTAAAAATATATTTTCCCAATCAAAAATTATTTCATTTGAAAGGCTATTGAAATCATAAATGAAAGTTGAAATAGTACATATTTAAAAAAATGCATAGTTTACTTTGTAAATAATAAATTAGCGTTGTAGTTGCCATTTGCATTTTTATGCATAATTCGATAAATATTTTGTTTAGAGAAAAACGTATAGAATAAAAGTTGTAGGGTGTTTTAAAATAGGTACTCATTTTATGTTCTAAGCTAATTCGCAGAAAAAGCACCCAAACGATGTAAATTGGTATTTAACAAAATTGTAGCATAGTTAATTGGATAAATACGAGTTTGGAGGTACACTGTGTTCACATCTTATTTTCGGATTAATTTCCTCGTATATACTAAGATTAGATGTAATGTGATCAGAGGAAAATAGTTAAGCATGTTTGTACGAGAATAATTACTCACAAAATCCTTAAATAA
Organism: Uropetala carovei; assembly: GCA_036926305.1. Taxonomy (NCBI): domain Eukaryota; kingdom Metazoa; phylum Arthropoda; class Insecta; order Odonata; family Petaluridae; genus Uropetala; species Uropetala carovei. The sequence goes on along the minus strand of JAXCHB010000054.1, from coordinate 9,276,965 downwards.
AAACAAGAACTGGATTATTTTATGCTGATCACTATACATAACGGAAGTTAAGTTGCAATTGAGGAAATTTTTACCTGCCTAACATTACAAATTCATTTGCTTCTTTTTTAATCTTGTAAATTGTCCTCTGAGACACAACACATAGCTTGCTCGTCCTATAAACAGCAGATGACAGGCTTTCATTAGACTTATTGAGGCAACTACTAAGAACATTCAATAATGTTTGTTTTTCCGAACTCACCTTGCTTTCTTTTCCTCGTTCAGACGTCCATTTTCTCACAAATACGACAATATTAATATGAAAATACGTTCGGGATAATCAACGTGTGATGTACATACATAATATTTTTAATAAGGGGACACTATAAACATAAAACCTGCAAACACAATGTATCTCAACATTTGAACCGTATTACACACTTCAGTTTGAAAACGTTTTGAAGAATTGTTAAAACAACTAATTTGCAGTACACAATAAAACTGCAAAAGTTGTAAGTACTTGCCCGCAAACTTCTGAGAAGACAAAATGACAAAAGCACAAGATACTCCAACTGCTGAGTCGTAACTGAGAGAAGAGGGGGCGACCAAACCGCAATAAAACTTTCGCATTGTTCACCCTCCCCTTGGCGACCCAACCCCACATCTGGATGTACCAAAGATAACTTCAAACATTTACCTACAACTTTCTCGCTTAGACCGTGAAAGTATCTTTAAAAATAAAAAAGTTTCTCACAGACAAACTTTTTTAAGTCAGGCTGGAACACGCAAAATGAACTTTTATAATTAAATGCAGAAAACAAATATTTAAAATCAATTTATTAAACTTTCAGTAGCACCAATATAATCCTTAAAAATTCCTGAACCTAATGCAAAAAATGGCATTACATTATTTTAAAACAGAACGTATATATCATCGATTGAAGCAAACGTGACCGTAAAATGTCCATTTCAGGTCAAATATTGTTTATCATATTTTGTATAGAATATAATATTTAGTTATCATTTAAAAGTATATCATCATATTCTGCGTTAAAAATAGCCCAATTAGAAATTTTGCATTTTTATTTTAATGCAACTTTAAATTATTAGTGAGATTGGCAATCCCGGTGTCATAGAGGAGGGGGCGATTGGATTTTTAAGTCTGCAGGAGAAGGGAGAAACGATGCCATTTGAAACCTTACTGAAACTTTAAGGTGAAACGCTGTATAGGGACCTCAAAACGTGTATTTCTATTGAATTCGATATTTTCTTGAAAACGATACTTTCCCTATACTACATATGGAGAAAGTAAAATTATATACAAGGTGCTACCCAAACGTTCTGAGACTGTAGCCATAAATTACCGTAGGCTTACCTGAGGTTCTAATTGCCTCCATCACCCTCAAAGTAGTCCCCTTGGGAGTTGATACAACGATCCCAGCGCCTTTGCCAGTCATGGAAGCACCTCTGGAACTGTGATTTTGAATTGCTGTTTAGCACTTCCTGTGATTCTGCCTGGATGTCCTCAACTGTGTCAAATATCCATCCCTTCATACGAATTTTCATCTTGGGGAACAGGAAGAAGTGGCAGGGGGCTAAGTTGGGGGAGTAGGGAGATGGGGGACCACTGCCATGTTGTTCTTGGCCAAGAACTGCTGCACAGACAGAGCGAATTTGGCTGCAATCCGCCTCATGTTTAGTTCATCAGACAGAATTCGTTGACATGTCCCGTTGGACAGGCCAACAATGCTGCTGACATCTTGGATGGTACGCCGACGATCCTCGCGAATGACCTGTCGCACTTTTTCCATGTTTTCGTCTGTTGTGCTGGTTGAAGGCCGACCAGAACATTCGGAATCTTCAACAGACATTTGTCCACGTTTGAAATGCGAGAACCACTTGAAAGTCCGAGTTCTACTCATAGCCTCGTCACCGAATGCTTGCTTAAGCATTTCATGTGTCTTGGATGTGGTTTTGTCAAGCTTGAAGCAAAACTTTATGCAGTCTGCCATTTCACTACACAAGAAAATCGCAGAACGCCGGTAACAATGGGTTGAAAAAACTCGCGTGAAAAGAAAACACATGCACACACACACCTGAAACTTTACACACTGCTTCATAAAGGATGTCTTCAGCACATCCTAGCGGCAGAAGTCCCTACTACTTCCGGTTAGCGCTCCATGCGGCCAATCCCGGAACTTTTGGGTAGCACCTCGTACATGAATACAGGAAATTTCTTAATGAAATATTGTTTGGATTGTACATTACAAGAAAAAATCTGATCTAAAACATTTAATGCCAGTTCTGGTAGGTATAAAATTTTAAACACCACTGCAATATTCATTTGTTTGCTTATCTGGTGAATCAGGAAGCACTTTAACATTGTTTTTTATTTTTGAGTGATAATAATTAATATTAAGTAAATATTAATCATCTAACATTATTTTCAATATTAACATATATACTCGTGTATAACGGGCAGTTTGAAGACCAAATTTTTAGGTCATAAAGTAGGGGTGCATTTTATAAACAGGTAAAACTTCTGTGCACTTAAAATCGAAAATTAAAGTGTACCCACATCATGCCAAATTCTCGCTTTTTGGGTGAATTAAGAGGGAAACCACACTAATTATCGAGAATCCTGATTATACATATATTAATTATATGTATATAACACCTAATTACTTCTATACAGTTATAATTCTATCCTCTCCAAATATTCTGCATTTTACTAGCACAGCTTTTTGCTGTAATTTTTGCAAGATCGCCAGATAGACTTTCCACAAAACATGCATCGACACCAAAAAAACATAGAATAAGCAAATTGAAATAATTTTATTTAGTTAATGATTATAGTATGTACAATTAACAATGCAAGTAATTAAAAACCCATAGAATGTATAGTCAACTTAATGTATGAAGTTGCTGTCATCTCAACTCATTCGCTTTCATTATTGATGATGTCTCTGTAAGACATAATGCGGAGCTTATTGGATGTAATACTTATGGGCAAGTCCAAATTATTTAAATTATTTAAAATTGTTAACTGGCAATAATTTAATTCTTTAACGTATTTATTTACGGTACTCTAGTTAATACTTAACATGACGATATAATTTTGTTCTTATATCCCACAAAAATCAAGGGTGAGCATTATAAAGAAAAAGTCGGGATTTTTTGGCAAAAAGTACGGGTTGACGTTATACGCATTATACATGAGTATATACGGTATCTCATACATTTTTTGTTTAGTTAATTTAAAAATATAATGAATTATGCGCTATTGTGAAATGGTCCCTATTAAGCACTATGTTATATGGTTTGTTTCACACAAATTTGGTTGAGGCATGGATCTCTCCTTTGCGCTAAATGAGGCATGACTTTTTCCATTGAAATCTCAAATTTGATTTTGTTTTCATGAAAACGATACTTCTTTATACTGCTTATGGAGAAAGTAAAATATTTACAGTAAGATTACTTAATGTAATAAAATGTTCCAAGCAGAAATTATTACATTTTTTCAAATTATCTACCTGTACCATTTACAAAGGCAGAAAAAATCACTTTTAATGTGAAAAAATTGTAATGGAAGCAATTGAAGATGACTTAATTTTTTCCATTTGCCAGCATCTTCTTGAGATAAAGGAGTCTTATGTTTCATTTAATGCAGGTTTGGAAATCTAAAGGACCCGGCTGTGATGTACCTATTCATGTCATAATGCTTGCTCTTTACATTGAATTGCAACTGGGTAAGTAGATAATACTTTACCTTTTTCTTGCATTCTGCTTGTTTTCAAACATCTCTAACTCATGCATTTATCTTTAGGACATGCGGATGTCTCACGATCCCTGATCAAACAACACTCACCACAATATCGCTGATTACAAAACAGGATAAAGGAAGCATGAACTTCAATAAAGTCTGATTTCTTGAGAATGGAGTTTGTTGTAAATGCTATTTTGTTATGCATAGAGATCGACAAAACTCGTTTTACAAATGATTGGGAAATCAGTTTTTGATGTGATGTGTTATAATGAAACAAATTACTTATTTGGTGACATATATTTGTATTTATATTCAAATTTGAAATAAAACAATTATGAGTGTCGAATCAGGGAATGCTTACGAGGCTATATCTTCCCGTTTTTCTCCACCCATTTGGTAAGCGAGATGTCGAAACTGATTTATGTACCATATTCTCTCCCTTGTATAATAATGGTGGAATGTACATGTATGTGATTTTGCCTAATCAAACCTGATCTCCTAGAGCTGCAAGTGTTACACTAACATAAGCTCTGTGTGAAGTCCAACTGAAGATGTAAATTCACTCAAATAGTTATTTTTCAGTCCATATAATATTATTAAATTTTATATGTGAACTTTTCATCAAACTGTATTTATTTTCATGGTCTACCATTTTATATAATTTTGGAGATTTTAATTGACATAGCTTTAGAAAATTTTTATGAGATTATGAACATGCATTTTTTCTATTCTAATTTTTTCTAGTCTTGAAGAAATTTTGTTTAATTTTGTGTGTGCAGTTCAAAAAATATACTTCAAGTTTTACCTGAGGAGCTAGTGTCACATTATAAAACAATTTTGAAATTTTCTGTTCAAAAGCATTCATCTATAAACAGAACTTGCATCAAGTTCAGTTTTATTATGCAATCAAAATCTTTGTCAATTAATAACTTCAAAGTTTCATAAATGACTACTTCCAACAGTTGAATAATTACTGTTCTATAATAATTTAGTTCCAAATATAGAATTATTACTTTTATTAAATTAAACCAGGAAGCTATATCTATTTATGAAAGTTTTTTCATTCAAACACATTTTACATTGCTATGAACTGTATTTTACCTAAAAATGTTATTTGCAGATAGAAAGTATGTTAACAGCATTTACTTTGAAGAATGGGTATAATTAATCAAAAGCATATATATTATTTAAAAATGAATTTCCAAGTCTCAAAATTAGAAAATTGAGTCAAACTGCTGAATTTCATATAGAATATTTATAGAATAAATGCAGACCCCTTTAAACTATAGAAAATATCAAGTAACTCCTAAGTTCATTTATTTATACTTCCTATTACTTTCTTGTTAGATGCCAGTTCTACCAAATGTAAAAATTGATATTCTCTAAGTATTTTTGAATTATGTTGAATGGGCTGTATTAACTAGGCTCCAAGTTTTTGCACTGAAATCTTGTGAATTAATTTTAACAAAAATAAAACCCATATTTTGTTTTTGTAAAGGAATTAAAATGTGTAATAACCAATAAGCTGTTATAGTCCATTAGCCTTTTAAGAAATGATTGTTAAATGGAGTATAATATGACACAAATAGAACTGTGGTGACAAAAACTAGCCTTATATTTTAATAACTTTTAAAATGTTCATGGTTCAAAATCTTTGTCATGTTATCAGGCCTTTTATGTAGATGTTTATTAGGGAGATGTCATCATTAGCTGTCAAAAATGACAGCAATTGCTAATTAATCACTGTCATTGAAATCAACATTGTCAATGATCTGAAAGTATAAAGAAACTTTTAAGTGGATTGTAAACTTTCTTTTTGTAAAAACTGTAGCATCAACTGCTTATTTTTCTTGGTAGTATTTTATATATTGTTATTTGCCATGCTGCTGATAATCTCGTAGAGATGTGGATTTATTGACAACGTTAAATGAATTTATTGTGAAGAGAGCCTATTTATCCAAACTAACCTCATATAATAACTTATGGATACTCTCCTGTGGGGCTTAACCAGTTGTGTATTTATAGAATAGGCTCATTGAAAGTGTTCTGTGAAAGAGCATTTTACCAACATATATATCGTTGGTCAAGATCTGTAGTGGCTACGTTAATTCTACCTGCATATTTTGGTGGCATTTGTAATGATTACTATAGTACAAACAACTAAAAAGAAGAAAATGACTCCATCTCTTGTTTTTTGAAAATATAAAGTAATTGATTTTCCCCAATAATGTAAAATTGTCTTTTGATTATCTTGAATAGATGAAAATTTGTTGCACATATTTGAATTGTTTTCAGTACTGGAAAAGAGGTAAAATTTTAGAAATAAAACCATTTTTACAGAGATTTTTATAATTTTTGCATTACCCTCATGTAAAATCTCAGTCATGTACACATCTCTATTATGGATTCATTAAGATATCAAAATAAAATCTATTTTCAATCATTTCAATGCTCTAAAGTTAATGATTTGTCCAGATAAAAGAAAAGTTCATGGTTAATCATGAAACCCATGAATTTTTTCTTGTGTTAAGTCAGTCCCTTATAATTTTGATATAATCAAATCAGTTGGAGTAGGATTATATAGCAAACAGAAAAAAATTGTTTCACCGGGCATAATAATTTGATGATTTTTTTTAGTGAATAGGTATTTATTTTTCATAATTTCACAGGATCTGTGCCACAATTCTATTTTACAGAGGCCTAAATCTACTGTGAGAATAGAATATACTGTTGCTTATCAGTTTTAGTTGCTTATTAGTTTTAGTTTTTCTCTTAACTTCTTAATTTTTTTATAGTAAATAAGTTTCTCAACAAAGGGCAGAGTACATACTGCGTTTGAAATAAGGTGAGGAATTAAAAAGAGTTAATTTTTATCTTTTGCATTCACATGATGAGTGGGGCTCAACATTGCTTGTATTTGCTGAAAGACATGCCATACTTCGGCCTTGGTAGACAGGTGGTTAGAGTTTCTGCTGACGGATACTAAGGTTCAAATCCTGCCTAGGACATGAATGTTTTGTCAGAGTTATGTGTAAGAATGGACATGACTGTCTAAATATTACCTTCAATAAAGATGGATTATTATTATTATTACTTATATACAGTGGAAATTGGTTAACACAAAATGCTGGGGACCAGCACAATCATTTCGTATTAACCGAATTTCATGTTAACGGCTTTTATTGTAAAATTTCCAATTTTCAAGTATGGAAGTACGAGGGTGAATCAAAAAGTTCCCTGAATCATGTCAGTAGCAACATGTCTGAGTTCAAATATAAACAATTATCTGAAATTTACATGATCTTAGCTATAAACTTAAAATATTTGGTAATAACTCATTCATTTGGTATAAAATAACCTCAATTTTTTTAATCCACTGATTTGTGAGCACAGACAATTTGAGATTCGAGTGAACATTAAGTTCTAGACCAACTGCCATCATTCGGAATTTGCAGAATGTTTACGGGGATGATGCACCAAAGAAAATACATTTTATGAATGGGTGAAATGGTTTAAGGATAGACAAGAGGACATTGAAGATGACCATTGAAGTAAGAGAACTTCAATGAATGAGGAAACTGGCCACTGTCCAATCGATTGTGGAAGAAGATTGATGAGTGTCAGTGCAAATGTCAGCCACATGTTTGAATATCTCATATGGCTCAGCTCAATCAATTCTAACAGATTGTTTAGGATTGACTAAGCTTTCTGTTTGATGGGTGCCAAAAGTATTGCGCACTGAACACAAGACTCAAAGGGCTGTTCATGCAGTTGAGTATATTATCCGAATTGATGCCAATCCTGATGATTTCTTCTGAAAATTAGTGACTGATAATGAAACCTGAATTTATCAGTATGATACAGAAAGCAAGATTCAGTCCGAACAATGGTTACCAAGTGGGTCAAGTAGACCAATCAAGTTCAAGACAGAACGGTAAGTCAAGAAGGTTATGGCAACGATATGTTATGATTCTAAAGGCGTGATCTTAGTCAATTTTCTCAAAGGACAATGGACAGTCACAAGAGTTATTAGAAACAGGTCTTGTGGAAATTGAATGCTGCTTTTGTGACAAAACGGCCTGGTAAACTGCTTTGTTAAATTTTGTTTCACCATGGCAATATGCCAGCACATTCGTCTGAGGTTTCAAGATCTGTGCTTCTAGAATTGCATTGGGAACTGCTATCTCATCCACCTTACAGACCTGACTTGACCCCTTCAGACTTTTTCCTGTTCTCAAAATTAAAAGATCACATCAAGGGAGTTCACTGGGAATCGATATCTAAGGCCAAACAAGCAATTTTGAACTGGTTCTAATCAAACAATCCAACTTTCTACAGAAATGGGTCAGAAAGATGGTAACACCATATAGAAAAGTGTTTAGAGTCAGATGTGGATATGTTGAGAAATAAATGTGTGTTAAGAGTTTGATCTGTTTTTATGAGATCGTTCCGGGAACTTTTTGATTCACCCTCGTAAGATTGTAGGCAAATCCATGATACATATCAATAATAGGATTTAATTAGCAAAAAAATTATTAGACTAATTAAATGCACTCGTTTATTTACCATACATTTTCTATGGCAATTATGTTGTTATGACAGTGTAGTATTATCTACATTTTAGTAATAAAATTGTAATTTTTCTGAATGACATCATCAACAATTTTCTGTCACAAATTGTCCATTTCATACATGTTTTCTCCCCCTGACTGAACCCAGAAAATGACACACAGCATTCTAAGGATATCCGTAGAACTTGGTGTGAGCAACACTTCATCGTCACTGTCATTAACCTTACTGCTGCTGTCACTTTCTCCTAATACGCTAGGCCTAACAATATCCACAACGTCACTGTTAATATTGGTGCAATAGCAATATGGTAATCCACTGCAATGTAATCAATGTGGTTTCCGTCAGCAAACTCAAAAAGGATGACTTACTGATCATGTTAAACTGTAGCCTTAGAACAGTAAAAAAAGAGTACAACAATGATAATTTATGAAAAGAGAGAGTACAGAAATAATGGGGCTTCAAAGGAGTATGTGTACTCTTAAAAGATTGTCTGGTAACCCTAGATCAGTGTTTCCCAAACTTTTTGACAGTGTGAACCCCTTTTTATAATGATCCAAATCTTGCGATCACCCTCCTAAAAATAAAAATTTTCAATTTCCTCAACTTCTTAATTTTTTATAGTAAATAAGTTTCTCAGCAAAGGGTAGAGTGCATACTGCATTTGAAATAGGATGAGGAATTAAAAAATAGTTAATTGTTATCTTTTGCATTCACATGATGAGTGGGGCTCAACATTGCTTGTATTTGCTGAAGGACATGCCACACTTTGGCCTTGGTAGTCAGGTGGTTAGAGTTTCTCTCGGGTTAGATCAGGGGTGGGGAAACTTTTGACAATTGGTTGTTGCGATTACTAAAGTGGGCCGCATTAACAGATGAAAATGCTTTGGCGGGCCACATTAGGATCCACATCAGAAGTTATTTGAGAGAATGCAAAGGTTTCTGTCTGTGAAAATTTATAATTAACAACATTTTATTGTATGAACTTCACAAGACATGGTTTTATGGCCATAATTTTAACGGAAAAATACGAAATTGTCTGTGTTACATTCATGATTCGCTTTCATAATGCAATCGTGGGCCATATAAAGTGCTCCCCCGGGCCTGATGTGGCCCGTGGGCTGTAGTTTCTCCATCTCTGGGTTAGATGGAAGAAGAGACCTCCTAGATCAGGGATCACAAACTTGTGGCCCATGGGCTACAAGCAGCACACTTGTTCATTTTATGTGGCCCTCTCACTGATCTTATTCTAGTTATAATTCGGTCTGGCTCAGTGTCAAAGAATTTTTTAAATTTAAAGATTTAAAAATGTTTTTAGTCCTTTTGAAGTGTAATTTTTTTGTTTTTGGCCTGCGTACAATTTGAGTTTGAAAAATCTGAAACTAAATCCATAATAGTGTCAGATGATGATGAAAGCGATGTTCCAACATGCTGGAGCAAAGGTCAGTGTGGTTATGAAGAATGTGATTTTGGGTTGCTCAGTGTGTAAAAAAAATTAAAATTTGGGAATATTAGCTGAAAAATCTACGAATAGCAAATTCTTGGCAAGAGTCTTTTGTAATCCCAAACGGTAACACCAAAATGGCTCAACAATCAAGTTTATGAAAAATAATATTTGAACACAGAAATACTGATGCTCATCTGAAAGCACTGGAAATATTGAAACAGTCTGACAAAAAGGAAATTGACACTAATATTGAAGATATGCACCAGGCACATCTAGTAATGACTGAAAAAGTTTTTAGAACTGTATATAAGATCATAAAAAGCCAGTCGCCATTTGTTGACTTACCGATTGATGTTAACTTACAAGTTTCAATCAGTATTAAAATGGGGAAAGTTTTGCACTCTGACAAACCTGTGCTGATATTGCTCTTCATATTGCATCAGAAATGAAGAAAACCATTTGCAATGGCACTGTTTCTTCAAAGAGAAAGTTATCTATTTAAATAGATGAGTCAGTCACACTTGACAATAAAAAAACTTGGTGGTTTTCATTCAAGCATTTTTTGAAGATTTTCCTGGAGAAGCCTATGCATTCAATTTAGATTAAATAGAACTTTTTAACACTTTTGCTGATAATATTACCGATGAATTATTTAACTCTTTGAACAAGAATGGATTTACCCAAATCTTCCTTAAAGAATGTTTGATTTGCTTTGCATGTGATGGGGTTTCTGTGATGATCGGCAAAGATTCAGCAGTTGGAAAATGCCTAAAAAATAAACTTCCCAATTTATTAGTGTGGCATTGTTCTAATCATAGGTTAGAGCTTGCCGTTAATGATGTTGTCAATGAAGTTTTTGGCATCAATCATTTTAAAATTATCCTTATATCACCAGTCACCAAAAAATCAAAATGAACTGAGGCAGGCAGCAAGTTCATTGGAGATGCAACTGTTAAAGATTGGAAGAATTTTGTCGAGCTGTTGGGTGGCATCAAGCAGGTGTACTGTTAATGCCATAATAAATAACTATTCTGCACTTTGTGAACACTTTCACAGAGCCTCAATGGATTCAGCCAGAGATGGAAGAAATGAAGTAAGTATAGCAGCCTCAGAAAAATGATCACATGCATGGAATTTATCAAGATGTTAAACACGATGTCAGTTGCTCTTGACGAATTTGGAGATTTATCCGAATTTTTGCAAAGGCATAATGTTACTCTTATAGATGCTGACAAACCTATAAGGAAAACAATTCGAGTAATAGATTCAATGCCAACTGTGCCTGGTCCTAAATTATCCAGCACAGGGGTTCCCAAACTTTCTGAACCTACAGAACTCTTATATTAAAAAATTTTTTCGCAGAACACTAACTAATAGATTGTAAGCCAAATCGCAATAAAATTAACTTTAAATCCATTATAATGTTTATTTATATAGCTCATGTATCTTACAGTATACAAGTGAAGCTCACATTTCCTGCTGTAAATAATAGAAAGAAGAACGTATTGGGTCTCTATTACGGAACCCCATTTAGCTTCTGCAGAACCCTCGGGTTCTGCAGAACACAGTTTGGGAAACCCTGATCTAGCACTATGTGTATGATAAACGCAAAACTGTATATTACATGAAGGTAATATCAAAGTTACTAATACTGTGCAACTTTTCAGGAGTTTGGCAAACAATCTAAAAAATCGTACGAAATCAGAAGTTCCTCAAATGTCAGTCGTTGTGATGAAAAATACCATCTAGAAAATGTGAAAATTTACACTCGACCATTGGACAGTGTTCGATCAAAAAAATTGGCAAAGTGGAAATACAATATGGGGACAGAGAAATTCGTTACTTTTGTCGTCAGAAGAGCAGGGAATTATTCACGGTTTTCGGGCTTATAAGATGGATGGAGGGAAAGGATATATGCAAGGAGACTTGAAATCCCTTTCCAAAGACCATAGCGACAATCCCTGTATCAACCAATGAATGTGAAAGGAATTTTAATTCAATGAATGAAATCCTTAGTCTTATAAGGGCATCTTTGAACGTCAAAACAGTTTGAGCACCGTTATTCATTAATTGCTTTGATCCACCTCTGTCACAGTTTCATCCAGAGAAATTTGCACGCTCATGGCTGGCTAAGGGATGATGTTCAGATGATGATACGGCAAGTCATAAAAGAGAGATGAAAGAAGTCACAAGATACGAGTATTTGTGGAAATTGTTGTGAATTTGATACAGGCACATTTCGACAATTATTTTTTATGCTTTCAATGTTTTAACATTATTTAATAAACATAATATAAAACAATTATTTATTTCCTTTACTGTAATACATAGGAAATAAATCAAAAGTTAGCTCGATCGTATATACCTATTTTACCGTATTTTCCGATGTATAAGATGCATCAGTTGAAAACAATGTTACGTAAAACAATGTTGTCGAAATCGAACTAACTGTCACAATTAATTAATTTTAATCACACTTGGCGATGAGATGTTGCATTTAATTATAAATTAAAGCAATATAAAATTAATTTTATATAATTTTTTAAATAAAGATAGGGGCCCAAAAATCATAGTTACACCCCTGTGTACCTCTTATGCAAACGGGCAGAGGTTAAAGTGCCTTTAATATTTTAAAAATCATTAGTCCTCGAATATAATGCGAGTGCTACTTTTACAATGTCATTTCAGAAAAAAAATATTGATCGAAGAAAATTAAAGTTTTCGAGTTTTAAGCGTTATCTTATTCCAGATTTAACTCCTTATTGTTTAAGGGTGATTTACATTGTCAATTATTAATATGATATTTCTTTTAATTATTAAAAGTCCGCAGAAAGTAGGTATGTACTAATCAAGCTTGCCCTGCTGCCAGATATATTTATGTGATGCAAAGCAGTGAATTTAACATTGAACACAGTCATAATAAGAGAAAAACCTGCAATATTTCTTACAATTTGTCAGTGAAAAATTTTTATTTGTGGGGACCCCGAGCAAACATTTTGCATTGGGCCCTGTGATTTACCAAGCTGGCCCTGCCTATAATCATGCCAAATTTCAAGTTTCTAGGTTATCTGGAAGTGTCATAATTTTATTCCTCCACTTCCTATGTCAGAAGCAGCAATACATTATAGATATAGTTGAGAAATTTCAGAAGCTCCCCATACTCGCAACAACACAACGAAAAAGATATCTCAAAATTTTTAATTTAAAATAAAAGCATTGATTATGTTTTCAAGAAAAAGTGTATACACATCATGATATCTAGCAGTATTCACTCACTGCATCATAGGAAATGAATGGCAACGAACTAAATAAACCTTCATTACATAGCCACATCATGGCTCTGCCTATGAAAGGGATTAAATATGAAGTTGGTTTTAAGTTTAATCATGGAATTTGCTTTAAAATTTTCACTGACCACCTTCCACCATTAAGGGCATTGTTTATGCGTTTTTAAAATTATTTGGCATAACGAAAAAGATATCTCAAAATTTTTAATTCAAAATAAAAACATTGGATTTATTATGTTTTCAAGAAAAAGTGTATACATATCATGATATCTAGCAGTATTCACTCACTGCATCATAGGAAATGAATGGCAACGAACTAAATAAACCATTACATAGCTACATCATGGATCTGCCTATGAAAAGAAGTAAATATGAACTTGGTTTTAAGTTTAATCATGGAATTTGCTTAAAAATTTCCACTGACCACCTTCCACCATTAAAGGCATTGTTTATGCATTTTTAAAATTATTTCATCTATTAAAACTATTCATTTTAGTTTATAGCTATTTGTTGTATATTATTTTAAATCTTAAAAATAAATAGTAAACACTGAAACAGTTGAATGAATATGACAACTACCTACCCTGGAGGATTAGATGTGTTTAACTACTATTCTACATCAATCACCTGAAATTCAAGGTTTGAGTTTTTATACTCGTATAAGTTGACCCAGGGCTGGTTTCAGGCATAAGTGACATAAGCAATTGCTTAGAGGCACCAATTCAGAGGGGCAGCAAAATCAATACTATTTTAAAGAAAAGACCTTACAATTTGATACCAGTACAAAATTTATTTATAGTAAAAAAGCAAAAAGGATATAAAAAGATTAATAAAACATAATCTAAAAATTATCTTGGTTCAAAATTATTATTTTAAACATATAAATTAACATTTTATACATTCAAGCCAAGTGTGCCAACACAAAAGAAATACAGGCGAGCCCCGCTTAACGTGGGGGATGCGTTCCTGAGGTCTCCATGTTAAGCGAAAATCTGCATTTGCCGGGCACCATAACCTTTAGGCACCCAGAGGGAAATAACTTCCCAAATAGTATTTTTGGACCCACATTCAATATAAAACATATTTCTACCGGACTTTTAGAACGTAATCTATTAAACAAACTATAGAATTACCTAGTAAACAGTAAGACAAAAAATCTTTTTAGCAGTAGACATACATAATTTCAAAATATTTCTCAGAACACCTACGAAGTTTTATTTAAAACAGAGTCCAGGGTCGACTGGTTAGCTTTTTTTTTATTACGTAAAATTTGTCAGTGGCATTCAAATAGTCCGTCACAGCCCCGCTTCACAGCAGTCACTCGTGTGAAGTCACTGCGCTCCTCCAACAAAGTCATGCACTGATCGACGATGCTCTTGCAGCTCCGCTTATAGATCAAACACATAGTAGCAGGTGTTGGGTTTTCTGCAAGCCGTTATTAAATTTTTAGATATGAAAATTTATTGATTTTATCCTTTCAAGTACATTTTGCCTTATCTGATAGTCAATTATCGACAGTGTATAAAATGGAATATATTACGAATGGAACACTTGTTAAGCTAGCGGAACAGTAAAACTAAACTAGAGCGATATGGTGCCCCTGGCATATAGGCCTCCTGCCACGGTTATCCAAATTTCCTATATAATTTTTTTGTCTAGCGTTATTGTTTTATTATTATTTATAATGACATGTTAATATGGTAAATTAAATTGCAATAAAGTAATTGTCGAAAATTATAATTTTAAAAATATAAATCATCAAAAACATTCTTTACGATCCAATGATGCCAAAGAAACATGAATCATATTTCTATTTCCATTTTTCAAATGTTTTCCGCCTTAGGAGATATATTTTTTGTTAGACTCGTGAAATTAAAAGGGAAAAGAGTGAAATTGGCCACCAGACAATGAAATATTATGCAACACTGCTGAAATATCACAATATTTAGGATAGTTTATGAAATTTGATTAGTGCAAAATTAAAAAATCATAAAATATTAGACTACGCTCGCACTGTGCATAAGATATTTATATTTTATAAAAAATTTTTAATGTGAAATAAAATCCACGTTATAACGAATCTGCACGTTAAGTGGGGCTCACCTGTACTTTGTACACGTGACAGGCTCCCCTAAAATCAAGGGACCATGGGCATTTGCCCACTTTGCACATTGGATAAACCGGCCATGATGGCAGCACTCAACTAAACAAGGATAGCCTGAGATGCTTGCAGAGCAATTGAGATGATTAAAACACACTTTTCTATCTACATCTACATGATACCCTGCAAATCACCAGACTGGTGGGCGGCAGTGGGTGCAGCATACCAAAACCTACCTAATAACGTCCCTTGTGGGAATCACTCTCCTGTTATGATCTCATATGGTCCTTGGGAAAAACGAGCTCTGATATCGCTCGGTCCTACAGTCGATCTCTCGTACTTTATTCTCGTGATCGTGCCTGCCCATGTACGTAGGTGCCTCTAATATTCCTGAGACCTCCTCTAAGAGAAGTTCCGACCTTAATTTCTCCAGAAGCCTTAACCTAGCGCTAATTCTGCGATCCTCTAGCGATATCCAATTCAACTCCTTCAAGAGTGATGTGACGCTTAATTTTTGCTCATATTTTTGCTTTACGAATCCGGCTGCTCTGCGTTGGATTCTTTCTAACTCAAGTATTTGTCCCTTTTCGTACGGATCCCATATGCTGAAAGCGTATTGGACCTGAGATCTGACCAATGATAAATAACACATTTCTCGTACTTGTTCTGTGCTACTTCTTACTATTCTGCCTACGAAGCCCAGTTTCTTATTAGCTGCACCTACGATCCTTCGAATATGCATATTCCATGATAGATCACGACAAATGGTGACTCCTAAATATTTAACATACTCTGCAGATTGGATCTTCAATCTTTCAATTCATTACTCCGAGTCTAATTCATTGTTCTTACTCTTCCAGAAACTAACTTTTGATGGCTTACTGAGAGCAACATCGATGTCGATATATTTTCATTTAAAACAAAAACAAAATTTTCTTGTTAAAGAAATGTGTGGAAATTCTCTATTCCTGATGTGAAGAAGGGATAGAGAATTCTCATTGCCAGCTTTATGTTGCATGTTCAACAGTTGTAGTTGGAAAGCATCTGTATGCCTAAGACAATGTGAAAACCAAAAATGTCACGTATAAATCAGATTTGCAATAAGAAAATAATTATGAAATAATATGAAAGGAAAAGCATTTCAATAGAAACTGTACTACAAGCAAAAACTGCATCAATAATTAAATAAAAACTAAAGTTACAATAATTATAAATTACAAAAATAAAAATATATATGATAAAAAATGGGACATTGTCCAAGAGCAACAGGTCTTAGTGGCTTTTAATACTGCAATATACCTGACATCTCTCTGCAGTCCAACTTTCTATACAGCCACAAATACAAGCAGACAGCATGCATAAAATGGTCTGCTTGCCTTTGTCAGCTATCGTCAAGCAAGATACCTCTCTAATGTGCTCTGGAAGATAGTAATAGATGGGGTAAAGTTTTAGGACAACTGCATCTCAGGGCAACCAACATCCAGTGCCTTTTGTTTTAATTAAAATGATTTAATCATTATTTCATGAAATTCAGTGTGTGTGTGTGTGATGCACACCTACCACACCCTGAATAGGTATTCCCCTGGATGATTCTTTTTCTTTTGAAAACTGACTGTAGTTGAGAGACAATTGCCATTATTTCATTATTTAGTATTGTTTTACCATCAGTATGCAATTACAGGTGACTCCCAAGAGTGGACGGGGATGCATTCCTGAAAACATGGTCGAATCTCGAACAGTCGAATGTCAAACCACCAAAAATTCAAACAATTAGAGCAGAAATAACTGTCTAGACTGAAACTAAACCTCTCGTGATCGGGCAGGCCAAAAATTACTTCGCGTAAACTAGTTTCTAATTCGACTGATCGATCGGCTGGGTCGAATAAGCAGTCGAATTCTCAATTTGGTCGAATCTCAGGAGTCGCCTGTATAATAAATCAGATGTACAGATTGAATAAACAAAAATATTTTATGAAAGCTATCTCAACTCTCATTGTAGCTCGAGCCTTAAAAAAACACAGTTGTTGATTAAAATGACTGCAGCTACATGCAGAAAAATGATGGAGAGGATGTCAGAGGAATAATGCTGGAAATCTTACAGCTACCATGGCCTATAGTTTACTGTCCATACATTGTTAAAAATTCTCTACAAAAATTCAGTGCTTAATTTCTGGGAGCATTCAAGGGGATGGCATTCCCTCACATAGGTGTTTGGGAGAAGTTTCTAAAATGTTATGAATAAAATATGTTTCAGTTACAAGAATTTAAAGGCTGATGAATGTCTGTACATTTCAACCTCCCTTTTGCAGGACAACATCTGATTTGTACAAGGTTGTTTTTTTATTTTACACTTTCCAAGTTACTTAATATTTATTAAAGACCACAGATCTCATTATGCATTCAGTTTTGTTCTGAGTGGTTAGGTTAGGTAAGGTTAGGCGTTCCCTTTCTTATTTGGCTACAAATTAAGCATTACTACTACTACAGGAGATAACTAGTTTCACTGACTATTTTCTGCATGAAGTAGCAATGTTCAGGGCAATTGTGTAATTTTACAGAAAGCAGGATACACCATTTCTTCAGAACTGCCCTGAAAATTGCAGGATGGTTGTTTACCCTGATGAGGACTGATGCTTTGAAGCCAAAAGTGGAGTTTTCCTTACCATTGGCAGAAATTTATCTTTATCATTAATTACATTTCAGCTGTGCAGAAAGCAGTGTTCAATTTTTGGAACTATGATATCAAACAAAACATTTTTGTGCTAATAATAAGAGAATCGTTCTACTTACATTGCATCCTCTTCTAGACAACAAATTGATAAAGTTTTTATCATGAACAGGTTCTTATAATTCTATTAAAATAAAAGTTTCCTTCTAAGCAACAACGATAGTATATTTTTCCACAGCATTGAATTATAAAATGGGAATTTATAAAATATTTACAGCTATAAATCTTCAAATCTTGATCAGTGTGAGTTGTAATAGATAATTAGTATAGTAAAATAAGATATTTTTTATCAAATTTTAAACAACAAAAACAACAAATTAACTTTACAATTATATACAAATAAGAACTAAGATTCTTTGGAAAATACTAAATTATTATAATGAACTTATCTAATTGCATTTTTTTAATCCAGGAAAAAATGCAAATAGAACCTATCAATATTAAGGTTCACTTATTTTCACACAACGGTCTAGTATTGCTGAAAGTTTTCTTGTCTTCTTATCGGCTTTGTGACGGCTTTGGACAAACAGGAAATGTTTTAGTCCTGGATCTATGTGTTCATACTCTTCAGTATTATCCTCACTCACAGGTTCAGAATCCTTCTTCAACCAGCTTCTTTTTTTATGGCCATCTTCCTTGTTTTCAGAGGTCCTGCTTTAAGCACAAGAAAATTGTTGTTAAGGAATTGAGAGAAAATTCACCATTCATACAATAAGTTTCTGAGGGTGTAAAAACAGAAAGAATAACATCCACTCATATATTAGGTAAATATTTTAAAATACCCTTCATATATCATTTGAATTAGGGGTTTTCCAAATGTTTTCCAGAACCTTAGGATTCTGCAAAACAGATGCAGATTTATGCAAAGGCGCTAACTGGGAGCCTCGTCGAAAAGGGAGCCTCACCGAAAAGGGGACCTCACCATAGGTCAGTTCTGCAAAGAGCGAATTGGCACTGGAGACTGCTGTATATGCCAGCCCCGCATTTTTTGATATGTTAAAATTTAAGTGTTGGACGAAGCAGTCTCGCCACTTTGTTTGTTTTACGCTCTCATTCTACACATAGCTGATGCCAGTATCGGCGTTGTTTATAAGATCTTCATTACACTTATTCTTTGCATCTATCTGCCGACCATTTGGCCTAAATAATGTAAACATCCTTCCTCGAGATCCAACAGGATCTATATGACCGTTTTAGAAGATAAGATGACCAGCTGTACTTATAGTACTAAGTGGGTGAGAAAGTTTATGTAAGAATTCCGAGCTCACCTTACAATTTTGACCATTTCATGACTGCGGTGACAAACCTGGTCCTGGCCGGATTTCCCATAACATATTCCCCTCTGAGTTACACTCCAACACTAGTCAGTTTCCCTTGTGTTCTCTCTAGTCAGACGTGTAGCAAGCAAGCAAGGTACTTCAATTTATAAAATTTGCCAAAGAAGAAAATATAACAAATCCAACAGATACGTATCATTTTATAATCAGCGGTCTACGATCTACTTTCCTTAATGTGGAATGAATCCTTAAAATATTTTAACGATACCAATTAGCAATGCAAGTGGAGAGCGCACATTTTCCAATTTAGCTCAATATTTTATTTAGATCCTAATAATTTTGATATTCCATTTACCAAATCAACAATAAAAATGGGAACTTAAAATTTAAAAATAACTTTAGTAACAGCTTCTTATAGCTTCAATAGCTGCAGAAATATGCGTCCATTACATTTCCTTTGTAAGTTAACACACAACTCTAAAATATAAAATCACGAATACACTTCAAAATAAAATATAATGCGTATTTGTATACATTTACCCTCTTAAAGCTTATTCCTTCTGAATCAGAGAAGCCGTAAAATCGTGAAACATATTTAGTAATTTTCTTATTTTCTCTTGTTATTTTATATTGTTTCTAATAAAAAGGATATTGCAGTTTATGTTTTACTTTTCTTTCGATCATGATGAAAACTTGTAGCACACTCATACAAAATCAACTGGTTCTCTGGTTCACAGGGACATTTTGTTCTACACTTAATATGTAGCTGTATATTATGAATGTTTTCTCACTAAAGGAAATTTGAAAGTAAATTCTTTAAAGATATAATCATTTTTATTTAAACAGTATTGGTTCAATGAAATCAAGTCAGCTAATTTAACTTAATAATAACATTTGCTTTAAATTAACATTAATATAATTAATTAATTGTGCAAAGCATTATGCATATCATCCGGTGATTTTTCATCGTATAATTTTTATCATGTACTTTTTCTCACAAAAGTTAATTTAAATATATTTTCCTTTAAATACAGTCATTTTTATTTAACCCTGCAGGACTCGCACACCATATTTGAACGTGAAGACTCGCGCGGGGTGTCCCTGACACCTCACCATTTTTTTCGAATTTAATTGCATTTTTTCCTCTCAAATGTTTCCTTTTTAATTGTTTAAGTATATTTGGAATGACAGTGATAATTTATCAATGAATTAAAACAGTTATTTACATAAATTATTTTCATTTATCATAAAAAAGCATTTTTGAATATATTTAGGTTATTGAAACAATTTTTTTAAACACAAATTATTTTTTTACATTTTAAAAACAATCTGGGCAAATTTTCATCATATGGTTAGCACACATCCATCTTTCGCAAGATTCACAATAAAATTTTGTTTTAATATCTTTCGTTCTGGGAAAAACTACACATCGTCCGCTATTCTCTTTTTCGTCTTTTCCTGCGTTCCTGCTGTTGAAGGTTCTCCATATTCCTCTATCTTTCTCTTCAATGGCAAAGGCAACATTGTCATGGAACTTCTTCTTACCATGTATGGCCTTGTTAATTCCCTTGCTATTTAGCGTAAGAATGTCAGCAGATTCATTTTTTTTGGGATAAATATTTCTGGGGATAATAAATGCGTTGATTCCCAGTGTGTTTAGTAGATGATAAAAACTAACAAGTGGACACCTTCTTGTATTCCTAGCAGTATTATATGTCACACACATCTTATCAACCGTATCAACACCACCTTTCGTCGAACTATAAAATGCTACTATCTCTGGCTCTCTTTTTTCTCCAGTTGAGCTGTCTATGCTAACTTCTTATTTTTTCAAACAGTTCCCACCAGCGTAATATTATTTTTCAGCAAATCCTCTGCAAGCGGCATGCTTACAAACCAATTGTCAGTGGTTAAGTTCCTTCCCGTCCTCAAAAGTGGGACAACAAGGCATTTTACAATCTTCCTTGGGCTATTGTCTAGCTTATATGGCCCTTGAGGATGAGTCCCAACATATATTTCTAAATTCAGCGTATAGTAAATGTATGCATCCACAAGGGTGAATATTTTTATCCTGTATTTAGCTGGTTTACTTGGTATATACTGATGGAAAGAATGCCTTGAAAAGCAACTAATTGTTCATCCACAGTCGCAAACTCTCTTATTGTATAACAGTCTTGAAATTTGTGAACGATCAATTCAAAAACATTCCGAATGGCTGCTAATTTATCAGTTTCTTGCCTAACTGCCCTTTCATTTACATTGTCAAAATGCAAGCACTGCAATAAAAATTTAAAACATTAATAACTCAAGGATGCATGAAATATTTCCACACCTAATCCGTTCCGATCCCATAAATCATTTATATTTTGGCAACCAGATCTATTTGTGCCCAAATAAAAAAGAAGTCCTATAAGACAAGTTATCTCCATTTCATCTGTTTGCTTTGCATCCCTTTCCCGTGAAAATTTTACTGCAACTTTTGAAATTTGTATATTTGTACAATTAACAATAATCTCTAAAATCTCCTGATCAAACATAATTCTGAAGCAGTCCACAGGGATTTTTATATCTTCCATGCTTCCCTTAAAACCAGGAGCTTGAGACACGATATTATGTGCGGGTGTTCTAACATTACATCGGGGTTGTTCCAAACTCCACTTCGTAAAATTGTCTTTACCGATAAGGATGCATTCTTCCGTACGACATGCAATTTCATCATCCAGATCACTAACATCTTGCTCACTGCTTGTTTCATGTTCTGATTCATGTAGTAAGTCTTCAGAAGACCCATCGTCGGAATCTCATACTTCTTCAGAAGATTCACCAATAGGCAGAGCAATAGTTTCTCTGTCTGTCTCAGAATGCAATTCAGACATCTATGGGTGGATATAAATTAGTGAAAATTATTGAACTAATTCAAATACAGTGAAACTTCGATTTTACGATCTCAGATTTTGTTTTCCTCGATTTTACGCTTTTTTCTTTTGGTCCTGACAAATGATACGTAAAAGCAATGCTAAAATTTAATGGATTTTACGTTTCCCCGATTTTCCATTTTCCTCAAATTTACGACACAAAATTGAAGTCTGGGTATTACATTTTGCACCCGATTTTACATCCTTAAGAGTTATCTTCTTTTCTAAATCCCTCAGATTGTTAATGTATTAATTTTTTGCTAATTCATTAAGTGAAAATCTTTAATAAACTTCATTTTCATACATTTCTGTTGCAAATTTATAGGAGGATAAAAAATATATTGTTTTTCTTCAGCTTTTATGACAGGTGTGAGGTGTTATTATTCGGTAGAGATAAAACTAAACCCCTACTATGCGTCTACACCGATAACAGCATTAAGTCATCGCAGATACTTGAAACATAAGGTTGTTCTTTCGTCTGCAGCTATTTTGACAAAATTGCAAACATTCCGCACATCAAATTTATTATAATATATGTAGTTTTTCAAAATTTGTTAATAACCCTTAATATGAATAATAGCATGAAAAAATGCCAAGCATTCACTATATGAGAGAAGATTGACATTTTAGTGGACGTTGGCGTGAATATAGGAACACGTGTTCAATTAGCTTCATGCTTAGGAATTGCAGTGTCCACGCTAAACACGATCGTGAAGAAGAAGATATAGAAAAGAGTTATTTACAGTGTGGACATTTTTCTAAGGCTTGGTATAGACGATTTCACCACATCCAACGGCTGGATTGACAGGTTTAAGAGGCGCTATGATGTTGTCTATAACATTACTGGTCCACGACTGATTGTTTGCTGGTCCGCGAAACTTTGTTTAAAAGTTTAAGAAATTTTTTAATTGTTTTATAACACTATGAATCTTAGGTCCCGTGGATACTGAAGACATCGCGAGTATTATTTTTGAACGTCTTGAAACACTTTCTTGAACATTCGATGTTTATTACCCACCAGAATAAGAACCTTGATCGGTAAAATTTATGGATTATCGACCCGTTTGTAGTGAACCAAAACAACAGGCTAGAAAACATTGAAGAGGAACAACAAATTGAACTATCTTCAGATTTAGGATTAAAATCAGTCTTTAACATGATGAGTGTGACTAAATTTTGGATAAATGTCATGTATGAAAATGCAATCCAGTTTTTATTGCCATTTTCAACAACCTGTGCGAAACTGCCTTTTCTGACTTGACTGGTATAAAGACAAGAGAGGGAAATAGGCTTGTAATACCTGTGCACTATGTTTAGCAGTTACCTCTCAGCCCAAGAACAGAAAAATGGTTAGTCAAAAGGAGAAGCAGTAATCTCATTGATTACCTGAAAGAACTACGACTTTATTTAAAAAATTGAATTGTAATAAAAGTTTTTTTTCTTACGTATTCTATGTTGTAATGAATTTGTCATTGAAGAAAATAATAAAGAGAAATTTTTAATTGAAAGTAGTTTGCAAAATTTTACCAGTCCTAGATGGAATGTTCATAACATTTTCCGGTCCGCGACAGACCTTCGGTTGAGAACCACTGGTCTATAATACTATATCTGGTGAGGGAAAGAGTGATAATATAGCAACAGTTGAAACGAGGAAAAAAGGGGAGTTATTGGAAGAGATAAAAGTTTATGGGCTCTGTAACATTTACAATGCAGATGAGACTGGGTTGTTTTACAATTTTCAACCGAATAGAACTCTTACCGTGCAAGGAGAATCATGCCATGGAGGTATAAAGTCTACAGAAAGGATAACTGTTCTTCTTGTGTGCAATGCTGATGGGAGTGATAAGCTACCACCTTTGATTATTGGTAAATTTAAAAATCCTCGATGTTTTAAGAATGTTAAGATGCTGCCTACTAAGTATGTGCCATAAAAAAATCTTGGATGACTATTCAAATATTCGAAGACTTCTTAATAGCACTCGATGCACAAATGAGAGCTAAAGGCTGCAAAATTATTCTTTATATCGATCAATGTGCCGCTCATCCCTGAGACACACGTCATTTGGCAAACATCAAAGTTGTTTTCTTCCCACCAAATTGCACCAGTCATCTCCAACCACTAGACCTGGGAAGATTCCATTTATATTATTTTTATAACTGTTTTCAGAACGTAATTGCAATAAAGGATTCTTTCGATTCTTATGACAGAAAATCGGTAATAACTTCGTTGATAGTGAAACATTCTGAATGATATCGTATACTTCTTTCTTTGAGCAATTATCGTTAAGTATTTGAATAAATAATAATATAGTTTATAATTCATTTGCATTCTATAAATTAATTTCTAAAGAGCAAAATTATTACTTATATTGTAAAATTATCATATTTAAATGATCATGTTTTATATTACGTTGCTGAGTCGATGAGACTGTCAGTACACAGAAGAAGGTCATTATGGTATAAGATATTAAAGAAGTTCACATATATATACTCTATTCAAAGTGTAAGATTTTTCTTCAGAGTAAAGAAATTTAATTTTCTCGATTTTACGTTTTCCCCGATTTTACGTTTTTTTAAATCGGTCCCTTCAAAAACGTAAAATTGAAGTTTCATTGTATATAAAATGAAATCTGCTTCAAAACGGAAATAAATTTTTGGAAAAATAAAATAAAAGTTATTTACAAACCTTATCTAATGTAATATGATGACCAAAGTACTAGAAGATTTTCAGAAGACACTCCGCAATACAAATACACTAAGTAAACAAAAAGCTTTGCAAAATTCCGTGATCCGCAAACGAAAGCTTCATTACTTCTGCCACACACAAGAGTGCACTGACAGAAAAAAGGGTCTGAACTCAAGAGGAAAGCAGGGTAAAACTAAAGATTTGTATGGGAAAGGTTCAGAACATCTTTCACTCCAGCTACCGAAGGGTAGGGGTCGTAAAACCTAAACTAAACAGAATGCCGCCCCACAACGTAGGCTGAGGTGTCCACAGCACCCTTCACGAGTCACGGAATGTTAAATGTTATACATTTGGTGAATTCAAGTCAGCAACATTAACTTAATATTTGTAATATTAAAATTATCATGACGTCATTCCCTCCAAAATATATTGTCACAGAACTGTCTGGTGCCGAATAGTCTGTCGCCGAACCGGTCATGCCGAACTGTCCTAAACACGAATGGAGAAGATTATTTACTTGTTTCAGGGAGGGGGAATCAGTGAAGAGGCTGAATTTTTATAAATCCTAGATGCCAACTTATTCCAGCATAAATTTATTTTTTTCCCTCTGAAGTGGCCCAAAAATAGGAGTACACGTGGTACATGAGGAAATGGGTTACATGAATAAATATGGTATTTTCACTTATTTGAATACCTTGACTTCTGCTGTGAGCTATTTGAAGCTAAAGAATCTCGAGGAGATGGGCCAGCAAGTTGACCTCCACAGCGGCAATGTGGCCAAAGAGGTGGTGCACACTGTAAGCGTCTCCTTAATGTATGGAAAGCTTCAGACTGGGGTAACAGCATAAGTAGTCCATATAAGGCACGAAGGAGAGACTCTCTGCTGCCACGTCGTCCCCCTCCAGGTGGCTTTGTCCCAAGGAGTTCCAGTCTGAGATCTAAATTACAGTACTAATTTAGACCATTTGAAAGATGTCAAAAATTATTCAATAATAACAGCTATATATTTTAGAAGATGGCTGTATATTTTGCAATAAAACTGCGGTGCAATGGATTTTTATTTGAATAAGTACAAAAAATTTAAGTAATACCTAAGCTATCTAGTGACATTGATAAGTATTATTCATTTTTACTTGTGCATCATGAGGATGTCACACAATCTGTCATATCATCAGGGCCACTTTACCACCTAGGCCAACAAAGCCATAGCCTGGGCCCCATTTCAGCTAAAACAGATAAATCAAGGCCCAAGAGGCACCAAACAGACAAAAAAAATCGGTACAACATACATTGCACAAACTTTCTCATATACTAATGTGTCATTTAGTTATCTTAAGAAAATGAAAATTGTATCAGCCTGTTTTTAGAAAATCCAATTTTTGTTCAAGTTGACCAAGAATAAACTGGCCTTATATTCATTCATTGAGAAAAATGAAATATGTAGTATTATTGCAGAAGTATACTCAAGTAACTACGAAATTTGATCAAAATCATTACAGCCGTTTTTGAGAAAATTGAATTGTTGTTAAAAATGCGTAGAATAAACTACCCTTAATTATTGAGCAATGTCAACCATTTCTTCATATACTCTGCTCAGTATGATAAAATGCCTAAGTACGAGATTTCATTCATTTTTGCTGTACTGTTTATGCTCCACATCCAGTAACAGACAGACAGCATTGCGAAAACCACTTCTTTGAATTCAGCGACACCTAGAACGTATATTTCAGTAAAAATCTCGAGGTTGAATTTTTTTGCGATAACATTACTTTCTCAATATACTTCGTATATGAGAAAGTAAAAAGAGATTCAAGCTGATATTTTGCAAAGTATTACTTAATAACACTGTGAAAATTATAATGTATTACTTATTGTAGAGTATGCCAAAGTTAATTAACATGTGCAAAATTTCAGGATGTGGAACTTCTTTTAAAAATATGTTTTAACGATGTCCACAAGCAACGTGAGTGGAGAACGATCTTTTTTGGCACTCAAGAGAGTCAGGAACTACTTATGAAACACTTTACTACAGCCAAAGTTAACATTCATTAATGTACATTTAAAGCAAAAAAGTTTAAAAATTAGACCATCATGACATTTTGCAGCAGAAAAATCTACAGAAGTTACTTTCTAACTACAGTTATAATTTTTATCATTTTGTTGCAAGAATTTTATGACTTAGTTCGATTACCATTATCATTTATAATTTGCTCTAATTCTGAACTTGGAAAAATAATTTTATTTACCATTATATTATTCTTGCCAATGCATAAAATACTAAAGTAAATAAAAATAACTATAACTACTATTATATTTATTAACAATGCATTAAAGGCCCTATATTATTGCTGTGGCCTAGGGCCTGTAAATTGGATAAAATGTCTGTAAATAATTAAAGCTAAGCAATACATATCTTTGTTTCATTTTGCAATAATATGCACATTGATGAAAGTACTTAAATAGAAACACAGATATCCACAGGGGTGTGCTGCCAAATTTATAACAACCAGGTCACAATTATCACTGCCCCTGGCAGTTAGGCATTCAATTCGACTCATGACATTTTTTTGCTTCCCTGAGACCACATTATCTGATCTTTGCGGAAATTAAAAGGAATTTCAATAAAAAAACAAGATAATATTGTAAATAAAAATTATATTTTTAAAAAAATGTTTAAATATCATTAATGATTAATATATCAAGGGTGGTGGCTTCGAATAAGCACATTCCACGTTCAGGCGACTCCTGAGATTCGAATGTTCGAGATTCGACCAACTCAAGAATTCGACCGGTCGAAACCCGCTTATTCGACCCAGCCGATCGGTCGGTCGAATTAGGAATTAGTTTACGCGAAGTAATTTTTCAGCCCGCCCAACCATGAGAAGTTTAGTTTCAGTCTAGACATTGTTATTTCTGCTCTAATTGTTTGAATTTGTGCTGATTCGACATTTGACTGTTCGAGATTCGACCACGTTTTCAGGAATGCATCCCGGTCGAATATCGGGAGTCACCTGTAAAGTCAAGCCTCGATTTACCACCACCATTTGTTCAACACTGACATGGGCACTAAAGCGGGGATGGCGCTAAATAGAGCCATCCTCACAAACTAGGTACTGAATATAAATTTTCAAATAAAAATTATTTTATAGGAAAAATATCAAAGAATTATATGATTTCGTTGTCTAGAAAAAAGAAGATAGTAAAAAACACATTGTTACACAGCAGTTGCTTATTGTTCCTGCTGAAACTACAGATCAACTACACATAAAGCAGTTTTATCATTTACAAAACATCTTTCAAGGATAACTCAATTGAACAATTATAGTTAATGCACTCTACTATCTTTTTCACTTGATGTCTCCTATAGTGTGCCTTAAAGCTCTTAATAATGCTTACTTAAAGAGGCTGTAGAAAGCCAGTGAATTGGGCGGTAGGAACTCGAGTCTCGCATTACTAAGTTCCAAAGCTTTGACAAGGTACATTGTCTAGAACAAGGGTCGGCAACCTTTCCTATATGGCGGGCCACATTCGTTGTTATGAATACTTTGGAGGGCTGCATTGGAAATCATGAGAGCTTCAGCGGGTCTGATGGGCATTTAAATCAGAAGTTACTTATAGTTATTGTGGTCCTATATTAGACAAAATCAATTCTAATTAGTTTACTAGCATTAAAACTCCACCAGAAAAGGTTTTGAGACCATAATTTAACTGGGATTGACTGTGTTAAATTATACCGATCATTTTTTCATTATGGCTTCACAGAACACATAAAGCGCTCTCAGGGGCCACATGAGGCCCACGGGCCATAAGTTGCCGACCCTTGGTCTAGAAGCATAAGCATATTATGCTTCTTAATTTTCATATCCTTGTTGAAATTTTGAATCCACTCATAAAATTCAATAGTAGTCATCAGGACCACCGAGAGGGTGGGGATACCATGGCAAAATCCCAGGGGCCCAGTGCCGCATTTACCATAAGGCAAACTACTATAATTTTCTGATTATAATACGCATTTTTTTCTCGAAATAGTTGACAAAAAGGTCAGTGTGCTTATTATTTATGCATACAACTTTTTTTAGTACGGAAATAATTTATATTTTCGGACATGTTTTTACAAATAAATCGTACATTTCAATGCATTTCGATAACATTCCTTTCAATATTGTTTTTCAAGACAAAAATAAGAATATTTATTTATTTACTTTAGCTGTCTAGGAATTTATTACCACTCCCCTCACTGTCCTCAAACAGTTCCTCGACGATCTTGTATTCTCTCTTATCGTCTACGTCAATTGTGTCGCCGAGAACATTTTACACACCTCGATCTGAATGACGTCGCTGGGCAGCAAAGTATGAACTGTTATTCCAACCGACCAGGTTAATACAAAAGGCAACATTGTGACAGGTTTTTATACATTGTATCGATCTTTAACAGGAGTCAGAACATAACGTGATATTTTTGTGAACTTTTTCACAAATACCTAGTTTGGCAGCAAAGCGCAAACTCCTATTCCAACCGACCAGATTAATACAGAAGGCGACATTGAGACAAAATGTTTTTTATACAGCGTAGCGATCTTTAATGGAAGAGTCATAACATAACGTGATATTCTTCTAAACTCTCTCACACGTATCTCATTTGGCGGCAAGGCGAAAACTGTCCCTATACTACACATGGTAAAATTACATTGATTTTTTACAAAAAAATAGGTGCGTATTATACATAGTGATAAGAGAATTTTCACATTTCACTCATGAAAACATGGGTGCGTATTATATAGGTTGCATATCATAATTGGAAAATTACAGTAGGCAAGTGCCTAGTAATTTTAAAGATTCAGTTATTGTTTATAGTTCTTTTAAAATATTAAATAGCAAAATATCCTCTATTTACAGTATAATATGATAAATAAATGTGATTTTCTTTCATTCTAAAATAATTTGTTTTAATTTTTGATCAAGGGCCTCAGAAATCTGATTTGCCTAGGGCCCAAAATGTGCTAAATGCAGCACTGCGGGGGCCTGGTGCTAGGGTCTGTCTTAAGGTTTTCCTATCGCAATATGTGAATGCAAGGCAAACAGGCAACCAAAGGGTGGCATTTTCTCCCTTTCCATTTCTCATATCTCAATTTTTGTTTTCCCACCTCTACCCACTGCTTTTTATCACCCTTAGCACCCTGAAACTTCTCCCCACTACTCTCATTTTTCTCTCCTTAGGCCCAGGGTTCCCAAGCATTCTTGAGTGTTGTCGTATGGTCAGTTCTACAGAACAAAGTTGTTTACTCCCAGTTTTTTAGAGATATGGCAATTTTCTTTCTTTATTGGCTATATTTTATAATATTGAGCTTAGAATATTTAAGTACACTTAATATTGCATATAAGGCTGACACAACAATAAAGTCCATCGAATTAAACTTTAATAAAAACGTGCAAATATGAGACTTACTTCACATCTGCTATTCTTTAAATTATAGTAAATGTGATAACCATTTATCTGGAAATAAATGGTAATACATATAAATTTTATTCGTTGAATCATACCCTGATGAAATAGTGACCATTCAATAACAAATTTAATGATATGCTATTATAATATACAATCTAATTTATATGTAAACATTATGATGGAAAAAGTTTACTTGTTGGCAAACACCAGGAGGAATCTAGAAAAAACCCTATAACGCAAACACAACGATACTTCTTCGACATCAGGTCAAGAGAATGGGAAACTCTTCTTTGGAGGATGGAGTACCAGTGTGGCTTCTAGAAATGTAAATTTTATGAGAATTTATTAAAGTACTACAGAGACATCTGATCTCCCATTAATTTTGCCTGCTCCTTAATCACTTCATAAGTTATTGTACCATTTTTGCAATCACTTGCCCTATCCAAATAACTAATGCATCATCCACATTTTCATGTTTTGGGCCCTTAAGCCATTTCACATTTACTCGTTTGATCCACCCACTTATCTGTTTCACTCCGAATGTCTCCAACACAGCGCTGACTTATAGGTTTTATACTTATATGTTTAATTTAAAGATTTGCCTAATTAGCTATGGCGATAAAACGAACTCACTTTTGATGAAAAACTGTTTATTTGTGGGTTCACAGATGTGGCATATGGCGGCTAGCGGGGGTGATGCTTTACCGAGAGTTTCTCTGTGTAATCATAATGTGGAAGTTCTGTTCATAAGGATTCGTTGGCTGTGTGGGGGTGGAGCTGTATAGGGGGGAGGGGTTAAATCGAGGTTTGACTGTAATACAATTGTTTAGCATCTTTCAGATAATAAATTGCCAAGTAACACGATCTAGATAGCGACCTTAAACTTTTGGCATCTCATTATTATCAGACTGCTAACCTCAGGATAATGTGGAATGCTTAGTTCAACAACCAACAAGCCGAGCATCAAAAATTTTAACAAATGTCTCGTGCAAGCTGCAGCACACCCCTGGATATCCACACAAAAATACTTATTTAGATTCAAATTCATGAATATCCAGAAAGTTTAAAGAATGACTTTATGAAGCTAAAAGAAAAATTAAACAAGATACCAACAAGTAAAAATAGGAGATTCGATGAGCTGGATCAGACGGTCTATTTCAGTCAAAAATTCAACAGTAACATCCAAGTCACCACTGCAGTAGGAATGTCAAGGCAACATGCTACAAAATGTCAGTGAGAATATTTTACCCTTTTCATAATAATAGTAATACCATTAAACAATATTGAGAAATATATTTCTCTGATCTTTTGGAAAACTGACCAAATTAATTTTTGTTCTATTTGATATAATACTAGCTATCATGTCTCAGTTTATATCAAAACTTTATTATAAGAACTGAAAAGGATGAGAAAAACTCTCTCGGTGACTGACAATTGAACTTAGGTCCTTCACTAGCTCTATCACTGAGCTGTCATATCTCAGACTTTGTATTTTCTGCTTGCTAAGGAAGGATTAAAATAATCCCTTTCTGCCAAATATCATATTTGATCTTTCATCACATGTTCTCATTGATAAACAAACTAAGTTTGGCTATCTCAATTCTGAAGTAAAGAAACGAAATATACTATTTTGTGTTTCAGAGAAGACATCTAGTGGTGGAAGTTTTCATACAGCTAGTACCATGCAGAAAAATTGAACTTAATGCAGAGACAGGCTTTCATACTAGTTCACTGGCAGAGATTCTACTTATAAAATGAAATACTTTGAGACAACTTCAGGTTACGTCTAGAAATTTTCCACTATTTGTCAGTTCATCCAGTTAAGTACAGTATAGAACCTTTTATCTGGCAAGCTTGGAATATGGGAATAGCCAGCTATCTGGAATTTCCGGCTATCTGGAATATACTCAGAAACAATGCTCGGAAAGAGCCAGAACTCACCAGAACAGTGTTCCGACCCATTGCATGTGTCAATAATATTGTTCCATCTCGTTAAACATTTAGGAATACCATTTTGTTAACTTCATTTAATAAAAATAATATAAAAAATTTTTCTTTACTTTTCTTCATTGTAGTACATAAGGAATAAATCAAAATTTAACTTGATTGTAAATGTTCTATCAGTTATTTCACGTATACTGCTTTCAGTTCCACTACCAGAACGTGCATTGTTTCGTAATACCGTAATTTTCCGATTATAACACGCATTTTTTCTTGAAATAGTTGACAAAAAGTCAGGGTGCATATTATATATGGTTATAAATGCATACAACTTTTTTCAGTACGGAAATAATTTATATTTTTGAACGTTTTTACCAATAAATCGTATATTTCAATGCATTTCGATAACGAACATGTTTTTACAAATAAATCATACATTTCAATGCATTTCGATAACATTCCTTTCAATATTGTTTTTCAAAACAAAAATAAGAATATTTATTTATTTACTTTACCTGTCAGAATTACTAAAGCCTAGGAATTCATTACCACTCCCCTCACTGTCCTCAAACAGTTCCTCGGCGTTCTTGTGTTTTCGCTTATAGTCTACGTCGCCGAGAACATTTTACACACCTCGATCGGCTTGTATGAACTGTACTTGATGTTCACGTAAACGATGTCACCGGGTGGCAAAGGTTGTACTGTTATTCCAACGGAACAGGTTAATACAGAAGGCAACATTGAGGGAGGTTTTTATACATTGTATCGATCTTTAACGGGAGTGAGAACATAACGTGATATTTTCGTAAACTCTCTCACACATATCTAGTTTGGCAGCAAAGCACGAACTCGTATTCCAACCGACCAGATTAATACAAAAGGCGACATTGAGACAAAATGTTTTTTATACAGCGTAGCGATCTTTAATGGGAGAGTCAGAACGTAACATGATATTCTTCTAAACTCTCTCACACGTATCTCATTTGGCAGCAAGGCGAGAACTGTCCCTATACTACACATGGTAAAATTACATTGATTTTTTACAAAAAAAATAGGTGCGTATTATACATAGTGATAAGAGAATTTTCACATTTCACTCGTGAAAACATGGGTGAGTATTATATAGGTTACGTATTATAATCGGAAAATTACGGTATATTTTTTCGAGGAATTCGGCAAAAATTCACCTTCATCATATGGATTTAAATTTGCACTGTAGGGGCTGTCAGCTGGACGTATTTGGGATATTTATTTGCCTTATGTTTCTTTTTGAATAAACTATCATATCTAGGGAATTGATAATGATAAATCCTTCAAATAAAAAGTATTTTATACGAAAAATATTCACATTACCTAGTTAAAGTTGCTAGCTCAATAAATTTGTAGTAAAACCTAATTTTTATGGTAATATAACTAAAACATGAAGCATAAAAAGTCAATTTTCCACCTGTGCTTGACATAAATTCTGGTGTAAATCAAAGGATACAATGTATTTATTAACTCTGATGCAGTATCATAATTCTGGGTAAGGAGCAAAAGGGCAACTGTTGCCACTGGACTATGACACCAACATGCATACAGGCACTGAAAAAGTTCATGGGCTTCCTGCAAAATGATAAAAGTAAAAATAAACCAAAGTCATGTATATTAATTATCCATTTTATAAAAAAATTGCAGTAACTTAATGCATAAAAAGAATTTCCTTATGATGAAAAGTTAATAACTTTCACCAAAAAGTTGAGGCAGAAAATTATACCAATTTTTCTTCTCAAAAACAATAATAACCTTATCGGCTAAATTTTTTAATTTCATCCGAAGAGTGAAGAGTTCTGTCGAGGTAAGTAATATTGAGTTGAGGTTTTCCACCATTAGGCTTGCAAAAGCTAAATCTTCTTCTGAAAGTAATGCCTCTGATAAAGCACGATAGATTGCTTCTGAATTTAGCAATGCACATAACTGTCTGAAAATCAGAGAATGTTTACTATCATCAACATGAAGAATAAATATCCAGGCAAATTAAGGCTACATTAGTGCATCTTATGCATTTCATACTATTCTTAAATAAAGATTGACAATAGTTGATAATCAAATAGCAGTCTACGGTCAAAAAATAAAGTTCAATAAAATATTCAATTTTCAATACCTACCTTATAACAAAAGAGCCTCTGTCTTCCAGAAGTAAACGATCAGAGGAAAATAAACGTAAAAGGCCAACAATGAACTTGGAAAAGTAGGGGTTGGGTACAAAAGCTGTAAAATAAAAGAAAATCAAGTTAACTTCACAAGAGATTTTTAAAAAACAATTAAATTAGATCCCCAGCTATTAACTATAATAAAGAATAAATTACCACCATCTAGTAGAATTAAATATGGCTAATGTGGAAAATGCTTTATCTAATTTTACACAAGATCCCTGGTTAACTATTTTCATTTTCATAAAGTAAGAGAAATGAATCCCGGGCCTTTATTACCCAAAATCCTCTTTATGCCTGTCATTTTCATGACATATTTTCTCTTTTTCTGTTTAATCCGCTCTAATGTACATTACTCTGTGAAATCGACATCAATGTGGCTGCCCTAGACATAAATTTTCACTGCTAAAAACCTAAAATTTTGACAGTTGGAAAACGAAACTTCATTCTTTTATCCATTCCATGGTTTAAGTCCCAACCTTGTATGGCGATTTTAAGTAATTTTAAAATGTAAATAAACAACATGCTGTTCCTTTTTCTATGTTATTCAAATTGTGAAATTAAATAGTTAGGGAATCAAACTCAGGCCCTCATTTTACACAGTGATTACCCAAAAGCCTATTTAAGTGTCAGCCACTTTGTTACTAAAAGAATGGATAAAATAGATTAAGCTGTTCATGAGTTATTCAACATTCTTTAGGATTTGAATAGCTCCATACACATACTTGAAGCAAGGTCAAGTTAAAGCAATTAAAAAGACAATAAACGTTACTTGCATTAAAAAAATTACCATATATTTAACAAAGAAAGAAAATATATTTTATTGTTAAATCAATACCATTCCTAAATTAAAGTGCCAGTATACAAAGTATTTAAGAATCAAATTCATACTATGGTTTTTACCTGACAGATTTGAATCATCGCCTTCTTGAATTCGAGGAGGTGCTAAAGTTGTGCCATCAGCTATTACAGCATGTTGAAAGAGAAGCTGAGATGACGGAACTTTTGTTTCTGAGATTAGTCGAGCCATCACCTTAAGAGCTTGCCTTACAACTTCATCAGAAGGATCACATAGAGTTCTCAATAATGCAGGGAACAGTCCTTTTTCCAAGTGATCAAGAACCTATACCCAAATACATTGATTTTACCAAATGAAATTTTTAGATAATTATTACATCAGAAACAAAATGTTTTCAAAAATTTTCATCACTGAAACCTTAAAGTTCCAATTTTTTTCATGCTGAACAAGTTTATTATTTATTACCTTTATATTTCACTTAAAAATGCAAAGATTATTATCTTTTAATATTACTAAAATCCATGTGAAACGATGTCCATACATCTATGCCTTTCAGAAAATGTGTCCTATTTAAAAATTCTGTCACAAGCATGTATTAATAATTTTCAGGATAATACCTGGTGAGGCATACAGCTGTGTAAATGATGAATCCATCCCAAGACAGCAACTTTGGTTGCTACTGAAGAATGAGTTAAATGTCTTGTGAGAACTTCTACAACAGACTCCAGATCAAGAACTGTTGATCCTTCAGATTTCTCCTTTCCTTCCTTTTCATTTTGTTCTAGAGTTTTGTTATGATTCTCACCATTTTCTCCAATGAGACCTTCCTCTACATCAGATTCTTTATTAATGTGGCCCTTTTCTTCATTCAATAATAAACGAAGATTTTGTGTCACTCAATTGAAAAAATATACACAATACAAAACAAAATGCAGAAGTTTGATGCATGACAAAAAATACGATGCAAAATCTAATAATGCACAAATTTCAGCTATAGGATGATCAAAAAGATCCATTTTCATATTTCATTATCTCAAATAATAAATATTTTAAGGATAATCTGACCATGTCTGTTAGTATTACCACTGACAGAATATGCTTGAGTTAGTATATTTTTTATGAAATATGTATAATCAGAGAATAGAAAAGTCTCACCACTATCCATGCCTCTAACCAGTGAGGGAAGTTTTATTGATTCTCTTTCAAAATTTTTGTCTTGAGAGACATTAGGAAACTCTTCTGTTACATTGATCAGCTTCATCAGACTATAATTCACGGCTTTTGCAGTTTCTCTAATATCTAAATATAAAATTCGGCATTTGTTATTGGATATATGTACAACAATATGAATTTTTTACTATGAATGCCTTAGTTGTTAGTCATAAGATGTTATTAAAATGAAATATTTACAACTTTACTTCAGAGGAACTATATCAGTCAAGAAAATCTGGGTTTACCAACTGTAAGAACATCAATATCCAAACTACACCTTAATGGTTAGTTTCCTACATCAATTTCTAAAATATTGAATAATTACTTTTTCTGGTATCATCCTCATATGCCAAGCACGGCAAAGTTGCTGAAAGAATTGCTGCAGTGAAAGGTAGCATAGTTTCTCCAGAAAGTTGTATAAATTCCTTTATCCATGTTATTGCTGTAAACTGGATAGAATAGATATTGTGCTTATTAATACACAAAAAATTCCCAGGAAAAAGTGTTTTCTATAATTATGTTTACCTGAAGAAGGTCATCAGCTGCTTGAGAGTGAGTGATAAGAATATTCACCATGTTAGGAAAGTCAACACTAGACGGCTCATGCTTAATGCTTCGGAGAAACTCTCCAAGAAGATTGTCACACCTATTAATAATAATAAGTACGTATTTCTAACAGTTCAAAACAAGCATAACATAAATATCATTTTCATTATATCACAATTTTAAAGTTTATACTATTATAACAAAAACTCACATTTGTTTAATCCCTGGAGTGGAATCTGAGAGGATACGAAAGAGCCCATCAAGAATATCAGGCAAAAAGGGTAGAAGATTGAATGATGGACAAGCAGACAAAGCCCCTATCCAAGATAGAACAAACTGACGAGCAAAAGCATTTATTGCATACACTCTCTCTCTCAACATAGGTATAAAGCTTGCTAGATCAAAAGGCGTGCCACTTTCTGTTACTATATCCTGAAAATCAAAATGAATTGGTTGCATAGGTAACATTTAGTTCTTCCACTTCTAGAAGCATTTTTAATTTAAAAATAGTTCATACATTACCTTTCATTGTTAATATTACAATACCTCACAATAAAAACTCTACTACCATGAACATATATTAAGCACTAATTGATAATCAAGAAAAACAATCACCTTCATAAGCCTATCAAGCAGTTCAGCTCCACTTTTGACATTGTGGTCAGGATCTGCAGCCAGACGAGCAAGAGCATCAAAGATACGGGGAAATAAATGTGGAAGTAGAGATCCCCGAGCTATTTTAGCAACGTTATACAAAGACTCACATGCATAATATCTTACTCGTAAGTCGGAATCTTCAAGGCATGCAAGAATAGGCACAACCAGCTCTTCTGTATACAAACACGTATCCTAATGCACAAAATATTAATGCGCTATTAAACTGTGCTAATGTAACAAATTATACGGAAATGACCTGGTATATATTTTTAATTAGAAAACACGACATATGCAATAAAAATAAATTTTAACCAGGTTCACAAATATATCACACAGGTATAATGATTAATGATTGTTCTGACTCAAATAATTTAAATCTTACATTTCCTAAAGCAACTGCAATAGCAGCAAGACCAATGAGGCCACCTTTTCTTACATGCCCGTTCTGTGAGCTTGCGAAATCACGGCCCAAAACTTTAAGTAATTTTTTAATTTGCACAGTATTGTTAACAGCTGCAAACTCTTTCACCATTCTGAAACATAATTAAAAGTAACGTACGATATTTCATGAAAAACATCCAATCGTGATTTTGAAGAATTACAAATAACAAATGTCACGCCCCCTCTTACTTTTCAATTTCCAAAGCTGCAGCTTTTCTCTTCTCATATATCTTATCATTTAATGCTCGAACGCATGCAGCACTTAATGGGGCGTAATCTTTCTCAGACATCATTTTTCCTTCAAATTATAAAAAAATAATTTAAAGACAACAAAATCCTACATAATCTTCCGTCATGTGCGGCTATCAATCCACTTATTACCAACCTTTGAAAAATCTCTTCGGTCTCCAACTTAAATATATTTTTTTAATTTTATAAAATGTTTTTAGACAATATGAGTAGAAAATTTTCTTGAAATTCCATTAAATTCATTTCTTCAGCATTCCTTCTTTGATTTTAACAGGGCTAAATGACCAAACTAAAAAGTATAATTTTCTTAGTTTGCCTATACACCCTTAGTTCGTATCAAAAGAAGCTCTATAATATGTCAGCGTAATTTAAACCGCTAAAAGTTGTAAATGTTATGTTAGTGAGTGACTTCTCTAATATGTAAATAGCCGCTCAAAGGAGTGAAACAACTTTTATAATTGTATTTTATATATTTATAGAAATGGATGACTCAAAAGTAAATAATCACCAGTATATAGCTGCTATCCGAAAATGTTTAAAAGAGCAGATTTTAAAACCGTCTTTCGATATCCGAGGTCATGCGAAAGAAAGAACTCATATTCTGGATCTCATGAGTAGAACAATGAATGTTGGAGAAAGTAATTCAGCTTTACTTATTGGCCCAAGAGGATGTGGAAAAACTACGGTAAAGTATATAAAATATTATTCTCTCTATGATTACCCTCGTCGCTTCATAATAACGTTTCATTTCCTGCAGTTGATGAATAGTGCCCTTACGGAACTTAAAAGTGACCCTCATTTCAATGATAAAGCCATTATTGTCCAACTGAATGGGCTTATTCATACCGATGATAGGCTGTCTCTGAAAGACCTCACTAGACAAATGAAACTGGAAAATGTTGTGATGGATAAAGTTTTTGGCTCATTTTCAGGTTTGTTTTATTTTTTACTTTATTAAATTGATTTAAGACACTAAACCCGTTATCAAGAAAATGCCAGCAGCTTAATGCAATTTTTACCCCGGCAGTAGTATTGCATAGTTACCAGTGTATTTGAAAGTGAATTTTTTAATGTGGTTATTGGCTTAGTAAATTTTTCCTTATAATTTTAAATGGACAAATCAATTCGTAATTTCTTTCAGAAAATCTGACTTTTCTCCTTGAGTGTTTGAAATCTGGTAAGAAAGGAATTTCAAAAGCAACACTCATCTTCCTAGATGAGTTTGATTTGTTTTGTACCCACCGCAACCAGACTTTACTTTATAATTTATTTGATGTGGCCCAGTCAGCTCAGGTGAAGTATCGAATTATATTCTGTGTATATTTCAATGCTAGTTCAATTCGTACTCCCAGGGACAGACACCCATATAAACTATTAAAATAGCTTCAATTTTCCACTCATTGAGTTTAAAGTATATGATACTTTTTATGAAACTTATATTTTAGTAGTGCAAGTTATTCACGCTATGTATATTTCATTCAGGCTCCAATTTGTGTGATTGGTATTACATGTCGTCTTGATGTAACCGAACTTCTAGAAAAAAGGGTCCGTTCCAGATTTTCACATAGGCAAATTCTCCTCTTACCTGAGGATGGGGTGGAAAATTCGTTTAGGAATATATCAATGAGCCTGCTGTCCTTGTCAAAGACTTCAGAACAACACATCAAAAACAAGAAAATTATTAAATTATGGAATGAAGACATCAAGAAATTATTATCAAACGTGGAAGTTTTTTCGATTCTAGATCAACTTATGGACATCAGCAAGAATGAGAGAATCCTGAGAAATTTTTTGGTATTTTGCTTATTTTTCTTCGAAACAATTTTTTACTTCACATAATATTGTTGCTTCCAATTTAATGTGTATCTCCTGAAATTTATATTTGTATTAAAAACAGAGTGAGAGAGAGCTTATCTTAATGGTGAATTTTACTTCATAGGTATGTGTTGTTTCCCATCTTAGTGAAAAACATTCCATGATTGAAGAAGAAGACTTCATCCGAGTGTCTAAAAATTTCATTGGAGTAGATGCTAAAGTGCAGATGTTGGAAGGATTGTCGGTATTGGAACTATGTTTGGTGAGATATTTATTTTAGTTTATTGGTCAGGTTTATCTCCAAAGAAATCCATGATTCATCACTTTCACACAAAATAATGAAAAAATTAGAATGAATTTTAACCCTTTCCCTGCTACGATGATGTGCAACATGCAATACCCTGAGCGATGGACTAGTTCTTGCTCACCAGCTCCCACTTTATTTCAGTGTGTTTACTTATATTTACATGCTTATATTTACTTGTATTTAACTTGCCCTATTTTATGTTTTTAAATTCACTCACCCATTTATTAAATATTGTACTTTTATTCATTTTATTTTTTACTCATAGGTTTGTTTATATTAATAAGTTTAATCATTTATAAACACTTGTAATTAATTCAGTTAAAATATTAATAATATACTAGCTGTACCCCACGTACCATGCTGATCTATAATTAATTTTATATATATATATATACTACGGAAGAGGAAAGGTAAGTAAGGATATTTAGGGCAACTAGGTGTTGAAGTAAACCCAGTGAACACTTACCGGAAGTAGAGCCGCTGGGGTGTTGGAGAGACACATTTGTAGAGGTTAGAGCTTTCGGAATGATCCCTTCGTCAGCACAAGAGAGACACAACTGATATGGCATATATATATATATAAAATCAATGGTAGAAGCTCTCATGTGGTGGAACTGCATCATATTTAATAAAACCAGTAAAAACAGTAAAACCGTATAAACTATAAAAACAATTGGTAAAAGTTCCACAAAGTATAAAAGTAAAAATGATGACATGTTTCGACTAGTCATATTCATCATCAGGTGAGGGAAGTGGGTGAAGCAGCGAAATATATAGACAAGGGGGGAAATGAAGTAGGAGGGGGAAGGTAGGGGGTAAGAGATGAATGTGGTAAGAGGGGGAGGGGATGTTAGGAATTCGAGGTTAAGAATTTGAGGTGGCTGCCGGTAAGAGAGAGGCTAGTAATGGAGAGTGGCTTAAAAACAAGTAGTCATTAGTGAGAGTATGTTGGTTGTTTTTCAAATCTAAAAGAATTTCCTACTGCTCAAGATGATTAAGCCTAAAACCTTTCCATTTGACATAGATAATTTCTGCAGTGAAGTCAGAGGAAAATCCACGAGCCGGATATTCCCATCAGACCTGTGGTTTCTAGTGTATCTTCTCTGGCGCATAAATTAGCATTTGTAGTTAACAAACTGTTCCGTCAACATACTCGCTTTGTGCCAAAATATAGTGTTAAAAATTCAGTTGAACATACTGAGAAACTCAAATCTGTGAATATTTCTTCTAATACCAAGGTTTGACATGACTAACCTGTTCACCTGTGTTCCGATATCCGAAGTTACACAAATGGCTAAAGACATCCGGCTCAATTCTGGAACTCCTCAAAACATTGTGAATGAACTGCGCAACTTACTAGAAGTCTCCATTTTGCAGAATTACTTCCGCTATAATGACACCTATTATTTGCAACAAGAAGGTTTAGCAATGGGTTCCCCTCTATCCCCCCTTCTCGCTGATATATTTATGAACTCTACTGAGATGCTTTTGTTTAATTCAAATCACCCCCTTCTCCATAATGTCATCACGTGGTTTCGGTACGTTGACGACATTATGCATATGGAATGGGACACTCAGGCAACTGCTTTTGTTCTTTTCCTTTTTGAACTCCCTCTACCCCACCTTAAAGTGTACCTATGAACTGGAACATGATTCTACCCTCAATTTTCTTGATCTCACCATTCATCATCTCAATCATACTCTTGAGTTCGCCATATTCTGCAAATCTACCTACACCGATAATGCTATTAACCGCACTTCTAAACATCACCCTGCTCAGAAACATGCGTATTTCCATTCCATGATTCATCGCCTTACAAGTATTCCTCTTTCCACTCACAACTTTAATAAAGAATTGCACATAATTAAGCAAATCACAAAAGCTAACGGTTATCAAGAGTCACTCATTGACAAATGTCTTTCCAGAAAACAAACGAAAATCCTCCTTAATAACATCTTTGCCAACCTGACGACCCCTGATGACAAGAAGGTACGTTGGTGCCAAATGCTATACACTGGAAATCTATCACTCAACATCTCCAATTCCTTTCCTAAAGATACACTGAAATCAGCTTTCTACAACAACAATTCAATTGGGATGTCATTATTAAATGGTAAAGATAAAATTGACCTTTTTTCTAAAAGTGGTGTTTATAAACTTTGTTGTGCAGATTGTGATGCTATCTACATCGGCCAGACGGAGAAATTTTATTACTAGGGCCAATGAACACAAGCATGCTTTCTCCATCAAATCCGACTTCTCGTTTTGCTAAACATCTGTTTGAAAATAACCACTCCTCTGACTTCACTCCAGAAATGAGCCACCTCGAACGGAAAGGTTTTAGGCTTAATCATCTTGAACAGTTGGAAATTCCCCCTCTTCCTTGTCAAAAAGACCCCCTCAAAATGGAAAATCTTCAAATTTTCCATTTTTCCTGTTGGTTGTAACCCATGACTGATCATCTCCTCAAATTTCAAGTTTCTAGCATATCTAGAAGTACCTAAACTTTTGTGTCTTAAACCGACACACATACCTAATATCTCTTTCTCGGAAACATACCTAATAATATATATATATATATATATACACACACAGAGCCGTAGTGAGGGTGGGGCAACTGGGGCACGTACCCAGGGTGCAGCTTCGTAAGGGGGCACCAAATAGGTCTTATTATACACTTGATAAAATGTGGTTACAGTTTTGTTTTTTCGATCTCTTCGCAACTGATAACAGCCAACCTGAGGTTCAGCTGAAGTGCCATGACTGTACCAAGTCATAGGTGAACATGCTCAGACTTAATTGGCGCTCTGAATGTAATTTCTTTTATTTACCCTCGTCCCCAAAAATGTATGCGCCCTATCGCATTGCATTAGCCGAGCAGAATTTTTGCACAAGTTGTCGATAAAAAGTAATTATTGAGGAGGCCTTTATTGATTTTATTGCTTTCAAATCGAAAAAGAGAGATGAAATCACATCAGAAATAATGCAAAAGTTGGAACAGGATGGACTAGATTTACAAAATATGAGAGCTCAATCATATGAAAATGCTCCTAATAT
Source organism: Uropetala carovei (assembly GCA_036926305.1). Lineage (NCBI taxonomy): Eukaryota > Metazoa > Arthropoda > Insecta > Odonata > Petaluridae > Uropetala > Uropetala carovei. The sequence goes on along the minus strand of JAXCHB010000054.1, from coordinate 9,233,547 downwards.
GACCGGTAAATTAAACGGTTGAAAACATAACCTCCTTGCACATTTCATACCACATACCGAGCAGTCACTTAATTTAGTTTGTTATCATTCCACTGAAAATACTAACTGCCAAATTAGGGAATTTTTTGCAAAGGTATAGAAACTGTTCCTTTATTTCCCTGGTTCCACATCGAGATGTGGTCCTAAAGGTGATGTTGGAAAAACGTGGCACAACACAATGGTCATCAAGAGAAAATTCTGTGATTTCATTGGGGTTACAATTGAAGGAAGTTTATACAGTGATAATAAAATTAAAGAAGGAACATAAATTCAGAAATGCTGAAAGTTTGCTAAAACAGATATTTATATTTTTCTTGTTATTTTGGGACGATTGTCTCCAGAAGATCAACCACCTTACTATATCTCTTCAGGGTGCCGATGTAACTGTGGATAGAGCCGTTGACATGATCTGCGATTTGGTACCAGGCATAAAAAGTTCAACGTCAAGACTGGAAGAGTATATGGAATAGGTAAAGAAATTTTGTGATGAAAAAGGAATACCTAATGTGCTCTCGAAAATAAGGAAAAGAAAAAGGAAATTTCATGACACGATGAAAACTGAAGCACCCTTAATACCTGAAACAACAGAAATTTTTAAGTTGTGTTTTATATAGTATGATCGAAGATAAAATGATAAATTCCTGTGAAAATGCTGTTACTAGGTAATAAAAACAATGTGGATGAACACAAGTTAATCAAAGAAGTTTGCAGTTTGAAACCACCAGTCTTCGAAAAAAGTGTAAAAATTACGCAGAGAGAAATATTGGAATTTATTCCTAATATGCAAAATTTTCTGATTATTTTCTTGACATTGGTCACATCAATTTCAACTGGAGAGCGTTCTTTTAGTAAATTGAAATTGATCAAAAATTACATACGGTCATCAATGTACTAAGAAAGACTTCTTGGTCTACCCATCTTATCTATTGAATAAACTGTTAAAAATATAGATTTCAATGACATAATCAATGTTTGCCGCAAGTAAAGCCTGAAAAATAACTCTTAAAAAAAATGATTGTTTATTTCAGTTAAATACCTCTTTAAAAATGTGCACATCATTTTACTAGATCATTTTGAGGCGCCAAAAAATCCTCTGCCCAGGGCACCAAAAGTGGTCACTACGACCCTGTATATGTACAGGGTGTCACAAAAGCCCGTACTCATTGGTAAAAATAAATTACATTTTATGCATGTTATTTATTGAGATGCTCAAAATGAGCTCCTTGTCCAAAAAAACCTAATATTCCCTACGAGTACAAACTTTTGGGACCCCCTGTATGTATATATATATATATATATATATATATATATATAAATTATAATAATTTGATTTACAAACATTGAGCAATTATGTATTAATTTATGTTTTTGGTAGAACAGATATGAAAGGACATGAAAAACAATACTTTTTAGTCAATATATCTGAAAAATAAGATGACCAGGACAAGATATCATCTACTTTAATATAAAAGAAAGCATTTAAATTGATTTTGAGGACATTAAAAAAGATTGATGATAGAAATGACAATACAAAGTTGAAGTCCAGTATACTCTAGCGCAGCAGCAAAAGGCTTAATAATATCATGAACATATTTTTAATAGGTCTAGTGTTAGTGAAAATAATCACTATATATTTTCAATTACTGGCTTCATCTTTAATTTCTGTTGTTAGTGATTCAAGGTTGATTGTGTGATCAGGGGCATTGTCGAGGCATAACAACACATTCTTTCATGATTCTCAATATCTTTTCACAGCTGTGAAAAATCGCCATTAAATCACTCTTAAAAAATATCATGAGTAACTCATGCTTTACATTTTGAGTGCCATGTTATTAGCAGGTTTGCCTTGCTCTATTCCTTCAGTGCTCTTGGATTTTCTGAACGTTTAACCAGCATGGTTTTTATTTTAAATCCACTGTTGAGTTTCCTCCAAACAAGAGAGTCTTGTAATATACAGTTGTTTTATAGTGAAGCTGTTTACCTTTTTTTGTTAATATTTTTTAAGAATTTAGAAATGAAGAATCAACAAAACAATAACCAACAAAGCAATGAAAGCATATAGTATTTAAGAGTTTTGAAATACTTGACAAAAACTATCTGGTTCATATCTCTCAATCAGGATTTCCAACCTTCCCTAACTTGAAAATATGGAGTAAAAATATCATACTTGGTGCAAATCAACCAGGACTTTATCAATTAACTTTATAATCCAATAATATAACTTCATTAACTTTCATATTTAGACAAATTTTCAAATATGGTGGAATAATATTCATGAATCATGTCACTATCAGTAATGCCACTATGCTGGAAACAAAATAGAAATTTCAATTCCTGATTCTCATGAAAGAAATACTCCGAATTCATGCTTATTTTTCATCATCATCAGTCTTTTTCAATCCACTGACGGATGAAGGCCTCTCCCAGACTTTTCCAATTTTCCCTGTCAACTGCCTCCTTCCTCCAAGTTTGCCCTAACAACTTAACAAGCTCTCAGTCCCACCTGTCTTTTGAATACTTCCTCTAGAGTGGCTGTGAATAATTTAGGGGACATTTTATCTCCTTGTCTCTCTCCCTTTTCGGTCTTAAAGCCACTCGTTTCTTCATGCTGCTGGACAGATGTTGCCATATATTCGTAGATATTCTTGATCAAGGTTATGTATTGTTCTTCTACTCCTTGTTTCTTCAGTGCACTGATGAAGTTTGAACAGAGTTGGATGCTTTCTCATAGTCGATGAAGCATACTTTTTTAAATCATCATCATCATCAGCCTTTTTCAGTCCACTGACGGATGAAGGCCTCCCCCAGACTCTTCCAGTTTTCCCTGTCAACTGCCTCCCTCCTCCAAGTTTGCCCCAAGAACTTAACAATCTCTCTGTCCCACCTGTCTTTCGGTCTTCTTTTTGGTCTCTTGATGTTTCTTGGGATCCATTCGATGACACTGGACATCCAACGCTGGTCATTTCTTCTAGCAATGTGGCCCACCCACTGTCATTTTAGCACCTTCACTCTTCTAATCACGTCACAGATTCCAGTCTTGTTTCTTACCCAGTCGTTCCTCTTGCGGTCTCTTCGGGTGATCCCTAACATGCATCTCTCCATGCCCCTCTGTGTTGTTTGCAGGCGCTGTATCATTCTGGCATTCATGGTCCATGTTTCACAAACATATGTCAGAACAGGCAGAACACATTGGTCATACAGTCTCCTTTTTAGGAAGACTGGAATATTTGATTTAAAGATGTTCGCATTCTTGCCAAAAGCACTCCATGCCATCTTTACTCTCCGGTTGATTTACCCAAGAAGCAAACCATCAGTAGTGATGAGTTGACCTAAGTAAACATAGCTGGTTACTTCTCGGAGTTCTGCTCCATTGATATGTATCTTCTCAGAATTTGTGAAGGAGTTGTACATAACCTTTGTTTTATTAAGATTCATCTTAAGTCCAGCTTCTCGGCTTGCTTGCTCAAGCTCTTCAGTTCTTCTAAGGAGCTCTTCTGGGCTCCCTGCGAACAGTATGATATCATCTGCAAAGCGCAGGTGACTCAGATGTTCTCCATTTACCTTTATGCATAGTAGGTAAAAGTGAGGAAAAAGTCAAAGAGACATGTTACTTCTCGTTAGTAAGACCGCTATTAGAGTACGCGTCGAGCATATGGGATCCGTACATGAAAGGATCAATCTCAGAGTTAGAAAGAGTGCAGCGAAAAGCCGCTAGATTCGTCAAAAATTGTTACGATAGAAACAATAGTGTTACAGCCTTGATACAGGACTTAGGATGGGAATCACTAGCTGAGCGCCGATCACGCTGTAGGTTAAAACTTCTCGAAAGATTTAGAACGCATATATTCTCCAGCGATGTCGAAGAAATAATAAGAGCGCCAACTTATATTGGTAGAATGGACCATCCTCGTAAAATAAGAGAGATAGCCTGTAGGACTGAGAGGTATAAAGGCTCGTTTTTCCCTAGAACGATAGCTGAGCAGAACAGAAGTTACGAAAAGAAATCAGCCGACGTAGAATGATACTATACATTATTATGCGCTTTACCTTGGTGCTATTGCACCCCCTGCCACACACCATTGCGGTGGCTTGCAGGGTGAACTATAGATAGACAGATATGCCTTTTTCCTCCCAGTCTAGCATTTTGAATACTTCCTCTAGAGCTGCTGTAAATAACTTAGGGGACATAGTATCTCCTTGTCTCACTCCCTTTTCGGCCTTAAAGGCACTCGTCTCTTCATGCAGCTGGACAGATGTTGTCGCATTTTCGTAGATATTCTTGATCAAGATTATGTACATTTCTTCTACTCCTTGTTTCTTTAGTGCACGTAACACTGATGAAATTCGGACATAGTCGAATGCTTTCTCGTAGTTGATAAAACACATACATAGAGGTAATTCGTACTCGTTAGTGCGACTGATTACCTCTCTCACGACTTGGATGTGGTCCATCATGCTATACCCACTGCGAAATCCAGCTTGCTCTCTGGGTTGGGCAGAATCGAGATGGTTTTGAAGGTGCATAGTGAGTATTTTGGTGAATATTTTGTAGACTGTTGGGAGTAGACTGATCGGTCTGTAGTTATTCAAGTCTTCTTTGGAACCTTACTTGTGTAGAAGGATAATACATGCGTGGTTCCATGTTTCTGGTATCTTCTTCTTCCTCATACAGGAATTAAAAATCTTAGCGAGAATTGTTTCCGTATGATTACCCAATGCTTTGAATACTTCCGCTGTGATACCATCCATTCCAGATGCTTTACCATTCTTCATACTTCTGATTGCCTGTCTCACCTCTTCCGGAAGGATATCTGGGACCTCTTCGGTGGGCATGTTTCCATCATCATTTACTTCGTCATTTCCTAGAGGATCCTCATACAGCTTGGTGTAAAATTCTTGTACCCGTTTCAGGATTAGTTTCCTACTGTTCCGCCTATTTCTTCAGCAGTTTCCTTGAGTATTTCTATAAATTGGGATTCAACTTCTTGGTCTTCCAGTGCACTGAATCAATTTTTCAGTTGGAGCTGAAATTCTTCTTTTCTTTGTTTTAGCACCTGCCTGTTGATAATAGACTGAGGCTTCTTCTTTATAAGCTTCTGTCTTTCTAACTTTGAGTTGAATTTTATTCTGCATCTTACCAAGTGATGGTCGCTTCCAGTTTTAAACTCGTTGAGGACGGAACAGTCTTCAGTCAATTGCTTCTTATTTACTAGTATGTAGTCAATTTCGTTTTTAGTACCATTGGGTCCTTTCCAGGTCCATTTTCTATTGGAACTCTTTTTAAAGAAAGTGTTCATTATATATATAGACTAGTACATTCAGCAAAGTCTACAAGTCGGTCCCCTTGTTCATTTCTGTCTCCATAGCCCCATTTTCCAACTGCGCTGACGTCTTCCTTTTGTTCTCCTACCTTGGCATTGAAATCACCCATGACCACTTTTAGATGGCAGCTTCCTTTGTCGTGCAGTTCTCCAACTTCTTTGTAGAAATCTTCCACTTCCTCTTCCGAGTATGATGACGTTGGCGCATAAACTTGGACTATTTGAAATTGATATCTTTTATTTATTTGAAGCACTAGTCTAGCTGCCCGCTCGGATGAACTCTCCATTTCCACGATATTATTCTTCAATGTTTTGTGGATGATGAATCCAACTCCTCCTGTTCTTCCTGTGTCAGTTCCCCTGTAATAAAAAATATGTCCACTCTTCAACTCCATTAGGCCTTCACCTTTTCTTCTCACCTCACTAAGCCCTAAAATGTCCCACTTGATCTTCTCCAGTTGTTCTTGGAGCTCTTGAAGTTTATCTTCACTGGACAAAGTCCGGCAGTTAAAGGTAGTTAGGTTGAGGTTAAAGGAATTGTGTAAGGATGAGAAAGAGTGGCAGTGGGTGTTTAATCTCCGGGGATTCTTAGCACCCTCTGCCTTGATGCCTTGTTCCTGACCACTGCCACGGTCAGAGGCAATCCAGCCTCCGGAGAATGAGGGCCGTTTTTTAAGGGTGTACATGTCATGGGGGGGATTGTGGGCCTTAAAACACCACGCTGGCCCAGAGCGGGTTGCTGAGTACCTCTTTCACTTTGGCCGGAGATATTGCAGAAAGACTTCACAGCATGGTTGAACCTACCAGTGTCTGAGGACATCACTGTTCTTCGCCCTTTAGCCTCCGTTTACACCCGCCGACTTTGAGGCAGTGAACTGAGGCAGTTGGAAGGGGCTTTTTTAAATATATATATATATATATATATGTATGTATGTATGTATGTATATATATATATTCAGTAAAGGCCCATTCTAACGGCACCCACGGGACCAAAGTCGTGCCACTAAAATGAATATGCCGCTATAACTAATTGTGCCACAGAATCACATTCCAATTACTTTGAGGGCATATTTAGTATCTTTTAACGGTCTTCTTTCCTATAAGATATTGTATATGTTGTTCTTCGTTATTATAATTTACTATTTTTTGCAGTAATTATTACGGTGTAATAAATCTAACTATATATTAATTTTACGTTGACGTCTGTCGACATTTGTGTACAATTTATATCGGCGTATTTCTCGAGAACCGTTCTTCATAAAGATATGCGGTAAATGGCGTTTTGTTTCTACTGGCTGTGAGGTCCATGGAAAAATATTTTTGTTTGCTAGAGTGTCTCGGGTTGGAATCAAGGATACAATTATGTTTTCCCATACGTTTACACGGGATTTTCAATTTTTCAGAGTGCACGGTTTTTTTCCTTCATTCACCAAAACACAAATATGGACCGATCTTCTTCGTTTTGACATTATTCGTCGGCTAAAACTCTATACTATTTTATTCTTGCGATGTTAAATGTTACATGGTTGACATTTTCAGAAATACGCATTAACCAAAAGGGTCCATCAAAAATAACATTATTATTACAACCATCATCTGACTATATATTAATTTTATGTTGACGTCTGTCGACATTTGTGTACAATTTATATCGGCGTATTTCTCGGGAACCGTTCGTCGTAAAGTTATGCGGTAAACGGCGTTTTGTTTCTACTGGCTATGAGGTCCATGGAAAATATTTTCATTTGCTAAAGTGTCCCGGGTTCGAATCCAGGAGACAATTATATTTTCCCATACGTTTACACGGGATTTTCGATTTTTCAGAGTGCAAGGTTTTTTTCCTTCATTCACCAAAATACGTAAATATGGACCGATTTTCTTCGTTTTGACATTATTCGTCGGCTAAAACTATACTATTTTATTTTTGCGATGTTTACATGTTACACGGTTGACGTTTTCGGAAATACGCTTTCTTTTTCGAAATTTTGCAGATTTTTCGGTGGTTAAGCTTACGGAAGATCGGTCATGATTGTGGCGACATCTATTAGACAACTGGAAAATGTAAGTTCACCGAAGATGCCGTTAGAGCGAGTTTGCCGCTAGAATGGGTGCCGTTAAAACGAGCTTTTACTTATATATATATATATATTTTTAGGGCAACTAGATGTTGAAGGAAACCCAGTGAGCACTTACCGGAAGGAGAGCCGCTGGGGTGTTGGAGAGACACATTTGTAGACGTTGTTGGAGCTTTGGGATGATCCCTTCGTCAGCACAAAAGAGAGACAACTGATATGGTAGTGACACTGGGATGAAGGTGTGGGGGTGGAAGGGAACATATATTAGCTGAGCATAAAAAGCTTTTTCATAGTATTTGCATATAATAATATTTATCTATCATAATATTTATTATTTACCATCGAGGTTCAAGCACCCAGGATTCAACTGTATTTATACATGGAAAAAATGCCAAATTTTATAATGTTATATTACATGAGTATTGCTAATGTGGAGAAACTAGGGGAAATTACCCTAATGCAGGAGTTTTCAATCTTTTTTTATTCCCGTACCTCTTAGAGCTTTTTTTTAAATGCTCTCATACCCCTTACAGCAGTTTTTTTAATAATCGCGTACTCCCAAATACATTTAAAGTGATGAATGACGCTTGTATTAATTTAGATAACCCATGTTTGTAATGTTAACATTCACAGATTTGGCATATTTCCCTGTTTTATGAAGTTATTCTTAGTCATCACATTGCAACTTTTGATTCCAATGTCATGCACAAAAGACAAAGTAAGAAGCAAAATTATAATCTTTATCACTTTCACGTACCCCTTGAAAACTCTTGACGTATCCCTAGGGGTACATGTACCATTGGTTGAAAACCCCTGCCCTACCTCTACCTCTCCTTCTGTGCTTCACATAGTGAATTTACCATGAGAAGTCACCTGCTAGCTTAGGCCCCATATCTACCCTTCATTTAGCAGGCAATTGAAGAAGTTAGTTATAACAGCTGCGCTGCATAGTTATTGGTATGTATGCGCATTTATCTCATCTAGCTGATGCAATTCTTACCCCCACCCCCGTCTCCTTTCCTCTTTTCCTATCAGGATGAGTATGCATTTATCTCTCCTTCATCCCTTGAGGCATAGCATTAGGGAAGGAAAAAACTTTTCTAGTAGTAGTATAGATATTTTCAATTTATAATACACATACGTATATTAACTATTTCTGAGTTATTATTTTTAGGAATTTATCTATAAAGTACCCTAAATTCCCATGTATAACGCATGCTTAATACAAGGTTTTTTGTAATTTTTTCAAAATTTCTTAATGCGCGTTATGCATAAGGAATGTCACTTTTTGAGAAAAAATTACTAGTTACCTAACTTTAAAGCGTACTGACCATTTCTTCATGTATTCGCTATATTGCTGCCACCTATCGAAACCTACATAGAATTTCTCCGTACAAGAGCTAATTCTGCACTTTTCATGATAAAGATCGATATTTTCAATGCTCCAATTACACTGTGAGTGTGGGAATAAATAACAATAACTATTCCCACATAAACATGCCCTTTATGTCACATTACAACTTTAATACATAAAATTTAAGCAAATCTTGATTGGATAAACATAGTCTGTGCCTCTCTGAATATGAAAACAAATCTCCATACCAAATATGTCCACTTCCCTTAATAAATATGACTAGATTATTTATATTTTTTTATTGACATTAAATCATCATCCATCAAAACCATCAAAATCTTCAGATTCAGTCTCACAATTAAAATCATATTAATTGAGGGCATTTACATATGAATCAGGTAATTTTTCAGTTGTCAAATCTTCACTTTCATCTGATGAAGAATCACTCTCCCTCCCATCAAGATGTTGCGAATGAATTCCCAATGCCATGAAACCATTGATAATGCAATTGCAAGTGATTTCGGCTCAACTTTCTACAATCTATCTACAAATCTCAGCATATGATGCTTGTTCTATGCTTTTTGTTATAAAATTGACAGCACACTCAGAAAACTCAGAAATGCTAGTAGTGAACTTTCTCTGTATTTATAAATTTTATTTAAAAAAATAAACGTGTTTACCTTCCTAATTCATGAAATATAATAGTAAGGGTAAGTAAAATTTGAAATGGATTCACTATTCAATCAGTGCTGTGCGTTATACATAGGTGCACGTTATACTAGAAAATTCAGAGATTCTGTCGAAAACGGGCTGAGATCAACCTGCATGTTATGCATGAGTGCGCGTTATACATGAGCATTTAGGGTACTAAATTACAAATGAATAATATATGACAGAGTTATTCATGATTATAACAAATTTCTTTATTAATCATTTCATATAGCTTTTAAATGTTCCATTATTGTTCATTATTTTATTTTTAGGTGATAGCCATGAAACATCTCAATGAAATTTATGATAAAGAACCATTTAACTTTGAGATGGTTCTTTCTCAGTACAAAAAATTTGTCAGTAAACAATCAACAGTTCAAGGTGTAGAAAGAAATGCTGCTTTGTGTGCATTTGAGTGCCTTCAGGTAAGATATCTTGAATAGCATTATTCTAGATCAGTAACATCTCTTTGGTTGTAAACTTTTCAGAAGCATATGTTTGATATTGCACAAACCAATTTTAAAATTTGTGTATAGATGTAATACTCTTTCTCTGAAATGCAAATTCTCAGAACTTTCCTAGACTCATATGAAAAATTATAACACATACATCAGTGATGGCTTTAATCAATGCATCAAATTAATTATAATCCTTTTCTTTCAGAGGCTGGAATTTATTCAGCCTGCAGCCAAAGGATCCATGAAAATAAAAATTAAATCTGATAATGATAAAGCATACCAAAAAGAGTATCAACTTTTCTACTTTTTGGTAACTTCTGATCAAGTAATGAATGCAATTAGGAACTATAAAGACCTTCCAACAGAAATTTCGCAATGGGCCTCTAGTTCCTTAGTCTGAATGTTTGTTTTTATGTCTTATATATGGTATAGCAAAATATTTTTGTATTATTTTTTTAAAAATTGAAGAGAGGTATTGAAGAAAGAAGATTGATTTGGGATGAATTGAAGGAAAAGAAAATGTGGGGAGACAGGAAGAAATAGAGCCTATGGGATGTCTATGACATGAGATGTTGTTTTTCTGCTCACTTATGCCAAAACAAATGTAGTTTTAAAATAATTAAAGAATTCTTGAACATACAAAATTTTACAATAATTATTAAAACCTTTTAATATAAAACATTGTGAGGTCCAACAAATTCAAATTATTTAGAGGTATTGATTACAGTAATTGAGTGATAGTTGAGTTTATCGTTAAGTATTGACGTGTTCGTGGACGTAAGTATAAAATATAAGCATAGAGTGATTCATCACGGGAGAAATTATTGAATGTCTTCTAATTAAAAATAGTCTTAGTGTTGTTTGTTTCTAAGGATACCAGATTAATTTGGCGGTAAAAACAAATGGCAGAAAAAACAAAATACTCGCGTTAGGCACCTATCGGAGAATTGACACCCCTAAACGATAGCGGCAGGGCTCCTTTGTCATCCAAATGTATGAAGTTCGTTTGAAGCATGACATCAGTTATATGACATCTAATTGTTTGTTGTGTTATGATATAGTGATAGATATTCAATTTTTATCTTCAAAATTTTAGTTTACTTTTCCTCAGTTAGTTTAATTCAGTTATATTATTTGTAATTAGTAGGAGTTGACGTGTGATATCACCATTTAATTAATGACAACCGCCCGCATATTCGTTACCATATCACAACTTTTCATATTTCTATGATCTGGAAAATTGTGATTATCGACGAATCTAATAATGCCATTTCTCGTGAGAAAATGACAGAGGATTGTTTGGTTTCATCTGACTTTTAAGTAAACTTGCAGAAAGAAAAATTTATGAAAAACTGGTAAGAAAATTTATTTTTAGAGTGTTTTCTTACTATGTATCGTTTAAGGCTCACATTTAACTGTAATGTGATCTTTATGTAGTTGAGAAGATGATGCCAATTAAAGACAACCAGGATGTGGCTTGTTTCTACGTCACAAAACATTCCTGGCGTGGAAAGTAAGTATAAACTAATGATCAAGTAATATTTTTAAGCCGAATTTATGTTTAGTTAGTACTTCTAGTTTTTATTTTGTTGAAGTTATAATTATATATCATAAAGTTTTATGTAATAAACAAAGGCAAAAGGAAGTCATTTTCAATGTTACTATGAAAAATATTTTTTAAATCATTTCATCCGAATTATGAAAAATTTTAATGAACATACCAACTGTTAGAATCGTATTATAAAGCTGTTTATAATACAAAGCTCTTACTTTTGAGAGCAATATTTCGTCATCTGCTGTGAAGTTTTTATTTAACATTTCTTTATTTATTGGCATAATGTCATTATATTATAGTAAAAATAATTAAAGTTTAAGGCGGTGGTAAGAACTCGTTTTTAAAAACTAACTTCTTTTAATTAGATATAAACGAATCTTCTCTGTTGGGACTCTGGGAATCACAACTTACAACCCCAATAGCCTTGAAGTAACTAACCGATGGGCACATTCTGATATTTTTTCGGTGTGCCCCACACCTGGAGACCCTTCTGAATTTGTCGTAGCAATGCGCCGTAATAAAGATAGCGGAGGTGGTGGCGGTGGTGGAGTAGGTAAAGCAGATTCCATGAGGTTCTCATCTGAGCATCGTGCACAAATTTTATACCAGGCATTGAGATTCAGACACCTGTTTGCAACTGCAGATCATGCAGCTATTAAAGCAGAGGCTGTAAGTCACCATTCTTGATGTAGTCCTTAGTCATTATTTGTAATAAAAAGTGATTATCTAATTATAAGAATGAACTAATGCCACATTTATTGGGTTAATATATACTTGATAAATTTTGTTGAACTTTTTTATTACAATCATAAATTGTAGTGGTACACTGTTTGACAATCTATTAGAGGAAATTTTTTCTATATGTTTTGTATTTTTAAATTTTGTTATGTGCTTTAGCGAGATCATTACAATGCCTACAAGCTACATTGGTCAGAAACTCGTTTGCCAGTAATGTTAAGAGTAGGTGCTGCATCGTTAGATCAGTTGGATCCTACAACTAAGATTCTTTTAGCATCTTACCCATACAACAAAATGGAATCATTAGTGGAAGTATCTGGCCAGCCTCCTGGAAGTTTTGTTGTTGTTTCTGGTGGTTTTGGAAGAATGGTTAGTTATTTTATCTGATTTACATTATTAATGTTAATTTAATTCACTTAAATATTTGTTTTGCATGTATATAGTGCAATTGATGTTTAAGTCCAATATATATATTATGCCACTAAAAAATGAAATTTTTCTATTTTCAGCACCTTTTTACATCAGACCAATCAAAAGAAATTATTCATAAAATAGTTGAAGCTGCTCCTTATTACAGTGGTGTACAAGTTAAAGTCCAAAGTTCTGCTATAAGTCTTGATTATTTCACCGAGAACCGTCTTGGAAAATACAGGTTAGTCACTAACCACGTGTATGTTTTTGATTTTACATTCTAAATGCTATTCTAGATCGTAATGTTGAACTACTGTTATAATAATTTAAAAAATATATTTCATTGTGATATTCTTATATTTGTGAAGCTCTGGTATTGCATCTTAGCTATTTCCCCTTGAATAAATTTGTATCCTTCATTCCTCACAGCTCAAAATCTTACATTTTACATTTTTATATTTTAGTTCTTATATTAGCTCGAATCTAAATTGCGCTTCAGCTATATTTTTGTTCTTGGAAAGGAATTTTAATCGCTAAATATTTAAAATGTTTCTCATGGCTTGGCGTCTAGCTGTATTTTGATTGCTGGTATTCTTTTACACATTCTTCACCCATAATAGATTGGATCATTCTTCTAATAAACATTAGCAAATCTTTATAAATGTCATTGAAAGAAGTTATTTTATAAATTGAGTTTTATATTAAAGTTTATTTAAGTCAAAACACAGAACTATTAGCTTGGTGAAGCTAATATGAAAATAATGCAGGAGCAATGCACCAGCAGACAAAGCAATGCTGCAAGTAGAGTGGAGTGCAGATGGTGTATTACTGCCGTGGTTGTTGCAGTAAAAAAAAGAGGAGACACTAGAGTTGCCAAGATGTACAATGTATGGAGTATTTAATGCAGCATAATATGTTTCCAGGTCTCAATAAAAATTAGAGAGAGTGGAAAAATTACAATGTAAGGTCTCCTCTGACATACAAATTGGAGAAGGAAAATCACCTTGTTAGGGAAGTCCTATATGCATGTTGGAAAGGGTTAAATGAGTGATGAATGAATTAGTTTTTTTTATAGCATTACATATAAAAATGATAATTGAATTAATTAAACGAGGAATAATTCATAATTAAATAGTAAAAGGAAATGCAAAGTGAATGCAGAAGAGGTTCTTTTAAGTGAGGATAATATTAATTAATAATTGAAATCTGTAGCTCTATGAAGTGAGAGATTTGACAATTCAAAGTTTTAAATGTTTATAATTGATAAATAGTCATCTTTTTTATGTAAAGGGTCACACAAAGTTCTAGATACTGAGTGAGCCACTTATAACATCTTAAATTACCAATTAAACTGTGAAAATGTCATCGGGAAAGTTTTGAGAATATTTAAATATGCAACACATCATACACTTATATAGCAAATCATATTACATCCATGTACAGAGGGAAAAATTTAGTTTCAAAAATAATTTTTAATGACACCGTTTAGGCACAGGTGCATGTATTTTAAACTGTTTGATAGGGGATAAGGCGAGCCAGATGAAATCACTGTGTGGGCCTGGTCATAGTTTGTGGATTCCTATTATACAGGGTGCAACCCAGAAGTGATGAGAATGTATTTATAAACAAAGATTCATTTAACTTAATTTTGCACCCCTTTCAAAGTACTCCCCGTAATTGTTGTCATCATAGGCTCTCTTTTCTTTGAGTTTCAATTCTATATTTGGAAACAAGATGAAGTCACAGGGAGCAAGGGGGTAGGGTATTACAGCCATGTTGTTCTTGCCAGAAACCGTTGGACAGGCAGAGCAGTGTGAGCATATGCATTGTCATGATGAATCAGCCAATCTTTTTCACCATTTCTCAGGATGTTTTTGGTATTTCAGAAGTTTTTTAAAAAGATTGAAACAATTAGATGCAAACACTGTTCTTTTGAATTGCTCATTCTGAAAAATCGCAGAACACATTTTATATGTCTTCACTAAACAGCCTCACAAATGTGACTGATACAACATAAAATGTCATACGATGAGGCAAACCGCTTGCAAAAATATGCACTACCTAGCAGGAAAAATTTGTACTATTATCAGGCAATATGTCTAATGTGAAGTTGTAATTATATATGTAAATATAATGTATTTTTAATGCAATGAGTGGGCAGCACATTCTTTGTAATCTTTCATAATCTCTAATTATTTACAGTGGGGACGAAAATGTTACTTCTGTATGCGAGTTTCCTGTGCAAAAAGTAGCTGCAGGTGAGGGAATGAATGGAAGTGAGCTGTTGGAGGGAGGAAAAAGACATCAAGAACCTCAGAAAAGAACTTTATGCTTGACATCAACGTGCATAGTTGAGCGTGACCCCCAAACATATGCTCCTGTTACTCTCCGACCACTTTCCTCAATATGTTCCATTGTACGTTCACCAGGAAATCCACAACTTTTCTCTCTGGAGTATGATTGTGGTCAGGTGCGGTCTTATATGGCCACAGACAGGTTAGTTTTCATAACTTGTCTTTACTTGTTAATAAAGGCATAGAAAATACCACAAATTTCATTGAATAATTTTTAAAAAATAAGATAAATATTAAGCTTAATTTTATTCTCTAAAAGAAATGCAGTTGACAGACACCTTGATCTTGAATGATATGAATTGAATGCCAAATAAGTTGAAAAATTTTTCCTGGAAAAGATATCACTGCTTTAAGTGTATTTTATCAGTAAAGGCTTATCCTTAATGTGGAGTAATAGCATTTGTGGTGGATGTAGTCCAGCTAACAATTTTGTATTATTCATCCTTTCTCTTAAGCCCTGTTCACACTATCCTTCACTTGCTTCCTTCACTTACATCATTCAAATATACATCAGTCACTTTAATGACACTTGTGTTCACATTATCACAAGTTACATCAGTCAAACTTACATCAGTCACAATCAACATCCGTTTACTTTCACGTTAATATCTGTGAATCACACTGCAAAGAACTCAAGTGATTTTAGCTGCTGCAGATGCATATTATATAAGAAAGAAAAAAAGAAGAGAAGCGGGAAAAAAATAGTGTGTCCGTGAATGGATAAGAAGAAGGCAAGAAGATAATGCAGAAACTGTATTTTCTTTACTCTTCTGAGAGTTATCTGTTGAGGGTCCATTTTCATTGCAAAGCGTTCTGAGAAAGAAGGAAAGTACCTTCAGTTTACTTCTGTCGAAAGTGAAAAGTTTGATAGCGAAGAGAAATACAGTAATGAGGGAGCGTAGCGTCCTTCGTCTACCTCTCCATTTCATTCCGTCGTTATAAAACCACACGCTCGAACATGCACCAAAGAAACTAGAATTGCACTCATTGTCAGATGTACTGCACAAACTCTCTGCTCAACAGTTGAAAATGCGGTCGTTAACAGAAATATCTGACGAAACATGAGTGAGCAAGATGGTATCCCACATCTCTTCCTTCACTTTCACATCAGTCACTTTGAAATGGATCATCACCCATTTCAAAAAAGAAGGACGATACTAGCGTCCTTCATACGGGGAACTCATGAACTAAGGTGACTGATGCATCTTTAGTGTAACTTTACTGCAAAGTGAGGGATCATGTGAACAGGGCTTTAGGTTGAATGTATTTTTTCTATTATCACTTACTAATGCAATATTAGAAAACTATGACAGTATGGGTAATTGCATGGGAAAGGAAGCACTGCTGCTCCCTAGTTTATATAAAATATATATTTCAACATTAATAAAATAAGAAAAAATAAAAGCACTTATTTTGAGAATGAAGAGGAGTAAAACTATGATTATTGAAGTACCTGTTTCAGTATTAAATACTCGTAGCAATTCTTTAGGAAATAACTGTTAATTGGCAAATGATTTTACATATCTTTTTTATAAGGGATTCACTCCTAGCAACCCTCTTAGATGCTGTTCGAGCTTCGGGAAATAGAGATGTCCATGTGAAAATGGCTCTTACTCCAAGAGGAAAGAGATTAGGACCTCTAAATCTTCCTGTAGACGAAGAGGTAAGTGAAAAGTAAAGCATAATTGTATTTATATACTCCAGCTGAAATCAAAATTGACTAGCTGCCCATCCAGCTCCGAAATCAGAACTCTTTTGGAGCATTATGGTAAGAACCTCTGCTGCCCAAACTGTGTCCTCTGACCTGTGCACCCCGATACCCGACACACACTCGAAGCCCTATTTCAGTTATCCGCATGCCCTCCTTGCGCCCCATGCATATCCTTCCCCTCCACTCCCCCTCAAGCATGGTTAAGTGAAATTGGAAGGGAAGATTTTAGTTACAGAAAGGTATGGTTTCAATATTCAAATTGAACTGCTTTGGCCAATACTTTTACTTATATAATAATCATTTAAGTTGCTGCGCACTGAGGCTCTAGGTATCAGCGTGCCCACCTTGCACCCTACACATGTCCTTCTCCTCCACTTCCCCTCAAGCATGGCTGAGTGAAAGTGGAGGGTATGCTTTGCTTCAGGTTGTGACTGACAGGCCTAGCCCTTACTCAATTAATATATATGTTGATAATTTTTTGGTCAGTCACCATTGAGGGTAGCTTTTAACTAAAATGATCATCTTGTTTTCCCAATATTTTTCTAGTTACTGGAGTTCTCTAAATGATCTTTATTGAACTAGGTTGTGTAATTTAACCAGAGCTGGGAAAATTCTGGAACAAGCAAAGTGTACAATAGATTTTATCTTACTAGAGACAAAACGATGGCTCCTAGAGTGAAATGGATGGGAAAGAACCATTGTCCTCACAGATAGCAAGGGTGGGAGATAAGGGTGTAGGAAACCTTTCCTCTACCTCAGCGATTAGTGGCGTGGTTGCTCGGTCTGAAACAAGGGGGAGTAATACTTACGTACCGTATCTGCCCGAATACAAGCCGATGTTTTTTGTGAAAATTTATCATGAAAAAATCACCCCTCGGCTTAAATGCAAGTCCGAAGAAAATTTGGGTTATGGTTAAATCTGATGTCTCTCATTGCCTTCGCGTTCAAATGATAGTAC
The DNA here is from genome assembly GCA_036926305.1 of Uropetala carovei. Lineage (NCBI taxonomy): Eukaryota > Metazoa > Arthropoda > Insecta > Odonata > Petaluridae > Uropetala > Uropetala carovei. Next base: position 9,215,862 of record JAXCHB010000054.1, on the reverse strand, counting down.
TATATTTTTCGTAAAGTAAATATTTGACCTACGATGAATATATATAAAAATATCTTGGAGAGATCGCTTGCGTAAATTGGCGGTTACGCAAAATGCGTTGACGGCTTTGAACGCTCAACTGTTTGAATTTCGGTAAAAGTTGACATGGAACGTGTATAATTATAAAAATGCAGTTTCTTAAGGCAATGTATATGCTAATTTCATTGAAAATAGACTTGGATGAAAGAATATCTTGGCGAGATCGCTTGCGTAAATAGATGATAACGCAAAATGAGTTGACGGATTTGAATGCTCAACTGTTTGAATTTCGGTAAAACTTGACATGGAACGTGTATAATTATAAAAATGCAGTTTCTTAAGGCAATGTATATGCTAATTTCATTGGAAATATACATGGATGAAAAAATATCTTGGTGAGATCGCTTGCGTAAATTGATGATTACGCAAAATGTGTTGATGGCTTAGAACGCTCAACTGTTTGAATTTCAGTAAAACTTTACATGGAACGTGTATAATTATAAAAATGCAATTTCTTAAGGCAATGTAAATGCTAATTTCATTGGAAATAGACTTGGATGAAAAATTTCTTGGCGAGATCGCTGTTACTATATTTGACCTTTTGTGAAAGTGAAGCTGAATGAAATTATTCTCACTGAATGTGGAACATAATTCAACAATGCAAAATTATTAATTGGAGTAATATTTCAAAATGTCAACAACTAAACCATTTCCCACACATTTCTTCGATCTCGAATAATGTATTCTAAGATGTGCATGAATGCCCGGCACACTTCAGCATAAAATCTACGAAATTTACGTTTTTGCCAAAAAATTGTGAAAATTTTTGGGGGTTCGGCTTAAATCCGGGGTCGGCTTCTATTCTGGCAGATACAGTATTTGGGCCTTTATAGAAAGTGTGCTTTTCTTTTCTAACCCTTGCAAAGAAAAAATATTTTCAATATCAACATCGACTGTATGTTATTTTGACTCAGTTGGGAGTGTATCATATGGATTTAACCAAACCTTCTCATTTTACTTTCTCGATATACATAGTATAGAGAAAGTATTGTTTTCATGAAAAAAAACGACCTTGAGATTTCAACGGAAATACATGTTTTGAGGTCCTTAGCACGTTTAGACTATTTTCGGAATGATGTCTGTGTGTGTGTATGTATGTGATTGTGGGCGCACTAACTCGAAAAGTACTAGCCATATCATTACCAAACTTCATATATAACACTTTGGTATGAGCACAAAGAACTGATTAGTTTTTGGACAAACCGGTTAACTGGAAGTCGAGGTTTATTCGAAACCCGATTCGGTTTTTGCGATATTTATCCGTTAAAACATCATTATTGTATATACAATTCTATGCAAAGGTTATAGAGAATGTAATTTCCTACAACTTTTATTTGAAACAATTTTCCATAGCAGTTATTGTTTAGGAATTATTTATAAATAATCGTTTTATTTGGTTTCCATCAAATATCTCCTTAAAAACGTCGCTATTCGTAATCTTTGTGAGGACTAAAGTTGTAGAGGATAATATTTCTTCCAAGTTTTGTTTGAAACAAATTTTTGTAGAACCATCCATTTCGGAGATATTTTGCTTATTCGTAAATTTTCAGTGTACAGCTCCAGCGCCATGTAGCGGTGAATTCTGTAAACATATTCAAAATATAACTTACGGCAATAAGGACGACTGTATTCTTTTACGATAGGAAATAATAATTTTGCCTTATAATACTATTCGTAATAATTTAACTATCTATACCCCAAATATGGAAAAGTAATATCAGATTTTTTTCACATATACCGTATTTATTTGTGTAAGCCGCACACCTTTTTTTCCAAAACGCTTGTGAAAAAAAGGGGGTGCTTGTCTTACACGAAGTCTTTTATTTGCCGCATACCTTTTTTCCGAAAATGTCGTGTTGGTAAACAAATATACGTTAAACTAGCACCCATGCCACATCTATTATTCTATTTCCAAATTTTTGTGTATTTAGTCATTTTCATTCATTGTATAAAAATTTTAAATGAGTTTTAAGTTTATTAACGGGTGCTCCCCAAACTCGATGAAGTCTTCTCCTGCAATCGTCACGGAGGCCACAGCGCATGGGAGGTCTTGTGCTCACGGCAGACGATGCTTACCATGTTCAGATATGGCATGCTTCCTTTATTCACTGATACGTCTATGAATGTCATGGCCGCCGTGGTGATCATTGAATGATCACCGATCATAATTTTAGTTCGCCAAAAAAATGACAACCGCTACGGTAGCGATCAGTGACCATATGGCTGGAAAATTACGTACAGCAGAATGATCGGTGATCACTCCCGGAGCGATTTCTGCCGAACGTGACCAATATGACGACAAAAACAGTTTAACAAAAGAGGACTATCGAGGAGATTTCTGCTAGTACCGATATAAAGAGATCACCCAATAAATTCATCACATAGGAGTGTGAAGATGCTTAACTTGAGTGTAGCATTTTTGAGAAATAGGAATTGGTGATTTAAAAAACTATTTTCCGGCTCAAATAAATTTTTTCCCCTATAGCCGGCCCAAAAACCGGGGTGCGCAGGATACACGGGGGCGCGGCTTATACAAGTAAATACGGTATTAGCTAAATAGTTACACCATGCATTATATACAGCCATGGTTACCTTCAAACAGTTTGCCACCTTGAAGTTAGACCAAAAATTGCCGCCCTATGCCCTAGCTTGCAGTTCATGAAACGATTTATGGGTGACCTTTTTGGTTCTTTACACAATGAACACAAACATTGCATGAGAAAATTTTATTTGGCAGATGATGAAGATATAGTTTTATCTTGTCAGTAGCATCAAGACGTTGAATTTATATTTTCGTCTTCAAATCCATAAAGCGTTTCTTGAATCATTGTCTTAAAAAACACATTTGATCAATTACACAACAAATTCAACCTCTGAATAATATTCTTCAAATGTGTTTCCTTCATTCGATTACGGATGATATTAAAATATCAAGAAACGACTAATCTTCCAAGCCTGCAATTTCATTGTAAAGAATATCTTTTTATGATTATGCAAAGAAAGATGATAAAACTGATTGGAAATTGAGCTCTTACAATATATTTGAGCAGACAATTAAATGTTACTTGTAATTCCATGCTTTACATAATCCTTGAACAGCTTTTTACCAGAATCTATTATGAAAAATATGTAAACCAAATGTAGATGAATTAGATACCAATGTCCAAACTCTAGATCAGACTTAACAAGGAAGAACAATAATCAGAAAAAGTATACGTTTTCAATTTTGTATAAAAAATATAATAGTAGAAATGAAAAGTTTGTTATAATTAAAAAAAGTAAAAATATTAATAATACTAATAATAATTTATTCATTTTATAAGGGAACCATTCTGGAACGAAAATTGTTCCAGTTCGGGTTCCAGATCTGACACAATTTTTCATTCCGGTTCCTGGATCTGGAACCTTAAAACGTGTATTTCCATTGAAATCTCTAATTCGGTAATTTTTACAAAAACGATACTTTCACATACACTACATATGGAGAAAGTAAAAAGAAAAATTTCTTTAAAAATATGATTTTTGGCCAAACTACTTTTAAGATACTTTCATCATTTTTTGATATAATTGAAAAAAATTTTAATTCATGTAAAATTTTATCAATAAAAAACACATTTTTTAGAACTAGGAACAGTTCTGGAACCGGATCCAAACCGTTCCTTCTTTTGACCACTCTGAACGGAACAAGTTGGAAAATTTAAGGTCCGAACCAGAAAGCTCAGAACCGAACCGAACTTCCCAGCTCTGAATTTAACATATAAGTTTAAGTTATATAATTATTTTCTTCCTATATTTTAGTTTTGTCAACATTAGTCTTCTTTGAGTGCTACATCTAAATATTTTTCATTACTTAATGCACCTTAAAGACCCACTTATTGAATGCACTTTTTTCCAGAACTTTTGGGCTCAAAAATGGAGTACGCCCTATATACAGGTGCATAATCCTTCTCATTTTTCCCTACCAATATCTACAGTAAGAAATGAAAATCAAACAGTAGCAAACAATGATTTACTGATTATATATATAAATACGTATGATGATATTAAAATATTATGAAAAAAGTTGAATTATTAAAAAATCACAAATTAAAATGTAAGAAATTCCTAGTCACTGGTCATGTCATTCTCAAAGAAATTGTCATGCTGATCGAAATTATCATTTGTTTTGGAAGTATTAGATTCTGTTTTCACAGTTATGATGTTTTTGTTACCATCTTGCCATAGTATGTCATCTTTACTGCTATTTTGCATATGTCATTGTTTCTCAAACTTTCTGTGTTTGGGGCCTCCTATGAAGTCTCACAATTTTTGTGGACCCACTTTCCATGAAAATTTCATACATTGTCTTGTTTTATCTCATTGAAATATTAATCAGAGCTGTGTGCAGCATCAAACAAGTTATAGATAAAAAATAAACATCGTGTCCTACTAAATTCATGGATCCAAAATTGAGAAAAATGCACTTTTTAATGTGTTTTATTTACATTGTACAAAAAAGACATCTTCGATGAATAGAACATACTTTTGGTACACGAAATTACATGCACAAACATCACACTGACTGGAAGAGGGTTTAATACCAAATTATACACCCGAATTTACAATAGGTATATCCTTTTCCGAGCCGTATAATAAATGATTTTCCTAAAGTCCAACTTTAGCCAAGACCCCCCAGAGTGATGGTATTCACAAAATCAACAAACCAGGAATAGAAGCGATGTAGTCTGTTTTTAGTTCTGACCAGCCAGTATCGAGAATACAAATTTATAATAATGTTATTTTTACTCATCAAATTTTGTGAATTACCTGATCATAAGAAGATGCCTGCACTTTTGCTTCATGCTACTACACAAGAATGAATTGGTTGTTAACATTTACTGTGTGGTCAGGTGAACTTATGTACTAAAGTGCAAGTAGAGCTGTGCGTGGGCCTGATTTTCTAGGCTTGGCCCGGCCCGTACAATGTAATTGTAGGACCGGCCCGTGAGAAGGACCAGTGTGACTCACATGATTTATAAAGCCTGGGCCCATAATTAATTCCAAAGGATCGGCCCGTATAGGACTCTAAGCACAAGAGATGAACAGAGACGAAAATGTTAGGTCAAGCCACATCAAACACTGCAAACATTCTATCTTAACCCTCTAGCAGGCATGCTGTGGCACAGAGTGCAACATTGTTAGTTTTCTTAGTCATGTAATGAGTAGAGGGGGTAGTTAGGACCCAAACACTCATACATATTATTCCTCCTTTGTATCAATGTCTAGCCAACTGTTTAGCTGTTTGGTGTCTATCTAGTTCAGTGTGTAAATAGAACAAGTTGAAACTGGATCAAGTTGTTTTTGTTGTACTGAGTACATTACCTGTCTGATCATGTTTTTTTAACTGTTATTTTTATTGAATAGGCTATTTTTCCTTTTATTTTTGATTTAGTTGGTTTGTTACATATTAAAAATATTCATGATTGTAATTTTTGAGTCCGACAACAGTTAGTAACTTGAGAGAATGACGAAGCCAAGGATTGTGAATACTCGTTTGCTCTGTTTACAGTGGGTGAAAAAATAAGAATTTCAGTAATGACTTTAAAAAATGCTTTGGCCGGCATCGCGGGCCTCCACGCAGTTGCAGACCTGGCAACATAGTAGTTATGCCCCTGGATACAGGTCATATGTTAGAACACATGTCCTATGTCTGAGTAAATTAAATATTCCTACAGTTTGAGCCTGAAAATCTCCCTGCAGACTATATGTGGGTCTAGACGGTATCTTTCGATAGTGCTCGTATGTATTTTAAGTTAATGCATTTATCCCGTAATTTTCTGATTGTAATATGCATTTTTTTCTCGAAATAGTTAAATAAAAAAGGTCGGAGACTACGGCGAGATGAATTGATTAAATTAAAACATAAATACTCCTTAACCGTACAAAGTGAGAATATTTAGAGACAAAGTAAACAATAAAATAGGGTTTAAAAAAAATTTTTTTAAATAAAATAAAAAAATTTTTGGGTTAAAAAAAACGGGTAAGAAAGGAATCAATGAAAAGAAAAACAAAAGTAACACTTACAGGTTTTACGGGGGAAGAAAACCTCGCAGGTAGCCTGGTGTCACCCGTTCATGTACTCATATGCTTCCCCAAACGAGGAAAAAAGAAACTTTTTCCTTCAGGAGAACAATCATTCAAACACGCACTCAAACAAGAAAAGGAAAAAAGAGCGGAAAACCTAATACACATTCACTCCTAAAGAAAACAATGTTTTAAAAAACACATTTATATGCACACTCTCGCAAAACAGGGAATCTCTAAATATTCAAGGGACACTGATACGTATTTTGGACGCGAAGCTGCCATCATCAGAGAAAGATGTTGAATGAAGGTCTGGTGTGTGGTTTGAAAGTGTTAATGGAGAAGTGTTTATGTGAGAGTGAAAGGAGGGGGAAGGATGGGACCATTAGACTATAAAGAGGGGAGTGGGGGAGAGGGCCAAAATCTCTGTTCATAACAGTTCCTTTGTATTTTGCGATGAGCATACTTTCGTAGGCGTCCAGTTTAAAATCGTTGTGTACAGATTTTAAAAGTGAAAAGTTATCAGTGGTAATGGGATGATTGTATTCCTGTATGTGAGATGCTACACTGGAATTAACAAACCTTCCAAATTTAAAATGTGCCAAATGTTCCTTAAAACGAGTTTCCAGTTTTCGTTTTGTCTGCCCAATATAAATTTTGTCACAACCCCCGCATGAAATTTTATAAATACCTGATTTCTGTAAAGAAGGGATGGTGTCTTTCGGATTGTGGAGGAGGTTAATAAGTTTATTTCGGTTAACTTGTACAGTTATAAAACCGTGTTTGGAAAAAATTTTTGATAGTTTGCTTGTGGTCCTTGGGGAAAATGGAATTTTCATGTATTTTAATTTGGCTGCAGAAATGTTAGTGAGAGTCGTGTGTGTTTTAAGAAAAAGTGTATAATTATGTTTTCATAGTATATTGTAAATTGTTTGTGTCATAGCCGTTCAGTGTAGCAACATTTTTAATGTGAATCGGTTCTTTTTGAAAATCTGTTTTGGAAAGTGGTATATGTAGGAGTCTATGTGTCATGGAATGAAAAGCTGCTAACTTATGTGAAATGTGGTGGTGTGACTTAAAAGGTATATAAATGTCTGTGTGTGGAGGTTTTCTATATATGTTAAATTTAAGTTTATTATCTAGTCTGCTAACTAGTAAATCAAGAAAGGGCAGGCAGTCGTCTTTTTCTTGCTCATATGTAAATTTAATGGTTCCATATTGTTTGTTTAACCATTAACCTGTGTTGTGACAAAATTTATATTGGGCAGACAAAACGAAAACTGGAAACTCGTTTTAAGGAACATTTGGCACATTTTAAATTTGGAAGGTTTGTTAATTCCAGTGTAGCATCTCACATACAGGAATACAATCATCCCATTACCACTGATAACTTTTCACTTTTAAAATCTGTACACAACGATTTTAAACTGGACACCTACGAAAGTATGCTCATCGCAAAATACAAAGGAACTGTTATGAACAGAGATTTTGGCCCTCTCCCCCACTCCCCTCTTTATAGTCTAACGGTCCCATCCTTCCCCCTCCTTTCACTCTCACATAAACACTTCTCCATTAACACTTTCAAACCACACACCAGACCTTCATTCAACATCTTTCTCTGATGATGGCAGCTTCGCGTCCAAAATACGTATCAGTGTCCCTTGAATATTTAGAGATTCCCTGTTTTGCGAGAGTGTGCATATAAATGTGTTTTTTTAAACATTGTTTTCTTTAGGAGTGAATGTGTATTAGGTTTTCCGCTCTTTTTTCCTTTTCTTGTTTGAGTGTGTGTTTGAATGATTGTTCTCCTGAAGGAAAAAGTTTTTTTTTTCTCGTTTGGGGAAGGATATGAGTACATGAACGGGTGACACCAGGCTACCTGCGAGGTTTTCTTCCCCCGTAAAACCTGTAAGTGTTACTTTTGTTTTTCTTTTCATTGATTCCTTTCTTACCCGTTTTTTTTAACCCTAAAAAATTTTTTATTTTATTAAAAAAAATTTTTTTAAAACCCTATTTTATTGTTTATTTTGTTTCTAAATATTCTCACTTTGTATGGTTAAGGAGTATTTATATTTTAACTCGAAACAGTTGACAAAAAGTCAGGATGCGTATTATATATGGTTATAAATGCATACAACTTTTTTCAGTACGGAAATAATTTATATTTTTGAACGTTTTTACCAATAAATCGTATATTTCAATGCATTTCGATAACGAACATGTTTTTACAAATAAATCGTACATTTCAGTGCCCTTCGATAACATTCCTTTAAATATTGTTTTTCAAAACAAAAATAAGAATATTTATTTATTTACTTTACCTGTCAGAATTACTAAAGCCTAGGAATTCATTGCCACTCCCCTCACTGTCTTCAAACATTTCCTCAGCGTTCTTGTGTTTTCGCTTATAGTCTACGTCGCCGAGAACATTTTACACACCTCGATTGGCTTGTATGAACTGAACTTGATGTTCACGTAAATGATGTCGCCGGGCGGCAAAGATCGAACTGTTATTCCAACGGAACAGGTTAATACAGAAGGCAACATTGACGGAGGTTTTTATACATTGTATTGATCTTTAACGGGAGTGAGAACATAACGTGATATTTTCGTAAACTCTCTCACACATATCTAGTTTGGCAGCAAAGCACAAACTCGTATTCCAACCGACCAGATTAATACAAAAGGCGACATTGAGACAAAATGTTTTTTATACAGCGTAGCGATCTTTAATGGGAGAGTCAGAACGTAACATGATATTCTTCTAAACTCTCACACGTATCTCATTTGGCAGCAAGGTGAGAACTGTCCCTATACTACACATGGTAAAATTACATTGATTTTTTACAAAAAAAAATAGGTGCGTATTATACATAGTGATAAGAGAATTTTCACATTTCACTCGTGAAAACATGGGTGAGTATTATATAGGTTACGTGTTATAATCGGAAAATTACGGTATATTTTTTCGAGGAATTCAACAAAAATTAACCTTTATCATATGGATTTAAATTTGCACTGTAGGGGCTGTCAGCTGGACGTATTTGGGATATTTAATTGCCTTATGTTTCTTTTTGAATAAAATATCATATCTAGGGAACTGATAATGATAAATCCTTCAAATAAAAAGTATTTTATAGGAAAAATATTCACAAGTTACCTAGTTAAAGTTACTAGCTCAATAAATTCATAGTAAAACCTAATTTTTATGGTAATATAACTAAAACATGAAGAAATTAAATACTATTTTACTCTTTTTCTTTCACAGTCATTCCTACATACCCACAGATGTCATGAATGCTTTTGAAGATCAGTCATTTCCTTCAGTGTGATATTTCTCGAAGCAGGGAACGACACAGTCCCACGTCACACTTATCGCCACTATACAGGCAGTGCATGTTTTTTCCCTTTGAGGAGCACATACAACATCGTGATGATTTCCTCTATGCTGTCATGTCTTTTGTTACACTATTACTGTCTTTCCCTAAGTAGTATTTCATGTCATACGTATATTCTCTCGAGTCACAGAGTTTGTAAATCTTATACCAAAGCGTTTGTGTTTTTTTTGTTATTCACTGCTACGTAAGTTAGGCACTGGCTGACAACTAAATGAGACTGATCGAGAAAGACCCTAATACCATGTGACAATAAAAAGTAAAGAAAAAAAGAACACGAGATGAACACAGGGCCAAGAGTATAAATCATGTATTCGAGAGGCATCGCATCACTTTACGAAGAGGGAGAAATGTAATTGAGAATTGGGCCTCCGCTTAGTCATCCTTTCATGTGGTAAACAAACTCTATTTCGACAATAATTCGAACCTTACAGTTTTCAGTCTTTACACAGAAAGCGATGTTTTACACATTCCACAAACATCACGTCACTCCAAGGAGTCTGGGTATCACAAATTCAAGAAGACCATCTGACTCCCTGGTTAGCATTTAAGCGTATGGACGGCCAAGCATGCCAACAATCTGTGTACGATATATTGTATGCACGTACGATAAAGGTTAAGCAAAAGATTTTTTTATTTTATCAAATTTTTACCATTGAATTTAATATATTTGATTTTTGTGATAGCAGTATTTAAGATGTATTTATTTTGCTTAATTACTTGTTTCCTTAGGTTGAGTCAATGCATTTGAGGTTTCTCCAACAACCACCTGGCAGAAGGACATTTTCTGAAGTGGTTGAACGGTTCAATGCCAATGTTCCTTATAGTGGTCTTATACATTCAGTCACGCAAGATGTAAGTTAATGTAAATATTTATTTTTCATTGCAAGTTTTGCTAGAAATTAGCTGGTTGAAAATATTTTTTATCCATTGAATCCACTTATTCTTTATTTTTATTTTCACTGTCTTATAATTTCACTTGTTTTTAAGTATAAAATTTGTACTTTTTGGTTTTTCCATCTTTTATAAATCACCAGAAATTATGAATCAGGTGTTAACATGCAGAATATTACATTTTCTAAGCTTGTGTGCAATTTATTTTTTCCTGTTTTCACATTATCTTATTTATCTCCCAAAATAGTAATTCATCATGAAAACCCTTTCCTTACAATAGATTCATCATTTCTAAGAATTTTATCGCCTTTAAGTTTCTTGTTAAAATTGTTTAAAATAAAAATGAATGAGAATGCAGGTTTAAGTTTAATAAGATAAAACATAAGCTTTGGATTTTTGATTCATGATTAGGGTTGCCAACTTTTAGATCTTCATGAACTGGAGAAGTTGTTACGGGTTGCCTACTTTAAGACATTCATGAACCAAAGTTTGCTTGAAACCTGGATACTTTATAAGAAACCCAAGAGGAATTAAATGTAATGACAAATATATTCAGTATTTTGAAAGCACTCATGATTTTAGGACGTATGATTAAAAATCGTTGTTTATTCTCTTAAATATTGCTAATTACCAAAATTGTAAGAGCGTCGTCAATTTAAGTTTTTTTTATGAAACAAAATACAATGGAAATTAAAGTGGTGGGCTATCTTAATTCGAATAATTTATAACAAACGCAAAAACAGTCATGAAAAGGGCTTTCCTCTGCAATCGAAATTGAACCGGAGATTTGTGCTACTCACCTGGAGACCAGAGATTATGGCGATGACCCGGAAATCTCCGGCCCGAAAACCGGAGGTTGGCAACCTTATGATATCATTTTTTGACTATTCAAGTATTCTTCAAGTCAGCAATTCATAAATTTTATATGCTGTATTTAATTGATTGTAAGCTGACATTGATTGTAAGCCAACCCCCACTTTTCACAAGGGCACGCGAGGAAAATTCCATGTTGGGTGTACAGACGTCCTAGTTTTCTGGGATTTGTTGTGAGAAAAATACAGAAAAGTATGAATGCCCCGGTTTTTTTCAATTCGAAATTAAATAAGAAACGGTAGCAACTAAAACTATGACAACACAAATTACGTCATATTCAAGCATTCAATACAATTATTACTAAAATGTAATTTGTCCAATAATAAATCTTATACAGAGAATGTATAAGGGAGGTCGAGCGGTAGTGAAACAAGGAAAGTGGATATCTAAGGAATTTTCAACATCAAAGGGTTTGAGGCAGGGTTGCGCCATGTCACCTACTTTATTCAAGGTATACTTGGAAGGGGTTCTAGAGAAGTGGAACTTGTCATGTGGTAAAATGGGTGTCCAGGTTAGGGATGATGTTATTCACACTCTGATTTTTGCAGATGACCAGGTAATTATTGCACAGGACGAGGATGATGTGGAATATATGTTCCGTAAGCTAATAGAGGCATATGAAAGGGTGGTCTGAAGATAAATCTCTCAAAGACAGAGTACCTGGTGATTGGAGGGGAAAGTCAGGACATTGTCCTTACTGCAGGGACGGTAAAAGCGGTTGACCAGTTTAAGTACCTAGGATCCATTATTCACAAATCTGGGACTTGTGAGAAGGATGTGGAGAACAGGGTAAATCAGGCTCAGATGGCAATCAAGATGTTGAATGGGGTGCTGTGGAGTCGGGAGATTAGTAAGAGAACAAAAAAGACTAAAAAAAAAGACTATTCTATGGGTCATTGTGGAAAGTATAATGACATATGGAGGAGAGGGATGGACTCTCACGGAGAGGTTAAAGAAATGCATTAATGCAGTAGAGATGGATGGCCTGAGGCATAGCATGCGTGTATCCTGATTACAATGGGTAAGGAATGACGTGATTCGGCGAGAGATGGAAGCAGAAGAGACTTACCTCAACCGTTTGGAGTGCAGGTCACTTCAGTGGTATGGACATTTGCGGAGAATGTCGCAGGAGTGATGGCCGAAGCGAGTATTCGACTGGTCACCCCCAGGACGCAGGAAGCGAGGACGCCCGCACATCACTTGGCGAAGGCAGGTGGAAGAAGCTATGAGAGCACGCAACCTGAGAGATGGCCAGTGGGAGGACCGACAACTGTAGCGATTGGGAGTACAAGACAACCGCTAAGCAGTGGAGAAGCCTTTTAATAATAATAATAATTTGTCCTGGTTGTGTCCCTGATTTTTAACCTTGTGCACTCATATGTCAAGTGGGGCACGACATTGCTGGCACCTGTAGCAACACGTATGTCAAGTGGTACTCGACAGGCGTTTCAGAGGAGGTTTGTAGGAGATTTCAATCATTTGTTTACTCTTGACCGCTTGAAATATAATCCCAAATTTGTCAGCAACCCATCAAAGGTAAATAAACTCCTCACAAACACGTCTTAGATTGAATTAAGAGCATTCATAATAAGTCTTTCTGGCCTGCTTCAGCCTGGAGTTCCTACAGATAAGCAAACTGCTTAGCAAGCATCCTCACTGCAGTTTTGTGTGGATGATTGATAATATTTTGGTTCTAGTTTCGTCTCGTATGGTATATAAAAAAGATGAATGGCAACCACAGATTATTTTTCCTTTTCTAAGGATCGTCCATCTTACCGCAAAGAAAAAGTTTTCCAGAATTATCGCGAGTGCTTTGCAGAGTTACGATGATGAATTTCACTTTGATATGGAGGAACTACACCAAACAACTGATAATGATTACAGTGAGTTGTCCGATCCTGAAGAAGGGGAGCTGTCTGAACTGGTTGATGGTCCCCGAGTGGCATTACTTCACAAAAGAGATCGTCTATCCTCTTAATACTTCACAAAAGAGATAATCTGTTCCTCTTACTGAGAAAGGAAATGATAGTTGGCTCGGGGAATCCTAGATTTACATGCTCACACATACTAGAGATGGCTCAGGAGTGAATTCATTGAAACATTTATTTTGATTTTTAGGACTTGATTCTAAGTTGAGTGACAATTTTTAAGGAGGTAAAAAAGTAAAAAAAGATCGGCTTACAAACGATTAAATATGGTGCCTATGACTTCCCTTAAGGCAATGCATCTCACTGCAACCCTTTGATGTGGCATAACTTATTGCAGCTTTGCAGCACTTCCACATAGCTATAAGCTTCATTCAACCATAAGTAGGGCTATTAATTCTTTCAATTTTTAATATTTTAAAAGTTTTGTGGAATGCTTTTTACTGCATCACAGTGTGAAATAGATTAATTAAATTGAAAAATGAAAAAAATCAGTACTTTTATTATATATTGATTGGTCTGTCTTTGAATCTGCACTGAAAATGCTAGTGCATTGGCTCTTAGTCTCTTTTGTCAGTGACCCAAATCCCAGTCATGGCATTCCATGTCATCAAACAGTTTACCTGTGATTAGGCATGCACCCAGGATTTTCTCTGGTGTACTCAATTCTAACAAAAAATATTCCACCAAACATTTGGACAATTTGGGATCCCCTCAACTACAGGCAGGATCAGAGGCTCCTCCCGAGTATCTACAAATCTGGTTAATATAAACTCTTAGAGTTTTAGGTTCCTAAATCAGAAAATTTAGCATTTTGGGAGGCTAAGCCCATCAGCCTGCCTGTGATAAATAATAAATTAATTTTTAAGCTTAAAATCCATTTGTAGATTGCAAACTCCATCGTAGGAACTGCTGCTTTAAATCATACTTGCATAAAATTATCATGCTTGTTTTAACTATGTCAAACAGGGCTTGTTGGCAGAGAACAAAGAGAAGAAAATAACTTCAGCCTTACAAGCTCTAATGCAGAGAGCAGGTAACACTCCTGGAAGCCCTGGTGGTAATGAGACTGGAGAATTAGCAGACCCTGCTGCACTGATAGAGTTAGAGGCACAGTTTCATGCCCTCCGTCGTTTAGCTGCCTCTAAAGTTGGATTTGCAGCTTTCACAAATCTCACAGGGTAATTCTTATGTATTTTTTCCTGGTCCTAGCTTTTATGTTGGTTTGTGATTGACCTCTTAAGCAACTGAATTAAGGCCACGGTACACCAGGCGCTATACTATATAGCGCAATATTTTTGTGCGATGTTTTAGCTAGCGATAAGATATGAATATGCGCACACCAGATACTATAATATGTTTTATTTTTTCCCGGGAAACCAAGAGAATAAACGCCGCGACATTGCTGTTGTTAACATTGGCTTTAAAGCCAAAGAAAAGGAAGTGGAGTCATGAAATTAATACAAATCTAAATCGTCTTGTGGTTCCTAGCTTTCATCATTTTTTTGCAACACACCAACCCAACTCCTGTTCTTCCTATTAACCTCCTTGTAGTCACTGCTACTTGTCTGCCATTAGCAGGGATGTAATTTCACCTCTTCAATTAATTTTTCCATGTCAAACACTGTATAAGAAAAAAACAAGCAGCACGACACTTGCTCAAGTAAAGACTTCAACTATATGACGCTAGGAGCACTGTACACGTGGTCGCCCGTGCATTCTGCGCATGCGCCAGTTCTGCTATATTTTCTTAAAATAGCCAAGACCACAACGTGTGCTATATAGCGGGGTTTTATAGCTATATTTTTCCTTCAGTCTGCGGGCTTACGTTGAATTACATGTTGCCCAAAAGTTAGTGATATATCTTTATATTATATCTTCATAGTATAGCGCCCGGTGTGTGGTGGCCTTTAGTCTGTAACTCGTTGACCAGTTCTGTTACCCATAATAGTTTAGCATAAAATATTGAGTTCTTCCAGTAAGCTTTAACTTAGTTATTAAATAAGTGGATCTTGTTAAGATAAGTTTTTGAACAATCTATAAAACCGTTATACTTTAAAATAATTTAATGCATTCATTTGTAGTTAGATATAGCAATATATCATAAGAGTAATAATTTTATTATGGCTTGCATAAATGGGAATATTTGCCAGAAGTCGTAATCAGTATCAGTTATCTAGTACCTGTGGAGCAAAAGTGTGTGATGATTGTCTTTCCCTCACTCTATTTACCATATTTATCTGAATATAAAATGAGGATGTTTCCTTTTTAATATTTTAAAAACCTAGAGTTGACTAATATTCACATAATATAAAATAACTCAATGTGGATAATTCTCACCCAGTGTTCAAGTGGCAGCTGCTATGGAACATCTTCTGCAATATATTACGAGTCTACTGTGACTATGTAGTTTGCAAAAATACCACTAGAAAGTAGATAACAGCATGTTCAAGGATACAGAATATCTCATATAGCTAATACATGTGCAACATAATAGCTAGACCCTATTGTAGATACATTTTCACTTTGTTTAATCTTAAATAAAATTTGTCATTCTATAAGGTCTTACTTTAATGAATCAAGCTTTTCTTTTCTCACTGCTTATAAATTCCCATACTTATTTTGGTGTTTAATGTTACACCCTCCTATATTATATTCCCTTACAACAGCTATAGTTTTACTGCAAATTACACAAATTACTTTCCCTTTGAAATTTGCCAAAAATACCATTTACTCCAAGTTCCTGTAATGATCCATCATTGAAAATCAACTTTACTTTTTTATTGTTGTCCATATTTTATAATGAAGAGCATAGCATAGTTATATAATATCATTATTAAATGTAAGGGGGTCTCTGATCCAATACTGAACTCTAGAGAGAGAAATTGAGCAAAAAAATACATTTCAATGCAATTTTAATTCAGTTTTCTTTTGTATGTGTACACACAAAGAAAATATTCAATTTTATTTTTCAGCTTTCGTGAGTACATTGGTTGTAAGGTCGTACGTGCCTTACGTTGTGGTGAGGAGGGTGTAGCCCAAGCAGCTCTTGATACTGTTTGTGCACTGATGCAGCCCATGCACTGCCAACATGTTCATTTGCATCAGCCTCAGGATATTCGTCAAGAACAACTCAACAAATCTTCACTTCTCTCCTCTCGCTCCTTCCTTTCATCTTTACTAGACATGTGGACTTCTCATGTGGTAAATATAATTCAAAGTTAATATTAAAGGTACTAGTTTTCAATTCTTTTAATCAATGTTTTGCCCTGACATTTTTCCACTTGTGACGCAATATACTGTATTTACTCATGTAACCTGCACCCTTGTGTACCTCTATTTAGAGGGTAAAATATAAATCTGTGTTGGAATAAGTTGACATCTAGGATTAAAAAAAAAGTCCGCCTCTTCACTGGTTCTCCCTCCCTGAAACAAGGTCTTCCCAAGTAAACTATCTTCTCCTTCCTACCTGCATGATGCAATGTATTGAGTGATCTCTTCATACCAATACTAGCAGAAATCTCCTCCTCTGTAGTTGGCACTCTTATGTTAAAGGAGCATTAGCACCTCAATGCTGAATTTGGTGAACAGATATACCAGATGCCAACTTGTTCTGGCAAAAGTGAAAGTAGAAATTGATAGTAAATTTTTAATGACTGAACTGCTCATTTTGAGTAACAATAATAAACTTAAAAATCATTTAAAAGGTACAGCTTTAATATTATAAAAATAGAACATCATGTTAATCATCAAAATGTCCATCGTAATCTTGAAGATGCAGCAACGGCAGGTTAAACTGTCCATTTAAAACCTAAAAGTTTGCTTGGTCGTATAGATACTCGTATACTTCGTAGAATTCCTCATCTTCTGCAAGTATATACGTAGACGCAAGGATGTTGCAATAAATTTACTATTGAGAGACAATTTATATAACCTGTTTGGAAATCTTCATATATGATGCGCAGTCCCTTTTTTTACCAACATTTTGGGGAAAAAAGGTGTGCGGGGTAAATGAATAACTACGGTAATACCATGGTTGTTTAATTTTTTTATAAAAAGTACAAGTAAAATTAAATTAACCTATATCTTTAATATAAATAAATTTAGAGAACTGATATAATGTATTTAAAGAAATATAATAAACTATCGTATTGTTGTTATAATACGTACAAGAATGGTTAATACAAATGCACTGGCTCGTGTGCTTTACTTTGTATATGCATACTGAGATATTCCAGTAAAACATTGCTACTGTGCAACTCAAGGTCAGTTCACTAACACAGTTCTTTGTAACATTTTTGAAAAGATATTTTAGGAATAATCAATATTGAAATAATTATGAATGTTTATGAGAAGATGTTTGTTGAAATCTTATTTTGGAACCCCTTTCTATAGGTGCCTTACCTTGGTACAGACCTGCTGTTAATGTTCAATCCATTTCTACACATATTTTTAGTAAATTTAAGGTTTTAAGTAGTGCTTCTTCCTTACCTGCTTATAAGTCATTACTTTTGGCTGTATCATATGCTGTTTTCAGTATAAAGTCTTTATGCAACATATAAAGTTTGTTTTAGGATGTTCAGTTTATCAATCATTAAATCAATTAATTTGTCTCTTCTCAATAGAATAACTGTACAATCATCCAAAACGTTATCTTGCATATTGTAATGCAATAAACTAATTTACTGTGTTAATGGAGGAGGAAGGTTGAACATATAATGAAAACATAAAAATACCATTCTATAAACTAAGTTCTTAAAAAATAAAATTAGAATACAGGCGACTCCCGAGATTCGACAGTGATGCGTTCCTGAAAACGTAGTTGAATCTCAAACCGTCGAATCAGCACAAATTCAAACAATTAGAGCAGAAATAACGATGTCTAGACAAACTAAACCTCTCGTGGTCGGGCGGGCCAAAAATTACTTCGTGTATATCTATATTTACTGTTCACCCTGCAAGCCACCGCAATGATGTGTGGCAGGGGGTGCAACAGCACCAAGGAAAAGCGCATAATAATGAATAGTATCACTCTACGTCGGCTGATTTCTTTTCATAACTTCTGTTCTGCTCAGCTATCGTTCTAGGGAAAAACGAGCCTTTATACCTCTCAGTCCTACAGGCTATCTCTCTTATTTTACGAGGATGGTTCATTCTACCAATATAAGTTGGCGCTCTTATTATTTCTTTGACATCGCTGGAGAATATATGCATTCTAAATCTTTCAAGAAGTTTTAACCTAGAGCGTGATCGGCGCTCAGTTAGTGATTCCGTAAACTAGTTTCTAATTCGACCGATCAATCAGCTGGGTCGATTCGACCAGTTGAATTCTCGAGTTGGTCAAATCTCGAACAGTTGAATCTCGGGAGTCGCCTGTATGTAGCTGGTTAACATAGTTTACTGTGGTTCATTGATTTTCATTTTCCTGTATTTATGGGTTCTCTTAGTTTCCCTTACATCCTTGAATCTACCATAATATATACGATGAAAATTATACCATTGTTTCTAAATGAATTATCATCTTTTGTATTTTAATAGAAAAAGTCATCTTTAGATGGATATTTTTGAATTTACATTTATTGCATGATCAAATTTTTTTTATTGTAATTTTAGGGAAGTGTAATGAGAATATTTTTTGTATAAGCACTTCTATTTAATGAATGAGTTTGTCTCTTGTTTTTAATCTAAAATATTTTGTACATTATCATTATTTGATGATAACAAAAAGTTATCGAATAAATGTAGTGACACTTATTTTTATGGAAGTTATTAAACGTTGTGAAGCATTATTTTTCTACATTTTCATTTTTATGACAGAATCGTGGTACTGGTGCTCTTGTAGTGGCTGCAATGCTAGACTTCCTGACTTTTGCCCTGTGTGTGCCTTATAGTGAGACAACCGATGGAACTCATTTTGATATTCTTCTAAAAATGGTGGCAGAAAGGGGTCGCTCATTGTTTCGCATGTTTCAGGTAAAATATGTGTTGCTTATAATGGGATTTATAATTTCAGATAAAGTAACAATTTTCTTACTGTATTTCAAACATTTTTGGCCTTATCAGTTATCTAATTTAGGATGAAAAAATCTCAATAAATACTATTCAGTAGTTTTTTTAATACTTTAACAGCAGTTTGCTGAGCATTTATCTGCATGATAATATTTGAACAATTTTGTGCACTACTTTGTACACTCTCCAGAATTTAAAACTCGAAATTGGTTAAATTAAATTGCAGCTATAATTTAATACTATTGTTGGTTGGTTGGTCACGCTTTCACGATGGCCGATATAGAGCGTTTTAACAAACTTCCCGAATAGCAGAAGATTGAAATTTGGCAAGGATGCTTGATTAACATATTTTAAGGTAATGACAAAAATAAATCTCCAAAAAAGTCCTGGGTTCGACTCCAAGGAAGACATCTCCATTTTCCGCAAGGTAACATGTAAAAATCAATTTTTTGATGTGCAGGCTTTTATTGTTTTGTAAATTAAAATTAGAAGGAATTAACCTACGATCTTCGGATCTGAACCATTTTGAAGAAAAAATTACAGTTTCTTATTCTGTTCATCTTTTTCCTCATACAATGCGAAATTGCTCATGTTACACGTTTAATTCACATATTTTGTGGAAATATTGTCATTTTAACGGAATGTTGCCTTGGCTACCAATTATATTGTTAGACCTCAAAATCCTATTGTTGTATCAATCCTTATGGATGTAAGCGGGCTTTGTATGCTTTTAATACGAGAGAGGGAGGGGGGGAGAGAGATTTAGAGGGGGGAGCGAGAGGGAGGGGGAGAGAGGGAAGTAGAGGGGGAGGGGGAAAGAGGGGAAGAAGGGGGAGGGGGAGAAATGAGGAGGGGAAGGGAGATAGAGGGTGGGAGAGGAAGAGAGGGTGTGGAAGGGGGGGAAAAGGGAGGGAAAGAGAGGCAACTATTTTAAGTTTAAAGATAGCCCGTCAAAAACAGAATATTCACTAGTTATGTTGTATATGACAAAATATTTCATATGTGAAAGTAGGATATTAATTATTTTAAATGAAAATAATAATAATCTGTCTTATCTATCTATCATTCATCCGTTGATATTTCAATGGGCATTACACTAGTTCAGGGCTGCCACCAATTTTTTTTAGAAATCCTGTAACAGTATCCAAAAAATTCTGTAAAATCCTGTAATATGGAATATCATGTTTTTTATGCAAAATATATGAATTTATGCCTAGTAATATATTTGGCTTATACATCTCACATAATGAGTAAAATTATTAGCAACCGTTTAGGGATAGCCCTGTAAATTAAATTTAATAATTTTTTCTTGGTGAATTTCGTATTTATCTTTCATTACAAATCATATATATGGCATAAAGTTTTAAAATATTTATTCTAGTTTCGAATGCACATTAAAAGAAAAAAAAATGAAAATAAGTAATCCAAGGCTTTTATTACAGAACAGGTCATGATTAGGAAAACAGAGACTACAAAAAATCGATACAATGGCTCAAAAAGTAAGAAAATGAACAAATTTCTACTTCTGTAATTTTCTAGCCTTTTTCCTCATGTCATCAGTTGGCTCAAAATCTGCAAAATGTTTTCTAAATGAATGCTGCATCAAAACATTCAGCAATGGTTGTTCGAGTGCTGACCTGTGTGTGCTTTTAATAAGACTCAACTTACTAAAAACTCTCTCAACTTCAGCATTGCTATGAGGAAGTATGAGCATTGCCTTTGCAAGTTTACAAAGTAATGGAAATTGTGATTTTCCATCTTCTATAAATTGTGACACCTTGTACCAATAGGTATCAATATAGTCTGAATAGACAATTGGTTGGGGCAGATTCCATAGTGTGTAGGCTCAGAATTAAGAATGTCTAGGTCATCATCATTGATGATATTGGAAAATCTTTTAGCCAACATTTTAACTTTTTCCTAATCTCCATATGATTTCTTTGTTGGGTCAAAAATATCAACATTTTTCAAAACTACGTCATTTAAAGGTAAGAGACGATATAGCTCTTTTGTTGCCATCTCATAAAAATCTCTCACATTGTTAAAAAAAAGCTTTTTTGTCAACTAAGCTAATATCTATTTCTTCTAAGTGTGTGTGTCTGTGTTTTATGGCCTATGAAAAGGGCAGAATCTTGAAGTTGGTTTTCTCGTTTGAAGTCAACAGCTGTTATGTCACATTTTTGAATAATGTGGAAATGAACAAAGTTTGCAATAAATTGGCGAAGCGAGAGGACATTTCTAAATGAAGTTTATGAATAAATGATCTCTCTTTCTGAAACATTAGGTTAAATTTTGTATAACGAGGCAAAACTGCTTGAAGGAAACTGAAATACAATTTTGCAGATTTTGAGTCTAAGGTTTTTTTTATACGTTCAACAATCTCTAAGCTCCCATCCTTTACATCAATTTTTGTGCTAAAATATACTGTCAATGCTGACCACTGTTCCAGAAGGCGTTCTACACACTGCAGCATGGCTAGCCACCTTGTAAACATGGTCTTAAAATTTTGTGACACTCAACTTCCAGACACTCTTGGACTTCTTTAAATTGGTCTTGTCGTTTACCTGACATTTTAAAAATGCATAAACATCTCTAGGCAGCTGTTCACATATATCTGGCAGTTTTCTGCAGGCATGTGATGCTGCTAAGTGAGCTACATGGCAAGTGCAGTGAAGGAACCACAATTCTTTTTGTTGTTTCCTGACTCTTGATAACACAGAATTGAATTCCCCTACCATTGCTCTTGCTCCATCTGAAGACATGCTTAAACAATTCTCCCAAGGAATATTATCTTCTTTAAATGCATCATGGACAACATTAAAAAGATTTTCTCCACTTGCCTTCCCATTAAATGCAATCACTTTATACAGATGAGTTTCAACTTTTTCTGTTATAAAAATACGAGTCATTATAACCATTTGTCTGGTCACACTAATGTCGATAGATTCATCTATCATTAAGCAGAAAATTGATTCCCTCATAGCTGAAACAATGTTTTCTTGAACAGACCAGCCGAAGGATTGCACAATCAGTTGGCTCGTTTTAGTACGAGAACATCGAAAATTCTTAGCAATTTCACTATCAGGAAACATTTTTGGCACTAATTTTACGAAATTGTCACTCAGTTTCACAGGCAAGTTATTTTCACAAATAAAATTTGCCCATCTTAGTTCAGCGTCAACAACGTCATTGTTTTCTTTAGTCACAAAACTCGTAATTAGGGAATTACTTTCGAATGACTTTAGGTTCCTCTTGTGACATTCTGCTGTCTTGTGGCGTTTGAGATCTTTTCGGCCTCCTTTTGATATGTTTAAATCAGAATTACACACCTTACATGTTGCCAAGAAATCAGTTTTTCCTTTTTTTTTAACCACTTTAGATCCTTTTCCCACTCAGCCTTGTACTTCTGTCTATACAAAGACCTATCAATCGAATAATTGTATTTTTTATTTATATTTCACTTATTTAAGGGTTAAAATTACTTAGTAAAAGTGTCAGGCCTATTCTAATATAAATATTAGCGAGAGACCAAACGAAATCTTTCGTCACCGCACTGAATACTATGAACTCGTGCAGAAGCTAGCGCGTCAAGAAGCATTGACAGTTGACCACAGGTTGCCACAGGTAACTAACGAGTGTTTGGAACCTTGGGGGAATTCCCTCCACTGTTGCAAATGTAGCAGATTTGTAGCTAGATGTAGCGACTGTATGTTCAAACTAGCTTCTGTATAAAGTGCCCGCGGCTACTTACAAATCTAGAGAATTGATTTATTAATCTTGATAATTTTAGCATCTTGCTATAAGTGCAGCTTTACGTTTGAATTTATAAGATTAAAAAGTAGTTTAAAGAAAAAATGTAAATATGCCTTCGGTTGCTGACCCAGTTCTACAGCTTGGTTTTGGATTCAATCTCACAATAAGTAACAAGTTTAATATTTAACAAAGTATATCAACATACGTATGTACTTACGGAATAATTTTACCGGACCCTATTTTATTCACACTTCATATTATAGCTATAAATATATCAACAATCTTTGAATTTCATTGAGTTTATGTACATTTTTTACGAAAACGGCTCAAATAACAACAAAATTTTGTCTTCTAAATATCCGTAAATCACCGAAATGTCATAGTTTTTTGGTATAAAAATCTGTAAAAACGGATAAAATTCGTGAAAACAGCAGCCCTGCACTAGTTATGGTGCCTTAATCTGCAAATCAATTCATACAAGTGATAAAAAATATAAATTAGTAAATATTTCTTCTTGTCATTTGTTTCCTGTTTTTATTAATTATTATTTTGCATTATTTTAATCTCTTAATATTTGTTTTGATGCAGCATCCTTCATTAGCCATTGTCAAAGGTGCTGGTCTGGTAATGCGTGCTGTGGTAGAGGAAGGGGAAGCAGAGGTGGCGGCTCGCATGCAGGACCTTGCTCTTGCTGAGGGGGCCTTACCAAGGCATTTGCTTGCTGCTTTATTCACTCTTCCACCTACACTGGTAAGCATAATTTTGGATAACATTATCATTTGATAGTTACTTTTTATCCGTTGAAGTTATATAAAAATTTCTATAAAAACTTAATATTTTCTGCGTGCCTGTTCTTTAATATACAGTTTTAAAATATTCCTTGCTACTGAGCAAAGTTATTGCTTGTTTTTATTTTTATCATGTTATTGCAGAAACATATAATAAAATATAACATTGAAATAATTGTATCATGAAAAATCATTTCCTATGATTTTTGAGAAGTCATGCAGCATAAGAAAAATCTTATTGAAGAATACAAATCTTGTTGGTTTCGTATGCGAAGAAGCAATCACTTGAGCTCATTTTGTTGAAAAAATTCAACTGGTTTATTCTGTAATTCTGGATGTTTTTAATTCAAATGATGATAAAGCTTTACAATTTTCATGCTTTCCTTTGATAGAATATCCTCACAGATAAGACACTTTTGGTGAAAACATTTCTGATCCTGGACAAAGGACGAAACCTAATTTTAATTATTTGTTGTTATACCTTTGAAGAAAACCAGTCTTTTTCATTTTTATGGGTGAACAGTCAAGTAAATCTGCAGAATCCATTTTGTTTTAAGTCTTACTCATATAATAAATGAATTTGAAGTATTTAGATCAGCTTTATGAAAAAACCAAGCAATGTTCCTTTTTTGTTTGTCACTCATTTTTAAACAACCCTTTTATCAATTTTTAATCTCCAACTACCGTAATTTTTCGATTATAATACGCAACCTATATAATACGCACCCATGTTTTTATGAGTGAAATGTGAAAATTGTCTTATCATCATGTATAATACGCAATTCATTTTTTGTAAAAAGATCACTGTAATTTTTCACTTGGTTATTATTAGTATCAAGATAGTTCTTTCCTTGCCGTCAAGTGAGATACCGTATTTACTCGAGTAATACCCTCACATGTGTAATACCTGCATCCCCGTTTTTGGAAGTAAATATCTGGGAAAAAAGTTATTCGTGTAATGCCTGCACTTTAAAAATTCCAATTTTGTTATTTAATGGTAACATTGGTAAACTAATCTAGCTGAAGTCAAGTCTGATGATGGGTAAGCGGCAAAAATCACTTATTTAAGATGTAAATATTTAAAAAAACTTTTAATGCCTATTGTAACGCAATCAATTGTAAAAAATTGACATTCAACAATATTATATTATAAGGAAAAAAGTTGGAAGCGTATTTTGAAGGCCAGTGCATTAATATCGCCAAAAGGTTCCGTTTTGAGTCACTTCACAGTGTACATGCTTTATTTTCGCTAAATGTTCGGAATCACGACGGATATGCTTCCGTGTGCCTCTCATAAGAGAAAACTTAAAAATTATGTGCACAAACTAAATCCCAACATCCAATAGAACGATTTTTGATTCTTTCTTAACATAATTATAAATAGATTTAGGTCTTAAGTCTCCATGCGATCTCATTATCTTTTGATTATTAAATTGTATGTAAATACCCGTAAACATTACTATGAAAACAAGAAATATCGTAAAATCTCAGTATTTTAAACAAAGAATTTATTCAACTCGCATTTCAAGGTCTTCTTTAGGTATTCCACGTTCATTTTTATTTCTAATATCTAATCACTGATCTGGTTTTCATCTGCAACATAATAACCCCATAAGTAATGGTCCTCAGTTCCATCCAATGAATTTGAAATTCCAGTCACTTTAAAGCCTTTGATCACAGTTACTTCACTTATGCCATGCCATGCTGCGAGCACCCATCGGCACACATCGGAGAGCGGAGCGTGTTTCAGCCTTCCCGTTACGGTTGTGTTCTTCAAATTTAAGCATGAATCACATAAAATTAAAGACAAAATCTGCGGTGTACAGCACCTTCCAGGAAACACATTGAATTCATTCTTTGCCACGAAACACGGCAGGCGTTTTGCAGATGGCCTACCGTCGAAAGGTAAAGGGGCATATCTCGTGTAATGTCCGCACCCCCTTTTTCTGGGTCCAGTTTTAGGGAAAAAGTGCGGGTATTACACGAGTAAATAGCCGAAGTGGATAGTGAGGATGAAGATGACGTTCTCGGCGATGCCATTTACTTAGACGATGAGAGAGAACACAAAATCGCCGACGAACTATTTGAGGACAGCAATAATGAATTCAGAGGCTAAGATTTGGACAGCTAAAAGTAAATAAATAATTATTCTTATTTTTGTTTTGAAAAACGACATTTAAAGGAATGTTATCAAAATGCATTGAAATGTATGATTTACTGGTAAAAATATGTCCAAAAATATAAATTATTTCCTTACAAAAAACGTTGTATGCACTTGTTACCTTATATAATACACACCCAGTGCCGGCCCTAGAAATTGTGGGGCCCAATTAAAAGACTTTTGGCAGGGCCCCTATATCTAAAAGGCATAGTTTGAAAAAAAGATTTGGGAGGGGCACAGCAAGCGAGGTCCAAAGGACCGAAGCAATGAGGCCTTAAAGGCCGAGCCAGGAGGTAGGGATCCGGGGTGGATCCCAGGCCGCCAATGCATTTCCTGCATTCTGAGAGCATCAGATGGCCTCTTATGAGACCACTTGGGTATGGATAGGACTATGGATAAATCTAAAAAGAATCATCACTAATAGATAGTTTGGTGTCCCTACACCATTGCGGGGCCCCCTTAGCCGCAGGGCCCAATTGGGTCCAATAGGTACAATTGGCCTAAGGCCGGCTCTGTACGCACCCTAACTTTTTGTCAATTTTTTGTGAAAAAAATGCATATTATAATCGGAAAATTACGGTATTTGAAAATTCTTAACTTTTTAAGTATTCTTCCAAGATTTCATAAGAGCAGCAGGTGCAATGTTTGAGTTTTCTTATAGTCACTGCAGTAAATGCCAATCAAGAGTAATAATTACTCATAAACGTGACTGTAGCAGAAAGAAGTTGTGTTTTTATAAGGTAATATTTGTGTCGAAGATGTTTCACTGGCCTGCTGACAGTGACAGTGAAACTGCTAAAACTCCCCATTGTATAATTTTCAAAAGTCTCTTGCTTTTGCACTAATATTGGACAATCCTTCTTGGAAACCAGGACAGAAGTGAGTGATCACAGAACTTGTTTTAGAGAAGCGAGAAATGTTCCTACCAAATCCAAACCTGACCTCTTAGTGTTGGTAAAGATATGGCATCTTAAGTATATTTAAAGTGGCACCTTATAAAGAGAACGAGTAACTCTTTTATTTTAAGCAAATGAATATGCTTCAATCCCTCACTATATATCTGTCAAGAAATATGTAAATGTAAATACAGGCAGACTTTGCCTTTCGCAGGGGTTATGTAACTGAAAACAGCGCAAAAGACAAAATCGTGAAAGAGAAGTAATTAAGGCAATGGGAAATACAGTAAAACCCTGTTATTTCGATCCCAGATAATTCAAAGTATGGGATAATTCGAAGCTAAGATCAGTCCCCGGCCAACATCATAGGATTTTTCATACGGTTTATTCAAAATATGCCTATAATGAAATTCGAAGTCATGATCTGGTCCGGTGGCTCAAGAAAAGTTTGTTTAATTCGAAACCTCGATCCTTTGTAAGCGGAAGGTTCAGACGTGTGCCATAACCTCACGTTTTTGTTCCTCATTTCTCGCACGAAATACAAAGCGCCCCAAACAGATGACTCCCTTTTACTTATTTAATAGTAGAATGACCAAACTTCCTGTTTTTTTTTAAATCAAAAAAGCCATTTTATACAGTTTTGAAGTCCATCACAAATAAAATTTTGATTATCTGATAGTATAGCTGATATTCCTAGTAGAAATGTAGGATTTTTGGAAACATGGAGGTTATCAAACGAACAACAAATGTTAATTACAGTTGCAGTTGTCAGGTTAGGAAACCTCAGGGTCATTGATAAATTTGAGGTGGCAAATCTGGTCTCTGCGTATAATATCCTGCCTGGGATTAACCTAACTTATTCCCTTCGAGGGTTTAACCTAACTTATTCCCTTCGAGGGTTTAACCTAACTTATTCCCTTCGAGTTTCAACAATGACGACGCTTGTCGGCTTCTCTTTTGCTTGTGAGCTTTGTTCTAGTCTGACGTGCTCCAGACAGTAAGGAAAATTCATATTTGCATTTTTTGCTATAGATGGTGATAGTGACATCCACCATTAAAAAATCATGCGAAAATTTTGTCCCATTTTACTTTCTCCATATGTAGTAATGGGAAAGTATTGTGATCACGAAAAAAATCGACTTCGAGATTTCAACAGAAATACGTTTTGAGGTCCCTAGAACACGTTTAGACTATTTTCAGAATGATGCCTGTGTGTGTGTCTGTGTGTGTGATTGTGGGTGCTCTAACTCAAAAAGTACTTGCCATATCGTTACCAAACTTCATATATAACACTTTAGCATGAGCACAAAGAACTGATTAGTTTTTGAACAATACCGGTTAACCGGAAGTCGAGGTTTATTCGAAACACGATTCGGTTTTTGCGATATTTCTCTGTTAAAACACCATTATTGTATATACAATTCTATGCAAAGGTTATAGAGAATGTAATTCCTACAACTTTCATTTGAAACAATTTTCCATAGCAGTTATTGTATAGGAATTATTTACAAATAATCTGTTTTTTTGGTTTCCGTCAAATATCTCCTTAAAAACGTCGTTATTGGTAATCTTCGTAAGGATTAGGTCTTAAAAAGTCATGAGATGACACCAGTCTTCGTGAGGCCCAAAGTTGTAGAGAATAATATTTCTTCCAGGTTTTGTTTGAAACAAATTTTTGTAGAACCATCCATTTCGGAGATATTCAACTTTTTCTTAATTTTCAGTATACAGCGCCACCACGATGTAGCGGTGAATTCTGTAAACATATTCAAAATATACCTAATTTATGGCAATAAGGACGACTGTATTCTTTTACAATACGAAATGATAATTTTGCCTTGTAATGCTATTCATAATAATTTAAATACCGTATATACCTGAATATAAGACGAGGTTTTGTTCCAATTTTTATGACCGAAAAATCGCTAATCGTCTTATAATCGCGTGGTGCGTAATAGTTTGACTGACAGAGGAACCGAATGCAGAGTATAATCGAAATATTCGATTCTTTAAATCAATCGAAACAATCAATTATTAAAAGTAGTAGTAGAAAATGAATCGATTCAGATGTATTCGAATACAAATACTCTTTTGAATTTTATCCTATATATTATGCACGTAGTGAAGCTGCGTGCATCCTTGCATATGAAGTCTCGCGTAATTACATCGGCGTATTTCTCGAGAACCGTTCGTCGTAAAGATATGTGGTAAACGGCGTTTTGTTTCTACTGGCTATGAGGTCCCTGGAAAAATATTTTCGTTTGCTAAAGTGTCCCGAGTTCGAATCCAATAGACGGTACTTATCTGTATGTGTGGGGGTATTCACCATTTTCAATAATTGCTTGAAATTCGTCAGGAAACTTTATAGCTGCATTTGTATCAGCACCAGCTGATTCAACTGTAAAACAAACGCTATGTATATTTGCGCGGCATTTAAAATTTTGAAATCAACCGGAACTGGCTGAAATGTTTCTGAAGAATCTCCACCCTCTTCTTGCTTTACACGTTCAAACAGGGAAAGTGCTTTCCTGCAAATGATTGCTTGACTAAGGGGCATGTGTTCATTAGAACGCTTAGAATCAATCCACAACACTAGCAGTTTCTCCATTTTTTTTCAAGCATATTACTACGTGATCGTGTGAGTTTCTTCGCAGTTACTGCACTGGCTGCTTCAATGGAACTTTTTATTTTGTCTTTATTGAACAAAATTGTACGAATTGTAGAAGTTAAACTTACGTGCAATATTGCTCTGACGCTCACCTTGATCAAAACACTGAATCACTTAAGTTTTTCCTTAAAATGCTTTTCCTTGATAATATAGGATTATTTTCTACATTACTCAATTTTCTCTTTTCTACCATGATTTACTGAAATTATTTTCCCTATTTACTGTTAAAATGTTATTTTGCCATAGATATTAAACATAACCACAAATATGTCATTGGAACTGATTACGTGAAAACAGCTTTCCTTTATTTTTAGGCGCGTTTCGCTTCCAGCGTGAGCGCCTATTATCGTCTGTCTGTCCGTCTGTCCGTCTGCATGTTCGTTCTCAGCTTCTACCGAACAGATATTCATGAAATTTGATATTAAGGACTTACAATCAAATATAAGAAGAAAATCGCAAAAATGAATCACGTACGCCAATCGGGTACCACTTTACTGGTGACAAAAAATTAAATTTTCGTCATATCTCGTAAAGTATTGCTCATATCAAAATATTTTTCAAATGAAAGTTGTAGAACTTGTAAAGAGGAGTATTTTCTTTCCTATACATTTTTATCGTAGGAGTAGCCGTTATCGAGAAAATCAAATGAGAATGTCTTAATTCGAGTTGAACTTAATTCTTGCATGGTTACTTCTTCATTGTTGCTATCATAAACAATCTCACAAACAAACGTTTAATTTACTTACATGTATTTACATGTGCTTGTAATATTATTAAATAGGAAGAAAATGAATTATTTATGATGAAGAAAAGAACTTCCCTTACGTACAGGTATATAATTTCTTTCTAATACTCCATTGCACGAAACGTGCCCATTTGTGATACGTTGTACACTTTCCTAACTTGTTTTTAAGCATACAAAAGCCGGCAAAAATGCGCACCGTGAACAGTATTTTAATTTTGCAGTATGTATTTTATTAAATAAATAAATAAAAGTGTATACCATGGGATTCCAATTGCGCTATATTGAAATTTCGCTAAACGACCATGCACTAAACGAGGCATGACTGTAGTTTAGTAATAGCCTTCCTGTAGCTTAACAAGTGTTCGGTTCATAACATATTCCATTTCATACACTGTCGGTAATGGAACGTCCGAAAATGTCAGGAAAAATGAACTTCAATGAAAGAGAGACTTAACAAGGTAAAAGAAAAACGAAAAAGTATCAGAAAATAAAATCTTACTTAAGTTCCATAGTAGAATCGAGTAAAATGAATGGCAGATGCCTAACTTGCAGGAGCTAATTCCCTAACTATGGCAGACCTCGTCTTTCTTGGGGTTATGTACCTGAAAAACTCTGCAAAACTCCAATAACAAATTATGTGTAAAATGCAAAGCTTAAGTTGTGTCTTTCCCCTCGGGACTTCCATGTCATCAAAAAGAAAGAAAGCTCTTGAACGGTGATACCAGCTTATATTTTGCAACTTTTCACGTATAAAGGGGCACAAAAGTGTGGATTCCATCCTATAAATATTTAAAAGTATATGTAAGACACGTGTATGTAATTTTTTTAATTATGCATATATATTACATGATTGCACTTACTTAAATATTTTTACATACCTATTAGAATTACGTAACAATATTTTTCAGGCCTGGCTACGAGAGAAAATGTGAGGAAAACACGAATCATTCCATATATAGAAAATTTCACCTAGCCTGTTCCCTGAAAGAGGGCAACCTTAGACCGCAAAAGACAAAACTGGTCGCAAATGCGGAACCGTGAAAGTTCAAAACATGTGATAGATAAAGCCCCAAAAGACGAGGTCTGCCAGTACTGGATGGCAGATTTGGAGAGCTGTCTGTTAGCATATGATTAGCATCTTTCATTTCACTTCAGAGAGACATCATATTAAATCAAAGTTAGTCTAAGCATTATTTAAGATATTTTAGCCTGCACCTATCCAATAACTTGAAAACTCAATCACAAAAAATAAGAAAATTACAAAAATGTGATCTTTTTAAACCTACTTGTTAATGGGATCTTGAGTTAACTTTTGCACATAAAAGGGTAATCTGTGCTGTCCATTATTCAAATTTGGTTAGTAGAATGGAATTTTGCTGACTGGCAAACAAAAGTCACATGTTGAGAAACACTGCTCTAAAGAATATTTTCTCTAAGCAAAATTTAATAGTTGAAATGTTATCTAAGAATCAAAATGTCAGTTCCCTCAGTGATTAAGTGATTTTCTTGGATGTTTATTTCTTTGCAGGGAGGAATGGCCGCTGGAGGAGCTGCTGCTTCTACTAAGAGTGGGCCTATAGTAGTAGATGGTCGTCTTTTGGCCCATAGGCAACTGTCAAGACATTTAGTTGGCCTCTGGGTTACAGGTCACCCAACAGCTATGGGTCTTCTGAAAAGAATAATGGTTTGTTTAATTTTGAAAATACTTATCAAATCTGGCATTTAAAAATAGGTTAGGTACCGTATTCACCCGAATCCAAGACGACCCTGAATCTAAGACGACCCCCCATTTTGATGATTCCAAAAGAGAAAAAAGCTCAAATTGACCTTCATTACTACAAAAATTATAAATCTTGTGAAATATTTATTTTCTCTTATACTTTTCTTGAATGTCATTGTCTTTTAACATTTTAAAATCATAAGATCACATCACAAATAGAACCATTCAGGTTTTCAAACAAATTAAATGGTAGCATTCATTTTAAGATAACATTAAAAATCAAGTAAATACATTGAAAGAATACACTCATTTCAGGACAACAAAAAAACATTTCAATCCAAGTGCTGCATAAAATCATTTTATTGTGTTAGTCATCATCACTGTCTATGCAACCTTCACTATTTTCCTCTGCTCACTATCTTTATCACTCTCAACTTCATCATCAGTCTCCCACAAAACATCATCCTCACTCCCATCCATGGCATTAGATAAGCAGCATTTCTTAAATCCTTTCACTATTACTTTTGCATTTATTTGTTGCCACGATGCCTTGATCCATTGGCAGAGCATTGCAACTTCAGGTTTCTTAAGATTTCCTTTTGGTGTTAAAGTGTGAGTTCCACTCTGTAACCACTCAGAATACAAAACCTTTAAATTATTTTTAAAACACTTATTGACAGCAACATCTAAAACTTGAAGTTGCGATGTCATTCCTCCAGGTATTACAATAATACATCGCACTCATTATGTTTTTAATTTCAGGAGATAAGTGTCCTTGAATGCATCCAGTGAAAGCATTGCTCTTTGTTTCAGTAAAGCTCCTGGCCGTCTATTCCACACCACATGTAACCAATCTCTCATTAGTTCTTTAGTCATCCACCCCTTTTCTTGACACATTATTCCACTTGGCAAATGTTTCTTAGGCATTGTTTTCCGCTTTAGAATCACATATGGTGGTAATTTAGTCCCATCTGCTAAAACCGCCAACATTACCGTGACTCGCATTTTTTCGTTGCCTGTAGTTTTAATTAGGACGGACTTCGCACCTTTTTCGTTCACAGTATAATTAGATGGCATGTAGAAGAAAACCGGAGTTTCATCGGCATTTCCTATTTGGCTCAAAAGGTAATTATTGGTTTTTCTAAGTCCAATTACGTATTTCTGGTAAGCGAGAAGTTTTTCAACATAGTCTTTGACAATTGCTGACACAGCGAAGTTCGTCGCCGTAAAGAAAAATTATTTCGTCGCCGTAAAGAAAAATTATTTCGTCGCATCATTCTCACGCACCAACTTCTGCTGGCCTTGAATTCTTGCAATGATATATTAAGTCCTCTAGTAATTTCATTAGCTTTAAGTATAATACTTTCAGTCGAAACAGGCATACCGTTCTTCCTCATGGTGCGCACAAACTTGACTACTTCTTCTTCAATGCCATGAAATCGGCCTAATTTTGGACCACTGAGCGACTTCCTTGTGGCTTTGGCATTTTCTAGTTCCTGTTTTGAGAGTTTCCATCCACGCACATTTGCCTCAGATACACCGAACTTTCTACTCGCATCACAGTTATTAGTTTTTTCGGCGTAATTTATCACGATCAGCTTAAAATTTGTATCTTAGCTCCGTCTAATTCCTTTGTTAACTTTCCCTTTGCACTCGTGCCACGTACTTCAACATGATCTGTCATTTTAACTTAAGGGTTGTGCATTTAAATCAAGAATGCACAACTCAAAGTTACTGTCACACTTAGTGAATCGCGGTGCGTCGTTTGAAAGGGGAATCCCAATGATTTCCGCTCTCATTTGTTTTAACATTGCGGTTGGCATTACGTGCAAGGTGAAAGTACGTCTGTGTTATGATCGTCGACGATGATTATTAGTCTAAATAATTATTATTCCCGTCATGTTTTTCTTATTGTTATTACTATTTGTTTATTTCACGTCTTTATGTACGTACTTGAATTTGCTGTTGTGAATTGTTTACTCTAATATACCATTTGTTGTAAAAACCACTGATTAAATGCTTAAATATACTTCGTATCCGAATGTAAGACGACTCTTGATATTTACAGCTGAAAATTTGGAAAAAAAGGTCGTCTTAGATTCAGGTGAATACGGTATTTTACTTTATGTCCTTATGTCTGTGATTATGTTATTAGATATCAACTTAACAAAAGCTCTGTGAATATAACAATCTCTAATGAATTGAATCTTTAACCAAATCACCCAGAAAGTATTAAAATCAAATGGAATCTTGAGTTTGTTTTTGTGACTAGTTTAATATTAGAGTATTTTCTATCCTTTACATATCAATTGATTTTCTTGATTATGCTCACAGCCGGCTGGTTTACTTGTCTATCTTGATTCGGATGAGAAAGTTCCTCCTAATGAAGAGGAGCGGTTGCTGGAGAGGGACAACCTTAAATTAGCACAAGCAGAGAGTGAGGGTCGTGGTGGAGGCTGGAGTTTCCGTAAGCCAACTGCTGCACAGTGGGCAAACATGGAGCGCCAACTGCGCCTTGTTGAGAAGCATGTTGAGGTGATTGTTAAACATTAAAATATAAATTCTTAGTTTATTTTAGCAGATGAAAATGTTTACGTTAAATGATTTTTATGGTTATTAGGGTGGTTCTCCATTCATCATGTTTACATTATGTTTCTGTTATTTTTCCCAAAGCTAGTGCTAGAAAACATCTATAATGCTTTATTTTATCTTGTCTGTTTTGATATTAGTTTTTCATGTTTTTCCCAAATAACTATAAAAATTTTGCAGTTTAAAGCACTTGCCGATAAGTTAGCAAGCTTAGTTAATAAATTTTATCATATAAATGTTACAGTTAACTCATAACTCTTTAACCATCAAATGGCAGAAATAAAGTCAAGCATGAAGCAGAATGCTATTTTAAAATATTATTATGTATTTATGTGCTAAGTATTCTGCCCTTGATTTTTTCCTAACTGCTTTGTTGTACAATAAACGTCTGCTGTAAGGAGAATTGACAATGGTGAAAAAGATCATCACTGTAACAGAAACTTGTTACAACCAAAAACAACTCAATTATCATAGTTTTTCTACTTTGTTCATTTTTATGAAACAATTCTCAATTATACCATTCTCATAAAAAATGTTGTTCAAGGTGATAAAATAAATATACTAATGTAATTTATTTATGCTTGCAATTACTAGTTCACTATTCATTATTAATTTTCACTTTGTTAATACAGGTAGACCCCGATTTACGTAGCCTCGATTTACATAGTCCGATTTACGAAGTTACAAAAAACAAAATTTTGTCCCGGGTCTCGTTATATGAAATAAAACCCCAAAGTTACGAAAAAATCTTTTTTTTCATTGCAAATCTCATAAAGAAAGCGAGAGTAACAGAAGAAAAATAATAATATTACTAATCAATAACTATACAGTAATTATGATTACAAAAGAAAAAGCTAGTTTAAAATAGCTTAAATTATTATACTTAAAAATCCTAGTTAAAACCTGCAGTCTCAAAAGGATGAAATCGCGAATGGATGGAATCGCGAGTAGATGGAATCTCGAATGTATGGAATCTCGAAAATTAATGTGTATTTATTTAAAGATGATCCTTTAACAACATAGCGTTAACTATTTTAATTACAGCAGCTATCTTGAAACAAAATACCGGCTGTTTCAATATTTAATTAAAGTTTATATTTTGGAGATGGTACGTTGGAGAAAAATTAAACAGATTTGAATTAGCGTATTTGTCCTGTCAGTTTATATTCCTAAAGTAGTAGTTAAGATATTTTTCATTATTTTAATGAGCTCAAACAAATAATCTGCTAAAGCTGTAACAATTTGGAATCTATAACAAAAAAGGAAGTCGATTACAGTAATTGAATATTGATTTAATAAACTTATTGCAGCATGCATAGAATATTTTTATCATTTCTGATATTACCATTTATTATTATCACCTATGATTGAATAGTCCGGACAAAATTTGTTTTCTTTAAAAAAAACTGAAATCTGAATGAGTGCTCTTGAGAGGTTTTGTGCATCATGTAATGTTTTCAAAAATAGTCTCCAAAGAGATATATTTCTTACCTTCATCTGATTGCAGGATCAGCTAAATTTTTATCATAATAGATGGTAGGTGTAATCATGTTATGTGGAGGAAATTTCGTGTTAAAATAATTTTTGGTTTTAGAATCCGCGTTTGTTTACAACAGGCGGCTCTTAAAAATAGCCAGTAATAATTATAATAACAAGTGGCATATACTCTACTCTGGAGGAATGTAACCTTCCTTATTTTAGTTATTTCTTATGGAGAAAACTCTCGTTTAACATATTTTTGCTTAGAATCGTGTTTTTAAGGAACGCATCTGCGACGCTAAGCGACAGATACTTGTGTATTTAATAATAGTAATATGTTTTGAACAATTGTTTTCCATAATAAATATGCTAAGAAACACATAGTGTCATTTTACTATATTTAGGGAAAGATTTTTTTGCCATAGGAACGTATCTCGCGTTTTATAATGGGAGTCAATGAGAAATTATACCTCAATTTATGAATTTCTATTTACAAAAGGTTTTTGAAGAACGTAACTCTTTCGTAAATCAGGGTCTGCCTGTAGAATAAACAGCAGTCAAATAAATCAAACAATCACATTTGGATCATAAATAAAACTTTTTCTTGAGTTAAAAAATCATTATTAATTTTCCACCATGCTAGATTAGATGAGATCAGTGATGGAAAACTGGAAAACTGCATGAATCACATTTGGATCATAAATAAAACTTTTTCTTGAGTTAAAAAAATCATTATTAATTTTCCACCATGCTAGATTAGATGAGATCAGTGATGGAAAACTGACAAACTGCATGAATCTTTTGCATTATGCATATTACAGCAAAATCACTGTATACCAGTAGGGAAGGATGTCTGCACTCTGTCTACATGTGTGTGTCCACTCCATACAGTGAATCCAAAATGTTATATTTTTCTTATCTCTGTAAAGAGTATTGAATTCCATTCTGGAAAGTTTTGAGGGTAAGGAGGATGTTTCCTATAATTGTAGAAGGTTGATCGTAAGGAATATTTTAGCCAAACACTTCACTGAGAAAGAAAAATAATATAATTTCAGTACAGATGAGTGATTCAGTTTCATGAAACGAAGTCAGTATTTTTCTTAATTGAACTTCTGTCCGCCGAGAATAATCACTAGCCAGGCAATTTTAGTTTTACCCTCTGCCTGTCACCATGCAGACATAAAACATTAAATTTCAGTGGATGATTATGACTCTTTCAATATACAGTAAAACCTCTACCTTACGATCTCCCTTAGAACGTTGAGCTCTGTATAACAAAAATTATCACCGGTCCCGAAAAATTCATTAATAAAATTATGGTAAAACCGCCAAATTCGCAGCTTCCAAATTTGCGTGCTTTGAAGTTTCGCAGGTTTTCGACTACTGCTGTCATCTTTGAAGTGAAGAGAAAAGGTACTAAACAAATAAATTTCCCCATCTGCGAGGTTTTTTTTATCTCGCTGTGACCCCATTTTTCAAAACTGTCTACCAAGAGCAAAGCAAGTGATAATACAGAAAGCAGAAGCAAAAAGAAGACGTTGACTTTAACTGAGAAAATTTAGTTGCTAAATAAACTTGCTAGTGGCCAGAGTGCGGCATCAGTGGGCAGGCAATATGCGATAAACTGTATGGCTACGACAGATTTATATGCCACATTGTATTGGTTCATAACCACTTTTAGCCTACCTTTTCATCATTTATTGTTGTCAAAATAATGGAGAGCTGCGAACCTAACCCCCATTTTCTCAGAAGGCCTTTGCTTCTATTTTTGCGGATTCCAAATTCGCGGTGTTTTCGGGAACGTAACCCCCGCGAATTTGGGGGTTTTACTGTATATAGAAAATCTTTATATTACGAACCTCCGATAATTACAAAACCTCCCATTTACGAAATAAAAAAATTGGGGCATGTTAAAAGTGTAGTTTACTCGACAAAACCACAGTTTTTGGAGGAATGAAGGACCAGGATTGTGAATGCAATTAGTGAGGTCACCCAACAGCAAATGAGTAACGTTTTCAACGCGTCAGAAAATCGGATTGAACACTGTATCATGAAAGATGAACGTAATGTTGAACTTTAGAAATGAATACTGTATTTGTGCTAAAACTTCATAAAATTTGCTTTACTACTATGTTTACAGATCGTTTCTATAGTATATACATGAAAAGTTATTAAAGTTATAAATTGCATAGAGATTTTATAAACACCCTGTATATGCATAATTAAAAAAATTAGATGCACCTGTCTAATACATACATTTAAATATTTATAGGACGCAATCCTCCACACTTTTGTGCCCCTTTACACGTGAAAAGTTGCAAACTATAAGCTGGTATCACTGTTCAGGAGCTTTCTTTCTTTTGACCACAGGGAAGTCCTGAGGGGAAAATCTCAACCTTCAACTCTTGACCCTTCCTATTCATGATCATTGGAGGATTTTCTCAGGTTTGACGTAGTTCAAACACTTAAGCTTTGTGTTTTACGCATAATTTATTGGAGTTTCGAGGGGTTTTTCAGGAATTTACCCCTGAGAAAGATGAAGTCTGCCTTATTTGGAAATTAGCTCCTGTGAGTTAGACAACCTTCATTTGTCTCAATTCTAATATGGAACTTAAATAAGATTTTATTTTCTGACACTTTTTTCGTGTTCTTTTATCTTGTTTAATTCTCTCTTTCATTGAAGTTCATTTTTCCATCTCTTTCTTTATTTTTCAGCAGTCACCAATACCCTGTATTTTCCATTGCCATAATTACTTCTCTTTCACAATTTCGTCTTTCGCAATGTTATGAAAATTTATTAAAAACACAAATTCTTTTTTACTTTTTCATATACAAAGTATATTGAGAAAGTATTGTAATCGCGAAAAAATTCAATCTTGAGATTTTGATGGAAATATATGTTTTCGGTGTACCTGAGTCCGAAAAAGTGGCTTTCGCCATGCCATCGCTCTGTCCGTCTCTGTTCGCAGCTCTAGAGCCTAAACAGTAGAGCAAAAATGAATGAAATCTCCTACTTAGTCATTTTATCATACGGAATAGAAACTATGAAGAAGTGGTTGACATTGCACAATAATTAAGGGCAGTTTATCCTAGGCAATTTTAACAACAATTTGATTTTCTCAAAGACGGCTCCAACGATTTTGATAAAATTTCCTATAGTTACTTGAGTTTAAGTCTACAATAATATTACATAGTTCATATTTTTCAATAAATGAATATAAGACTAATTTATTTTTGGACAACTTTAATAACAATTGATTTTATAAAAAAATGGCACATACGATTTTCATCAAATTTCGTATAGTTATTTAAGTTGATGTTCGTAACGATTGTACATAGTTCATATTTTTCAAAAGATAACTAAACTATGCATAAGTATATGAGAAAGTTTGTACAATGTACACATATTGTACCAATTTTTATATATAAATTTTCTATAGATAATTTCTCGTTAGTAGCTCTTTGTGGTAAATGTTGAGGACTAACTTAATATGTAACTTTTATTTAAATAAAGGACAAAAATATTTTTTGTGCTATATTTTCATTTACCATATATACCCGAATATAAGACGACTCTGATTAGAAGACACCCTCCCTTTTTGAACTCTTAATATAAGGAAAAAATTTATTATTCACACAATGACAGAGGTTTATTATACCATTGATTAATAAACATTGAACCAATTGAAATAAGCAATTTTGTAGTGTTAGTTGGCATATACAGTTTCTTTCCTTCAAGTGTCTATCAATGACTGATTTTAACTTCTTACAGGACCTACTATAAAGGCGACGTCAATGCAAGCGTTTATTTAGATTATCAATGAAGAGAAGATAACAATAACACTTTTCTTTCGTCTATTTGAAGGTTTAATTGGACTTAAATGAATTGGAGGCAACAATGAGAGTCTCCTTGGCAACGCCCGGAATGAGTACGAAAAATCCGCAAAATTTCGAAAAAGAATGCGTATTTCTGAAAAATTCGACAGTGTAGCGTGTAAACATTGCAAGAATAAGATAGTATAGAGCTTTAGCGTCGAATAAAGCAATAAAGAAGAAAATCGGTCCGTAATTACGTATTTTAATAAATTAAGGAA
This sequence comes from Uropetala carovei, assembly GCA_036926305.1. Classification (NCBI taxonomy): domain Eukaryota; kingdom Metazoa; phylum Arthropoda; class Insecta; order Odonata; family Petaluridae; genus Uropetala; species Uropetala carovei. Next base: position 9,175,732 of record JAXCHB010000054.1, on the reverse strand, counting down.
AAAACCTTGCACTCTGAAAAATCGAAAATCCCATGTAAACTTATGGGAAAATATAATTGTCTATTGGATTCGAACCCGGGACACTTTAGCAAACAAAAACATTTTTCCATAGCCAGTAGAAACAAAGCCCCGTTTACCACATATCTTTTCCGACGAACGGTTCTCGAGAAATACGCCGATATAATTACGCGAGACTTCATATTCACGGATGCACGCAGCTTCACTACGCGCATAATATATAGGATAAAATTCAAAAGAGTATTTATATTCGAATACATTTGAATCGATTCAATTTCTACTACTACTTTTAATAATCGATTGTTTCGATTGATTTTAAGAATCGAATATTTCGATTATACTCTGCATTCGGTTCCTCTGTCAGTCAAACTATTATGCACTGCGCGATTATAAGACGACGCGATTTTTTGGTTATAAAAATTGGAACAAAACCTCGTCTTATATTCAGGTATATACGGTACTTTAAATGGCTATTTATTGATATACTATATTCTCTAATCTACATAGTGTTAAAAAATGCAAAATTTTCCATTTAAATATTTTGAATACTGAAAAAGTAAATTTAGTATAAAGTAATCCAAGTTTTTTATCAATAACAGTGATATAGCTCAGTAACCCAGAGATGCCCTACATCAGGGATGGCAAATACCTGGCACGCGTGCCAGAAATGTCATGCAAGCAACTTTACTGGGCATCCGTAAGCTTGTATTTTCTATATAAAATATGAAGTTTCTTAAGAGGAGTAAACTAGTGGCACGCGAAAAAAATTCTGTTGGTTCACATTACTTTCTTTGCACACGACTCAAATATCATTTGCCATCCCAGTCCTACATCATAAATTGCCACATCATATAGATTGTTTTACTATGAAAATTGATCAATGTTACAGGAATGACAAAATAATACATACTGTAATTTTCCGATTATAATGCACACCGTATATAATACGCACCCATGTTTTTATGAGCGAAATGTGAAAATTGTCTTATCGCCATGTATAATACGCAACTCATTTTTTGTAAAAAGATCACTGTAATTTTTCACTTGGTTATTAGCAGTATCGAGACAGTTCTTGCCTTGTGAGAGTGTTTACGAAAACTTCACATCATATAGTTTTGACTCTCACATTAAAGATCGATAAAATGTATAAAAACATGTCTCAATGTTGCATTGTGTAATAATCTGATCAGTTGGTGGAAGATGATTTCAATAACATCGCTGATAAATGGGGCAGTGATAAAGAATTTCTTGGATTTTGCGATGCTTAATAATAACGTTCTTTATTATTTTTACTTTATTTGAAATATCTTGTATTGTACATGAAGTATAATCTACTATAATATATTTTGAAGCGTGTGTTTGTGTATTTATGTGTTTGTTGGTTTGTTCATGGAACTCCTCCTAAACGATAAAAGCTAGAATAATCAATTTGGTACGATTCTTCCTTACATCCTAACTTTCTGAATGGTCAAGGTTTGGTCAACCGGGATTAATCATTGCTGGCAATATAGGGGATTAACATTTTTCCATAAGATAACACGTATGAATCCATTTCCTGACTTGCAAGATATTCTTCCTTCAAGCATTAAAATACGTGAATATGGACTGATTTTTTTTGTTTTTGCTTTATTCGACGAATAAAATTCTATACTATCTTATTCCTGCGAAGTTTACACGTTACACGATCGAAGTTTTCAGAAATACGCTCTTTGTTTCGAAATTTTGTGGATTTTTCGTACTCTTTCCGGGCGTTGGCAAGGTGGCCGTCATTGTTACCTCCGATTCAATTAGCTTCAATGAAGCTTATAAATAGACATTTAGCGCTACTTGATTCACACTTTTGTTTAATCAACGAAACGAGCGATGTTTATGGATAGCAACGTAAATAGATACTGATTATTATTCAGGAAGCGTTTATAATGAATGATGAAAGTAATTGAACCCTCTTTCATCTGTTGAATACTAGAATCTTACATTTTTTGTAAGTAAAATCATTATATTCTATATGATAATGTTTATTAACGTAAATAAGCTCACGTATCTGGTGTACATTTACCAGTCAGTGTTCAGTCATGGACAACTGTACGTTGCTTTTTCAAGACATAAAAAAAATATTTCAGCGAGGCATAATTACACAAGAAATGAAGCTGGATTTGGCGAAAGTAATATGATAGGAAATAAAATTATCATTATATTTTAATGCAATAGGCTCGGAAACGGATTGTTACAAGCAAATATGATTAATTGTTAAGAAAAGCTAATTGTAATTTAAAAAGTATCTACTATATATTTTAAAGAGTTTTTATGTTGTGCTGTAGTAGCTTCACTAATTCCATTGAAATTCAACGGGAAATTCTGCTAGTCACTTAATAAATTTGGCATTTTTGTTCATTATTTACATTTTTAGTTCAAGTTATTCCCAAGAAAACACAAGAGAGTACCATCCGAACGTTTAATATCATCCCAATATCGAGTGGACGTAAAATCAGTGGCATTTTCTAATGTTGGTCCATTATAATAAATATCCTGGTAAATATATACCCTCGTATAAGATGCACCCTGCATGTTATATGTGGCTATATATGGTAAATTCACGTAAATCAATCATATGTTGTAAAAGTGGATGACAATCGTTTTGATGCCCGCAGATGTAATTCTATCCTATCACAATGGAAAGCTCGAGTTTAGAAACCTGATACTTCATGCACTACAATGTAGCATAGTGTAGCGAAAGTTAATTAGAACAGTCCTTGTTGAAAGCGGAAACATTTATTTCGGCACCAGCTAATGTCATTCTATTCTACTGTGCACTGCTGGCCCTAGGCAATTGGCGACCCTGAGCAAATTTATTTTTGGCAGCCCCATTCATCATTATTACCGTAATTTTCTGATTATAATATGCAATCTATATAATACGCATCCATGTTTTTACGAGTGAAATATGAAAATTGTCTTATCACCATGTATAAAACGCAACTCATATTTTGTAAAAAGATCACTGTAATTTTTCACTTGGTTATTAGCAGTATCGAGACAGTTCTCGCCTTGCCGCCAAGCAAGAGATGTGCAACAGTGTTTACGAAAACTTAACTTCTATATAGTTTTGACTCTCACTTTAAAGATTGATACAATGTATAAAAACATGTCTCCATGTAGCATTGTGTAATAATCTGGTCAGTTGGAATAACAGTCTCGCCTTGCCGCCAAGTGAGCTAGTTTACGTGAATATCATGTCTAGTTCTGACTCTGTCTTCATACAAGCCAGTCGAGGTATGTAAAATAATATTTGTTGCTCGCAACTTGCATTCTATTATAACTAATGGTGGTGGCCCTCCCTTACTGTATTGATTTTTTCTTAAAAACCATGGCTGGAAAAATTGTTGCCTCACAAATGCCGTGGATGGTTCTGAAGACGACATCATATGGGATGATGATTTCGCCTAAGTGGATAGTGAGGATGGAGATGACGTTCTCGGTGATGCCATTTATATAGACAATGAGAGAGAACACAAAATCGCCAACGAACTATTTGAGGACAGTAATAATGAATTCAGAGGCTAAGATTCAGACAGCTAAAAGTAAATAAATAATTATTCTTATTTTTGTTTTGAAAAACGATAGTTGAAGGAGTGTTATTGAACTACATTGAAATGTATGATTTACTGGTAAAAATGTCGGAAAATATAAATAATTTCCTTACTGAAAAAAGTTGTATGTACTTGTTACCATGTATAATACGCATCCTAACTTTTTGTCGATTTTTCATGAAAAAAAATGCATATTATAATCGGAAAATTACAGTATATTGTTTTTTATCATAAAGGGAATTTTTTGGAAACATTCTTTAACTAAAAATGTTAGTGTGGAAATCAACTATAACCAACAATAATATGCTAACATATACATATGATGAATCTGAAAAAATCTACATACAAAGAACCTTCTTACAACAAAATGCCAAAAGTTGGGTCCCTTCAGTTTCATTATAAAGAGGTTTTACTGTAATAGCTTCTTGAGAATTAGAGTAAAAATGTCTGCTGAGTTCTTATAATTTCAAAGTACCGCTTATGCAGTAAGAAATGTATAGGAGCTTTACAACTATTTACCGTATATACTCGTGTATATGCCGACTCCATGTATAGTACGACCCCTGATTTTTTGGTGAACAAACCTGATTTTTTCATATATCTCGTTTATAGTACGACCCCAGCTTTCCACCAGGATCGATATATTTCGTTTCGATAGCTCGATGGTTACGAGCGAGATATATCGAACAACCTTGATTTTCCACACCACCATAGAATAGACCGTAAATGTCGTAAATAGTGTTTCTTGCGGGTACACCGATCGGTGTGTGATTGAAGAAATAATAAAGACTGTTGAATATTACAAAGTAATTTCTTTTTTCCAAGATGTCAAAATTCCATAAAGTTACGCCGTCTACGATACTTTTAGACCAACTCGTTCCAATCCATCACTTGTAAAAAGATGCAAACAAAGATGTACATACATAAGATTCAAGAAAGGAAGTGCCCGTAAATCTTCACTCATATCAAGTATTTGTGTATTTGAAGCTGTATATATGAAAAAGATTCTACTCCTCACGAAGCAACATAACAACGATAAAGGAGCCTACCATTAGAATGCGTGCGGGTGGCATAACTTCACCGAAAATGCCCGTGGAGATACATGAATTTTAAATCCTCAAATGCATTACTCATGTATAGTACGATCCCCAATTTTTGCAATAAAAATTTGGTCGTAAAAACTCGTACTATACACGAGTATATACGGTATTTCTCTCAAGGGCAATTTCTCACACCTCATTGCCAGGGAAGGAAAATCCTTACAGCCACTATACCCGTTTTCTACTCTTATGAAGCTTGACCGTAGCGCAGCGAATAGCCAATCAGGGCGTTTTCCCCTTCCACCACCATTTGAAGTTTTCGAGAGGCGCGGGAAAGTAGTACGCTCTTGCCCGATATCCGCTCTTGAAGAAAGTCACATGCGAACGCTAAGGCGTAAACGCTGTAGATCTGGCAACACAGTTCAGCTCGGAGCCATGTGAACAGCACGATGGCGAAAGACCGACTGACTTTCTCCCCTCCCCATCAACAGTCTCTCGAGCTTTCATTGGCTGCAGCAGTAAGCATAAACTAGGATTTTCAAGGTCAAGCTTCATAAGAGTAGAAAACGGGTATAACACAGTGTAAAACATTACTCCCATTCTTTGCTCTTGCAGGCGTGAGAAACAGTTTTCTTCATCTTACTTACTTTTGTTTGGTGGTTTTTGGTTTGTATCATTTTTCAGGGACATAACCGTCACAGAATAATGCACTCCTTATTGATGAAGAATTTTTCTATGATTAATGTTATTTAATTTATGGTAAATATAAAAACTGTCATAATATTGAACTTCCCATTTTATACCATACTCTTGATAGCTGACTTTCATTGTATTTACAAATTTTTGGGAATATGTTTTGTAAGTTTGTGTGATTAAGTTTTTCCAATACACAAAAAAAATTAAAAAGAGGAAGGACTATGTATATTTTTTCATAATTAAATAATGCACAGTAAGAAGTGTGATGCCCTTAAGATTTTCTCAGTTGCTTTCTCTTTCAAAATAGAGTCTTTGTTAATGGTTCAGGGAATTTCTTTGTTAAAATATATCAATGTTGCATATATTTGAAGTAGTTAAAGATTTTCTAATTTTACATTTGGAATGCCTTTATTACAGGCAATCTGCAGTATAATTGAACACATGATGAGACCAAAAAATTTTTTCTGGAGATATGCATCACAATATATTGCAATCAACAGGTTAATCCATAATGGGTTGCTATGCTCATAAGATTTGTTAACAATGAAAATGTAATTTTATGGCATTATGATGGGACAAAGTGTTATATTCTTAAGTTATCCGAATTTAAAATTTACGCTGATGATAATTAGCTTGATAACATCTTGTATATGTAAAAGTTAATATGTTTAGGTATGTTATTAATAGAATTAATAAAAATGGGCAATTTCCTGTCAAACTTTATAGCGAACACTCCAACATTGGAGTGCAAGAGTAGGATTCTCTCCTGATTGGGTGACAAGAACTGGTGTGGGTGGTGGATCTAAGGCTATAGGAGGTAATGCTGATTTAAACTCACGACCTATAGTACTGAGGAAACGTAGAGAGCGTATCAAGAGTGAGGCCAACTGGTTGTTATTCTATTATCAATTTGGAAAGGATCACGCTCTACCAAACCTAATCTGGAACCATAAGGTAGGTTTTTCTGCTGATTTGCATGTAATTTGCCATGATTTTTTTTCTCAAGTTACTTTTTATATAATATGTCTCCTTCAAGCCAAGTTTTTCATTTGCATTTAGACTAGAGAAGAATTGAGAGATGCTCTAGAAAATGAAGTCAGATCATTTGTAGCAGATAGAGAAATTGCTAGTTCTGGAGGAACCCTTTCAGTGTCATGGAATCATGCAGAATTTGAAGTGACTTATCAGTGTTTGGCTGATGAAGTTCGTATTGGTGACTATTATCTACGCCTTCTACTTGAAAGAGATGGAGTCAATGCAGGAACTTTGAAAGCACCACCTGCAGGGGCAGAACAGGAAGGTGATGCTACCTCAGTCACTTCAGTGTCATCTTCACCTATTCGCCGCTCGTAAGTTTCTTCCTGCTTCATCTGGTTTTCACATTATATTATTGGATGGAAGTAGTTTTATCCATTTCTTTAACTTTAAAGTTATATTAACAAAATGTTTTGTATGTCATAAGTTGAGCTTCATTTGTCTTTGTGACGTTAAATTGGAATACATCTTGTGAAATAACCATTCTTCCAATAGCAATAATGATCAATCTATCTCAATATTAATTTTTAAATTTTTACTGGGTAATTAAAATGATAAACTTTTATGGAATTTAATATTAGTTTCAATTTTCCTTACAGGTATGAATTTTTCAATGATCTCTACCACCGTTTCTTGCTCACTGCAAAACCAGAAATGAAGTGCATGTGCCTTCAAGCGATGGCAATTGTGTATGGAAGACACCATGATGATATTGGACATTTTTCTGATACCAAATACATAGTAGAAATGTTATATAGGGTCAGTTATACCTTTTTTGTCAGATATAAAGTTATTTTGTAATTACCATATTTACTCACATGTAAGCTGCTGCCTTTTTCAAATATTACACTTACAAAATGAAGCTGTGCTGTTGTTCTTATTTTGAGAAACAATAATAAACTTAAAAATCATTTAAAAGTACAGCTTTAATATTATAAAAATATAACGTCATCTCAATCATCAAAATGTCCATTGTAATCTTGAAGCTGCACCAACGGCAGTATAAACTGCACATTTAAACCCTAAAGGTTTGCTTGGTTGTATAGAAGTGCGTATACAAAATTTTGTCTGCAACTTATATTCAGGAATGTTTTTTTTTCCTAGTTTCAGTCTTAACAGAATAAGGGTGTAGCTTATATGCAGGGATAGCTCATATGAGAGTAAATATGGTATGTAACGTCTTATCTAAATAGCCTTGCCAATTTTTTTTCATATTTCTCAATTTTTTCACATGTATAGTGCATGGATCGAACTGAACGAGATCGGCTTCTCATATTCCTGTCCAACTTGGCCCTTGTTCGTCGCAATGTGAAGGAGTTTTTGGATGCTAATGGAGTCAGAGTGGTGGTTGACCTTCTTACATTGGCACACCTTCATGAAGGTAGAGCGACACTTCCTTCTGCAGCTATTCTAGCCGGTAATACAATAGAAGCAGCACCAAAAGGTCAGGGAGAATCTAGTTGCAGAGAGGAAGAGAAAGAGTGGTATTTTGGTGGAAGTTCTGAGGAAATGGTGGGGCCTGTTACCTTCCAAGAGGTATGTAATCTTACCAAATGTTTGTCAAACATTTTACTCATTGTAGTAGTTTTTCATTTGTATTAACTTTGATAAACGTTGAATATTTTTTCTTGTAAATATTTCCTGATGCATGATACCAGTTTCCTGCAAATCATGTAAAGTTTTGAGAAAATGTGCAACTCTTGAACTTGATATAATCACCCAAGTCTTTTTACGTTTTCCATTTATGCTGTAACATAAGATGCTAATCATATGATGAATCAAAGCTATTAAAAATTAGTGTATTTTTTCTTTTTCTTATGTATTTTTATTTGCTTGCTTCAAAGATAATTTTTAATGAGATTGTTTTTAAATTGAACTTTCCTTTTACAAAGTAGATGCTGCTGAGTGGGCTTTCTATTCAGAGGAAAAATGTCATTGATGCATTGTTAACTTCCAATTATTGTATCATGAAGCCACGCTCAGTATTAAAAGATAGTTGGTTAAATTGAATTTCAAAGGTAATATGAAGATTTGTTATGTTTTATTTTTGCCATATAAAAACAGATGAAAAAACTCTGGAGCCAAAATAAGTTGACTGCTCGCACTCGATGCTGGGCTCAAGGCATGGATGGCTGGCGTCCTTTGGCTCAAGTACCTCAGCTTCGATGGACTATAATGGCTGCTAATAGTAATCCACCAGTTATGGATGAAAGTCGCCTTGCCCTGCTTATTCTTGACATGCTCATCAGAATGTGCCATTTTTTCCCCAGCAGGTATTTTTTCATATAACTTGTACATATAGTTAAACTCTCTTTCATAAATTGGAGGAGAAAATAATGAGAAAAATAGCCTTAAGCAAAGACTCGCAACCTGTAGTACATGGATCATCTGTGATCTGCAGACTTTTTGTAGCTGGTTCACTTGAATTATAATAAACAGATAAAACTAGAAGTGATTGTGATGAAGCAAGGAATGGACGTAAGGTGTCAGGGAATTAATAGAATGGATACTGATAATATACTTTAACAATGGAATTGTCACAGATAGTTGTCTGTAGTTTTGCAGAATTGTTCGTGAAGGCAAAGTGGTTTAAAATCTCTGATTGTGAGCCAGGTGATTGAATATATAGCCTATTAAATTTTACTTTGGTAATACCCTATTTACCTGAAAGGAAGACGAGATTTTTTTCCAGGTTTGTGTAAAAAACCAAAGGTCTTTTAAATTTCTATATAAAGTAAAATTACTCCTTGGTTCAATGTTTATATTGAGTTGTCTGCAGCCCTGTAATTAGATATTTTAGTACTCAGGGCAAACTACTAAATATGTGCCCTTTCCCCCTTCAAGAAATTATTTTCTCTATTTTATTTAGTTACTATTTTGATTTTTCGCACCCCTTGCTTAGTTGCGCCCAGGGCAGATGTCCCACTTGCCCCGCCCTAGTTACAGCACTGGTTGTCTGGAAAGTTCATGCCAATTTTCAATAGATGTCATTGCATTATTGTCATTGTAACATTAATGGAGTCAGTGTTAAATATTGACTTCATTTAATGAAAATGCATTATATTGAATGCAGTAAAATAAAATTTATTTTTATTCCCTTTCATTTGTTTTTTAAACAGATATTATCTGCATTTAATGCTGTACGAGTTTCAAAAAGGGAATAATGCTACTGCTGCATCAAAATACATTTGCAAAGCGTACAGAGAAGGTGCTGTAGCTGATAGAACTTGTCTGAAGTGGTTCTCAAAATTCTGTAAGGGTAATTTTGGTTTGGATGATGAGCCACGCGTTGGACACCCTTCCGTTGTTGACAGTGACAAAATTCGTGCTTTAGTTGAAAATGATCGACATCTGACAATATGAGATATTGCAATAAAATAGCATGTATCGAAAACTGAAGTAGCAGAGCATCTCATTAGTGAGCAAGTTTGGTGTCTGGGTGCCACACTTGCTATCCGAAAAAAATGTAATGGACTGTGTTTCATTGCTTGATCATATGGAAAAGAGAATGAATGCGGACAGCCATTTTTATTGACTCCAAAGGCTGCATTGCATCCAAAAAAAGTCACCAATCTTTCTAAAAAGTTTCTTTTCCATACGACCAAGCAACAAAGCATGGTCCATCACATTTTTTCAGATAGCAAGTGTGGCACTTTTGCGTTCATTCACTTGCAAGCAAAAGAGAGAGAATAGTGGAATGGTTGTATTTAGTGATACCAGTTATGAAAGTGATTATTTTTTCTAAATTGCCTTATTTTTTATGTTAAAGTGATATATAGGCCAGTTTGAGCTGACATTTTTCCGATAGTTTCCTCAGCTCCATGTTTGTGAAAAACGGCTCCTTTCAGGAATTACTGTCTCAGAGGGATTTCAATGATTTTAGTGAGAATTATTTCGATAGTTTGAGGCATTAAAATTTGATGATTTAAAAAGGTCATTTGGGTTTCCTATCTCTTTCCCTCTCTCAAGAACTCAGTTCCTCATCTCATTCTTATATAGACAGATGCATTAAAAGAAATTTCCTTTATCTTTTTTTTATATTTCGACTTTAACTGATGTAGCATTGTTTTTTAAGAGAGGAGGTTTAAAGGTTCTTAGTCTAAGAAGGAAGGGGATACAGGAGAGAAGTGTAATTTATAATTATACAGTTTCATGTTGATTTGATAATTAGTTTTTAGGTTATAATGCACACAAAATTCTTATCACACACATGGACATCATTGAGAAAGTAGTGAAAAAGTACTCAGGGGACGTTAAAATATGTATTTCTGTTGAAATCTCCAATTTTATTTTTTTCATGAAAACAATACTTTGCATGGAGAAAGTAAAAAGGTAGCACATCACAACTGTTTTCAAATTTCTCCATGTCATTTGAGGGTTTACACTGCCTCACTTAATGGTTTTCTGAGAATTTACCACTGAGAGTGTTATCATGAAACTGTGTAGCAATTATAACAAGACTAGTGTAATTGCCTGTCAGATATGACAGGTAGGCGTTAAATCAGTATCACGTTAAAATAAAATAAAAATTAATGAAACCAACTTTTAAATGCACTAAAATGTAAAAAAATAATATAAAATCCACATTACCTAATGTTTCAGGAAGTAATGATAGTCATGGGCATATAAAAGTTGTTTGGCAAAGATTTATGTTAACATACATTCATATGTGAAACATACTAAATAATTCTATATGAATTTTACTACATAGGTAGTAAGTAACCTAATTTTATATAATAATAGCCGTCATCTGTTGGTTGGTTGGTTGGTCACGCTATGCAAACGCTAATAACTTGAGAAATAATAATGATAGAAACTCGAAATTTGGTAGAGATGCTTGATTAACACTTTTTCAGGTGATGACGAATTTAAATCGAGAAAAAATTCCTTGGTTCGTCTCCAAGAGAGGCATTTCCTTTTCCCATTACTTAACATGTAAAACGCGATTTTTCGACGTGCAGGCTTTTATTCATTTGGAAATTAAAATTAGAAGAAATTAACAGACGACCTTTGGATTTGTACCATTTGAAGAAAAAGTTATAAAGTTTCTTATTCCGTTCGTCTTTTTTTGCCCACAGTTCGAAATATTCCATGTTAAACGTTTAATTTGCATATTTTGTGGAAATCTCGCCATTTTAACGTGATGTTGCTATGTCGACCATTATCATTGTTACACCTCAAATTACTATTATTGTATACATCCTTCTGGGAATAAGCGCGCCTTGAGTGCTTCAATACGAGAGAGAGAGAGGAAGGAAGGGGAGAGATTGGCGTGTTTTGTGGAAAATAAGTATATTAACATAAATATAAAAAATTTTAAGTATCAACAGTGTCATTTTAGAAAAATTAGAAATAAAAAGCATTCTTAAATTAAATTCTTTGTAAACCATACGTGCTTATGAATTTATATTGTTATTCCTCGAATTAATTTTGTAACAATGGCCGAAGTTTGGAAACGAATATAAATTAAAAGGACATTTAAAACTGTTAACAGGCAATTTTCGAAGAAACAACTGTGGATCTTTTAATGAATTGATTTGTTTTTATAAAAGGAATTTTGGTGCTTATTTAATACAGAGTAAGTTCTAAGGCTTATAATCCATTTAAATCTATTAACAGTGGCTATTATAGTTTAAAGAAAGAACTTTATTTATTCACTTTACAGAATGAATTAATTTTAGGCTAGCATTGCCTATTATAAAAGGAGTGACTTTGGTATTTACAGTATGTAAAGTGGAAGTTGTACTGAATTGACTCAAGTATATTTCAAAGCAAAAATCGATTTAAAACTATTGAAAGTTGTTGTTTCGGAAACTGAGAAGTCCAGAGTGGTGAGCAGACGCTAAACGATATTAAGGTACATTTTATTCCAAAATCTATTTAAAGCATTATCAGAGGCAGTTGAAGATTGAACAAATTTTTTTGTTACCGGAATTCTGCTTATTTCATGAAATTGAAATGCTAAAGCATTAATCCATTAAAATCTGTTAAGAGTGACTATTTTAGTTGAAAGAAATATATGTACATGGTAGGTACTTTTATTCACTTTTCAGAATGAATGAATTCTAGGTTAACATTGCATATTATAAAAGGATTTTCTTTAGAATAAGAAGTTTGTTATGTGGTTATTTTAACTGAATTGAATCAAGTTCTCTTCTAAGTTTGAAATCCATTTAAAACTGGTGAAAGTGGTTGTTTCGGAAAATGAGAAGGCAAGAGTGCTGAGCAGACGATAAACGATATTGAGGTACATTATATTCCAAAATCTATTTAAAGTATTATCAGAGGCAATTGAAGATTGAACCAATTTTTTGGAACCAGAATTCTGCTTATTTAATGAAATTGAAATCCTAATGCTATAATCAATTTAAAACTAATAACATTGGCTATTTTAGTAGAAAGAAAGGTACTATTTTATTCACAAGGAATTTCTGTGAGATTTTAGTTAATTAATTAAAACAGACATAATATAGAAATATTCGATGGTTAAAACAGTGCACAATTTTATTCTTGCTATTTTTACACGTTGCATTGACGAAAATTTAGATTCATTAAACCTATTGAAATTCAACGGGCACTTATGCTAGTCTACAATAATTGCTGTTCAGATTGTAATGAACTTTCATGTGCTCGTTTTCTAGCATCTATAAATCTGTTGCTTGTCAATCGATTTACTGTTGCTTCTGGTGACTCATTAGCTCTATGCTTCACTTTTTGTTTTTCTGGTCATTTAATCTTTTCTGTCTATCCTTTTCCATTTCTCTTCTCCTAGCTTCTGCAATATTTCCATTTGGTGAGATTTCCAGCAAGTTTGTGCTCCTCTGTTAAGTCGTCTTTTCTTTTCATCTTGAGTTTCAATACTTACCATGATTATGAACTTTATTAATTAAAGGATAATGTTAAAAATATGCTATTTATGACCAGAGGCAGCCTGAGATAGTTTGATGCTCCGGGCAAGAATCCGCTCATTGCCCCCTCTGTAAATTTTTGTTAAGATATTTTAAAAAGAGCTCGCTAATTTATTCACTGCCTCGTAAAATGATTTGATAATGAAAAGTAAAAGGTATTTTATGTAGATTCCCACGTACCCTGTGATATAAATTGATATCCAGTATTTATTCATTTGCAAGTAATGTAGAGATAAATGGTAGGGTTATCACCCCCAATACATAGGTGCCCTGGGAAGCTGCCTGACTTGCCGGCACCTTGGGCCGGCCCTGTTTATTACTATCATTGTTCAGAATTAGTTTTATGTAGTAGAGTATCTGTGATTATACATGCTTATCGTTTAATGTTGTTAAGCCTATATATTGGTAGCACTGATGGAAGTGTGCCTTTGGCATTGTAGATTTCTCGTGAAATTGTTAATTTTTATAGGTATTTCCTTTCAGCTCTCAGGGATAATTACTTTTTCCCATAAGATAAAGTGTATAAATTGAATTTTTTGATGTGCAGACATTATTACATTAATATTTTTAAATATCTCAAAATTGAGAAACTTAAGCAGTCATGTGGAGAAAATTATAAAGATTAATTTCCATATCGTAGAAATTCAAATATCGTCTAGAAAATCTCAAAAAAGTACGTTTTAACACAATGTTTTATCATAATTTTTGTACATTTCTTATGCATTAGGATCAAGCCAACAATGCACTTTAACAATAGCAGTTGTCATGGCGATGAATTGAATGCGTGTGCAAAACTCACAAAAAGATAGTCGTTAAACATAATTTTTGGTCTTTTTCGAATGAGCATTGAATTTCTGTGATATAGAAATTTATTTCCATGGTTTTCTTGGCATAACGGTAAAAATTCCATGTCGATATCTCATTTTTAAGATATTTTAAAATGCTAAAGAAGAAAGGCTTGCTCACTTCGTTTTAGCTCTTCCCATATTATTCAAATGGAGGAAAGATATGCTCTTGGAGTCAAACTCAGGACTACTATGTACACAGCGAGTAACTTCAAATTTAAAAGCTGATAAGCCAAATGATTCCTGAAAATTTGATCAAAAATATTGAAAAGCTTTTGAGTTTTCCTTATTCTCCTATCTAACTCCATAGTTTGTGACTGAATATCATAGCTTATTATATAAAGTTTTCTAGCTACAACTTAATATTTATTTTTTTTATTTATTATTAAGAATTCAGAAACAGCACAAGGTCAGTTACACTGAATATAATAATTAGAATAAAGTATCGTACAAACACCTAACAAATAAATAAAATAAGCTATATAAAATAAACATAACAAAAAGTACAATAAATATTAAAAATTGAGGCAAAGAAAGACCGATTTAAGAAGAGAGAGAATAGAATTAACGAAAGTAGTTCTATTTTGAAAAAATGTCAAGATCAGATATACTGTTGAAGATATTGTATGAATTGGGAAGACAGAAGAAAATAGAGCATTGAACTATGGAGAGACGAGGTGTACACAAATGAAAAAGTTCAGATAGTCTAGTGCAGCATTTTCCAGCCTATGGTCTGCAGCAGTGGCGGTTTTAGGTTGTGTGAGGCCCTAGGCAAGCATGGACTTGCGAGACCCCTTTTATATAGGTTTATATGATGTAAAGCCCGTATCACATGATACTTGATATTGTACAAGGTCTAGGATCCTAGCTAGTACTGGATTCCGAGTACTGGACCAAGTATGCTCACTCAGATCCTTGGATGTATCACACGATCATTGACATTGTGCTTGCTAGTACGCTAGTATAGCAACATCAATAGCAACAGTTCAGCGGAGCTATTCTACCATACCGAGGAAATATTCCTACCTCATTTCGTTCTATTCTTCCAAAACATGTTCAGAAATTCTTTCACAACCTCTCGCCTTGTTGAATTTGAGTTTTTACTTGTTGTTCGCTTTCCAGTTGCAAGGCACTGTTGTTGATCAACAGACATGATGCGATTGAGTTAATAAATGATGATCGCATTGCGAAATGTTTTAATGCACGTGATTGGCTGATACCTACTAGGCCAAGTACAAAAATAGGACCGGACCAGTTACGAATCCTAGGATCTTAGCTAGGATAGTAGCTTGTATACATGGTATCCAGTATACTGGTTCTGAATCAAACGATACTTGCGAACCATTATGCTAGCTAGGATCCTAGATCTTGTACAAGACCAAGTATCGTGTGTTACGGGCTTAAGCCAAGGTAGCACAAAGACAGGGGCGTATCCAGGGGGGTGTGTATGGTGCTACAGCACCCCCCCTGCATATCAAAAGCAATCAATTTTTCTACTTTAAATACAAAGACTTCAATAGATATACAGAAGAGATCAAGACGACGGCATTGGCTCTAGTGTAATAACCGCTTTAGTCGAATCGAATTGTTCCGCCGAGCATTCAACCATGCTGATTCATGTAAATCTGCTTTTACCTTTGTATCCCCAACTTCTTCTATGTGAACGACGAATGTCAATGTCACTGTGGCCTAGGGTTACCAACTGTCAGACCTTCATGAATCGGAGATTTTGGTCTGAAACCCAGAGATTTGAAGGAACACTTTTTCTTTGCTTTGAATGAGTATTAATTTATTCACAATTTGTTAATTAATAAGTCTTGCAAATTATAAAAATACATGATTTATCAATTGAAATATTATTTACCGTATTCACCCGAATCCAAGACGACCTTGAATCTAAGACGACCCCCCATTTTGATGATTCCAAAAGAGAAAAAAGCTCAAATTGACCTTCATGACTACAAAAATTATAAATCTTGTGAAATATTTATTTTCTCTTATACTTTTCTTGAATGACATTCAAGAAAAGTATAAGAGAATGTCTTTTAACATTTTAAAATCATAAGATCACATCACGAATAGAACCATTCAGGTTTTCAAACAAATTAAATGGTAGCATTCATTTTAAGATAACATTAAAAATAAAGTAAATACATTGAAAGAATATACTCATTTCAGGACAACAAAAAAACATTTCAATCCAAGTGCTGCATAAAATCATTTTATTGTGTTAGTCATCATCACTGTCTATGCAACCTTCACTATTTTCCTCATGCTCACTATCTTTATCACTCTCAACTTCATCATCAGTCTCCCACAAAACATCATCCTCACTCCCATCCATGGCATTAGATAAGCAGCATTTCTTAAATCCTTTCACTATTACTTTTGCATTTATTTGTTGCCACGATGCCTTGATCCATTGGCAGAGCATTGCAACTTCAGGTTTCTTAAGATTTCCTTTTGGTGTTAAAGTGTGAGTTCCACTCTGTAACCACTCAGAATACAAAACCTTTAAATTATTTTTAAAACACTTATTGACAGCAACATCTAAAACTTGAAGTTGCGATGTCATTCCTCCAGGTATTACAATAAGATCAATATTCATCGCACTCATTATGTTTTTAATTTCAGGAGATAAGTGTCCTTGAATGCATCCAGTGAAAGCATAGCTCTTTGTTTCAGTAAAGCTCCTGGCCGTCTATTCCACACCACATCTAACCAATCTCTCATTAGTTCTTTAGTCATCCACCCCTTTTCTTGACACCTATTATTCCACTTGGCAAATGTTTCTTAGGCATTGTTTTCCGCTTTAGAATCACATATGGTTAAAGTGACCAGATGTACTGATTTAATCAGTACAGTACTGATTTTAGAGATTGTGTACTGATTTCAAATATGTACTGCATTTTGTACTGAATTATAAAGTTGTACTAATTTTAAAAGAAGAAAAAATCTATAATTATTTAGTTCATTTACTGTGGGATTGACGGTTGAGGTGGCTCAGGTGCGATGTTGCCAGGATGTGTAAAGAGGACTTGCGACAACGCTGTGTAGTTCCCCCTAGAAAATATTACCTCCCCTCCACCTATGATTGGCTGTGAGGGAGGGGAGTTTTTCAGTCTTTCCTTCCAAACCCCCACCCCTTCTCTACAACTATTAAGTCTCAATTCCAAAGTAATGTCGTCCATACAAAGTAGTTATGGTTGTTTATATCATGTGAGTAGTATAATATTTTAATGCTGTTTAGTAAAGTAACATTATTCTCAGAATAGATTATTAATATTCTTATTTAATTATATTTAAAGACCCTGCCATAAACAAGAAAAACAAATTTTCTGATCGACTTCAGCAAGAGTATCCAATATATATAACAATAATGTTATATACCTATGTATACTGTATAAAATTTCAATATATAAAGTATTATATTGAAATGTAGTCTTCTTTCATGGATATAAGAAATATAAAAAAATGTACTGATTTTACATCTTGAAAATCTGGTAGTTTTCTTTCATGAATATAAAAAATAAAAAATGTACTGATTTGACAACTAGAAAATCTGGTCACTTTACATATGGTGGTAATTTAGTCCCATCTGCTAAAACCGCCAACATTACCGTGACTCGCATTTTTTCGTTGCCTGTAGTTTTAATTAGGACGGACTTCGCACCTTTTTCGTTCACAGTATAATTAGATGGCATGTAGAAGAAAACCGGAGTTTCATCGGCATTTCCTATTTGGCTCAAAAGGTAATTATTGGTTTTTCTAAGTCCAATTACGTATTTCTGGTAAGCGAGAAGTTTTTCAACATAGTCTTCTGACAATTTCTGACACAGCGAAGTTCGTCGCCGTAAAGAAAAATTATTTCGTCGCATCATTCTCACGCACCAACGTCTGCGGCCTTGAATTCCTGCAATGATATATTAAGTCCTCTAGTAATTTCATTAGCTTTAAGTATAATACTTTCAGTCGAAACAGGCATACCGTTCTTCCTCATGGTGCGCACAAACTTGACTACTTCTTCTTCAATGCATGAAATCGGCCTAATTTTGGACCACTGAGCGACTTCCTTGTGGCTTTGGCTTTTTCTAGTTCCTGTTTTGAGAGTTTCCATCGACGCACATTTGCCTCAGATACACCGAACTTTCTACTCGCATCACAGTTATTAGTTTTTTCGGCGTAATTTATCACGATCAGCTTAAAATTTGTATCTTAGCTCCGTCTAATTCCTTTGTTAACTTTCCCTTTGCACTCGTGCCATGTACTTCAACATGATCTGTCATTTTAACTTAAGGGTTGTGCATTTAAATCAAGAATGCACAACTCAAAATTACTGTCACACTTAGTGAATCGCGGTGCATCGTTTGAAAGGGGAATCCCAATAATTTCCGCTCTCATTTGTTTTGACATTGCGGTTGCCATTACGTGTAAGATGAAAGTACGTCGTCTGTGTTATGATCGTCGACGATGATTATTAGTCTAAATAATTATTATTCCCGTCATGTTTTTGTTATTGTTATTACTATTTGTTTATTTCACTTCTTTATGTACATACTTGAATTTGCTGTTGTGAATTGTTTACTCTAATATACCATTTGTTGTAAAAACCATTGATTAAATGCTTAAATATACTTCGTATTCGAATGTAAGACGACTCTTGATATTTACAGCTGAAAATTTGGAAAAAAAGGTCGTCATATTCTGGTGAATACGGTATTTAGTTATGCATAAATAGTGTAAGTAAACGCATTATTCCCATCTTTTTGTTAGATCAAAATATATGAGTAATTATCTGGGAAAATTTATTCAGGGTTAAAATTTGTGTTGTTTTATCTATTAAAAAGTGTAAGAACGATAATATTTACTAAAACAACAAGGGATTAGTTTTGACATCTGAGTTACCTTTGATGATTCTAAAAATAATAAAAAAATCTAATTCAGTGTATGAAATTAAAAAACTTCCATATACATTAAAACGATACATACAACTTATGAAATGTAGTTTAAATTACTCAATATTTATATGTATATCGAGATGACTTCCGATTCCAAGTTAGAACCTTTATCATGTACAGGACGGAAATCATTTCCTGGATTCCCAATATTTGTCAAGAATTATTTCAGAATTTTTCTTAGCTTTCAAATTATTATTTATGATGTAAATTTCACATAATTTATATTAAAAAATTAAATGCAGATATTTTTTTCAAGCCTGAAGTGACGACAGCTGTTCTTAAAAATACAATACAGGAAATGAAGCTAAATTCAAATGCAACACGATTAAAAACGCACGAGGTAGTTTTATTATTTAAAGAATTTATTGAGCCAATTATTTCAACTCTCGAAATCATTCAATTGGAACACAAAGACCATTCGTCACAAAAGGCAGATTTGTTATTTAATAGCATATGTAAATTTTCTTTTCTTGTTGCAATTTTCGTTGCGAGCAAAATGTTAGCTTTGACATACAACCTTTCTTTCCGATTGCAAAATAAGCAGATAGATTTGATAAACGCTTTAAAACAAGTTCGTCAAACTATTGATGTATTAAAAAGTATACAAGAGGACTCTGAGGAATCTGAAACTAACTTTGCGGTCATTTATAATGAAGCTAGAAATCTTGCAGACAAATTAAATGTCAAAGAAGATGTACCTCAAGTATGCGGAATGCAGAGAAATAGACATAATGTTTCCTTTAACACTCCAGAAGAATATTATCGAAGGACAATTTTTTATCCATACATCGACTACCTTATTGCGTCGTTAAATGAAAGATTCTTGGCTCACGAGGAAACAATCAATTCTTGACAATACCTTCTTCATGCGTATTCAATAGATAAACCTTATTCAACCATTAAATCTGCAGTGCAGATATATGAAGATGATTTACCAGGATGTCCTGATATCGTTCAGCCAGAATATGAGCTGTGGAAAGCTAAGTGGTGAACAGAAGAACAAAGAACCTGGCCGACCACCGCAATGGATGCTCTAGCTGGTTGTGACAGAAATATATTCCCTAATATATATGTTCTTATCAAAATATTAGCTTTACTTCTTGTCTCCACAGCTACTGTTGATGAAGCTTTTCGTCCTTGCGAAGACTTAAATCATATTTACGAAACAATATCTGAATCACGTCTTGTAGGGCTAGCACTGTTATCCACACACAGAGATATTAATATAACTAATGAAGAAGTTATTGACAAGTATGCCGATAGTAGTGAAAATAGACGGATTAATTTGATTTTGTAAATGTTTTTTTACATATTTTATTTTTTAATTTGAATTTTTATTATTTTTATGGGTTTTGATGAGAATGTTTTCTTTAAATAAAAAATGTTCTGAACTGTATTACTTTCGCTCCTCAAATTTACCCATTTTGTGTTAATTTTATATGAATTGAAAATAATTGTATCTTTTTACTTTCTCCATACGTAGTTATGGGAAAGTATTGTGATCACGAAAAAAATCGACTTCGAGATTTCAATGGAAATACAAGTTTTGAGGTCACTAGAACACATTTAGACTATTTTCGGAATGATGTCTGTGTGTGTGGGCGCTCTAACTCAAAAAGTACTTGCCGTATCGTTACCAAACTTCATATATAACACTTTAGCATGAGCACAAAGAACTGATTAGTTTTGGATAATACCGATTAACCGGAAGTCAAAGTTTATTCGAAACCCGATTCGGTTTTTGTGATATTTCCCTGTTAAAACATCATTATTGTATATACAATTCTATACAAAGGTTATAGAGAATGTAATTTCCTACAACTTTCATTTGAAACAATTTTCCATAGCAGTTATTGTTTAGGAGTTATTTATAAATAATCGGTTTTTTCGGTTTCTGTCAAATATCTTCGTAAAAACGTCGTTATTGGTAATCTTCATGAGGACCAAAGTTGTAGAGAATAATATTTCTTCCAAGTTTTGTTTGAAACAAATTTTCATAGAACCATCCATTTCGGAGATATTTAACTTTTTCAAAATTTTTCGTAATTTCCAGTATACAGCACCACCACCATGTAGCGGTGAATTTGTAAATATATTCAAAATATAATTTACGGCAATAAGGACAACTGTATTCTTTTACGATATGAAATAATAATTTTGCCTTATAATGCTATTCATAATAATTTAAATATTTATACCCCAAATATGGAGGAAGTCATGTGTTGGCCACATCAGATTTTTTCATTAGCGGAAAGGCTCGAAATTAGAAAATTTTACTAATAATTTTATAATTTTTCCACCCCCCTCGGGATCCCACCAAGTATTCCAACAAATTAAAGCAAACTCCTAATAGCACCCCCCTTCGCAAAATCCTAGATACGCCCCTGCACAAAGATACAATAAAACAGTGATTTTTATTAAGGTAAAATACAGTAAGTCAAGGTACAACAAAGATATAATACAACAAACTTAAAGTGAAATACTGTAAGTCAAAGTAATACAAACAATACGAAAAACATTTTTATTTTAAGTAAAATAATACCAAACTGAATTATTATTTTTGAAAGTGCAAGTAAAAAAGAGTTCACAACTTAACTTTTTGAGCTTTCACAGAGGCGACTTCATCAATTAAATCAGAATAGTCCAAGGATTGACTGAGTTCATTTTCAATAGAAATTAAAGCTAAACCAGAGAAGTGATCCTGACTGATTTTTGAACGTAAATAGGTTTTTATAAGCTTCAACTTGGAAAATGATCTTTCTCCGCTTGCTACTGAAACCAGTAAAGATAGTAATATTCGCAATGCAATAAACAGATTTGGAAAATTTTCTCTTAAAGAATTTTCAGTAATATATTGCAAAATTTCAAATGCAGTCATTGATTTTTCAGCTTCCATTCTTATTTCTGAGTATAACTCTTCATGGTTCACATCTGATTCTTTCATATTTGGTTCCATTAGGGCAGTTTCTAAATTTTTACAAGCATTTCGCAGTACATTTGCATCTAGACTGCAGTTTTTCTGTGCAAGTCAAAAAACCAAACATTTCATTGTAAGAATCGAGAATTTCAAATCTTTCAATAAGAGAAGCTGCAGCAACATCTATTACTGAATTAAAAAATTTTCTTTTCCACTCAGTGGTGTATCAACACCTTCATAGTAAAACAAACGTCGCTTTTGTCATACTCTTACTTGAGGAAAAATTGGGTCAGTGCCCAGTTTTAGAGAAATTTCTTCAGCTGACTTAATGAGTGTTTCAAATGACTCATCACTTCTGAATTCTTGTAAATATTACTTCGTAGCATCTACCAATTTTATCATTATAGTAACATCTGCTGAAGGATTCTGCATAAGCTTGCTTACTTTGTTAATTGGAAACAAAATATCGTGCCAAATTATTAGTGACAGTATAAACTGGTACGAAGATATCTCAGTAGCAAGATTATTTGCCTCAGAAACCGCAAGACTAACTGCACTGGAATCTGCGACTTTTTGTAATGCTTCACGAATTTCAAGCAGATTATTTTTTAAAGCTTTTATGCTGTTAATACGACTTTCCAGCATGTATCTGACAATGATTTTAAAGCTGCCTCATAAGTGCTTTGCAATATTTCCCAACGAACAGTTGATGCAGCAAAAAATGTGAAAATTCTTTGAACGGTGCCAAAAAATTAATTGCACAATTTGCAGATTTTGCAGCGTCACAAACCATAAGGTTAAACGTATGATTAGCACATGGGCCATAAAATGCTCTTGAATTCCTTTCTTTGATTAAGGCTTGAACACCTTTGTACTGGCCTCGCATGTTAGCACCATTGCCATGACTGAACTCGACATTTTTTTAGGTCCAAATTAGTCATATCTAAGAAATTTAAAAAAGCTTCAACTAAACCTGAACCAGTGCTATCAGTGATATGCAAAAATCCACAAAAATATTCGTTAATTTTGACTGCTTTTTGGTTAATTTCAACACAACACAGTAGAATAGACAGTTGCTCCTTATGACTCATATCAGGAGTGCAGTCCATGATAACTAAAAAATATTTTGCTGCTTGCACATAAGATATGATACTTTTTAGTATTCTTTTTGAAATCAGCCATCATTTCATTCTGAATATCTTTTCCAAGATAAGTGTCAAAGCATTGTTTATCTTTTATGCGTCTCAGATGCTCAGACATGACTGGATCAAATTTTGCAAGAAGCTCTACTTGGGACAAGAAATTTCCATTGTTAGGCTCATAAAGGTGTTCACAGTGACCATGAAAGGCTAATGACCTTTCAGTCTACGTTTGAACAATAGCAAACAAATGTTCAAGCACTGAACGCTAGTGTTTCTTTTCATTTTCAATCAATCTCTGATGAGAACTGTCGATAGTAGCACTTGCATTCAAGTAGACTGCAAGTCTTCCATTTCTGCATGCAGTTAACATGATCTGGAGATGTATCATGCTCTTTTAATTTTTGGCTTATGTTTTTCCAGTCTGAGCAACCCTTGGCAGATGATAGCAAAATTTTTCAGTTGGAAAATAGATTGCACCAAAAGCAAAATACTTAATTATTTTCAATAGAATATACAAGCCAACTTCTGGAAACTTTTTCACCATTACCAAGACGCCTAATGTAGCATCTGATATTAAACTTGCGACCAGTTTCATCAGCAGAAAAATCAAATTCTTTAACCTAAGTTGGTCCTTTTTTAATCAAGTAGACCCTTTCTTGCTCACTTAATGACTCTGGCCATAATGCTGGATCATCCGAAACTAAAGCAGTATTATGGCTTATTACTTGTTCAGGATTTGAATCAACTGAAGAAGAAATTGAAAACGCGAAAGACTCTTGAGACAATAGGTCAGACTGATCAGACAAATTTTCTGCTAGAGTTTCAAACAATTGGACTTGGACAGGTATATCTGGCGTAGTACTAAAGCTTGCTTCAACATCTTTTTCAGGTTGTGCTGAAGCAGTAAAAAAGCTTGTCAACGGTTTAATTTTCGTAATCTCTGCTGCAAGTTGTTTCTTTTTCTGTATTTTTGCAGCTACTGGTTCCCATTTTCTTCCAGTATCTCGATCACAATGCTTCATTTTTAGCAGGTACAAAATCTAAAAAATAATATTTTTTAAAGGTTGAACGGACTGAAACAAAGCACAGGAAAATAAGTTTAATGTCAAAAGTTACTTGCACGGAAGTGGAATGAAAATTACATCGAAATTTTTATTGAAAATTATTGAAAAACGTTTAATATTACCTATTTCAGCAATTAATAAAAGTTTTGATTTAGTTTTCCATATTTTTTTCCAAAATTTGACAAACTGCACCAGTCTTGACGTAAAAGCTTTCACAAAACAAACGTCAATGAGAAAGTTTGGCTGTGTTCTTTACTTCGCCATTTGGCTACCTCGAAAATGGTGACATGTGTTCAGGTAGAAAAAACTGTTTTCGTAATAAAGTGGAATTCTGGAATTTCTGGGAGTTTTATGATGCTATTTTTTTTCAAAATCCTAAAATTAAAATTCTTCCCTTTCCTGCTGTAATTCCTGTTGTATCGACAAGCATATATTTGTGCATGCATGAGGTCCCTAAAAGTGTGAGGCCCTAGGCAAAAACCTAGGTTGCCTAAGCCTAAAACCGCCACTGGTCTGCGGACCACTTGTGGCCTGCGAAGGTTTTGCTGATGGTCTGCAGAGGTTTCCAAAATTTAGTTTTTTCAGGCCGCACCTCATATTTAGTTGGAATTTTTTTGGGAAAAGTTAAGCAAGTTTTACACTATCACAGATCTTGAATGTTGTTATTAATGACGTTTGTAAAACTATTTCATATTTTAAAAATTTTCTCTGTACAAATGTTGAAAATAATTCTTTGGAAGAAAACAAAAAATAATCAGGTGATCCTCAAACAGACAGAAATGTGTTTAATATACTATTTGCAAATGGTCAAATAAACTATGTAACCAAGTAACCCCTTTCTTAAACGTACATACAGTAAGTAGGTTAGTGTAAGAAATGAGATGATCTGCTGGGCCTGGAAGGATTGCTGAGTTCAAAAGGTTGGGAAATGCTGGTGTAGTGGATCTTGATGGAATTCTTTAAGAAAAAGAAGAGAGGAGCATAGATTACCATTCATAATATTGTAAAGGAGGAAGGAATCGGATTTTGCAGTAGGAGAAAGTTGGGATTTTGAGGAAACTTATGATATTAGTTTTGGATAAATGTCGCAGATGAAGGAAGCTATAGCCAGAAAGATAGACAATATGCACTCCAATTTATCAAGGTGAGATTTGGAGGCCTTACTCCAAATAGGTGAACAGTAAATCACAATGGATAAGATGCACCTAAGATATGCCTATAGATAATGCCAAATAAGGTCATGCACTTTTTCAATGTTCACAAAATGACAGTTTATCATCAATAATGATGCCAAGGCCTTTCACATTCATAATAGAGTAGGTTTAGTTAGAGAGGTGTTTATGCAATATAATATAAAGATGGAAACATTTTGAAGGATTGGCTTTAAGGCCCCACAAAAGACACCACTCTGAAAATTTATTAAGACAATTTTGATAAGATAGAGCAGTGGTTCTCAACCTTTTTCAGCCCAATGCCCCCCTTTTGCTGAAAGATATTTGCCACTGCCCCTTTATAAATACTGCTCTATACCTCTAAAAATGTACATATATGCAAACATATCTCAAACTAAAATACGTCTCATGTTGTAATTGAGGACCGTGTTAGATGCCATTTACCTAGTAGATGCCTCTAATGTCAAGTTGGCTTGATGGTTGTCTACATCTAAAACCTGCTCCAACTAATACCATACGCTACACTCCCACAGATTTGTATTAGTATGCCCTTGTAAGATAGGCTATACCAGACTATAGAATTTTCCGGACCACGTGAGTTAGCCACAGTGAAGGGTAAACAAAATTTATGCAATCATTTTTGCCTTTATGCTTTTATACATTGAGCTATTAGGCATCCACTTGCACGTTTCACATACAAACACAGTTCTGCACTTTCTTATCTGGAATAACCATTTCACGATGCCTTTCTTCCAATTTTATTTGACTCATCAAGCTCAGTCGTGAAAAAATTACAAAATACAGTCCGATGGCATCTTACGCGGTAGTTAGGTTCTGAGGGCAGCATGTAAAGCCAAAAATGCATATAGTCAAAATAGGGTGGTAGCCCTATCCCAAGTCCTCCTAAATTGTTCAGTTTTCGAATAAAAGCTATTTGACATTATCATTTCACTAAATATATTGTAAAATATAAATAGGAAATAAAGTTAAAAAAAAGAAAAACTCTAATAAATAAATAAAAATTGCGATTTTCAGATATTTAAAATGCCATAAATGCTGCAAAGGGAAACGTTTGCTACCATCCTAAAATGAATGACACAAGCCGGTCTGTATTACATCTGCATGACTAGGCATACATTTAACATTGCAGCAAATATTTTTGAAAACATTAAGAAAATAAAAAACTTTTATCTGTTGTGTGACTAAATCTATCGGTACTCAATGAAAGTCTTTACTGCTGCTGGCTTAGGGGCTGGAGATGCAGATAAACAACGATAAAAATTAGCATGATGAGGAAGTTGGTAAGTCATCAGGATCAGATGAAACTGGATCTGGTTCAATAAAGACAAGAGGTGGCTCAGCTGACGAGGGCTGTGGATTGGTTGTAGTTTCTGGTCTTTTTTTCTTTAAAAACATTGTAATCGGCAGCTGTTTTTTCTTCCTTTTCATACTCTGGAAGATTTCTTGTAAAGGTGCAAGGCATTGATCTATTTCTCGGGTTATTTTGAGGCTTTGCTCCATTGATGGGTCATAATCGGTGATAAGGTCATTTAAATGTTTTGCCGATTGAAAAACTTCAGCGAACTTGTGCAGGTCCCAGTTACTTTGTTCTTGGACTGGCTCATCTCCATCTTCTTCATCTGTGGATGATTTCACAAGTTCTTCCAGCTCCTGATTGGTGAGAATCTCTTTTTGATCATCAATTAATTCCTCAGCTTCTTCATCTGTGGATTATTTCACAAGTTCTTCCAGATCCTGATTGGTGAGAATTCTTTTTGATCATCAATTAATTCCTCAGCTTCTTCATCTGTGGATGATTTCACAAGTTCTTCCAGATCCTGATTGGTGAGAATCTCTTTTTGATCATCAATTAATTCCTCAGCTTCTTCATCTGTGGATGATTTCACAAGTTCTTCCAGCTCCTGATTGGTGAGAATTCTTTTTGATCATCAATTAATTCCTCAGCTTCTTCATCTGTGGATGATTTCACAAGTTCTTCCAGCTCCTGATTGGTGAGAATCTCTTTTTGATCATCAATTAATTCCTCAGCTTCTTCCTCGATCATGTCTTCAAAGCCTTCTCTGCCAATTTGTCTAGCCAATTTAACAGCGTCTTTCACCTCGTCTTGTATTGATGGGAAATCTATGAAGTCATTGACGCATTCTTTCCATAAATTCTTCCAACATGCATTGCCGGCCGGGTTAGACTGGTAGGCAGAGCGCCTGCCTTCTAACACAAAGGTCGCGGTTTCGAATCCCGCTTCGGGCATGGGTGTTGTGATATATGTTGTTTTTCTGTATGTTTGTCTTTGTTACTGTTAAAAGCTCTTTGTAAAAGGCCATATATGTGCTGTTTAAGAGCTATTGAAAAAATAAAAAAATAAATAAAAAAAAATAATGCTCTCAGGTTTAATGGTGTCTATTGCATCCTTAATAAAGCGGATGCAGTCCATGATGTTAAATGATTTCCAGCATTCAATAGTATTCAAGTCGGGATCCACATCCATAGCACTGCGAATTCAATTCATTGAGAAACATGTATAACTTGCTTTGAAACAGCAGATAATTCCTTGGTCCAGCGGTTGGAGAATGGAAGTGGTGTTGGGTGGAAGGAATAAAACTTCTACATTCGGATAAGCATGACTTAGATTTTCCGGGTGTCCTGGAGCACTATCTACAACCAGAAGTGCCTTGAATTCTAATTTTTCTTTATGCAAATAATCTTTGACTTCAAGGATGAAGCATTTATGAAACCAGTCTTGGAATATGGTTGCTGTAACCCAAGCTTTTTTATTAGATTGCCAGTAAACCAGCAAAAGATTCTTGTTCTTCCCTTTCAGTGCGCGTGGATTTTCAGCTCTTGAATAAGACTAGGTTTGATCATGTGGCCTGCAGCATTGCAACACAATAACAAAGTGAAACGGTCTTTTGCTGCTTTAAACCCAGGAGCCCGTTTCTCAGTCTTAGAGATGTAAGTTCGACTTGGCATCTTCTTCCAAAACAGCCCCGTTTCATCAGCGTTGAAAACTTGCTGCGGGAAGTAACCTTTCTCATCAATAGTTTTTTGAAAAACCTTAGGGAAAGAACTCGCTACCTCTTCATCTGCCAACGCCAGTTTTCCTGTTAATTTTAAGTTCTTTAAATTAAATCTATTCCTGAAACTATTTAGCTAACCTGCACTTGCCATGAATTCTTTCCTCTCTTCTCCACTATCTTCAGTTGGCTTGAACTGGTGGTACAAGCTCAAGGCTTTTTCTCTCAATGTAGCACTATCTATGGGGAGGCGCTTGCAGTTCATGTCTTCTAGCCAGATGTTCAGGGCTTTTTCTGTCCTCACTAATGTATTATCTATCAATTGGCTGGTCACTTTAGCAGTTATTTGAGCACTAGAAGCAACAGACTGTCGAATCTCTTTCTCTCTTATTTTTATAGATCTTATGCTAGACTCATTCTTATCATATTTACGTGCTACTGATGCCACGGTCATTCCAGATCTTAGAAGGTCTAACACAGCATCTTTTCTCTTAAAGTTAAAACTTTACGCTGCTTTTTAAATTCAGCACCTTCAGCGACTTCTTCTTTGCGTTTAGAGGCCATTGTTTAGAATAATAGGGTTTTATTTTTTTAATTTATAGAATTTAAAGCACAATAACAAAGAAAAGTGTTAATAGCACAGTGAATACGCGCTGATGCTGTAATTGTATACAAAAATGATACGTACAAGATGATCAAAACTATTTAAAAACCTGTCCTACAAAAGGACCAGATCTCTTCCTCTTACACCTTGACTAGCTAAAGCGGCATGGAATATGGGTTGGAAGAGGTAAGGGAAAGGTGGTAGGGGGAAAGGTAGGGGAATAGTGGAGGATGGGTGGGGCATACTGTGAAACGCCCACACGGGACTTCCCGTACAGTTCAGAAAGTCTCGCGTCCTTCTTCCACCACCTGTGCAACAGTGTAACGCCAATATCACAACATGTGCAGCGCAAGAATTCGAAATTGAATAAATAAAAGCGACGTTTGTTTACTTACCAAATACATAGTGTATCCCATCTTCGTTTCTGTTATTATATCTGTATATTCTATTTATTATTTGACCTTATTTTACATTTTATTTTCTTAAATAGATAGAGTTTTAATAAATAATCTTTTATGTATTTATAAAAAATTCCTGTAATTTATTCTAACTATTTACAATGAATGCTTTTTATAATTTTATCCCCACACCAACCCAACCCAGCCAACCGCATAAAGCTGAATCCACGTAAGTTAAGTCTGCGTAAGATGCGGTCAAACTGTATAAAAAAATTTGCACAGGTTGTGAGCAATTTTTGGTTGAGTGAACCTAATTACAATTGTTTACAGTAATGAATTATCTTAATATAGTTTTTCTCATGAATACCTTTCATTCAGGGTTTTAATAACTTTTAATATGAGTTATGGGTCTTGGAGCAAAATGTGCAATGAGAAGATTTTTAGTTTCAAAAGGAAGTTTGTTATCATCATGAAAAAACATGTTACAGGTGTTCACTATGGTTAAATAAATTTCGTGACAGTTAATCATTCTTTGAGGCATTTCAGATTTCTTATTATGTTAATTTTATAGGTTGCGATTAATAAATTTGTTTGCTTGCAGTATCCATTTGGATGGAAAATACTTGAAGCAAAGAGAAAAGGGGAGAATATTGAAATTTTTTTGATATTATGTTTAAGTGATTAGATTTGAGTTTCCACCTTTCTACTCTGAAAGTGAGTTTATCTGTTGTATGAAAGAATTTTGTGAGTTTTGAATTAAAACTCACTGATGTCAGAGCAGTGGTATCAGGAAAATAATTCCATGATTGGTTCCGAATGACGGCAGTTCCCAGATTAAAGAGGTCCTGTATTACTTGTCTTCAATTAACAGTTTTGAGCTTCATAGTCTATCAATACCCTACTGTTATTATACATAATGCCAGTTTCTTAAATTTCCACCTACAACTGCTTTGATGTCCAGCGCCCCTCACAAAATTCCTTAATGCCTCCCAGGTGTGGTACCTCCCACATTGGGAATCACTGAGATAGAGTATCATCCGAACAATTAACATTTATAAATATCTTGTAATCATCCGCATACAATAAAATGGAATTATCGGTGCTGTCTACTGTATATTTTAAAGAATTTGTTTGTATGTATATTTGTATGTTTGTTCATTGAACTACTCCTAAACGATAAAAGCTAGAACAACCAAATTTGATACATTTCATCCTTACATCCTAACTTAGTAAATGGTCAAGGTTTTTTTTTCCGTCTCTTTGATTGGAAATGGTGAACGATTTAATCATCCAACATCAAGTATTTTGCCACGTCCTGCAACTGAAGCATGGGGACGAGTGTAGACTATTTTCAATTTAAAATTACGTAAAATCACAGTACGAAGTTGGGACTTGAGCCCAGAAATGGAGGAAAAACTAAAGTTTCATTTTCATACTGTCGAATTTCAAATATGAGCCAAATTTGTCCAAAATTAAGGTTTTTACCACAAAATTTAAGGTTTTTTGAACATGAAATTTTTTCTTGCCATGACAAACCAATTGTTAGGGATTTAGCACAATAGCATAATCCCAGTTGCATTGCAATGGAAGGTATGCTTATTATTTATTGAAGCACATATGAAATTTTGTGAAATGCTATTTGGAACTATTAAAAAACTAATTATGTCAGAATTATAATTATGGTTGATATTTATATTGCTGTTGTAAAACGGCCTAATTGCTCACAATTTCTATTATACATACATACTTAATATTTTATTTATATGAGAATGGATAGAAAATTTATCAATATAAGCTTGACAACAGATTGTTTACAAAACTGTACATCGTGGTGAGTGTCTTTAGACCGATATTTTTCTTTTACTTTTGATCCACTAATTTATCTTTTTAAATATGCACAGTTAAGAGAAGGCAATCACATCATATTCCTTTAACTCTGAATTAATGAATATGAATGGTACTCCCCTCTTTATCCCTTTCCTACTTAGACCAAGAATTTTTCATCCATTCCTTGTAGATTTACTGAATTTCACACTATCTTAATGGTTTTAATTGAGTGATGTTTGATTGTGTTATAAATTGACCAGAGATTACAGAGCAGTGGTATGCAAACTATGCTTTGCAAGCCACTAGCTTCTTGCAGAAGTACTTGTGATTGTGAATGCCTCTCAAATAAAATATTGCCTATACCTGGTGTAGATCAATGCTGTCATCAGTGGAAATGTCTATGTTAGTAGAGCGGCCATGCAAATGAGGATTGAAATATTATTGGCTCACAATAATATCTTGCAAACCACTTTTATTGCCTATATTGTATTTATCCGAATATAAGACAAGGTTTTTTTCCAATTTTAGTGCCTAAAAAATCTTGAGTCATCTTATATTCGGTAATATGGAATAATTTTGCATAAATCAATCGTATGTCGTAAAAGTTGATGACATTCGTTTTTATGCCTGCGGGTGTAATTCTATCCTATCACAACGGAAATCTGGGGTTTAGAAACCTGATACTTCATGCACTACAATGTAGCATAGTGTAGTGAAAGCTAATTAGAATACTCCTTATTGAAAACAAAAACATTCATTTCGGCACCAGCAAATGTCATTCTATCCTACTGTGGGTGCGTGAATAATGATGCTGGGTTTCTATAACCGTTTATTTAACAACAAATAACAATAAAAACGTTAACAGAAACAGGAGAGGGAAATGCAGGGTATGCTGGAAAGCTCCTCTTCCGCGCTGCCGGGAGCCAAGTCCTGGAAAAACTATCTCCGCGTGCGGTTGCTTGGCGGCCAAGGTATGCGCCGAGAAACAATCTCATTGCGCCAGCAATTTTAATAATTGTAATTATGACCTGAATGCAAATATTGTAATAATTGAATATAATTGTAGTAAATTTGTCAAAAATATTTTTTCTTAAATACTGAGTTGAAAAATGGATGTCATATATTCAGAGGCGTCTTATATTCAGGTAAATATAGTATTTAGCCTGGAAAAAGTATACTGCAAAATGTAGTCACCCTAAAAAAATTTCTGGTCACCCTGAGTATTTGCATGGCTGTAGTAGAAGCTAAGACAGAGGTGGGCAAACTTTTCATGAGATATTAGTATTTATTAGAGCTTTGGCAGGCTGGATTTGAGTTCATATATGATGTTACTCGAGAGATTTTAGCATTATCACTTCACTGCAGAACATTTATTTTGTAATTTTAATTAAAAGGTATGACATTGTGTGTACTAAAACTCATGGGTCACTTTTATAATGGTTTTGTGGGCCGTTATTTGTCCATCACTGATCTAAGATGACTACTGTAAGACCTCGATAACTGTTGTTAATTGGTTCCTGGAATCCCCGACGATTAGCAAAACAAAAATAGAGGCAGTCCCCTACTTTCATACTTAATGTGTTTCTGAAAACGTGTACGAAAGTCGAATGTACGAAAGTTGAACAGTAGACTTACATGTTATAATGGGGGTTCTATTCCCAGAGAGCCAAAAAATATTATAGAATCTCTAATTATGGTATAAATGTTTAGTTTTTTGAGTAGGGGCCTTTTAGACACAATTGTCAGCGATATATTTCCAGCATTTCGTACATGTTCTTTAATTTTGTTCTTTTCCTTCACAATTGAACACACAATCGACCGGCCTAGGTCCAATGAGCGATCGATTGAGGCTAAAGATTTGCAGCTTCATTCATAAATTCATATCTTCAGTCATTTGGAGCAAGTTTTAATCTTATTTTTGATCTTTAAGTCTTTATTTAAGTGCATA
Source organism: Uropetala carovei (assembly GCA_036926305.1). NCBI lineage: Eukaryota > Metazoa > Arthropoda > Insecta > Odonata > Petaluridae > Uropetala > Uropetala carovei. The sequence continues at coordinate 9,142,541 of JAXCHB010000054.1, read as the reverse complement.
TGCACAGAAATTACCGAGGACAACAATACCGGTAACCATGGAATCTTATTATTGAAATGTTAAAAAAATTACCAAAACTCGTATAAATTCGAAATTTGAGTGAATTCGAGTGAGTGAATCGAGTATTCTACAGTAAGAATAAGAATCCTCATTCATTTTGGTGTGTTTTAGCGCAAATTTCGCATCCATGACTTAATTTTAAGATATTTTAAAGAGTAAAAGAATGAAAGCCTTCAAACCAAAAAGGTGATTTTTACTTGTTACCTTATGGGAAACAACATTCATCCTCTGGAGTGAAACCCGTGACCTATTTCGAAATATTTTTAGTCATAACATAAAGATTCATTAACACTGAAATCCTGAGAAATTTCAGGCTTCTAAATTTATTTCTAATTGAGTTATTCACAAAATTAGTGTGTTATGCATGACCATGATGATGACCATAACGATTTTATAATATAGAGAGGGCAAAATGCAATAAAATATTTAAATAATTGCACAAATAAATTGCTGTACAGACAAAGATGGCGACGCTGCAAAACTGTTGGCTGGCAGGCAGCACCACCACGCAGTAACTCGAAATGTTCGTTTGTCATTTCGCTGATGTACGTAAGTCCGAATTTGGCGTACAAAAGGCAGTTCAGGGGTGACAATGTGTAATGTACTAAAGTGCATGTTGTACAAATGTCGAACGTACAAAAGTCGAGGACCGCCTGTACAATATTAAAAAACATTACAAATCGTACATTACATATAATACATATATTATTACATAGCATACTTTAAGGTTAGTTTTGTCTTCAGAAATTTAAATCTGCTAGGTCACTTTCTAGAAACTCATCAATTGAGTAGAATGATTTAGATTTCAGCCAAAAAGTCATTACTCTTTTGAATTTTATTATATTTATGCATTTTGTTTCATTTGGTAATGTACTAAAAGTGTTGGCTTGGCTGACAGACAGCGCCACTATGTGGTAGCTCGAAATGTTTGTTCATCAGCTGATGTATGAAAGTCCAAATTTGGCTACGAAAGGTGGTTTAGGGGTGAGAATGTATAATGTACGAAAGTGTGAGTTGTACGAAAGTCGAGGACTGCCTGTAGCTGAAACCAATCATTTTCATTCATTCACTTCTAGTTTTATTTGAAGGTATGTCACATTTCTGGACTTTTTAGCAGCACTGTCACTAACACTGCATTTTGGGATTATTTTGTCACCTGAGGTTTAATAAACTATAAAATATTTAAGAAATATGTTAACTGTTGACAGTTGTACTGCAGCGATCCGAGAATGAATGTTTTGCCATTTGATTCTTATATTTGAAGGCAACATTCTAAGTACTGTTAGTCTTTGTTTAACCCTGTTTCAATTTACACAAGATGTTTTCACTCTAACACGATCGACTGAATGTTCTCAGGGAATAGCCGCAGCGCACCGTTTTGATAGATCAGGGGTGCCCAACCTGTGGCCCGCAGGCCGGATGCAATCCACTAAGCAATTTTATGCAGTCTACCACCAGTGTTTCCTAGTTTTCAGAACTTTTTTACTTTATCTGCTAAGATACATGACTTTGCATTGCGATCTCTTTAGTAAATGTTTCTCTATTCAAGTAAGTTCTTTTTAATGCTGTTTTTCATTTTTTTTCTCAAAGATATTTGTAAGATTAAATTCCATCATGATTTTTAATATTGAAATGTTAACCCTAAAAAGCTAATTCTAAATTGATTTCCATGCATATGGTGCCTAAGAATCTCTAGGTAACTTATGATTTAACTATAATCCATTGCCCATTTCCAATGTGGCCCACCGAAGGGTTCACTGCCACCAATGCAGCCCCTACCATGCAGAAAAGGTTGCCCACCACTGCGATAGCAATCATTCTATCTCAGTCACAGTGCAATCGTTATCTTATTAGTTTGTATCTGCTTCATTCAAAATGGCGACGGAATTTTTTCATTTATTGTACCACTTGGCGGTAAACAATGGTTGATCGAAACGACGATTATCGATGGCAACGGTTATCGAGGTCCTACTGTATACATCCTCGTTCTTTTGGGACATTCCCATAGTTTGGTTGGCTGTTTGGTCCAATTGAGCAAAACCATATCTTATGAATTTGTTAAATTTCCTGCTACTTTATAAATTGTTATGCTTGATGAACTTTATTTTATAATTAGCACATATAAATAGCAAAAAGGCTGAAAATTATGAATGTTAACCATCAATTTAGAGTTTGTGTCATAACTGCACCTCATACCTTTTGATATCTTCCTTCCTGTGCTGGTATTTCTTTTCTCTGCATGATATGCCATGTTATCTTCTAACAACAGAACACGAGTAATGAATGCTGAAGTTAGTTATGTAGGAAAAATCTAATAACTGGAAGGTTGAGAAGAAACTACAATGCCACAGAAGCAAATTAACAAGTTGGAGATAAAAATAACACTTTGAGTGTGAGTAATAGAGACTGACATTGATATTAACTATTAAAAATGAGAGAATAAAATTGGACGCAATACATTGTAAAATTTTTGTTGATTTTTCTGGCCCTTTTATACTTTCTGAATTGATGTTTTTGTGATTAAGGAGTAATCTGCCTTTGGAACAAATGTGGTAAATGTGATCTGATAGATGAAAGATTAATTTTCATGATTAATTTTGCAATAAATGATAATCTCTTTTTAGGGATGCAGATGGAGCAGTAATAAGACCTATTCCCAGAGTAAAGAGGCACTTGTCAGATCCTGGAGTATTGCCTCATCTTTCACAGCTCTTGCTGACATTTGAGCCCAGCCTAGTGGAAAGAGTGTGCACTCTGCTTTGGGAAGCCCTGCGAGACAATCCTGGCACTGCTGTAGCAAGACTTCATCTCACTGGCGCTGTGTATTTTGCTCTCATGTATACAGGTTCCAATGTTCTTCCTGTTGCACGGCTTCTCCACCTCACCCATTCCAGGCTTGGTGCCAGCAACACTCCAAATGAGGTAAGACATTTTTCCTTTACAAATAAACATTCTGTTTGGTGGGAGGAAAAATTCATTGATGGAATTAGGAAGAAGTTGTGAAGGTGATTGTAGTGCTGTCATTTCATGCTTGAATTTCTCCTGTGATGGCAGATTTTCATCTTGGCATAAGCTGACCCTTGATTTATATATGGTGAAGGTATACACAGTTTACCGTTCTCTTACACTTTAAAAATATTTTATTTTCAGATTCTTTTTGGTTAATTCCAACCTGTGATTTAGTTTCTTCTTGCATATTTATCATTGTTTCCCAAATTTATTTTTGTGATATGCTATAAGATTCAGATTTCAAGTTTGACATTTTTAGGAGATAGTTATCATATTACTGGCAGTTTGAGCAAATGCTTATGTTTAAGGAGTTGGATTGTTTGTAACATTTATTTTTACTTGTTTCTTGGAAATCAGATTGCATGCATTCATCGACTAAGATTTTCTTTTTATTTATCATTGGCAAACTTCGTGCATTCTTTTGTTCCAATATCTTTGGTTTAGACATTGGCATGCATGCCACTACTATTGAATCAGAAGTATAACCCCAAATAGACGAATAACTGTTTTTATAATGTGCAAGTACAGTAATTTTAGGTAAAATTAAACTTAAAATAGAATGTCAAATTTAAGTTAAAATGAAGCACTCTTTAAATGAAAGCAAAAGGTGAATCAGTATTAGTTCACCTAATGAAATGAAATTAATGGATTCATAAAAATGTGTCACAGATACTAGAATTGTTTAAAATATATTTGTGTTCCAATCATTTAAAAAGATATATATCATATTTAATCGATTGTAAGCCTGCCCCCCCCCCCCCCCCCCCCCTTTCACAAGAGCACACAAGGAAAATTCCATGGGTGTGCAGACGTCCTAGTTTTCTGGGATTTGTTGCAAAAATATACTGAAAAGTATGAATGCCCCGGTTTTTTTTCAATTTGAAATAAAATAAAAAGGTAGCAATTAAAATTACAACAACACAAAGTACGTTATATTCAAGCATTCAATACAGTTTTTGCTAAATGTAATATGTCCTGATAATATCCCAGATTTTTAATCTTGCAACAAAAATATTCTGGTTTCTCTCTTTGGCTTCTCCAATGTCTCACATTCGACTCATCAATCCTGTAGTGCAATCATGCAGCAAGATTTGATGTTTCTTCTACATATGCTATCACTACTCTCATAAAGTCTGCAGAATAATGCATTCCTCATTCCTCTCGAAATGGGATTATTAAGAAAAAACTGAAAAACTCGCCAAAGTAAATGGCAAATATTTACGATTGCAAAGGTACAGGGAAATGATGGTTGGTTCTAGGAATCCTAGGATTATGCACACACTCATTCTAGAGATGGCTCGTGAGTGAATCTATTGAAACATTTATTTCGATTTTTAAGACTTGATTCTAAGCCGAGCGGCAATTTTTAAGGAGGTAAAAAAGTAAAAAAAGATCGGCTTACAATTGATTAAATACAGTATTTTTATCTAGTGATTATTACAAAAGAAGAAAACAAGATTTAAATTTGAAAAAAGGGAACTGTGATATTTTAGTATGTATTAAATTCTTCACTTTCTGTTCACCTCCCTGAATGAATCAAGGATCCTGCATGGCCACGTGGAGCCAGCATGCTTGGACAACTCCTTCCAGAAGCCATGGTATCTTACTTAGAAAATCATGGGCCTGAGAAGTTTGCCGAGATATTCCTTGGAGAGTTTGATACACCTGAGGCCATTTGGAATGCTGAAATGAGGTCATATTTCATTCATTATTTCATTCCATTCATTATTCCATTACAAGTTGAAACAAAACTCTTGGTCTAGAATCATTACTACTATGAAATGAGCTGTCGAATGGAAATTCCAAAGTTAGTTGATTCATTAGCTAGGAGTGTATATATAAAAATTTACCTCAATTTTTTATCCATACTATTGTAAATGACAAAATTTTTAATTATATATCATCCACTACATTCATATAGATTTTTCTGCTCATTCTTTAATTTCTCATTCTTTTAGAAATCAAAATTCTTCCTAAATTTTCAACTTTTTCCTTTTGTTTACTGCTTTATAGTCTCTACATGCATAGTTGATTATTTCATGCATAATTTTACCTCCAGGCGAATGATGATTGAGCGGATTGCTGCGCATGTGGCTGACTTCAGTCCCCGCTTACGTAGCAACATTCGTGCTCAGTATATTTATTGTGCCATCCCGGCCGTGCGTTATCCACAACTAGAACGGGAGCTATTCTGCGGTATTTACTACCTGCGACACCTGTGTGATACAACTCGCTTCCCTGATTGGCCCATAGCAAGGCCGGTAAGAAAAGAAGCTTCATGCAAGAATTCTTATTTCTGATATTTTATTTGACCCTGTATCGGGGAAATATTCAGGTGTAATTTTGGCAGATTGTTAATGCAAGTTTGTTACCGAGGATGGCACATCATAGTTTCGGTCCATGATCTAGTCTGTAGATTTGGTTTGGAATTGAGCTTTTTTAGCTGAAGTGCTTGTAGTACTGTAAATAATTGATGGTAAACTGGCGGTGAAAATTACTGTTATTCTTTTGGTTTGATGCTTGATAATCACCATTTCCTTTGTTAAGGTGGAGCTATTGAGGGAAATCCTTGAAGCATGGAAAGCTGAAGTTGAGAAGAAGCCTCCATCTATGTCTATCGGAGAAGCGTATAAAGTTTTGGGTCTAGGAACAAATCCTGGAAAGGGTAAAGATAAAGCGAGTGAGACTGATGAGATCAGTGAAGGAACCAAAGTATCTGTAAAACGTTACGATGAAGCAACAATTAGAAAGGCTTATTATCGTCTTGCGGCAAAGTATCATCCAGATAAGAACCCTGATGGTAGGGTAAGTAATTATTTATCATGAGTTTTTCTTGTTTTTGTTATCTTTTTTGTCACGTGTATAAAGTAAATATGTCTAACAGGTAGCTGTGCAAGCTTTGTTTTATAATAATTCTATTTCACGGAACTAAATTAATTTTCATTAAATCATTCTTATGTCATTATTGTCAGGATCAATTTGAAGCTGTGAACAAAGCTTATGAGTTCCTCTGTAGTCGTTCTGCATGGTCTGCATCTGATGGACCCGATCCTAACAATATTGTACTAGTACTAAAGGCCCAAAGTATCCTGTTTGAACGTTATAGCCAAGGTAAAGTTACCATCATTAACATTTTATCTCTTTCTTTAAAACAAATCTAAATATTTTATCTGTATCTCATGTATACATTCTATAACCTTGTTGTGGCTATTGGAGATACCTAAGATAAGCATTTCTTTTTTCAAGTGCTTATTCTTGAACTTGCTTTCAGCCATGAGTTTTATAATTATCTAGTGAATCTCATCTATTGCTCCTGTCATTAGTACCACATATAATCGACTGTAAGCCGACCTTTTTTTACTTTTTTACCTCCTTAAAAATTGCCACTGCTTAGAATTGGGTCTTAAAAATCACTGAAAGAAAAAGTAACGTAATCAATGCATTAGTGATTGTAGTTACATTATAACTTTAAACATAAGTGTATTAATGTATAAGTAAACAATCAACTTTAAATGTATGTAAAAAGAATCACAATGATTGAATAGGAAGAAATAAATGCTTCAATACATTCACTCCTGGCCATCTCTAGTATGAGCATAATCCTGGGATTCCCCAAGCCATCTCTAATATGAGCGTGCATGTAATTCTAGGATTTCCCAAGCGAAACATCATTTTCTCATGCATTTGTAAGTGTAAATTTTTGTCATTTACTTGGGTGAGTTTTTCATTTTTTTTTAAATAATCCCATAATGGGACAAACACATTATTCTGCTGGCTTTAAGAGAAAAGTGACAGCATATGCGAAAGAAACATCAAATCTAAATCTTTCTGCAAAATGGCACTATGGGATTGATGAGTCGAATCTGAGACGAAGAAGACAGAGAAACCGGGATATTTTTTTGTGAGATTAAAAATCTGGGACATAACTGGGACCAATTTTGTAAACATAATTTGTGTTGTCGTAATTGTAGTTGATACCTTTTTTATTTAATTACAAATTGAAAAAACCAGGGCATTCATACTTTTCTGTATTTTTTTTCACGACAAATCCTGGAAAACCATGACATCTGTGCACTCAACATGGAATTTTCCTTGCGTGCCCTTGTGAAAAGTAAGGGTCGACTTATAATCAATGTCAGCTTACAATTGATTAAATATGGTAGATTCTAATGCTTTCCAAGATTGATTTTTTAACCCCTCAAGTCCATCCGATGTATATATACATCAAGCGTCATCGGTAGCTTTCTTTATTTTTTACCGCACTGAAATTTCTTCGATCTTAAAAACCTTGATATATTTTAAAAGGGGAAGTTTTGGCCTTAATATTTATATTTTATTCACCAAGTTTTATTGTATTTCTTATTTTTTCTAACCTGTTGAATATTTTGTAAATACATTTTTTTTGCCACGCAAATAGTTTTATTTCTTCCTTTGGAAAATCGCAAAGAAATGCTGAGGCTACTACGTTTGAGTGAAGACCCTGCTTAGTAAAAAGAATAGAAGAAAAGAATGCTTTAGCCTGCGTATTTCTTTCTGTCTGCCAACCAAGAGTTTGGGTTTGTGTCAGTGTACATTGAAAGAGGTCTGTTCACAAAACAAAGAATGAGAAAGCCCCCCCCCCCCTTGTATATATCATAGTATTCTATCGTGTACCATGGCTTATTAATAGAAGATAATTTAATAATTTTGACAAGGATTTAGTGTACAAATTAAAAATATCCCTCATCCCCATGGAAAAATAGTCAATAAGTTTCTAGATCCACCCTTGCCTATGACTCAATATCTTGAATAAGGGGAATAGATGATGTTCCTTGCTTCTATTAGCTATTGAGTTAGTAGTGCAGATGCATTTACCATGAATGGAGCGTACTTTTTCGAGACTTCGCTGTGAGTGTTATATCAGAATAAGAGTAATGCCAATAAAAAAATCATTATGGAAGATAGATTGATGTTATAACAGTTTTCTTACAGTAAATTTCATGCTGAATCTGATTATGTGTGTATAAATTTTCTGAAAAATCAGGAAATACCTTTAAAGTTTAAAAATGTTTTTAATCGGTTTTTTGTATTTTTGGATATATCTTCCTTCCTTATACATACAACGTTATATTTGAGCTTCTGTTGAATAAAATGTATATTTTTATATGATTCCTGTAATGATTCCTAATAACGGCAAAGTAACTTTAAAATAAATAAGAATAATGAACTGCTTTAAAAAAACAATAATCGTACATTTATCTAAAATTTTCAGTCAAGACATGAAAAAGTTGACCTGCGGGAAAGTTTTTCCCTATTTGTTTTAGAGGGATACATTCAGCAAATGAAATGTTCAGAATATTTTAAATATACCGTATCTGCCTGAATACAAGCCGATGTTTTTTGTCAAAATCTATCATGAAAAAATCACCCCTCGGCTTAAATGCGAGTCTGAGGAAAATTTGGGTTATGGTTAAATCTCGAAGTCTCTCATTGCCTTCACATTCAAATGATAGTACTATATTTTTTGTAAAGTAAATATTTGACCTACGATGAATATATATAAAAATATCTTGGTGAGATCGTATGCATAAATTGATGGTTACAGAAAATACATTGACAGCTTTGAATGCTCAACTGTTTGAATTTCGGTAAATCTTTACATGGAACATGTATAATTATAAAAATGCAGTTTCTTAAGGCAATGTATACGCTAATTTAATTGGAAATAGACTTGGATGAAAAAATATCTTGGTGAGATCGCTTGCGTAAATTGACGATTATGCAAAATGCGTTGACGGCTTTGAACGCTCAACAGTTTGAATTTCCGTAAAACTTTACATGGAACGTGTATAATTATAAAAATGCAATTTCATAAGGCAATGTAAATGCTAATTTCATTGGAAATAGACTTGGATGAAAAATTTCTTGGCGAGATCGCTGGTACTATATTTGACCTTTGTGAAAATGAAGATGAATGAAATTATTCTCACTGAATGTGGAAAATTATTCAACGATGCAAAATTATTAATTGGAGTAATATTCCAAAATGTCAACAACTAAACCATTTCCCACACATTTCTTCGATCTCGAATAATGTATTCTAAGATGTGCATGAATGTCTGGCACACTTCAGCATAAAATCTATGAAATTTATGTTTTTGCCAAAAAATTGTGGAAATTTTTGGGGGTTCGGCTTAAATCTGGGGTCGGCTTCTATTTGGGCAGATATGGTACCTTTGAAAAAGATTCCATGTCAATAACTTCTTTAGTTTTCACAATATTGATGATTAAATAAAAGCGTGGGCACACGCTAGATAGGTAAGTGATTGGTGTGCCGTAATTTCTCTCCAGCAGAGTTTGTACTTAATTTCTAACAGTATAAATTTTATAATTTAAAATATCATGTTTTACATAAATTATTTAAAAATTTCATAAAAATCCAATAAAAATGTGAAAAGTTATGAGTTATATTATAAATTTTGCAAATTTCACACTTGAATTTCCAGTTTTTTTTGGGCTTGAGGGGTTAATTTAATATTTTAATAAATATCATGAAAATAAAATAGAAATGATTTTTTTATTCTATCCTTATTAATCAGTTTTGTTTATGTAATTATATATCCTGTTATAAATTGAATTTCTTTCCATTTTATAACATAATTATTTGTTTTACAGAAAAATAGTTAAAAACAATGTTTGTTATATACAAAAAAGTTAAATATAGGTACAAAGAAGTAGGATAAATGTAAATAATTAACTAGTTAGATATAACGTTACAAATATTACTTCTACACAAATGTAATGAGCGGAAAGAAATGCTTAAACAAAAATTTAGATTAAATTACATTCCAAATCCAAAGTGATAATGCATAGGGTGCTCTGCAAATTAAAAAGTGTAATGTATAACATTGACAGGGTTGCCACCTCAAATTCGTCAATGACCCAGTGATTTTCTAATCTGACTGGGAGATTTCATAATTTGACTCAGAAATTCTCATAGGCGAAGAAGGAAAAGTATGTTTTTGCTATAATTAAGCATTTGATATGCAATAGTCAAATAGTATTCATACAAATGTGAGGAACGTATTTATTTATTGATATATTCCACACTGCTTCATATGTTTTCAGGAGCACACTGTCTGTATGTGCAATGTGTGCAATGCACACGGGCAGCCAGTCAACAGGGATGGCTTATTAATTGTCAGACATGTACAATATTTTTAACAGTAATGTGGGTTGTATTATAATATGCCGTATATTCTTTCATATTTATTGGCTACGGAAATTTATCAAACCATAAGGCGTGCCCCTGTATGTTGTTCACCCAGAGAATTATATCCTTAACCCAGAGACTTCAAGTCAAACCTGGAGAGGTGGCTACCCAGAGCATCAGTAGCATGAGATATGGCCTTGGTGCCTTGCACAGAGAGAGAGAGAGAGCAATACTAAAAAAGTAAAGATAGACGAATTGTGCCTTGACATTGTGTTATTGACTCAATGTAATTAGTATTGTCTGTTGTGCATTGGGCCCTAAGCTCATGGTTTTTGCACCTAGTGGGAAATCTGCCACTGTAAATAATTATTGGTTATTGTTTAAAAAATGTCTATTTATTGCAGTTTTATGTAAATTAAATAATATGTATTGAAGTCAATAAATAAACATATTTAATTCTACTAATCTAGTCAGGATCAGTTGAGACTAGCAAGAAATTTTTATATCTAATTTTTGTTGAAATATGCTAAAATGTAATTCTCCATTTTATAGAACTGCACCCATATAAGTATGCTGGCTATCCTCAGTTGATAAAAACAATTAGAATAGAAACATCTGATGAGAGGCTATTCTGCAAAGAAGCACCATTACTTGCTGCTGCAACTGAACTTGCTTATCACACTCTTCAATGTTCAGCAATTAATGCTGAGGAGTTGAGACGTGAGCGGGGCTTGGATGTAAGTTATTGTATTGCTTAAAGGAGTTTTTGGTGAAATTGAAGATTATAGTGCTTACATTGGCTGTGTTCAGTCATACTGGCCTGGGTGGCCAAGATTTCACGGCCTATAGGGAAAATGAAAAATTATAAAAATTATATCATTTATTTATTTAGTTGTGCATAATTCTTTTGAAATACTGTAATTTTCTAATTATAAATGCAACTACAAATGCGGCCGCCACATGATTGATTTAATCACAAACACAGAGTTCAAATTCTCACTCAACAATATAAAATTATGCCGAAACACAAACTAATGAAGAACGAACAACAACATGGAGCAAGGCCAAGTGGCTGAGACCAGTGGTTGAACTAATACTAAAACAGATCACCCAAAACTCCTAAACCCAACGTGATGACAAAATCATCTCAATGGTGTGCTTTAATTTGCTGTTAGCTGCAGTCACAAGGGGAAGACAGACATCATACATGATGTTTTCCTTTCTCGAACGTAAGGTTATAAGTTTATGCTGCTGAGAATGAGAAATCCTTAGCATCTCATCGTTTGATGAGTAATCATCTGAGAATCCCTCTTCATAGGTCCCAGCTATTTCAACGGACGAATAAGCGAGAGAATGGACAAATGAATGGGGGTTTGGTTATAATTGGTTATGGACGAATAAGCAAAAAGACGAAAATTGGGGGGATGAATAGGGAGGGACGCCTGTTCAATTAATAATGTAAGTAATTTAAAACCCGTAGAATGACGTATATGAACTTAATCTTACCTGTCGCGTTTCCTGCTTCCAGATTTGTTTGTTAAATTTTCACGTTACTCTTTCTATTAAACAGTTTTAGAATGAGATAGGGGAGAGAGAACCAAAATTTACTATAAATAAATACTTTTTTTTTATATATCCCTTTTTATCTGATTTAAAAAGATTGGCAGTAGTGGCGCTGTGGTTTTCTGCATGGTATCAGTTTGACCAACTTAATGTATGAAGTTGCTGCCATCTCACCTCTTTGCTTTCATTATTGATGATGTCTATCTAAGATGTAATGTGGAGTTTATTGAATGTAATACCGTATATACCCGAATATAAGACGACTCTGATTATAAGACGACCCCCCATTTTGAACTCCTAATAAAAGGAAAAAATTTATTATGCACACAATGACAGAGGTTTATTATACCATTGATTAATAAACATAGAACCAATTGAAATAAGCAACTTTTATTGGAATTTTCAATTGAATATTTTGGAACATTAGAGTCTCTCATGCAAATTATTTCTCATTAGCACATTTTAATTGTTATTTTCACTTTCACTACTGGAGGAATCTCCAATAGCTGCATCATCTTCCTACTCCCACAGAATGTCATCTTCTGATCCATCCAAACTGTTAGAAACAAACACTTCTTAAATCCATGGACTATTGATGCTGGTGAGATACTGTCCCATGCAGTCTTAATCCATTTTCCCAGTAGAGCCTCTGTGGTTTTTCCATTTCACCTGCTGGAGTCAGAGGGCAATTCCCTGACAGCAACCATTCCCCATAAATGCGCCACAGATGACCTTTAAAGGACTTATTGATGACCACATCCAGCGCTTGTAGTTGGGAGGTCAAGCCTCCTGGTATAATCACCAGATCAGTGTTGAGGTGTGATATTTTGGATTTCACATCATCTGTAAGATGTCCTTGAAAACCATCAAGAACCAGCATTGATCTCATCTTTAAAAGAGCACCAGGTCGTTTATCCCACACTTCACTCAGCCACTGAATCATCAAGTCACTAGTCATCCAGCCTTTTTAATTCTGTAAATGATACCAGGTGGTAGTTTTTCTTTTGGTAGATTCTTCCTCTTGAATATTACGAAGGGTCGCAATTTTGTCCCATCAGCTAATACCGATAACATTACTGTAACCCTTAGTTTTTCATTTCCAGTGGTTTTAACTATCACTGACTTTGCCCCTTTGTTATCAACTGTAGTGTTAGTTGGCATATACAGTTGCTTTCCTTCAAGTGTCTATCAACGACTGCTTTTAACTTCTTACAGGACCTACTGTAAAGGTGACATCAATGCGTTTGTTTAGATTATCAATGAAGAGAAGATAACAATAATGCTTTTCTTTCATCTATTTGAAGGTTTAATTGGCCTTAAATGAATTGGAGGCAACAATGAGAGTCTCCTTGGCAATGCCCAGAATGAGTACGAAAAATCCACAAAATTTCGAAAAAGAACGCGCATTTCTGAAAAATTTGACCGTGTAACATGTAAACATCGCAAGAATAAGATAGTATAGAGCTTTAGCCTTCGAATAAAGCAATAAAGAAGAAAATCGGTCCGTATTTACGTATTTTAATAAATAAAGGAAAAAACCTTGCACTCTGAAAAATCGAAAATCCCGTGTAAACTTATGGGAAAATATAATTGTCCCCTGGATTTGAACCCGGGACACTTTAGCAAATGAAAATATTTTTCCAGGGACCTCATAGCCAGTAGAAACAAAATGCTGTTTACCGCATATCTTTACGATGAACAGTTCTCGAGAAATACGCCGATGTAATTACATGAGACTTCATACGTACGGACGCACTCAGCTTCACTACGTGCATAATATAGGATAAAACTCAAGAAAGTATTTGTATTCAAATACATTTGAATCGAATATTTCGATTATAGCTATTCGATTCTTCCCATCTCTGGCTTCGGTTCCTCTGTCAGTCAAACTATTACGCGCCGCACGATTATAAGACGACTAGCGATTTTTCGGTTATAAAAATTGGAACAAAACCTCGTCTTATATTCAGGTATATACGGTACTTATGGACAAGTACAAGCGTTTTAAAATTGTTAACGTGATAATTTAATGCTTTAACGTATTTATTTATGGTACTCTAGTTAATATTTAACATGACAATATAATTCTAAAATTTTGTTCTTATATCCCACAAAAATCAAGGGTGTGCGTCATACACAGAGTATAAGAAAAAGTCAGGTTTTTTTGCCAAAAAGTACGAGTGCACGTTATACATGAGGGTGCGTTATACACGAGTATATACATTATGTGCAAGAGAGTTTATGATATAAACGTGGCTTTTAAAAGTGTTGCCTCACAAACATCATGGATGGTTCTGAAGACAACATCATATGGGATGATGATTTCACCAAGTATATACTAAGGATGAAGATGGCGTTCACAGCGACACCATTTACGCAAACGATGAGAGAGAGCACAGGATTGCCTACAAACTATTTGAGGACAGTGATAAAGAGTTCAGAGGCTTTAGTGATGACAATAGCTAGAAATTAATAAATGATTATTATTATTATTATTATTGGTTAAGAAATATTTTAAAGCAATGCTATCATAATGCAATGACAAGTATGATTTATTAGTAAAAATGTATCGAAAAATATCAATTATTTACCAGCAGAAAAAGTTGTACGAGTATGTTACCAGGTATAATACACACCTTAACTTTTTGTCAATTTTTCTTGGGAAAAATGCATATTATATACAGAAAATTACGTTAAGCCATAAAAACTGAAGTCATAGATATCTGGATTCATGGATCCTTAGTCCATTTATAAACAATTTGGCATAGGAAATCAATAACTCTTCCTCTGAGTGCCGAAGCACTAACTCAGGCATCTCAAACTTGCGACCTGCACGATGCATTTGTGCGGCCCGCAAATCTATTTTTTATAAAATATTTCACGTAAATATTTCTAAATAATCCAAGAAGAATACATATTAAATCATTCCAATTTATCTCAGCCTGCACGGTTGAGTTACTGAAGAATGTTTATCACACTGCCAGCGAGTTTCTTGTGTATCAGAAGGGCTTAACCCTCGATGCCAAATCTAGCATTTTTGTAATGACTGTGTGTAAGATGCGTAATAGAGCTATTCCTCTCTGTGGAAAGGGAGAGTGAATGGGTGATATGCATAAAAAGGAGTAATTATTCAGGAGTAACTACTCATGAGCAAGAGCAACACCATCGAGAGAATGCTCACTTCTTTGAGCAATTACTCATTTTCATATGCATAAAGCGTTTCTGTAGTTGGTGAGTAATTACTCCCAGTTTATCGAGAAGTTACTCTTCCTACGTCACAGCTATGACGACAACGGCGCGCGCATTTTGATCTGGTATGTGGATATTACGAAAAGGCACCATTAACCAAGGAGCAATTGTGTATCCAACGTCTCCTAATAGTAACGCGTTAGCAGGATTATTAGACATCACCCTAGATACCTCGGAATTCTTCCAAATTCTCGAGTCATGCACGGAGCCTGGCCATGATGCATCCACACTTGTAAATTTCTCAACTGCGTTGCAAGTAACTGGCGAACCCTTTCCAACTGATAAATTTGCCTTTTGATTGCAATGTGTGTGCAATCAATAGCCCCGATAGACCCCAGAAATGTGTATCTATCTTGCCAAATATGTTTGGCTTCATTGAATTCTTCCGTGGAACGAGGGAACTTTATCCAAACATTCGATTTCACCAGTATTTTGTCCATTGCCTCGCTGATTGTCCGGACACAGTTGACTGATGTATGCCAACATCTTCTGCAACCCCAGTTTGAAAACCGGAGTCAGCAACATATCGCAGAAAAACTCGCATTTTTTCACTGCTTGACAACGCACCACCTGGTGTTTCAGCTATTTCCCCGAGGAAATGGTGGGACATCCATTCCACATTTTGACTGTTATATCTGTACAGTGGCCTGAAATTTCTCTCAGCACTACTCCTGCGATCCTTATAGACCTTCTCTGACCGACCTATCACCATAAACTCCACCATCATGCTACTTCTATAAAGTGGAGTATACTACTGACGTGACTCCAAAAATACGGAGCAATTGCTCTCCCACGTGAGCAAGAGTATGTTTTTATGCATATGAAATTGGAGTAATTACTCCTGAATAAGAGATCCGTGAGCAATTACTTCCTAAAGGAGCAATTGCTTACTCTGTGAGTAATCTCTCATAAACTTTATTCATACGAAAGCGAGTAATTTCTCAGAAAATGCGAGCAAAGAGTAATTGTTCTTTATTATGCATGTCACCCAATATAATACAAAAAATACAATAAGGTGTGAAGACTGGGAAAGTAATGGATGCGGCCTGCAGATGGTCAGAGAGCCGTCATGCGACCCGCACACCAATGCGAGTTTGAGACCCCTGCACTAACTGAACTCACTCATCTTTATTTAGTGAAATTTCATCCCTATATAGAAGAAGAAATACAATTTATTGATAATTATCTTAAACATTAAGTGACATAATGACAAACTAGTGCATAAGCAGGATCACAATTTGTTTTGAATTTTTTTAAATGAGCAACGTATTAAAGAAAAGCTAATTATTGATGGCCTACAAATTTAGACAACAGAATATTCATATTCTATTTGGTTTTAAAAATAGATATTAGAAAAATTCAAATTTAAGTGATGTTCCAAATTTACCACATTTGTATCGTGGCCGGGTGATTTGCCGAGCAGACATTTCACCGATAGACATTTCGCCGAACATATGATTTAAAAATTTGGTAACATATTTGACACAGCATTCCTATAAATAGATCTGCTATGGATTTTTAAAACTTAATGTGTTTTCAAATAAATAAATGTCCTGTCGGCAAAACGTCCGTTCAGCAAAATGTCCTGTTGGTGAAACATCCTGTCGGTGAAACGTCTGTCGGCGAAACGTCTGTCGGCGAAACGTCTGTCGGCGAAACGTCTGTCGGCGTAACATCTGTCGGCAAAATGTCTGTCGGCGAAATGTCTTTTTGGCGAATCGTCCATCAGCGAAACGTCTGGGTGCCCATTTGTATTACTTTAAAATGACTGTAATTTTCATTTGCTAAAGTTAGAAAAAATTTGCTGAAAATATAATTCCAGGCAACAATTGTATCAACATCATAAGCTGGACGTTAGATAATGTCATGACTCATTTTTCTTATGTTCCTGTTGGTGGCACTTGAGCTTACATCAGCTGTAAAAATATTTCTTATTTTGGTTGTCAACTTCTTCATCATAGTTTTATTCACTGTTTGAAGCCTGCGGGTTTGTTTATGCACAATCTTCACCCTCGTTCTTAGAATCATCAATATCTGGCAAGCCACTACCAACTTCATCAAACCATGACCTATTTGTTGCCAAAAAGTTTTGATTATCAGCAAGTACCCTCAAAATTGCAGTTTGAGGAAATTGTGTATTGATCAATTACCTGAATAGTTATAGAAATATCGCAAAAGCCTCTAAGTACAGGTGATGCTCAATTTACGACATAGATGCATTCCTGAGGATTATGGTGTAAATCGAAAGTAATTTTCCAATAGCATACATGTATATTAAGGGAGTTGCATTCCCAAACTTGGGCAAATTATTTAGTTAGTTTTAGTTTAGTTTTCTGCGATGTTTTAAATACACTAAAATATAATTGGAAAAGAGATTCACATGTACAAAATTGAAGACAAATTATGAATATCAGCGGTCTCATTGAGCATATAGGCTTCCTTCCAATTGCGACGAGCATTGTGAGGCTTTAATGAATAGTTTTCTATACAGAACTTAGCTGGTGTTCATTCTACTAGATGTTAACTTCAACTGCCTAAACTAACATTCTTCTATCACTGTTCTCAAGGTATGCTTAGGAAGATCGAACGCTGGACCCATAGAATCTTCGATAATAAACAAAGCTGATATGAAATTCATAAATTTCACTTACTGTCTTCATGTTGAAATGAAATTTTGTCTCGTCATAAATTTAGAGAATTGAAAGCATACGAATGCAAAATCACTGCCCCTATAAGAAAATGAGATAATGAGAAAATAAATCGCTAAATATGCAATAAAAATAAGAGGTGCTGAATTAAACAATAAAGGTAAGGCCAACATTATTTTATTTAAACACATTCAGGTAATTAAGATATTAAAAAATTATTTATGCAAAATATAAATAAAGCTTGCAATATTCCGGTTTTTCAGCATACATTGGACGACTGCAACAATTATATATCTTCATCATAAATGTCATTAAAATGAAGGCGCGTAAATCAAATTGGCATATAATGAGCATAACCTGTACTAAACAGAATATAACTGTGAGATAAACCACATTGTGAAATCCGATGGACCACCACAAACACAAATCATACAACAAGATTTGCAGTAGGGATAACTGACACACTGGAAATATCAAGGCTTATTTACATGAAGGTATTGGGATGTTAGAAGCATCAGATTGAGATACGGGAAAGATAAATGAATGTAAAACTTCAGGGAGCGCCTGTGGACTGCAGGCTGCTGTTTAAGGTTTAATACTATTATAGGTTTTCTACGCTGATAGCTGTATGACACAGATAAATGTAATAATCCCATATGAATCCTTAACTTTGTGTCACACTTTACTAAATAATTTTTACGCTTTTAGAATTATTTCAGATTATATATTTTGTTTACTGTACTTCACCTCCACCTCCACTTGGAAAAGTTGCATTCCTGGTATAAATGGTGAAAAACATCTGTATTCTAATAGGATAGACTGTGTCATCTGTTTTTATGAAGACCTTTTCCCCTTCATTACTGCATAGAAAACATACAGAAATGTTTTTTCATAAGAAGGTATATCGTATGTACATGAAATAACAAAATATTCCAATACTTTTCATAAAAGACCTCTTAGTTGATTGACTATAATCAATGAGGCAGTTACAGAACTCCTCAAAATAACATCAGTTTTCATGATTTTGAAATTTGATTGGTATATTTTGATGTTATATGAAAGGAAGATGTACCGTATATATTTGCGTAATTTGCGATTTTTTGAGACCTATTTTTTAGCCAAAAATTAGGGGGTCACAAATTAAACAAGGTATGCCCTTGAAACGGTGAAATCATCTCTTTTTTTGAACATATTTCTAACCCATAACCTCGATCTGAGACTTTGCCTCATAAACTTCTAATTTTTAAGTAACTTATTATGTATGTAGACTTAATAAAGTTCTCATATAACCTTTTTGATCTTTCAACCTCCATTATGAAAATAAAAAGAAATATCCACAAAATTACCAATAATTCATAAAATAAACGTAAGAATAAATGTTTGTTTTACATGCAAAGACCTTGGTAAAATTGTTTGTTCTTTCTGCAGTCACTACAACTTGAAGTTTAAACTTTGCAGTAAACTTGCGGTACTTATTGGAAGACATACTGATGGGTAATGAGTAAATGAATTTTTAAAAAGAAACAAGAGGAGGAAGGTGGAAACCATCTATGGCAACATATTTGTGTTACAATTGTACGATAGTTAAAGATGTGCTAGTTGGCAGACAGTTGTTTGGCTCTTAGCTGTTCCCGCAACATACCTTTCTTAAAATGCTTAAAACATTTCGTACTAGTGAGCTACGAACCATGATAATTACAGTTATTGATTCATTTTCCCTTCATTATTAAGTAAATACAGGTAATTAAGAGGTAGTTTTTCAATTAGAAGTACAGGTATACATTTGAATACTTTCTCTTTACTTTCATGACGATAGAAATCATATGGAAACAAACTAAAGAAAACCCACTATATTTTAGGGGGAACTGAAGGTTGGTTGTGCTACCGGAACTCAAACATTCCAACTTGCACATTACATGACACACAGGATAAAATCAAGATTTTGAGGCAAAAATAAAGGGTCATAAATTATGCGGGGTCGCAAAATACTCGAGTATATAAGGTAACTCAAAATTTCAAAGGGAAAGTCATCATGTGGTTAGATACTATGTACTGAGGTTGTAAACTTGCAGTCTGTGGACCACATTCATCCTGCAAAGCTATGATGATAAAGCAATCTGTGAAATTTAATGCAGAAAAAGATATTTTTTTATTAAACTTGTGGTCTAAAAACCTTTTCTGGTAAATTTTAATGCTACTACATTATGTAGACATGATTTTCAATATAGGCTTAAATAAAAATGCAAGAGGTATCCATGCAGCTATTTATTGTAGGCTTTTGAAATGATTAATTTGAATGTCGTGTTGTTATCGAATCAATTTACTCTTGGTTGATTTTGGGGATTTGTGTTTATTTGTTCATCAGTTGTTGCTATTGGTATATTTGGTCACTTTCAGGTCATGAACAACTGGGAATCAAAACTCCAATGGCAACATTAGTGACAAAATCATGATTAGTAAGGAATTTCTGAATTAGCTGCTGTATCATTTACTGTTACAAGACATAATGTGTATGTTGAGGGTCGGATAGACATATTGCCAAAATAGTTTTTCCCAATAGTCAGTCCTCATAAATTCATAGTTATATTCCCTTCATTTAACTGGTATATTTTTGCTTATGTAAACCATGAATTTTTCTTAAAGAAATCTTTTATTTATTGACTTATAGGCACTCCTTGAAGCATTTTCAAGATGTATTTCAGTGATAGGTGACTCAACGACATCTGCTGACACTGCTGTTCATGTTTGTCATAATACTGTGAGGTGTTTCACTGTAGCTGCAAGATTCCAAGCATGCCGAGATAAGATGGTAGAGATGACAGGGCTAGTTCCTGATCTGTGCCGAGTTCTACGGTTCAAGGTTTGTTCTTTAAGAAAAGTTAATTTATGAGAATATGATATAAACTTGAAATGGAATATATTAAATTTGTGTCTTTAGTACCAGACAGTTATGGTTTAGATGTTTGTTGTACATAAATCTGGGACTTTATCATCGTTTTTGTTCTTCTCTCTCCATTGATGTATCATATTTACTTAAATACCATATGCACCTTTTTTATTTTATTTTACTATGATTTCAAACTAAAATGTGTATTCTATTCCAAGAATACAATCACAATAACATAGTAAATTTGGCTGCAAATATGCAATGAATGTCCAATAAAATATATAATGCAGAAAGATACTTTTAAGAATTAAATCTATTTAATCCATCAAGTGTTATAAGCTTTACAAAAGCATTCCCAACAAACATACAAAACTGGCCCTTTATATTATCACTTTGTTTTTATTTTGTCTATATGTAGCACATATAAGAGAAAGTATTGTTTTCATGAAAAAATCAATTTTGAGATTTCAACAGAAATATGCATTTTGAGATCCCCTGAGTGCTTTTACTTTCTCATATATGTAGTATATTGAGAAAGTATTATAATTGCAAAAAAATTCAATCTCGAGATTTTGATGTAAATATGTTTTAGGTATACCTGAGTCTGAAAAAGTGATTTTCGCCATGCAGTCTGTCTGTCCATCTCTGCTTGCGGCTCTAGAGCGGAAATGGTAGAGCAAAAATGAATGAAATCTTGTACTTAGGCATTTTATCATACAGAATAGAAACTGTGAAGAAATGGTTGACATTGCACATTAATTAAGGGCAGTTTATCCTAGGCAATTTTAACAACAATTTCATTTTCTCAAAGACAGCTCCAACGATTTTGATCAAATTTCCTATAGTTACTTGAGTTTACATCTACAATAATACTACATAGTTCATATTTCTCAATAAAAGAATATAAGACTAATTTATTCTTGGGCAACTTTAATAACAATTGATTTTCTAAAAAAATGGCTCATACGATTTTCATCAAATATCGTATAGTTATTTAAGTTGATGTTTGTAACAATTGTACATAGTCCATATTTTTCAAAATATAACTAAACGATGCATTAGTATATGAGAAAGTTTGTACAATGTACATATATTGTACCGATATTTTGACTATTTTCTCGATTATGTCTGTGTGTGTCTGTTTGTGATAAGAATTTTGTGGGCGCTCTAGCTCATAAATTTATAATCAGATCAGCACAAAACTTTATATTTAAAATTTCTATTAGTAAATGAAAATTTGAAAAGGTTTTGGCTGAAACTGGTCCAACAGAAGTGAAAGCTTATTTTAGTCGCTTTTTCCAAATATCTCCTTTAGAACTCAGTTTAGCTAAATGTGTGCCATTATAAAAGTGGTAGACAATGGAATTTTCTACAAGTTTAGTTTGAAACATTTTTTCATAAACTCAGTAGTTTCAGTGAAATTTTGATTTTTTGTCTGAATTTATGATAAACAAGTATTGAGTCATGTAGATATAAAAAAATAAGAATACCACAAGTATGGAGAAAGTTATGTATGTGCCACATCAGATTTTTTTATTTATTATATTTTTGTGTATAAGTTGACCCTACATTTGAATTATAATTAAGATGTCATTTTACTAATGTTTTATTAAATAGCAAAATTTTTCAAATTTTTATGATCCCTGTAAGTGTTAAAGAATGACATATTGGCAGGGCAGTTTTTTTCTAATAATATTTTTGCAGTGTTTTGAGCAGTTAGTATTATGTTCTTTTTTTTTTAACCCTCCAGCATTTATTTCGTCTATGCTCCTCTGCTGTGGAGTGTGTAAGTGCCTTGAGTGTTGATGGCATCCTGCAGATGCAGCTCTTGCAATTGGGTGCTCTTACACGCCTCTTACCCACTTTATTTGCTTATGATTATACCCTTGACGAAGGTGGAGTGACACGCTCTGAGAACGCCAATCAACAGGTGGGTGATATTCATTTGTTTTATTGTTATTAATTTATGCCATACTTATGACTAAATTTTCAATTTAGTTTAGCTAAAGTTATGGTCTACAGTTAAATAAAAAATTACAATGCAATGCATCAATTTTTGCAGGAGGTTTCTAACCGGCTGGCTAAGCTGGCTGTGGGGGCTTGTGCTCGTTTGGGTGGTTACCTGCAAAGTGATGAAAATTCTGAGATAGATCCACATTTGCCCAGAGAAACACCAGCAAATCCTATGGCCAGGACAGCTCTTTCTGCTCTTTTGACACCTTACCTTGCACGTCAGTTGACTAAGGACCAGCCTCAAGAGGTATGGTTTTATTTACATTATATATATCCTTAATTCTGTAGATTGCAAATGGCTGTTTGAAGTGAACTGGTTTAGTTTTCCTTTAATTTATACAAGAATTAATTTAACAAATATTACATTCTGATTTTTAAAAAGTTTGGTTTTTCTGTATAACCTCAAGTACTACTAGTGCACTCAAATCTTGATTCTTTCATCTGTTTTTAATTTAATGAAAATTTTTTGGTTTTTTATTGGTTCACTTTCAGGCATATCCATAGATTCTGTAAGAAATATACAGGAGTATGAGCAGAATATTTTAAATTATCATTTTTTATTAACTAGAGATGAATAACAAAGGTTATTGAATAATTTCTGAATCAGATCAAAACTTATTTTTAACTAGCAACAGTTTACATTTTTCAATAGCAAATTATTATTTACTTATCATTTTAGTAAATGACAAAAAGAAAATATGCTCTTCAATTATAGAATTTAGCGTTATTAATCTCACAGGAAAGACATGAATTAGTAATGAATGAAACTCATTTTTTGATAAGTCAGTGGTAACAACTGTATCTGCCCGAATAGAAGCCGACCCCGGATTTAAGCCGACCCTCCAAAAATTTTCACAATTTTTTGGCAAAAACGTAAATTTCGTAGATTTTATGCTGAAGTGTGCCGGGCATTCATGCACATCTTAGAATACATTATTCGAGATCGAAGAAATGTGTGGGAAATGGTTTAGTTGTTGACATTTTGAAATATTACTCCAATTAATAATTTTGCATTGTTGAATTATGTTCCACATTCAGTGAGAATAATTTCATTCACCTTCACTTTCACAAAAGGTCAAATATAGTAACCGATCTCGCCAAGAAATTTTTCATCCAAGTCTATTTCCAATGAAATTAGCATTTACATTGCCTTAAGAAATTGCATTTTTATAATTATACATGTTCCATATAAAGTTTTACCGAAATTCAAACTGTTGAGCATTCAAAGCCGTCAATGCATTTTGCGTAATCGTCAATTTACGCAAGCTACCTCGCCAAGATATTTTTTCATTCAAGTCTATTTCCAATGAAATTAGCGTATACATTTCCTTAAGAAATTGCATTATTATAATTATACACGTTCCATGTAAAGTTTTACCGAAATTCAAACAGTTGAGCATTCAAAGCCATCAATGTATTTTGCGTAATCGTCAATTTATGCAAGCGATCTCACCAAGATATTTTTATATATATTCATTGTAGGTCAAATATTTACTTTACGAAAAATATAGTACTATCATTTGAACGCGAAGGCAATCGGAGACTTTGAGATTTAACCATAACCCAAATTTTCCTCGGGCTCGCATTTAAGCCGAGGGGTGATTTTTTCATGATAGATTTTGACAAAAAACATCGGCTTGTATTCGGGCAGATACAGTATTTCACTACTTGGGTAGTAATGGGCTCACACTACCTAGTTCAACGTTTAGCTGCTATATGGAACTTCTTATGTGCGCCGTTCTGCCTCCCAAGAACTTCCTATTTTGGCCATTATGTGGCACTGTGTGGATTAGTAGCTCAGTTGTGATGTTCCTTCTGTTCTCATTACTGGCGGAAAATTGGTGGCAAAAGTGCATTATATCCTCCCTGACAGTTGCATCACAAATGGAGCCCATTTATCTTGCAAACTGGAACTGAGGGATAGGTTCCATTTCAGGTACCCATAATAACTCATGCAAAACGTAATTGTTCTAACAAAGCTTGCAGACCTATTTAGCTTGGAAACCAAGACTGAGGGATTGGTTCCATTTCAGGCACCTGTAAAAACTTTCACGCAAAGCAGTTATTCTAACAAAGTTTGCAGACCTATTTAGCTTGCAAGCCTAATTAGCTTGCAAACCAAGACTGAAGGGTAGGATCCATTTCAGGAACCCGTAATAACTGTCGTGCAAAACATAATTGTTCTAACTAAACTTGCAGACCTATTTAGCTTGCAAGTCTAATTAGCTTGCAATCCGAGACTGAGGGATAGGATCCATTTCAGGAACCTGTATTAACTTTCATGCAAAACGTAATGTTCTAACAAAGCTTGTAGACCTATTTAGCTTGCAAGCCTAATTAGCTTGTAAACCGAGACTTAGAGATAGGATCCATTTCAGGAACCCGTAATAACTTTCACGTAAAACGTAATTGTGATGGTGCTAATGTCGCACATCAGATTTTCAAAAGAATGGCTGGGTTGTGGTGCTCTCTAGATTAGGAAAAATCCCACTCCACTGGGAATGAGAACGGAGGAACCATTGCATCTGAGTGACTAATGCACACAATGCCACATAATGGCCAAAGTAGGAAGTTCTTGAGAGACAGAATGGCATGCATAAGAAGTGCCTTCTAGTGGATGAATGAACTATGTAGTACAAGCCGGGAATACTACCTAAGTATCACTATTTCTCTTTAGTTCTTCCATATAAACTATATGCTAAGAAGATAAGTTGTTGTTTGTCACATATAAGGTTTATATTTCAGTTAAAAATGTTAATATACACAATACATAATAATTTGATTGAATTATGATTAAGAAATTTAAAAAATTAACTGGAGAAATATAGAACAGGCACTGTGTTTTAATTCTGGTACTTTTGGCTGTTTTCAGCTCCTCAAAATTCTAACAAGCAATACAGAGAGTCCATATTTAATTTGGAACAATGGCACAAGGGCAGAGTTGAGTGAGCACTTAGAAGAGCAGGGGAAGCGATCTTGGGGTAGCAGTGATGAAGGAGGAGATCACGCTCTCCTTGCAGATTCATCTTTTAAGTACTCTGCTCATTCCAAGGAAGTTATGGTTGGTGAAGTGTTCCTGAGAATTTACAATGAACAGCCTACTTTTCCTATTGAGGTAAGTCGCTATTTCATTTGCAAATATAAGGGTTTCAGAATCAAGATATATGCCATTCTTGTTCAGTTTATTTGTCATATGTTTGCCATATGATTTTATCCTTTGCATTAGCATTTATTCATAGTAACAGACATGTTTTTGCTGTAAATTATTTCATTTTCCACTCTTTCTGTGCCTTTAACAATCTAAGTTTCAGTTGATTTTGGTTTTATTTATTTATTTTCAGTAGCTCTTAAACAGCACATCTACACCCTTTAATGTAACAGTAACAAAGACAAACACATACATCCATGTCCAAAGCAGGATTCGAATCCACAACCTTATGATTAAGAGGCAGACGTGCTAACCACCCCTCTACCATGGCCGGCACTGCATGAAGAGCATTTTCTTCTTACAAGGGGACGTTGTCAAGTCGATGTCAAGGATCCGGTTGAAACTTCTTGAGGTGAAACTAGAGACAAAATAAGCGGACACGTGTCCCGGCTTTCTTCCCCGGGTTCGAGAAAAAATGGGCAAAATAGATTTGCACATAACACGTACACCAATATTTAACTCGGGCATTTCATAGAGCGCCATGGCTGCGGTCGCTAAGGCATTAGCATTGTTAAACGTAAGGTCGGTGGTTCAAATCCCGCCGGCTACGAACTTCTTTTTCGATTTTATTTCTGTCTATTTTTTCAAATACCAAGCTGGGTACGTTTCTCAACTTCGTTATTTGTGATTAAATGTTTTTTTAAAATAGTATTTACGAGTTAAATAAAATAATTTTTGGTAAACTAGGAACTATTCTTCGAGTTTACCAAAATTAGAAGTAACGCATCGTCGAAGCTGACTTTGCATTTCTATGAAGAAAAAACAATGTGCAACGCAAAGATAGCCACACCATGCCGTTAAATGAGCGTTTCTCACGGTGCCCATGACGCCAAGCGGGGTGACGCGCATGCTAAAACTCTACAAATTTCCCCGCGACAATGTTGCAATACACGTGCTATTGTGGATCGCTGTTACAATTAAAGGCCGCAGTTCATCACCAATTCAGTTATTGCCGTTCGCTGCTTTTGCTACGTGCTTCTCTCACTTTACTCCTTTGATTTGCTTTTTTGATATCGACCTCTGCTCTCCCGGATCACTTACTCTACCGTTAACGACCTCTGCACTCTTTTTGGATTACGATTTAGCTGTTTGATTGTTCAGTATTGCGATTTTTTGTTTTTTTACGATTATCGTAATATTTTACGAGTCTTGATTACCTCCCTGATTTCGACTTTTGCCTTCATGAACCATTTCGCTTTATCGATGGAGATCGATCCAGTTGCCGGACCCTCCGGAAGTAGCTTTGCACCGGACGATGAAGACGTCGTGAATGCTTCGTTTTTATCAGATAATCACGATAAACAAGATATAACGGGGGCTGTTCGTTTTTTTATGGGTAAGCAGTTTACATTAATATGGCATCTTGTGGCTGTCTTCACCCGCATTCCGAGAAATGCTCCAGAATGCATGGTATACATCGAAATTAGCGGACACCAGAAGTGTTTTCATGAACGTTCGGGAGGATTGTTTTCCCCAAGACCTACGCAAATGGAAGTGCATATGTTTTGCAATAAGCTTCGTAAGATGCGCATGGTGCAAGGAATATCTGTGCTTACCTTGTTTTTACGATAAATACCACCCAAGCCTTTGCCTTAAAAATATTCAGTTGAATGGTGAATAGTGAGAGGATCACCTCTTTTTACCGCTGGCAAATAAAAAATGGAAGATTAAAATATGAAAAATTATTTTATTACTATAAAAACACATTTAATCGCAAATAACGAAGTTGAGAAATGTACCCAGCTTGGTATTTGAAAAAATAGACGGAAATAAAATCGAAAAAGAAGTTCATAGCCGGCGGGATTTGAACCACCGACCTTACGTTTAACAATGCTAATGCCTTAGCGACCGCAGCCACGGCGCTCTATGAAATGCCCGAGTTAAATATCGGTGTACGTGTTACGTGCAAATCTATTTTGCCCATTTTTTCTTGAACCCGGGGAAGAAAGCCGGGACACGTGTCCGCTTATTTTGTCTCTAGTTTCACCTCAAGAAGTTTCAACCGGATCCTTGACATCGACTTGACAACGTCCCCTTGTTAGTAATGACCATGCCACATGAAGAATCTGAGTGATTGTTCATTATTATCAGCTATGGGCTCTGCCCCTGCGAGCTCCTTGTGCCAATCCCGAAAGTGGTCTTTGGCCGCAATGTTATCTCATAATGATAAATATTTTAAAAATATTTTATTTGACAAAAAATAATTATTCTGTAAAAGAAAGCATTTAAAACACCACAATTGAAATGTATAGAGCATTTGCATTTTAGATAATTTTATTTACAAATTTAAACAAAGATTTTTATTTGTTAAGGTTTCATATTAATCAGTTAATTCCATGCTGAGATATATTAAAAAAACTAAAATTCGGGCGGGCCCTTACAATACGACCCTTTGGCCCCCTGGACCGATTTTGTCCATTTTTTGTTAGAAAATTTGTCTCATCAAGACACTGATATTAGTCAAAGTTTCATATTAATCAGTTAATTCTTTGCTGTAATATATTTAAAAAACCGAAATTTGGACAGGTCCTTACATTCCGTCCCTTCAACCTCATAGGCTGATTTTGGCCATTTTTGGCTGGAAAATGCCTCATTTAAAAATTGGTATTAGTGAAGGTTTCATATTAATCAGTCAATTCTTTGTTGAGATATATTAAAAGAACCAAAATTTTGACTGATGGTTCCATGACCTCGACCCCATTGGCCGATTTTAATTGTATTTGGTATTGCAACTCTCATGATCAACTCGAAGCTACTGCCAAAATTTGAAGCTCCTACCTTAATTTTCTGATGAGTTACAACTGGAACAGACACACACACAGCTCCTTTCATTATTATAGACTAGCTTTTCGTACCCGGCTTCGCCCGGGTGCATTTCGGACTACAAATAGTTATACTTTTTCCCGCTTAGAAGACAGCTTGAGAAAATGATACATACTAAAACTTCTCCTCTCCTTTCTGTAAACTACATTAGGAGTCTTGAAATAAAGTGGAAAGAACACGAAACGAACCAATACGAAAACTACAAAAACCACCATGAAAAAAGAAATGAATTAAACGCTTACCAATACCCGGTAGAAAAGGATGTAAACCGACAAATAAATAATCGTGGAACATAAATTAAGAGTACAACCAAAGAATATAAGTTCAATGTAAAAACCACCAAGAAAAAAGGAATGAATTAAACTCTAACCAATAGCCGGCATAAAAGGTGTAAACCGACAAATAGGTGATCAAGGAACAAAAATCAAGAGCACAAACAAAGAATATAAACATAGACTACAAAATGAACATCTAAGAACGAAAACAAAGAAAACAAACAAAGAACACAAAAAATGGACACGAAACGAAAGCAAATGAAAACAACAAACTAACCAAAACCAACCAACGAATAATCTCCTAAAGCTCAATGTATCTGATGCTTTCTATTCAGTTGCTAAATAAACAACCAACAATCACAAAACAGCATGTCGTAGTGATGAGTAAATATTGATTACGCAGAATATGAGTTTGTATGTCAACATAATAACAGGAGAAACTAAATAAGAATACCTATTATTACTCTAAATAGATATAAAATTATTGATCTTAATTGTGTTTTCCATCGTAATTAATTGAATAATAGATTGAGATATTCGAACGAATCGATTTTAAATAATGTAGTAAAATGTTTTACTTTTCTAACGTAATTAATTACTTGAGTGTATCGCTGGTGTTTACATTTCACCCATGGAACCGCAGACACGAATTCTTAATTTTAGTTCAGAAGACATAATAAAGTTCAACAAAAGTATTATTCAAATAAAATCTTTCGAAATTCACTGCGTTACGTGTTCAAAATGTTAATCTAATTTAGTTCTCGTATTAAAATAACAATTACTCAAGAGTGAACCTTATTTCCAATTGATAAAACTCTCTTTTAATTCAAAACGATATTATATATTACAAAAAAGTATCTAATTATTATTGAAACGCAAAATGGATGAGCATAGGAAAAAACTTGCATGTTAGCATGAAATGCTGAATTCAGTTTTTATTGATAAACTGATAAAACAAAACACAAAAACTTTAACTTTATATATCTTCAGTAATTTTCACTTAAATAAAATATGAAATAAAATAAGACAAAAGGCATATAAAAACAATTTAACTTATATCCAAACATACCTATAATGCAAATGACACGATTACAGATAAAGAAACAGTTCACTAATGTTTATTCGCAGAATTAACCTGTGTATAGAAGACCATAGATAATGAAAGAAAAACATACAGTCAAATCAGAAGATATTAAATGAGTATTTCATCAACTATTTCTACGTTTACGATATGTTTATAGTTCAAACGTAAATTGTTTACATCGGTTGCTAAGTATATCCAAATGCTGAGCAATAATGAAAAATAAGATTTTCCCTTCAGTTCGTCTTATTTGATCTGTAAGCCCTCTTTTAAAAAATTATTCCAAAAGAGGAGATAATTTACCACAAAAAAGTCTGCAAGAGCATGTCTGCGATATATATGTAAGGAGTTAAAAATTCAAGAAATTTACGAAAAAATTTTAAATGGAAATCCCATATAAACGAAAATATTTTATTATAATTAAATAGTACACCGAATCGGTTTAAAAACCTTACTACACCACCGTACACATGATAACGGTTAATATGACACCTTCCTCTTTTTTTTGCGTGTTGTAGTTTCTGAGCCTTAGCAGAACATACATACATACGTACATACGACACCTTACTTTATAGATATGTATAGATGTGTGTTTATACACACAAATGTAGATTCCTTTTAGTTTTGACTGCTGAGTCAGGTTTTCTTATGAGGGGAAGTACACAATATCCATATCCTATGTCTGCCATGCTGGAGATACCACATAGATCTTAAAAAAAAAAAGTTACAGGTATGTTCCCGGAAAACACTGCGAAAGCCATAATTGCAAAAGAGAAGTAATTCAGGTAATGTAAAGTACAGAGTTAGGTTCCCATTCCAACAAGAACAAACCTTACCATGATTCCTTTTCTAATCGGTACTTGTGTATTATAGGGGGAACAGCAAAAACTTCAAATTTTGGCCGCAAGATGGCACTATATATGCACCGCCACAGAAGTAGTCCATAGAATTTAACTTTTACAATCCTAGGTTTTTCTTCCATGTATACCGCACTAACCAAGGTTTTTTCCTCCTCCATGTTGCTAGGTGGAGTGTTTAGCAAAATAATTTATTTTAAACGTACCGTATAAATGAATGAAATAAAAACTATTTCGTAATCAATAAAATTATGCATATGATGATATTTTTACTTTCTTTTACCAATTTGCAAATCGTAATTATAAGTTAATTTGCATTATTTCAATGGTTATATATTTTAATTAATAAATATTAGTAATAAAATGGACAGAGACAAAGAATAACACAGTCAACCCAAGCAATGCTATCTCTAGAATAGCATACTCGGCATCTGATGAGAAGTTGAGGGTATACACCTCCGATGACTCACTCCAGGATGGGCATCCGTATAATCTCAGCTAAAGAAAAGTTCATAATTCATTCAAAAAGGCACGAAAAAAGATTTTTTTCCTCTTAGGCACAAATGAAGTCTCGGTAATATAAAAGTGTTGACACAGACTCATGATTCATGCTGTATGTTATGTTGGAGGCATCTAAAGCTCACAGTGACACATTGGGACAATTGTACATGTTTGTCCATATAGGGATACTTTTTTTGTGCCAAAAATACAGAATCGGATTGTAAAGGTTAAAGTGTCACCCATTTATACATTCCAACCAAACACCACCTAACCTAACCCAACAAATCCCAATCCATCGTATGGTACTTACGTATTAACGGGTGATGGGTTGGGTAGGGTTGTGTTGGTGTTGGGCTTGTGTTGGCTTCAGGGGTGAACTGGCCTGGTGGTTTACCGGTGGAAAATCAGTGGGCTGCAGCAGAAATGGACCGCCAAAAATTTGGGGAAAAAATCACAGTAAAAAAATACCCCCCTTCCCTCCGAAAAGAGAATGGGCCACCTCTCCAACTGACCAGTGGGTTGGGTTACAGTGTATTTACTAGTGACCCTAATAATTTTATGGATAACTTCTGTGAATTCTGCAACAGAAGCATAAACAGTGCCTTCTTGCGGTCAAAATTTGAATTTTCTCTCTCTCACTCATTATTACTCAAGTACCCTGCAAACTGTTAAACAGTAAAGGTTTATTTATTACATTTCTCTCCATACTTGTAGAACCCTAAAGGACTTACACTTGACTTACTGGACTTCATACATAAGAAGACTCAGATTGAGCTTCCTTCAAACCCTGGTGGAGGCACTCTTATTGAACTTGGCTCTGATGCAGTCGCAGAAGCTGAAGATGAGATAGAAAGAGTTAAACAAGTTGTCATGGCACTCAAGTCCTTGGAAAATGTCATCAAGAATAACCCGGGTGAGTTACCTTGAAAATGGAACACCAATAATCCAACTGTCAATTATGTGTACAAACAACAGTATACAGTAAAACCTCGTTACTTCGAAGTTCAAATGGCCAAAAAAATACGAGTTCGAAGTATCCAGGTTTGAAATATACGAACTTTCATAAAAATCATTCTTATAATCCACTATTCAGACTGCAGAATCGCAATACAGAATCTTATCTATTTATTCTACAAATGAATTGACCTTACAAGTTAGTATTCGAGTAGAACACGTTTAGACTATTTTCAGAATGATGTCTGCGTATGTGTATGTGATTGTGGGCGCTCTAACTCAAAAAGTACTTGTCATATCATTACTAAACTTCATATATAAAACTTCAGCATGAGCACAAAGAACTGATTAGTTTTTGAACAATAACGGTTAACCGGAAGTCGAGGTTTATTCGAAACCCGATTCGGTTTTTGCGATAATTCTCTGTTAAAACGTCATTATTGTATATACAGTTCTATACGAAGGTTATAGAGAATGTAATTTCCTACAACTTTCATTTGAAACAATTTTCTATAGCAGTTATTGTTTAGGAATTATTTATAAATAACCGGTTTTTTCGGTTTCCGTCAAATATCTCCTTAAAAACATCGTTATTGGTAATCTTCGTAAGGACCAAAGTTGTAGAGAATAATATTTTTTCCAAGTTTTGTTTGAAACAAATTTTCGTAGAGCCATCCATTTCGGAGATATGTCGCTTTATCTTAATACCAGTAAACAGCGCCAGCACCATGTAGCGGTGAATTCTGTTAACATATTCAAAATATACGTAATTTACGGCAATAAGGACGACTGTATTCTTTTATGATACGAAATAATAATTTTGCCTCATAATGCTATTCATAATAATTTAAATATCTATACCCCAAATATGGAGAAAGTCATGTGTTGGCCACATCAGATTTTTTGAGAAATATGAACTATAGAGTATTATTGAAGACGTAAACTCAAGTAACTGTACGAATTTTGATCAAAATCGTTAGAGCCGTTTTTGAGAAAATCGGATTGTTGTTAAAAATGCATAGAATAAACTACTCTTAATTATTGAGCAATGTCAACCATTTCTAGTATACTCTGCTCAGTATGATAAAATGCCTAAATACGAGATTTCATTCATTTTTGCTCTACCGTCTAGGCTCCAGAGCCAGTAACAGACAGACGGCATTGTGAAAACCACTTTTTCGGATTCAGCGATACCTAAAACGTATATTTCAGTAAATATCTCGAGGTTGAATTTCTTCGCGATAACAATACTTTCTCGATACTTCGTATGAGAAAGTAAAAACGGTACAATATTTTTGCATTCTTTTTACTTTCTCATATATGAAGTATATTGAGAAAGTATTGTAATCACGAAAAAATTCGACCTCAAGATTTTTATGAAAATATCCGTTTTAGGTGTAGCTGAGTCCAAAAAAGTGATTTTCACAATGCCGTCTGTCTGTCTGTTATTGGCTCTAGATGGTAGAGTGAAAATGAATGAAATCTCGTACTTAGGCATTTTATCATACAGAGTAGAAGCTTTGAAGAAATGGTCATTGCTCAATAATTAAGGGACGTTTATTCTACGCATTTTTAACAACAATTTGATTTTCTCAAAAACGGCTTTAATGATTTTGATCAAATTTCATACAGTTACTTGAATTTACTTCTTCAATAATACCAAATGGTTCATATTTCGCAAAAAATGAATATAAGGCTAGTTTATTCTAGGCAACTTTAACTATAATTTGATTTTCTCAAAAAGGTTTGAACGATTTTGATCAAATTTCTTACAGTTACTTGAGTATACGTCTGCATTAATACTACATATTTCATTTTTCTCAAAGAATGAAAACAAGGGTAGTTTATTCTTAGGCAACTTTAACAAAAATTGGATTTTCTAAAAACCGACTGATACAATTTTCATTTTCTAAAGATAACTAAATGATGCATAAGTATATGAGAAAGTTTGTACAATGTATGTTTACCAATATTTTTTAATGGTGGATCTTCACTATCACGATCTAGAGCGAAAAAGGCGAATACAAACTTTCCTTACAATCTGGAACATGTCAGACTTGGACAAGACGAAATTCAGAATGGAATAAGTTCAGGAAAACCCAGACAGGATATTATACGTGGAGACCAGGTTTGTCACCTCAAATTTATCAATGATCCTGACATTTCCAAATCTGAAATTTGTGACTATAATTAACATTTTTTGTATGTTTGATAAGCTCCATATTTCTGAGAATCCTACATTTCTAATAATGAAATTAGCTATACTATCAGATAATATGAATTTTATTTGCGATGGGATTCAAAGTGGGACAAAATGGCTTTTTTGACCAAAATGATGGGATGGTCAGGAAATGGCTAAGAAGCAGGACTGCCCTGGCAAAAATGGGATGCATGGTCACCCTACTTTTAAATATGTAAAAAGGAGTCACCTGTTTCGGGCTCTATATGCATTTCATGTGTGAGAAATTGGGAACAAAAACATGCTGTGTTGGTGTGTGCGTGAACCTACCGCTTACACAGGATCGAGGTTTCGAATTAAACAAACTTTTTGTGAGCCACCGGACCAGATCATGACTTTGAATTTCATTGTAGGCATACTTTGAATAACCCATACCAAAAAGTATACAAAATCCTATGGTGTTGGCCGGGAACTGATCTTTGCTTTTCGCATTACACCATACTTTGAATTATGCCGGATTGAAATAACAGGGTTTTACTGTAATTACTCATCTAAAGGAATGGTATGAATGTACAATATCTTACATTATTAATTAAAAGATGATAAAGCATCAAGACAGTGTATATTTTATTTTACTTCCAGTAATGACTCTTCATGCTATAAACTTACATCTGCAATGATCTTATAATTTATATTATTTTGCCATTTCATCTGCAAACAATATTAATTTAATTTCATGGAACAATTTCAAAATGAAAGGAGAAGTAACTAAATCAGTTGAAAAATTAAAAATAGTAGCTAATTCCATGTCAGTGTATGTCTGACCTCTTGAAATGCAGGTAAAAATATTTTATATTCATTTTTGTTTGCATTAAAGTGAGGAAAAACATTTCTGAAGTCATTTCTATGCAGGTATATTAATGAAAATCTGACAACGCTGCTGACGTATTTCCATTACAGTCATAACTAACAATAAGCAGATTTTACTCCTTTCTGTATTTTTGTTACATTTATAAAAATGTATGTTGTATATTAATAATAATCTTCGTCCATAGATGGCAAGGAAGGTGAATTATTTGGTGAGCTCAAATCTGGCAATAATGAGTGCATTAGTAACTGCAAAAATACTTTTTCATACTGTTTCATTGAACATTTCTCATTTTTAAAATTTAAAATCAGTTTTAAGCTATTTTGGAATTTCTGTATATTTTCTTCCTTGGAAACATAAATTTCGTTTATTTTAATGTCAATGCATGCAAGTCCTAAGCTCGTATCTTGATTTTAACTATTTTAAAAGTGGCAATGAAAAATAGCCAACACTAAGTCACATGTTAATCATTTAAGAAAGTAATCTCTTCCAGAATCAAATGTAGATGATGATCTGTTTAAAAGCTTATGGCGAAAGATTTATCAAAATTTAAATGACTATTCTTGAATTATTTGCATTAATTCCAAATATCTTATACTCAGAATCAGATTTGTTGTTATTAAAATAGGGATGTTTTTGTCATAAAAACAATTTATACAAGTAAATATAATGTTACAAATGTATTCATTTACTTTTATGCTACAATACATGTATGCACATTATCAATAACACAATGCAGACATATGCATCTAGTTAATTTATTTTTTATTCCAACATTGTTCAGTTATACAAATGATCAATGATCTGCTCTAGTTCTGATCCCAATTAGTATAGATAGTCTACATTCTACAGTGTTTTTGATAGAGTGGTTTCTTGAAATTTGCCATTGCAACCAAATAAATTAATGTAATATTTCTTTTGCAGGTGTTGACATACAGTGTATTGGTCACTTTACACTACTCTTCTCTCTCCTGCGCCCTGAAGAGCCTAATCCTGGAGTAGGATGGCGCCAATGCAGACCTGAGGTGCAGTCAGGAGCATTAGGAGTATTAGCTGTAGCTTCACGTAACCAGCAATGTGTAGAGGACATCGCAGCAAATGGAGCTGTTGTTCTACCTCATCTATTGATGGCTATCCATTCTTTGCCTATAGGGGCTCAAGGATCTGCCGGTGGAGGGAATATTCTTGTTGCTTTGGATACTCTCCATGCTTTGATGACGAGTCCTAAGATAGTGAAGGAGGCTCTTGCCCGAGGTATTTATTCTCTACTGTGCATATCTGTTGCTGAATTTTGAGCCTCTTGTGTCTATTTACTCATAAACGAGTTAAAATTCATCAATTTCTTCTTAATGAAGACTATTTTGCCATGTAGAAAAAGTATTTTTGATAAATTATTTTAATTTTTATTTAAAAGTCAAATTTTATTGTTAATGTTACATATTTGAATATTTTAAATACCGTATTTACCTGAATATAAGGCAATGTTTTTTTTTAATTTTAGCACCTGAAAAATCTTGAGTCATCTTATTTTCTTGTAGTGTGGTATACCGTATATACCCACATATAAAATGCACCCGCGTATAACACACAGGGAGGTTTTTGGCACCATATTCTGCGATTTTTTTTATGTACCCGCGCATAGCATGCATATGTGTCTAGAATTCGATTTCTGTCACATGCTTATCATTCAACGGCAAAATTATTCGTTATATTGTTAATATCATTGAGATAAGTAAATTAATGGAAATATAGGTACTTCAATTTGTAAAAACAATAAGTAAGACAGCACTTCACTCAAGTCGGTAATAAAAATCTGCCATTTAAGAAAAGAACAGTTACATAGTTTAGCTGTTTCCCAATGTGAAGGTGACAGTTTTAAATATCATTCGAAACAGAATACATAATTACAGTTCAACTGCACTTCGGACCCATCAATGGAGGTCAACTGGCACCGTTATTTGATATAGCCAATTCCGTTATTTGCGCATTAGTCACCAACGTAAATGTAATCTCAAGGAAAATACAACGTGAAATTACGCCATGCAGAACGTAATGCTATCTTCCGCGGAAAATGATTCCGATAACATCGCCGATGAATGGGGCAGTGATAAAGAATTTCTTAGATTTTGCGATGCTTAATAATGTTCTTTATTATTTTTACTTTATTTGAAATGTATTGTACATGAAGTATAATTATTTAATAAATTTGGCGTTTTTGTTCATTATTTACATTTTTAGTTAAAGTTATTCCCAAGAAAACATGAGAGTACCATCCGAACATTTAATATCATCCCAATATTGAGCAGACGTAAAATTTGTGGCATTTTCAAACTTTGGTCCATTATAATAAATATCCTGGTAAATATATACCCTTGCATAAGACGCACCCTGCTTTTTAGCCAAAAGTTTTAGGGAAAAAAGTGCATGTTATATGTGGGTATATATGGTAACTTCACGTAAATCAATCATATGTTTGTAAAAGTGGATGACAATTGTTTTTATGCCTGCAGATGTAATTCTATCCTATCACAATGGAAAGCTCGAGTTTAGAAACCTGGTACTTCATGCACTACAATGTAGCATAGTGTAGCGAAAGTTAATTAGAACAGTCCTTGTTGGAAGCGGAAACATTTATTTCGGCACCAACTAATGTCATTCTATTCTACTGTGTAGTGCCGGTCCTAGGCAGTTGGCGGCCCCGGGCAAATTTATTTTTGGCAGCCCCATTCATCATTATTACTGTAATTTTCCGATTATAATATGCAATCTATATAATATGCATCCATGTTTTTACGAGTGAAATATGAAAATTGTCTTATCACCATGTATAAAACGCAACTCATATTTTGTAAAAAGATCACTGTAATTTTTCACTTGGTTATTAGCAGTATCGAGATAGTTCTCGCCTTGCCAAGTGAGATATGCATGAGAGTGTTTATGAAAACTTATCATCTATATAGTTTTGGCTCTTACTTTAAAGATGGATACAATGTATAAAAACGTCTCCATGTCACATTGTGTAATAATCTGGTCAGTTGGAATAGCTGTCTTGCCTTGCCGCTAAGTAAAATAATTTACGTGAATATCACGTCTAGTTCTGACTCTGTCTTCATACAAGCCGGTCGAAGTATGTAAAATATTATTTGTTGCTCGTAACTTGCATTGATTTTTTCTTAAAAAGCGTGGTTATAAAAAGTGTTGCCTCACAAATGCCATGGATGGTTCTGAAGACGACATCATATGGGATGATGATTTCGCCAAAGTGGATAGTGAGGATGAAGATGACGTTCTCGGCGATGCCATTTATGTAGACGAGAGAGAACACAAAATCGCCGACGAACTATTTGAGAACAGCAATAATGAATTCAGAGGCTAAGATTCGGACAGTTAAAGTAAATAAAGAATTATTCTTATTTTTGTTTTGAAAAACGATATTTAAAGGAATGTTATCGAAATGCATTGAAATGCACGATTTATTGGTAAAAATATCTCTGAAAATATAAATTATTTCTATACTAAAAAAAGTTGTTACCATATATAACATTCACCCTAACTTTTTGTCAATTTTTCGTGAAAAAAAATGTATATTATAATTGGAAAATTACAGTAATTGCACGATATTGTGAGAAACAACTGCAAACTGATACAAACAAAAAGGGTAATAGCTAAATGAAAATTTTTATTTCAAAACAAAAAAATCATTATAAGGTACAATATTTTTTAAGTTTAATATATTTTATAATCAACTTCCATCAATCAAAGGTTTATTTCCCTTACTTTACGAATTGCGAAATCAGCAAGTAAAGTGAAATTATCAAGCGATGATGCTAAAGAATTTTCAATTGAAATAATAGCAAGATCAACCAGCCTTTCTTGTGTCATCGTTGAACACAAGTGTGTTTTAATTAATTTTAGCTTTGAGAAACTAAGTTCATCACTAGC
This sequence comes from Uropetala carovei, assembly GCA_036926305.1. Taxonomy (NCBI): domain Eukaryota; kingdom Metazoa; phylum Arthropoda; class Insecta; order Odonata; family Petaluridae; genus Uropetala; species Uropetala carovei. The sequence continues at coordinate 9,103,232 of JAXCHB010000054.1, read as the reverse complement.
TAGTGACCGGTATAGCCAATGAAATTCAAAGTGCAGTATAATAATTTGGCATAATTTCAATAAAACGGTTGTCACAAATGTACCACAAGGTATCTCGTGCCGTTTAACATTGATCTGGCATAGCTCATGACAAAGTCTTAAGTTCAGTAAACAGGCGTAACGTTGCTCAGAAAACAATAATTCTAGGTCTTTGCACTTTTTAAGCAAATCACCATCAGACATGTTTTTCAGTGTCGAAATACAGTACAAAAAGCCAAAGATTTCATTAAAACATTTTATTTGCTGAAATCATTTCCTTAGTGAGAGAATTGCATGGTCCAATAAATTATTAAAAAAGTCAACTCGTAATTTTTCCTCAGTATCATTTATTGATTCGTCTTCGGCTTCATATGAAAGTTGTTTCTTTGTTTTTCTTCGTTGAACAGATGATTCCACCCAAAAAATGGCTTCTTTTGGATCCACTTCATGTTATTTTTCTAGCTCTTTTACTGAGGTTTTCGACCTTTCAAAGTCATTTTCTTTTAATTAAGGAACTTTCTGTACTTTGCAGAAGTGATCATACCTGATCTAACTGCATGTTTTAGCTTTGCATCATCTTGCTAACAACGTTTATTTGCACGAGAATATCATACCAAATTATTAAAATTACCAAAAATTTTAAGCATTTCAGTTCTTTAGCTAACGAAAGTGCTTCTGTTCGGCATTTTCAGGACCAGTGAAAGAGTGGATGTGGTAGATGCGAGGCATCCAGGTCCCCGAATAATGGGGGCCCCAGAAGTTCAAAATTATTCAAGTATCGAGTGTAAATTTCACGAAAACTTTTACTAAAAACTGATTTCCAATAAAGAAACACTCCGTAAAAGTTATAATATTAAACTGGGGCTCCATAAATCATTGTTATTTCTATAAATATTAATATCATGGAGCTCCATTGATATTTGCATCCAGGCCTCCTTCAGTGCATAGCCATCTCTGGGCGTTTTAGGTCATTTGGAGTTTCAGAAACCTCAAGTAACACTTCATAAATGTCGCCCAACTGAAATTGAGTCACTATAACGCAATTAATTTTACATTCACACAGAGTTTCCGATAAAGGTTTTGCTGTAAACTTAGTCACACGATTTTTAAAAACCTACCATAATTGCGTTGAACCAGAAAGAGGTACCTACATAAATTTGCTGCAAAATTCCAAAAAACAATTTGGGTACAAGAGATGACTTGGCCATGTCACCAGGTATTAAATTTAAATTATGGCAACCACAGTGCATAAAGAAAGCTCGCCAATTAATATGCAGTATTTGAACTTGTACAGCATTCTTTGAACCAGCCATATTTGCTCCATTATTGTAGCCTTCACCAAATAAATATGGGTTGTTGTCTTATACAGTAAAACCCCGTTATTTAGATCCCAGATAATTCAAAGTATGGTGTAATTCGAAGCCAAGATCTGTCTCTGGCCAACACCATAGGACAGGGGTCGCCAACCTTTCACAAGTGGCATGCCAAATTCATGCCAATGAATGGTCTCGCGTGCCAGCAATAAAATGTAATTTAATTAAAGGATAATTTTTACTTTCTCCATATACGTAGTACATGTAGAGAAAGTATTGTTTTCATGAAAAAATTCAAATTCAAGATTTCAGCAGAAATACCCATTTGAGGTCCCCTGAACACATTTTTACCATTTTCTCTTTGATGTCTGTGTGTGTCCCTGTGTGTGTGACAGAAATTTTGTGTGCACTCTAACTCAAAAACTATTCATCAGATCAGCATGAAATTCTAGATTTGTGATTTTATATATATTCTTAAGATTTGAAAAGATTTTGATAACAATCGGTCAGTCGGAAGTAGCAGTTTACTATTGTAAAATTTTAGTTTTTCTTAAATATTTTGCTTAAAACTGAATTTTTTTAAATATACATATGTATTAAAGTTGTAGATATTATTTTTTCTACAACTTTTGTTTGAACTAAATTTTCATATGAGGAATATTTCAAGAGATATTCAATTTTCTTCAAAATTGAAGGTTAGCGGGCAGCTTGCACGCATGGTAGTGACAACAATTGAATCGCTAGTGCCGAACTGTTCCTATCTCTGTATTTATTTGATTTTAGTTGACAACTTACATATGGAGAAAGCCATGTGTTGGGCACATCAATTTATTTAGTATTTGATCATCCCCAGTTTACTTAAAGGATTGCATTGTAAATGGTATGCATTTGTACCTATCGATATGAATTTTTGTATTTCCAAAAATCTTACATTGTACCACATACTTGTAATAAATATATAGAATATATCATATCTTCTTTCGCATGTTGTTCAAAATCACCTTGCATGCCACTTTTGGCATGCGTGCCATAGGTTGCCGACCCCTGCCATAGGCGTTTGCATAATTCAGTATATGCCTACAATGAAATTTGAAGACATGATCTGATCCGGTGACTCACGAAAAGTTCGTTTAATTCAAAATCTCAATCCTGTTTAAGCGAAAGGTTCGCACGTGAGCCATCATATCACATTTCCCCATTTCTCGCACACGAAATACATATAGTGCCCCAAACAGGTGACTCTCTTTTACTTATTTAATAGTAGGATGACGAAACATCCCATTTTCGCCGGGACAGTCCCGGTTTTTTATCAAAAAAGCCATTTTGTACCATTTTGAAGCCCATCGCAAATAAAATTTAGTTTACCTGATAGTATAGCTGATATTCCTAGCAGAAATGTACAATTGTCGGAAACATGGAGATTATCAAACGAATAACAAATGTTAATTACAGTCGCACTTGTCATGTTAGGAAACCTCAGGGTCATTGATAAATTTGAGTTAGCAAACCTGGTCTCCGCGTAAAATATCATGCCTGGGTTTAACCTAACTTATTTCCTTCAAGTTTCAACAACGACGATGCTAGTCGGATTCTCTTTTGAATTTGAGCTTTGTCTTAGTCTGGCTCCAGACTAAAGAAAGTTCGTATTTGCCTTTTTTGCTATAGATCATGATAGTGAAGATCTGCCATTAAAAAACAGCATACAAAAATTTTGTCCCGTTTTTTTCTTACAAAAGATGGGAAATGTCTGTTTTCAGCTCATTCAAATATGCACACCCTATTTAATAGTCAACATGAAATAAAAGTTATAGATGATTCAAATAAGTGAATCGGTGTGGCGGCCAAATTATAACACCACATCAATCTCTAACTAATTACTATATATGGTACAAATTATAACAAACAGGAAAACAAATAGACTTGAGATGCACACTTGTCTCATAGTTTCAGTTACATCAGTAACATGGTATCTTAGAGTTGAGTACAATGACAGAACGACAAACAAACAGACTCGAGACGTAACACTTGTATCATATAGTAGAGTTAAGTACAAAGGCAATCAGACATGAGACGTAACACTTGTCTCGCAACGTAATTCACTTCAGTGGTATAGTTTATAGTTACGAGTGTCCACAAGAATAGTTCAGCACATGCCGTCTACGAGAAGATCTCTCTTCGTCTTCTTTCCGCTGTTTTATGAACTCGGACACTTCAGCCGCCAGCACGCCGACCACCCTCTCTGTCGTCTCTCGTGGGAATACCATTCTGCCAGCGACAGTCATGTGACGTCAGCAGGTGAGGGGAGGTTCGGCGGTTAGTTTGAACGGGTGACTCCTTGATTTCGTATTGGTTAATTGTTTGAGTAGATTATATAACCATAGGAAGAGGGAGGAATGGGAAATAGGGGTGATATTCGCACTATATAAGGCGAGAGTAGCTATGGGGCCGAGCCAATAGCAAGGAGAGCTTTTAGCGTTTCTGTTCAGCGATTATGAATGGTGACGATAACGAAGGGGGGTGCTATTCAATGGGTGGGCATTATTCGTCATGTTTTTTCGACAAGTGCTACGTTAAGTGCGTAGGTGTGGGGAAAATCGCTGCATTGGCTTATCCTTACATCACTGTGAATGCTCACATTCTCAATCAGATAGCAAAATTCAAGAACCAAGCTGAAATGAACAGAAGTTGCAAGAACCCATACTACCTGAATCCTCATGCTTTCCCAAACCTGGGCAAGGCATTTCTCATTAGAAAGTGATATGCTTCAGAAAAGACTGTGTAATATTGATTTCTGTTACTGAACTAATCTTTAAATAACGTTGTACAAAGTTATACCAAATATCATCTCTAAAAAGATCATGCCTGTATTTTTCCTGAGAATAAATGATGAGCCAAAAACAAAAACCTAGTGATTTTACCCAGTGATGAGCTGGAAAAAATATTAATAACCGGCTCTCTAAAAAAAAGTAGTAAGGAAATTTGGATAAGGGAGGCAGGATGCCTACATGCCAGTGGCACCAGAGTGCTCTAGTTTAGTAATAGCCTTCCGCTAGCTTGTCAAGTGTTCGGTTTGTAATATATTCCATTTCATACACTGTTGCTAATTGATTATCTGATAGGGCAAAATAATCTTGAAAGGACAAAATCAATAAATTTTCATATTTTCTAAAAATTTAACAACTGGCCTGCGTGAGAAATGTACTGGAAAATTAGGGATATTCGCTGGAGCCTTTTTTCACACGTATTGGTCTTTGTGTATCGCAAACTAATTGTTCACTTCAGCTCCGTTCGAATTCGCCGTACAAGCACACTAATTTGTAAGGCCAATTCATTTGTAGAATGGATAGATAAGTTTCTGTATTGTGGTTTTGCTGCCCAAGCAGCTGATCGTAAACTTTTTTTTATGAAAGTTTCTTTAATTCGAACCCAGATACTTCGAAATCGTAATTTTTTGGTCCGTTGAACTTCGAAATAATGAGGTTTTACTGTATTCAGAGTCATCTTATATTCGGGTAAATATGGTTACGTAATGTAAGTAGTAATATTAATATTTTAGCCATAATCGCAGATCAACTGATCATTAAACTATGAGGAAAAATACTTATACAGGTGAGCCCCGCTTGATGCGGAGGATTCGTTTCTGAGGTCTTCGCGTTAAGCGAAAATCCACGTTCGCTGGGACACCATAACCATTAGGTGCCCAGAGGGAAATAACTTTCTAAATGGTATTTTTGGACCCCCATTCAATAACATATTTCTACCAGACTTTTAGAACATAATTTATTAAACAAACTAAAAAATTACCTAGTAAACAGTAAGACAAAAAAGCTTTTTAGCGGTAGACGTACATAATTTCAAAATATTTCTTAGAGCAGCTACAAAGTTTTATTTAAAAAAGAGTCCAGGGTCGACTGCTTAGCTTTTTTTCACTTATTACGTAAAATTTGTCGGTCGCATTCAAATGGTCTGTCACAGCCCTGCTTCACGGCACTCACTCGTGTGAAGTCACTGTTCTCCTCCAATAAAGTCATGCACTGATCAACAATGCTCTTGCAGCTCCGCTTATAGATCAAACCCATAGTAGTGCATGTTGGGTTTTCTGCAATTTATATAACATTATATACAGTGATGAGCTGAAGCTGGCTCCCGCCGGCTCGCGCGAGCCTGTTGTTAATTTTTCTCAGAATTTGTGAGCCATTATTAAATTTTTAGATAATATGAAAATTTATTGATTTTGTGCTTTCAAGTACATTTTGCGCTATCTGATAGTCAATTACCGACAGTGTATGAAATGGAATATATTACGAATGGAACACTTGTTAAGCTAGTGGAACGGTAATACTAAACTAGAGCGATATGGTGCCCCTGGCATATAGGCCTCCTGCCACCGTATTCAAATTTCCTACATAATTTTTTTGTGTAGCATTATTGTTTTATTATTATTTATAATGACATGTTAATATGGTAAATTAAAATTGCAATAAAGTAATTGTCGAAAATTATAGATTTTAAAAATATAAATCATCAAAAACATTCTTTACGATCCAATGATGCCAAAGAGACATGAATCATATTTCTATTTCCAATTTTCAAATGTTTTCCGCCTTAGGAGATATATTTTTTGTTAGACCCATGAAATTAAAAGGAAAAAGAGTGAAATTGGCCACCAGATGATGCAATATTATGCAACACTGCTGAAATATCACAATATTTAGGATAGTTTATGAAATTTGATTAGTGCAAAATTAAAAAATCATAAGATATTAGACTACGCTCGCACTGTGCATAAGATATTTATATTTTATTAAAAAAATTTAATTTGAAATAAAATCCGTGTTATAACGAATCGACGTTTGCCGGTAACGGTAGCGGAACGGTAATACTAAACTAGAGCGATATGGAGCCCCTGGCATATAGGTCTCCTGCCACCATTATCCAAATATCCTAACCCCCTTTTTTAGAGAGCCTGTTCTTAATTTTTTTCCTGCTCATCACTGATTATATATTACTAGTGTAATGCCCGTTGAAATATCAACGGAAGAATTATAGATAGATAGATTATTATTTTCATTTAAAATAATTAATATCACCCTTTTACATATGAAATATTTTGCCATATACAACATTTCTAGTGAATATTCTGTTGTTGACAGGATATCTTTAGTTAAACTTTAAGTAGTTGCCTCTCTTACCCTCCCTCTCCCCCCCTCTCACCTCCCCCCCCATCTTACACCCTCTCTCCCTCTCACACCCTCTCTCTCCCTCTCCCCTCCTCATTTCTCCCCCTCCCCCCTCTTCCCCTCTTCCCCTCCTCCCCTCCCCCACTCCCCTTCCCCTCTTTCCCCCTCCCCCCTCTACTTCCCTCTCTCTGCTTCCCTCTCGCTCCCCCGTCTACCTCTCCCCCCCCTCCCTCATATTAAAAGCATTCAAAGGACGTTTATACCCATATAGCGTAATTGCCCGTCAATATGACAGGTTATCTTTAGTTAACCTTTCCTCCCTCTCTCTCCCTCCCTCCCTCCCTTCCGTCCTTCCTTCCTTCCTCTCTCTCTCACCCTCCCTCCCTCTCTATCCCCTCCCTCCCTCTCTCTCTCTCTCTCTCCCCCTCCCACCCTCTCTCCCTTCCTTCCTTCCTCTCTCTCCCTCCCTCTCTCCCCCTCTGTTACAATCCCTCTCTCTCCCTCCCTATCTCGTATTAAAAACATTCAAAGCACACACCCATAAGGATTGATTTAACAATAGGATTTTGAGGTCTAACAATATAATTAGTCACCATGGCAACATTCCGTTAAAATGGCAAGATTTCCGTAAAATATATAAATTAAACATTTAACATGGGATATTTCTAACTGTGGGCAAAAAAAGATGGACAGAATAAGAAACTTTATAATTTTTTCTTCAAAATGGTTGAAATCCGAATGTCGTAGGTTAATTCCTTCTAATTTTAATTTCCAAATGAATAAAAGCCTGCACGTTGAAAAATCGCATTTTACATGTTAAGTAATGGGAAATGGAAATGCCTCCATTGGAGTCAAACCAAGGAATTTTTTTGAGATTTAAATTCATCATCATCTGAAAAAGTGTTAATCAAGCATCCCTGCCAAATTTCGAGTTTGTATCTTCATTACTTCTCGAGTTATTAGCTTTTAAGTTAGCATTATAGACAGAGAAAAGTTAGCATTATAGAAAGAGAATTGCTTTTATTATAATGATTATACATTATATGCATTCAAACATTAAGATCCCTCTGTGCATACCACATGTTTTTTCACATGTAGATCAAAATTATATATTTTTTGTGTAGTGTTCTTGTTTTATTATTATTTATAATGACATGTTAATATGGTAAATTAAAATTGCAATAAAGTAATTGTCGAAAATTATAGATTTTAAAAATATAAATCATCAAAAACATTCTTTACGATCCAGTGATGCCAAAGAGACATGAATCATATTTCTATTTCCAATTTTCAAATGTTTTCCGCCTTAGGAGATATATTTTTTGTTAGACCCGTGAAATTAAAAGGAAAAAGAGTGAAATTGGCCACCAGACGATGCAATATTATGCAACACTGCTGAAATATCACAATATTTAGGATAGTTTATGAAATTTGATTAGTGCGAAATTTAAAAAATCTTAAGATATTAGACTGCAATCGCACTGTGCATAAGATATCTATATTTAAAAAACAATTTTAATTCGAAATAAAATCCGTGTTATAATGAATCTGCATTGGTCGGGGCCGTGTTTAGCGGGGTTCACCTGTTGTTGTAACAGAAATTCACTGAAGTTTTATTTACATCCTGTAACAACAAAATTTTTCTCTGTAGTTGCTTCACAGCCTTTATAAACTCCTTAATAAATGATATGATTTGTTTCATCTATAGGGGCTATCATATACTTGTTGGCAATATTTTGTGATGTTGCTCGTGGAACTGCCAGGACAGGTGGTGTTTCAGGCCGTGCAGGTGCAAGCATTGTTTTACGTGAAAGAGCAGCTGAGCTCCTTGGAAAAATGAGTGCTGATAAATTAGTTGGTGCTAAGGTATGTTTGTAAAGTGTTTATTTTATTATTCTTATCAGGCTAAAGCAAATATTTAAATTTATCCCAAGTGTTCATACTGTTTAAAATTAAGCATAACGTCTTATTGCATTGAAAAACAAACTGAAAAATCTATCTTGAGTGACCACCAACAGCTCTGTAATAATGGGTGTTTAGAAAAAAAATTATGTTGCTGTTTTGGAGTCTGATGAAAATTGATTATTAAAAATGGTGCTTGCTAAGAAGTGTTTTAGTATTTTATTAATAGATATATATACAGACACTCCCTGGGTTACGTAAGCCGAGGCATACATAAATTTGCACTTATGTAAGTGGCCCCATAAATCACTTTAAAAAATTTCCATTATGCAGAAAGTTATATTAGCAGTTTGCGTGAATGGGAATTACATATGTGCATGGATTGTAATGTGGTGTTCTCAGTGTGTTCTACTGCTCATGCAGATTTGCTTGATCTATTAATGTGTGTTTTACTTTTCAGCAAATTAACCTAAGTATTGCCTTGGAATCATGGGTGATAAGCATTGCAGTGAGAGGAAAAGTGCTAGTTTACATGCCTCTATTTTAACTGATTACTTGTGCTGAACTGATGCAGTAAATTATACTTAAAACATGTAGCATTCATAGTAATTTTCGATGCAAATTTTGAGTTATGGAACATGTGCCGGAATGCATTCCTTACATAACCCGGGGAGTGCCTGTATATATAAACTAGATGAAATTAAATTTACTAATTTTGCAAGTTTTGCAGAGTAATAAGGATTTGTACTTCGCATATTATCATTTGGAAAACATGATAGTCAAACAATCAGTGAGGTTATAATATGTTCAAACTAATATTTTATAAGTAATGTATCTTCAAGATGGTAAGATATATTACTTCATGTTTCTATTGAATTATTTTTTTGTCAACTATAGCTTTTCATACCAATAAGTACATTTTGACTTAATAGATAATAAAATTTTATGCAAAATTTTTAGGTAAGATTGGTATTGGGGAAGCTGCTTCCTGCTGCATTGGCTGAGTCATTTCGTGGAGACACTGGATCAGCACTTCCTGCAGCATCATCTGTCGAAGCTTTTGAATCTCGACATGCAAATCCTGAACTGGTTTGGGATGATGATGCTAGGAGACAACTTTGTTCTGCTATTGGGAACTTAGCTGAAGGGTTTGTTCACCAGTCACCACTTTTGCTTTTAATTAAGTTCTTTGTTGTTTTATTGAATTTCTGTTGCAGTAACATGTATTTAAGAGCCTGAAGTCATTAATATTATCTTCGAAAGATTCCACAAATATCTAAGGGAAGATTATTCGTTCTTTCATGTATTCAAGCAGTTTCATTTTGCATTTAACTTCGTTCAGCTATTTTCAGAATAATAAAAATAGTATAATTTTTATATTTTTCCATAATTATCTTATTATTGGTGCAGTCAGAATTTACACTTCCTCCAGTTACTACATTTGCTTTTCTCCTTATTTGATTATTTTTTCCTAATTAGTTGGTGCTATTTTAAAACATGCCACTTTGTAAGCTGAAACCATAGTTAACATAATTATTTTATGGATGATAGCTAAGGGTTTTCAAACTAAATAAAGTAAATATGCATTATCAGTAACTTCCAGTATGTGTTTGTGGTGTGTACAAAATAGCTTAATCATTTGCACACTGCAGGATTAGCATTGGATTTTATATCATGTTTTTAATTGAATCCTCCATACTGCTCTTATTAGACGCTTATGAAAATACTACACTTAATTAAGAATTATCTAATAATTTAAAGAAATTATAGTTATTTATTTACTTAAAAGTAATACAATCCCTTACTAAGAGATTAACTATTGTAAAAAAAACATTGATATAAAGACAATTTTCCGATTATAATACGCATTTTTCTCATGAAAAATTGACAAAATGTTAGTGTGTGTATTATACATGGTAACAAACATAGACAACTTTTTTAAGCAAAGAAATACCGTATCTGCCCGAATACAAGCCGATGTTTTTTGTCAAAATCTATCATGAAAAAAACACCCCTCAGCTTAAATGCGAGTCCAAGGAAAATTTGGGTTATAGTTAAATCTCGAAGTCTCTCATTGCCTTCGCGTTCAAAAGATAGTACTATATTTTTCATAACGTAAATATTTCACCTACGATGAAAATATATAAAAATATCTTGGCGAGATCGCTTGCGTAAATTGACGATTATGCAAAATGCATCAACGACTTTGAACGTTCAACTGTTTGAATTTCGGTAAAACTTTACATGGAACATGTATAATTATAAAAATGCAATTTCTTAAGGCAATGTAAATGCTAATTTCATTGGAAATAGACTTGGATGAAAAAATATCTTGGTGAGAAGGCTTGCGTAAATTGACGATTATGCAAAATGCGTTGATGGCTTTGAATGCTCAACTGTTTGAATTTCCGTAAAACTTTACATGGAACATATATAAGTATTAAAATGCAATTTCTTAAGGCAATGTAAATGCTAATTTCATTGGAAATAGGCTTGGATGAAAAAATATCTTGGCAAGATCACCGTTACTATATTTGACCTTTTGTGAAAATGAAGATGAATGAAATTATTGTCACTGAATGTGGAACATTATTCAGCAATGCAAAATTATTAATTGGAGTAATATTTCAAAATGTCAACAACTAAACCATTTCCCACTCATTTCTTCGATCTCGAATAATGTATTCTAAGATGTGCATGAAGGCACACTTCAGCATAAAATCCACGAAATTTACGTTTTTGCCAAAAATTGTGGAAATTTTTGGGGGGTCGGCTTCTGTTCGGGCAGATACGGTAATTTATGTTTTCAGACATATGTTTATCAATAAATCATACATTTCAATGCATTTTGATAACATTCTTTTAAATATCGTTTTTCAAAACAAAAATAAGTAATTATTTATTTACTTTTAGCTGTTTGTATCACTAAAGCCTCTGAATTCATTATCACTGCCCTCACTGTTCTCAAGTAGTTCATCAGAGATTTTGTGTTCTCTCTCATCGTCTATGTAAATTGCGTCGCCAAGGACGTCGTCTTTATCCTCACTATCCACTTCGGTGAAATCATCATCCCATATGATATCGTCTTCAGAACCATTCATGGCGTTTGTGAGGCAACACTTTCTAAAACCAAGCTTAATCAGTGATGGATCAGCTGCATCCCAGGACTCTTTGATCCATCAAGTAATAGGTCAGGTTTCTTTTGGTAGCCAGACAGCGTAAAGGAATGTGCACCAGCATAAAGTCACTTGTTCCACTTCTGATGCATCTGCACTTTAAATGGTTGGTTGCAACTGACATCCATCACTTGTAACTGGCTCGTCATTCCCCCGGGAATGATGTCAAGATCAGTGCGATGATAATTTATTATATCCTTAACACATGGCATGCGATGACATCTAAATGTGTCAAGAACCAACATACGATGCTTATGAACTGGGTCTTTACACCACACACTACGTAACCAATCTTTTGAAAATCTTCATCCATACAGCCTTTTTCATTTGCTCGTATGAACATACATTCTTTGGGAGAGTTTTTCTTGTAAATATTCTCTGCAACTTCTATCGCATTCAGTTTGAAGCTTGCAGTGTAGCTTTCTCTTTTGGTTGAAATAGCAATGGGTAAACCTTTTTAAAATAATTTATTCCATTGAGAAAAAAATCAATGCCGTAGGGGAAGGTCACCACCATTGATTATAATAGAATGCAAGTTATGAGCAACAAATATTATTTTACATACCTCGACTGGCTTGTATGAAGGCAGAGTCAGAACTAGACGTGATATTCGCATAAACTACCTCGCTTGGCGGCAAGGCAAGACAGCTATTCCACTGACCAGATTATTACACAATGTGACATTGAGACATTTTTATACATTGTATCAATCTTTAAAGTGAGAGTCAAAACTATATAGACATGAAGTTTTTGTAAACACACTCGCACATATCTCACTTGGTGGCAAGGCGAGAACTGTCTCGATACTGCTAATAACCAAGTGAAAAATTACAGTGATCTTTTTATAAAAAATGTGTTATGTATTATACATGGCGATAAGACAATTTTCTCATTTCACTCGTAAAAACACGAGTGCATATTATAATCGGAAAATTATGGTAATTTTACTTCAAACAATTCAAATTGTAATTTTTAGATTATGAATTCTGAAAGCATCTACCTTTCCAGGGAATGACTTAAATGTGATTTTAAGAATGCTCTGTATGTTCCTGATGCAGGTACTACAATTCTCAAAGAGAAAACTTGTCAACTATTTGGAGATTACCTGAGGAGAGTGCGTTGGCTGAGATGCTTGGAGGTTCTTCACTTGTGGGAGGTGGAGGAGAGGCTGTTGTTGGAGGAGTATATCTTCGCTTGTACGTGGCAAATCCAAACTGGCAACTTCGAAGACCACGAGAATTCCTTACTGAGTTACTAGATACTTGTCTTGGTATCATGAGCCGTGATCCAAAGACAGTTGATGTAAGTAATTGTTGTATTTTTTCCTTAAATAATCATTTTATGATTGATTTTTCATAATGCTATATTGTGATAATCCAGATATATTAATTTTTCTCCTCACTCCTTTATGTACACATACATCAAGTGCTTTACACAGCTTCAACTTTTTGCTTTAAATCTTGCATTATTAATCTGAAAAATAATTTTTGCCAAAAATTGTAGAGCAATAGAAACATTTCTTGTTGCATATGTTTTTGATAGGATGTGCTGTTTATGAGAAAACTACCATTGAAATTTTCTTAGGATATGTGTATCATATGGTGGATACATTCATTTTATGTAGAACAATTTTCTTGGTGCATATTTTCAATTCTGGATTATGTCATACAATCACTTCTACCAATTTTCTCTTACATTAAAAATTTGGGTGCAAATTACTTGGGTCTTATCACTCAACCATGGCCGCTATATTGCTGGATACAGGGAAATTTCATTATTTTGATCCCAGGTAATTCAAAGTATGACGTAATTTGAAGCAAAGATCAGTTCCTGGCCAACACCATAGGATTTTGCATACTTTTTGGTATGGATTATTTGAAATACATCTACAATGAAATTTGAAGTCAGGATCTGGTCCAGTGACTCACAGAGGTTGTTTAATTCGAAAAAACTATCCTTAATGTATGTGTTAGCAGAAGGTTCATGTGCATGTGCCATCGCATCACATTTTTATTTCTCATTTCTTATGCATAAAATACATTGCCCCAAACAGGTGACTTATTTAACCTTTATCGTATGTGCATACAATATATTGTACACAAAATGTTGGCACTCTTGGCCAAGTGTACACTTAACTGCCAGCCGGGAAGTCAGATGGTCTCCTTGAATTCATGATATCCAGACTCCTTGGAGTAATGTTTGTAGAAGGTGTAAAACATCGCTTTCTGAGTAAAGACTGAAAACTGCAAGGATCGAATTATTGTCAAAATAGATTTTATCACTTGAAAGGATGACTAAGTGCAGGACCAGTTTGTAAGAATGCTTCTCGTTTTCATTTCTCCCTCTTCATAAAGTGATGTGGTACCTCTCAAATACATGATTCATACTCTCATCCCGTTCTTTTTTATTTTCTTTTTATTGTCACGTGGTATTAGGATATTTCTTGGTCAGTCTCATTTACTTGTAAGCCAATGCCTGACTTGTGTGGTAGCGAATAATAGAGTTCTTTAGAAAGTAATTTTATGCGCAGTGGTCTCAGAAGTTAGAAGAGTACTACCGTATCTGTCTGAATAGAAGCCGACCCAAGATTTAAGCTGATCCCCCAAAATTTTTGACCATTTTTTGGCAAAAACGTAAATTTCATAGATTTTATGCTGAAGTATGCCAGGCATTCATGCACGGCTTAGAATACATTATTCAAGATCGAAGAAATAAGTAGGAAATGGTTTAGTTGTTGACATTTTGAAATATTACTCCAATTAATAATTTTGCATTGTTGAATAATGTTCCGCATTCAGTGACAATAATTTCATTTATCTTCATTTTCACGAAAGGTCAAATATAGTAATAGCAATCTCGCCAAGATATTTTCTCATCCAAGTCTATTTCCAATGAAATTAGCATTTACATTGCCTTAAGAAATTGCATTTTAATACTTATATATGTTCCATGTAAAGTTTTACTGCTCATTATCAGCTGAGTTTTGCAATTTAAGCCATTGCTCATACCTTCAGAGCTGATGTCTCTTTACTTACCGAAATTCAAACAGGTGAGCATCCAAAGCCATCAACGCATTTTGCATAATCGTTTGCATAGTCTATTTATGCAAATAATGTGAAAAACCCAGCCTTAAACGGTAACAAAGCACAGGCAGTGCTAAATTCAATATTCTAGCCTTTATTATTTATTCATTAATATTCATCGTAGGTCAAATATTTACTTTACAAAAAATGTAGTACTATCATTTGAACGCGACAGCAATGAGAGACATGCTGCCATATATGGGTGACTATAAGATTTAACCATAACCCAAATTTTCCTCAGAGTCGCATTTAAGCCGAGAGGTGATTTTTTCATGATAGATTTTGACAAAAAACATCGGCTTGTATTTGGGCAGATATGGTATTCTGATAGTGATTCTGATGCTTATGATGAGGGTAGTTAGGGGAGTGGGTTAAAGGAGCATATGGCTTGAAAAGAGAGTGCGACCAAGCTTCATGAGGATCCTAAATGAAGCCCCCACACCTTAGCCGAAACATCAGCTGTGTGCACCCACCCATTGACTGCAGGGTCATGTGGAATAAAAAATAAGGAGAGAATTAACATCTCAGAGAACTCGACTCCACTGAGTGTTTTCATGCTCTGTTTTATGGATATTTTCCAAATAGTGTTTCTTTACTTCTTGTTTTAATTATATTACCATAAAAATGTTGTTTTATTACAAATTTATTGATCTAGTAACTTTAACTAGGTAACTTGTCAATATTTTTCCTATAAAATACTTATTATTTGAAGGTTTTATCATTATTAGTTCCTGAGATATGATAATTTACTCAAAAAGAAACATAAAGCATTTAAATACCCCAAATAAATCTTGTCGACGGCCCCTACAGCGGGAATTTAAATCCGTATGGTAAAGGTTAACACTCTGAACATAGTGATACCAGATTTTCCATAGAGCGCAGTGATGGGTCATTTTTGATCCAAGCTGTATTTTATCTGTAACATCCATCTACACTTACCGTACATACCTGAATATAAGACGAGGTTTTGTTCCAATTTTTATGACCGAAAAGTCGCTAGTCGTCTTATAATCGCGCGGTGTGTAATAGTTTGACTGACAGAGTAACCGAATGCAGAGTATAATCGAAATATTCGATTCTTTAAATCAATCGAAACAATCGATTATTAAAAGTAGTAGTAAAAAATGAATTGATTCAAATGTATTCGAATACAAATACTCTTTTGAATTTTAGGTCACAATATATTCACATGTAAATTGACATCTTTATATTAGTTCAGTATGGAGATATTCCACAACATATTGCCAGATTTTAATTATCTAATGCTAATATCTTGTATCATCCTTCTTCCAGCAAGAAACTGCTTTATCTAATTCTTTTTTAGCCTGTGTTCTTAAAAGCAAAAATATGCAATTGTGATTACTGTCTGTACTTGGAAATCGACTTTTTTAAAGAGATACTTGAAAAATTCTTTTTGAATTAGATATCTCTTATCAAAATATGAATTTTCCACTGATTGGATTTTCCAAATTTTTCATGCATTTTCCTCTAGGTGGCTTCAAAGTCAGAAAATTCAAAACTTTGATGTGATATTATAGTAAATTACTGAAGCTAGAGGGGTGAAGTTTTCGCAGATAAAACCGTCTAGTGAGGATCTACATTCCAAAAGGGGAGGCAAAAGTTTTAAGAAAATGCCCTTGACCTTTTGCTTTAACAACTTGTTAAATTATCTCTTTACTCAGCATTCAAGTGAATCCTTTACAGGTATCCCCATACAACACATCACACCCATTCCCTCACATATATACTGTATATACCCGAATATAAGACGACTCTGATTATTTTTAACTCCTAATGAAAGGAAAAAATTTATTATGCACACAGTGACAGAAATTTATTATACCATTGAGTAATGAACATTGAAACAATTGAAATAAGCAGTTTTGATTGGAATTTTCAATTGAATATTTTGGAACAAATATTTGGCACAAATGTTATTAACTGATCCTCTAAATTTTTATGACAGCATATTTTGCCACTAAAAGTTTAAAATTTGCATCATAACTATTATGCAATGATATTGATATTTGTGAAGGTGTAGAACCTCTCTTCTGAACGTGGTCACCCATATTTTTACGTAAAACTGGATAGTTAACAATCACGAAGACTTTAATTCACATGGAATTTACTACAGTCATAGATGGTCCACTTTGTCTGCGGTCAACACACTATGATATCGTGACAGGATTAAATTACATATGTTGGTGCAAAATCTTTTGCCCATTCAACCTACTACTACTACAGGCAGTCCTCGACTTTCGTACATCAGCTGACGAACAAACATTTCAAGCTATCGCATAGTGGCGCTATCTGTCAGCCAAGCCAACACTTTTAATAAATTACCAAATGAAGCAAAATGCATAAATATAATAAAATTCAAAAGAGTATTTGTATTCGAATACATTTGAATCGATTCATTTTCTACTACTACTTTTAGGCCGGGTGCACACTGATAGAGCGAAACAAGGCGAAACTGTCCCAAGCAGTTTTAAGAGACGACAGTTACATAGAAATGAATGAGTGCGTGCACATTGATAAGGCGAAGCGAATCATCCGCTCCAAACTGCTTAGAACAGGATGATTCATGTGTCATGCTGTTTCTCATCCCTTCGTTTTGTCGAAACGTTTCAATATTTCTCTCAAGCCATTGAGTGTGAATGGCGGATATGATGAAAAATGCATCTGGTATTCCCAGCCTCCTTGTGGTTATTGAAGTTATATGAATTATACAGGGTCATTATAATAGAATATCTATATTTTAAAATGCTGTATTTTATTAAATAGTTATCCAGGAAAGGTGATTTTTGTTACAAAATGTAGAGAAACTCACAAGGTTTATGTTCAATACACTTCAATGTGGGTGCCGTTTGTCACTTGGCAAATATCCAGATGATAATCAACTTCCATCCATATTCGGCTCAGCGTATCTGGTGTAACAGTGTCAACAACTGCATTAATCCTTTCTTTCAAGTGTTCCAGATTTAGAATTTTCTCTGCATAAACAATATTTTTAATGTACCCCCAGAAAAAGAAGTCCAGTGGGGTGAGGTCTGAACTTCTAGGAGGCCACAAGATCGGTCCACCCCTTCCGACTTGAAGTATTAAATGGAAAAAAGAGTGAAAATAATTATTTTTGAAAACAGATTATGAATTCATGCTGAATTAGCTTAAATATTTGATTTTAATTGCATAAAAACGAGAAATTTTAAAATTTATAACAATGAGAAATTTTATATACCATGGAAATGCTACAACGCTTTTATATGGTATTCTTGCCTTTTAATAGTATGAACATCTATATAGCTTACGAGCGTAAAAATAATGTGTTTTATAAGCAGTTTAAATGAAGAGAGGATAAGGTGAAAAGGAGAGGGGGGAGAGAGGGAGGGGAAAAGGAGAGAGGGGAGGGAGGGAAAGGAAAAGAGGTGAAAGGGAGAAAGGGGAGAGGGGGAAGCAGGAAAGAGGGGGATATGGAGGGGAGAGAGAGGGAGGAGGGAAATAGGGGAGAAGAAGGGTTATGCAGGAGTGTAGTAATAAAGAAGGTAATAGGAAAAGGAGATGGCAAGGGAAGGGGGAAAGGAGAGAGGAGGAAAGAGAGAAAGGAAAGGGGAGAGAGAAAGAGGGGTGAGGGTGATAGGGAGATAGAGAGGGAGATGTATCAATAATGCAAGAATATAATGAAATACGTCTTTAATAGAATAGTTTTCTATGGGGATGTCATTTGCACCATTTATTGATTCACATTATTATTAATAAATTAATTGAAAGAAATCCATGTAAACATTAGGTGGGTACAGCTCCAGCCCGAATGCCTCCTCATGAACTGAAGCTTAAAGTAGGAGTCGTTATCATGCTCCTTAGAAACCTAATGCCATTGAGAGGACTATTTAATGGTACAAGATTTACTGTTACTCGAATACAAACACATAATCAAAGCAAAAGTGATCGATGCAGCAAACTCAGACACTGTACTTATTCCAAGAATCTAACTCATTCCATCAAATACACATTTACCATTCAGTTTCAAAGAAAACAATTCCCCATACGATTGGCTTTTTCAGTGACAATCAATAAGTCACAAGGACAAACATTTGATAAAATTCCTTTTCTTACCTAAGCCTGTTTTTAGCCATGGACAATTATATGTTGCTGTATCAAGAGTCAGATCGTTTGATACACTTACTGTAATGTCAGAAAAGAACCCAGAAATTGGCAATTGTGTCTTTAGAGAAATCTTTGATTAAAAATTGTTAAAAAATAATGTCTGAATGTTTAATTAAGAACCTTTAAGATCTGCTAGATTGGCGTATGCTACGCCGGGTATAGCTACTAGTTCATTCTATAATACCCTGTGTTTATATAATTTATAATTAAAAATTATATATTCCAGCCATAAGGCAGCCTTGATAATTCTCTTTCAAATCAAGTGTTTTTACTTTCTCATATACGAAGTATATTGAGAAAGTATTGTAATCTCAAAAAAATTCGATTTAGAGATTTTGATGGAAATATATGTTTTATGTGTACCTGAGTCCAAAAAAGTACTTTTCCCCATGCTGTTTGTGGGTCTGTCTGTTCACGGCTCTAGAGCCTAAACAGTAGAATGAAAATTAATGAAATTTATTATACAGAATAGAAACTATGAAGAAATGGTTGACATTGCACAATAATTAAGGGCAGTTAAGCATCTTCTCCCTCCTACCTGCATGATGCAATGTATTGAGTGATCTCTTTATGCCGATGCTAACAGAAACCTTCACTTCGGTAGTCCCCACTCTTCTGTTAAAGGAGCGTCAGCAGCTCACGGTGAATTTGGCGAACACATATACCAGATGCCAACTTATTCCAGCAAAAGTATAGGTAGAAATTGATGGAACTTTAATGACAATTTGATTTTCTGAAAAACAGCTACAACTATTTTGATATAATTCATACAGTTATTTGAGTTTACTTCTGCAGTAATACTACATAGTTCATATTTCTCAAAAAATGAATATAAGGCTAGATTATTCTTGGGCAACTTTAATAACAATTGGATTTTCTAAAAAACGGCTTGTACGATTTTCATAAAATTTTGTATACTTAAGTTGATGTTTATAATGATTGTACATAGTTCATATTTTTTAAAAGATAACTAAACAATGCATTAGTATATGAGAAAGTTTGTACAATGTATTTTGTACTGATTTAAAAAAATACATTTAACTCATAAAGTTTAGATATATTTTTGTAAATTGCATCTAAATGGCAGTTTTTTATGAAATTCATTTTTTTTGTCTGTTGAATACAAGGTTGAGTTCCTAGATCTTTGCACAAGTGCTATTGTGGCACTTCTGAAGGCACAGCCTGCTTTGGCTGACCAAGTTCCAGCTTTAGGACATCTACCTCGCCTTTGCCAGCTAATGGGCAAGTCAGCCAATGCTTTAGTGCAAAAGTCCTCCTCAGGTCTTGCGAAAAGGGAGGATCCAGTACCCAAAGCAGCCATTCACATCCTTCACCAAGTTTCTACATCACAGGTTTGTGAAGAAAGATGTGTCAAGTTAAACATTTTTCAGTTGGTTCATGTTGCTTGTGAAACAAGAGATGATTGTCTAGAGCAGTGGTGAGCAACCCACGGGCCACGTGCAGCCCTCTAGTGTTTTATTCAACCCACGAAGGAACAATTAAAAAATGATTAATACAAATTTGCACGTTTAATTTTAAATTGATTCATAAAAAAATAATAAGTTTGTAAAATAAGTTGATGTTAATAATTCATATTTTACTCTAGCAATGAATTTACACAGTATAGGATACTTAGGTATTTGACTCCCAATGTAAGGTTTGCGTGTTAGAATCTCACTGAGGGAAAGGCAGTGTGCGCTTATTAAAAAAATGTTATCCGTAGGTAATCAGAAATCTGTATTTTATAAGTTATAGTAGAGAGTAAATTGATGCGGCACAGTAATTAAATTGAAATGATTAGTGATTGGAAGATTCTTACACGACAGGCATAAACTGTAGTGATGTGAAATGAGGAAACAGAAGAATAGAACTGCTAAGACTGGAAGTCAAACTGGGTCGTAACACCTCAGAGAAAGCAAATATTGGGAGAAGGAAGATGTGAACTTTCTGTAATTTACAGGAAATGCCATCCACTTAATCAATCACAAAACATAACTCTTGTAAAAGCGACGCCACAAAAAATAATTATTTATCCACTTAAGCCAGGCGAAAGTAATAAAAACGTAAGCGCTGAAACAACTGATTGTAGAATAATGCGGAGTATAAACTTACCTGGGTTTAGGAAGATTCCTCCTCACCCAAGCCTTCGTAATGAAATGGCAGAGTCTTACGCGTATTTCCACTGACAGGGTGATTCTTGGTCGCTTCAGTCACGAAAACAAACACATTTGGTATTTCCAAAAGGTTGAATACTCAGATACAGTATTTAAAAAAATAAATATGCTTTTCTACCACAGTCTACGATAAATGCATCCTAATCACCGAAAATAATCTTACTGAATGTTCTCGAGTTAAATCATTATCTTAATGAATGTAGCGTATAATGATCTTACTAACATAAAGATTCCATTTTTACGTCAATATGAATGGTAATTGAATCAGAGGCAACAATTAAGGTCGACTTGGCGTCCCGAAGGAGAACAAAAAATCGGAAAAATTTCGAAAACAATTGTGTATTTCCGAAAATTTTGACCGCTTAGGGTATAAACATTGAAAGAATAAGATAATTTAGAGTTTTAGCCATCGAATAAATCAAAAACGGAGAAAATCGGTCCATATTTACATATTTTAACAAATGAAGGAAAAAAATGTTGCACTCTGAAAACTTGAAAATCCTGTGTAAACTTATGGGAACATATAATTATCTCCTGGAATCGAACCCGGGACTTTAGGAAATTGAGAATAGTTTTCTAGGGACCGCCTGGCCTGTAGAAACAAAACGCAGTTTACTGCAAATCTCTACGGCAAACGGTTTTCGAGATAGAGGGGGGGACGGACGGACAGACAGACGGACACTTCAGAAATTATATATAGGATACATATATTCAAATTACATTAAGGAAATACTTGACATTGAAATGTTAACCTTTAAAACCTAATTTAGACTTTTTTGTTGATATGATACCACAGTCTTTATTTAATGTCTGATTGAAAGTCTAACCTTGCTCTCCGAAACACTGACAACCTGCGATGTGACCTGCCGAGGCATTCACATCTGCCAATGTGGCCATTAAGAAAAGGTTGTCCACCACTGGTCTAGAGCAAGGATATGTGTTCTGCTACATGCAGGCCTCATGCAGCCAATGAAGCTATGGTGAAAAATGAATCTATTAAATATAATATGGACAGTTTTGTTTTATAAGTAAAAATAAAAAAGATGTATTTGCTAAAAAATAACAATGAAAGCCTCATCATTCAAAGCAATGCCAACATTGACAGAGAGGTAGTTAGTGTATCTCCTCCTCCTCCTCCTTATGCCAGGGTTGCAGGATTAAGTTCTGATGAGGACATTGTTGTGTGTTCTCATCTTAGTTATTGTTGAAATGCTCATTGTGATTATTATATTACCATATTTATTCATATAACCTGTTTTATCATGTACCACACACTGTGTGCACCTGTTCAGAAATATTCATGTAAGATGCACAGTATCTTTTTTTACGGACATTTTAGGGAAAAAGAAGCATGGGGCACATGAGTAAATATGGTATATTATTATTGTATTAACTATAAATGTACGGACAGTGCTTGAAGTGGGGTGGGATGCCATCCCGCTACTTTTTTAAATACAAAAGCCATCCAAGTTCCTTTTAACTGTTTTAAAACCATCCCAATACGTTTTTGAATCCTTTTATTCTTCCAAGTCCATATCATTACATATTTTAATCTTAATGATATGTATCAATGTAAAAATATAGCATAATTTAATATTTTATAATGTATATTTTAATAAATATGGACAGTCTTTTCTTGCACCTTGTAGATGAACAAATAGGTGGCTTGCAACGAAAGAGTCCCCACCCTGGTGGTGAAATCTATCATATAATGGTCCAAGAGGGGTACACCTAGCGCCACTAGCGAATGCACGGCAAAACTTCTTGATAGTTGAGGTTAAATTGCACGTACTTTAGTGCTTTGTGTGTTATTTTGTGTGTCTGTGAACCGTTTATTGAACTATAAAAGTAAAAACCTCTTATAAAAATGGAGAAGTGGCTCTTGAATTCAAAAAAATTATAACTTGATACAGTCGATAATGAAAAGGTAGAAAAAACAGAATTTATGATAACTGTTGAAGGTGTAGGAACTAGTTGCTCATATTCCAGTACACAAACAGAATGCCTATCATCTCGAAAAGATGAAGAACATTTTCCAAATTACTTGACAGATGTTCAGTTGCACGAAAAACTTAAAATATACGAGCGGTTGACAATTACTAAAAGTGGTCTGGGATGCTCTACATGTAAGTCCATAGGAAAATTAGGACCAATGACTACCCAAGGCCTAAAATTAGCAAGTGAGTGGGTGGAAGGTACAGTAAAGAATATGGTGATACAAAAGAAAAAAGCAGCAGTCCCTCTGCAGAAAACTCTCATGTCACAAGCTATCAGCCGCACACCAAAAAGCCTGTGAAATAGCTTCTCTGGCTAAGAGGAGGTCAATAGAATCCACAAATGCCAAAATGCAGTTAATACATTATGAAACTACATGTTGCGTATATCAAACTGTTTATTACAAATCATCCTATGTCAGATATATCGGCATTAATTGACCTTCAAGTAACAAATGGACTGAAAATGAGACGTATCCTACAAACTGGTCATGCATGTGCAGACATAACTCTTCATATTGCAATTGAAATGTGCAAAAAACATCAAATTTATATTAGAATACAGGCGACTCCCGAGATTCGACCGTTCGAGATTCAACCAACTGGAGAATTTGACCCGTCGAAACCTGCATATTCAACCCAGCCGATCGGTTGGTCAAATTAGGAATTAGTTTACACGAAGTAATTTTAGGCCCGCCCAACCACGAGAGTTTTAGTTTCAGTCTAGACGTCATTATTTCTGCTCGTAATTGTTTGAATTGTGCTGATTCAACATTCGACTGTTCAACCACGTTTTCAGGAATGCATCCCGGTCATATCTTGGGAGTCGCCTGTATGATCAAAAGGTTGGTTTCATGATCGATGAATCCACCACAGTTAGCAAAAAGACCACACTAGTGATATGCTTATGCGTAAAACTGCCAGAATCGACTGATGTAAGTAGTTTTTTTTTTTCGACATTATAAATTAAATAACACAGAAGCTACTACTATTGTGGAAACATTTCTGGAAGTTATACACAATCATGGATTCGAAGATAACTTTCTACAAAGAAATTGGGTTTCTTTTGGATGTGATAGTGCCTCCAATATGCTGCGAAAACATGCTGGCATTGCTAAAAAATTTGTGGATAAGTTCCCTGGCTTAATAGTTTGGCACTGTAGCAATCATCGCCTGGAGCTAGCTGTGAATGATGTGCAAGAAATTTCTGCAGTGTACCATATGAAGATATTTTTTGACAAACTCGATGCCATTTATAGTGCATCTCCTAAAAACAAGTCTGAACTCGAATCTGTTTAATTTACCACTTAATTCTTCTGCAACAGATTTTGGAGTTGAGTGTTAAATTAAATTCAATAGGACATATTTTGGGTACCCGATGGGTATCGTCAAGCACATGTTCCATAAGAGCTGTTTGGAAGAATTATTGAGCTCTGCAATATCATTTTTATGAAACATCACTGGATCAAAAACGATCTGTAAGTAAACGATCACAATATAAAAGGCTTCAAAGGAAGCTAAGTGACATAAATTTTATGCTAAATATGGGAATAATGTTGGATGCATTGACAGAACTTGAACATCTGTCAGTTAAATTACAAGGCAGATCTATAACTGCCAGAGGCTCATCAACTAATTTCCATGAAATGCCATGTGTTTAAATCCATGACACAAAATCCTGAGAGTATTATGAAGTTGCACAAAATGCTTTCGATAAATTAGAGTTCCAAGGATTTAAACTGGAGCCTGGAAAAGTACCAAAAATAAATAAGGAAACATTTAAAAAAAATTAAGTGAGAATATAAATAATCGAATGTTTACAACAGGGGCTTCTCACATTTATCATAAAGACAAAGACATTAACAAAGAAAAATACGCTGAACTTATTCATGGTTTAGATATTTTTAATACATCAGAATGGCCTGGTGATAGAAAAGGTAATCCATGTTTTAGAGATAAACAGATTCAGGAATTGGCTAAAACATTCAACGTCTGTGTATGTACATAAGTTCAGGGATTTCGAGAATTCGTAATTAATGATGACTACAGTCATATTCCAAAAGACCTTCAGCCACTTAAAACAGTTGTAAATACATTATATATCAACAGCTGAATGTGAACGGTCGTTCAGTACAATGAACATTATTATATCTTCAATTCGAAATTCACTTCTGCTAAAAACAGCATCATGTCTGATGTTTATCTCATTGGTTGTTCCTCCGATAAATGTTTTAAATCCTGAAAGTTATGTTAAATTGTGGTTAGGAAAGGGACAGCGTGATGCAGACTACATTTGTCTTGCTCGTGCTCCTACAGAAAAAATACACGATGAACATATTTGGAAACTTTTTTGAATGTGAGTACTTTTCTGGGTTAAACTGTAAACTCCACCAGGTTAAATAATGCTTGTTAATTTAAAAAATTAATGTATTTTTTAGACGTTGATTCACCTAACCATAACTTGTTTTGATTAGGTTAGTTTCGGTAAACCATCCCGCTTCCTTTTTTTTCCACTTCAAGCATTGTGTACGGATATGAAAAAGTTGTGCAATGTATACTGCATCGATTTTTTTCTCCAGTTTAGTTGTTGCATGAAGCCTTTATTCTTCCATTTCTATCAGATTTTTCTCACTTTTATTTATTACCCCATCAGCATACTTTACTGTCTCTGAGATGGCCTAAGTAAAAGTTTCCAGCTTATAACCGTCTTCTAGACAAGTTTGTAAAGATGTTATCAATGAAATTTTTTTATTAGGAAATGACAAAGTTGTTAAATGGTCTGACATGCCTTTTTATCGATTCCTGTAATAAACATGAATTTCAATTTCTAGCCTTGGCCAAATTGTTGCCTTTTAAAAAATGGTACACAGATAGGCTAATTGGATAATCATTTACTTTTATTTTTTAATGATTCTATTGTTGATTCACACAGTGGCGCACACAGGATTCACTCAAGGGGGAGGTGAGAAATATTTGGCAAGCATAAAAGTTGTATGCAAGTTATATCAATACCTACATGTCCCGCATTGCATTATTAATTATATTTATGTTAAAAAACAAAGGGGGCACACCATCTCCTATTCTTCTCTGATGGCACCCATGAACCCAAATTTAAAATAACTGTAGTATATTTCCACAGTTTAGAAAAATCACAATTTTCCAAGGGTTGGGTCTGGACCCGGTGTGTGCGCCACAGGATTCACATGATTCATTAATAGCCAAATTATAGTGTGTTTCAACAGGTTGTGAGGCTGGGACTCGCAGTATTCCACCTGCATTCAGGTTATTTTGCCTAGGCTATGACACAATGTTGCCAAGTTTCCAATTTCGCTCAGTTCAACAGTAGCTGTGGACGAGTGAAGTTCTATGCTCCGATAGATACGAATGAAGCACGTTCATGTTTTCTGCCGTCGCCAAGAAAAGTGTGAGCAATTGTGTCAACAGCACTTGTCAAGAAATTTTGAAGGGTGAGGGAAATTTAAGACCTCATTGTATGACACTTTCTTCCCCTCACCCTACGGATATAACCGTAGGCACGTCCCAGCTGCACGAAATGCTAAAACACACTATACCAACTTAGAAGGTATTTAGATCCATTTAAATTAAGATCTTTATTTCCTAAATAGGTTTGTATAGAAGCCCTGTCACACACTGACTGCATTGCTCCTCTAAGTGCTGCCCTTCGCTCGCCTGGATTAGTAATTGGAGATCCTGGTGGTGGTGACGTCACTGCAGTTGCCTGTGAGACTCTGTACCGTCTGTTTTCTGCAAATTATGATGAGCTAGTCCGTCAGGTGAGTGCATGATTTCTAAATATGATATGAATTCCTTTGCATAAAAAGTCAATGTTCTGCAGTTTCATTTGATGATGTTTGAGAGTTAATAATCCAAAAAGATTTGGGCTGAATCCATTCATGATATTGAAATTTTCCTTGTACTTATTATTTTATTTATTCAAAATAAATTCTTAAAAGTAAGATTTAATCTGCACACACAATATTCTTCTTTGTAGTTACAAGTAATAAAATCTTATTAAATGATGAGCATTAATTTGATGTATCTGATACATACAGTGGAATCCCCATTTAACGTTTGCATCGGGGACAAGTTTTTTGTACAGTGCTGGACAAAAAAAACTGCACCACCTTACGAGCGCTCCACCAGAATTTCAGTGAACTATTAGTCTCGAACAAGCTGTCAAGCGATATGGCAACAGTGATAGTAGAGGAGGGGGTGAAGGCTCTTTTTCCTCTCCCTCCCTCCCTCCCCTTAGAGAAGGGTTTATGGCTCTCTCCCAGCTCTTAGGGATCGAATATTTTCCCTCAAGATAATGGTTTCGAATTCAATAGTGCTTACTTTCCTCATGGCGGTAACACGTGAATGAGTGTCAGATATAATTCTTTGCATTTCAAAATTAGTTAGAATCTAGACACAAACTCCGGAGTTTAACATACGGATGTCAAAAAGAACGATGTTTATTTTTCCTGTCAAGATTAAATTAATTAAATTCTGAGTTAGCATAAATATTTATTAGGAATCGAAAGGAATACACATTTCAACGCCTTAACAATGAAAAATGTTTAGTTGCAACAACTACTTCACGTATTACTTCATTGCTTCGACGCCCAATATCTGTTTATGAATGCTATAAGTTGAATTTGAACGATATCTTAAGTTTGTGTCTCCATTTTAATTAATTTTAAAATGAATATTTTCGTTCACTCAAAATGCCCATACATGAAATCCGTGGAGGAAAATGTTTCGTGTGACAGCTGTAACAAGAGTGAGAGAGAGCGAGAGAGAGGAGGGAGGGAGAAAGAAAGAACCCTTTCCCCCTTCCTGAAGCAGCAGAGTTGTCAATCTTCACCAAATGAAATGTTCTCGAGTCATGGAGTAAATGCCCCTGAAATCGAGGCGATGCCCCGCAAGGGACCAGAATTTTGTCCCTTAATTGCGGGTAATTCACAAAATCGAGAAACACTAAATCGGGTGATACAATACGTTATTTATATGGAGCTTTGGTCGGGGCCACAAAAAAACCGCCTTAAATGTGGGCAAACCTTAAATGGGAGAAACTTAAATTGGGATTCCACTGTATATAGAAAAATTAATCTAGGTTAGAGGCAGTGACAGATTTAAGAGAGGTCGCACATGGCATGTGCCAGGGGCCTCTTGAAGTAAGGAGCCCAAAAAAATGTTTTTATGTGTAATCTCAGAATATTAAATAATTTTAAAAGCCATAAAATTTTTATTTTTTTGCATGGCTATACTTAATTTATTAAAACTGAGAGTCAAATAAAGGAGTAGTCATTAGGTGAGGTTTCAGTATATACTTAGATTGCAGGGCCCCCAATAATTTAGCACCAGGGACCCCAATAGTTTAGTGCCAGGGGCATCAGAATGTCTAAATCTGCCACTGTTTAGAAGTTTAGTTGCTTTATGGCAGTTAAATAGGCAGGTAGCTTATCCTAATATATATAGTCAGACCCCGATTTAGTGCCACCATCTGTCCATCACTAGCGTCAGTGTTAAAATGGAGGTGGTGGTAAATCGATGTACAGTAGAACCTCATAAACCCAGCATTCAAAAACCCGGCATTCTCAAAAACTCGGCACTTTTTGGAAAGTTATATGTAAAAAATTCTGATACTCTAGAAATTACTTTAAATGATGTACGCTTATCTGTTTTCATTGTTTTGTTTACCTCATTATAACCACGTTTAGATTTGTGGCGATAGCAGTTGTGTTTTGTTAATGCAGTTACTACTTTTGTTAAATTTTATTTTGACATGACATCAAAAAAGAATACAACCCATAAGTGGTGCTACGAAACGTAAACAGAAAAATCTCACGATTGAAAAAAAAGTGGAATTACTAAGAAAACTTGAAAAAGGTACTTCAGTGAGGAGACTATGCGAAGAATATAGCATTGGTAGTTCCTCTGTGTATGACTTAAAGAAGAAAAAAACGGGAATATTGAAATTTTATGCAGAGACTGATACACCTAAAGCTATGTGTAGCCGTAAAACACTACACGTCCTGGGTAAATATTGTTGATAAGGTATTGTTTAAGTGGTTTCGTCAGCGAAGAAGTGAAGGTGTACCTATTTCAGGCCTAATGTTGATACAGCAAGCAAAATTTTTTCACAATAGCAAAAAGAGTGAAAACTGGTTTGATATCGACAATGATGCGCCTATCGTACTTCAGCTAACTGATGTGAAATAGTCGAAATAGCAGACATGGTTTTGAAACCTGAGCATGAAAAAGATGAAGAAAATGAAAGTGATGATAATCAAGAGATAGTTAAGGACAAACCTTCAATAGATTGCTGTATACAGTTGGTCACAGATACAATATCTGTTTTAGAACAACGCTCTTTCATTGATTTTCAAGAGATTACCTGTTTGTATCGAATACAAGATAAACTTATGAAGGAAAAATCAAAATGTACGAAGCAAGCTAGTTTGCTTGATCTGTTAAAAAAATTCTCAGAATAATGTGTGATGAAAATAATGTTGTAAATGCGTATTTCGTTATTTACTTTTTAATGGTTCTTGTATAATTCCTCGTTTTAGTGCATGTATAAGGAATAGTCTTTATTGATAATGGGTTCCCTTTTAATTGCTATTCATCATTTGAATTGTATAATCAATTACCAAAAATGTACATTACTTAAGGATTTTTTATACATTTTCAAAAACCTGGCATTTTCAAAAACCCAGCAAATGCTAGGTCCCAAGGTTGCTGGGTTTATGAGGTTCTACTGTATATGCTTGCTCCATGTAATCTTAAGATGGAAGTTCTGTCCACAACGATCCATGAATGGTATGTGGGGGTGGCACTATATAAGAGGTGTTAAACCAGGGTCTGACTGTACATATATATTGCAAAATAAGGTGTAATTTTGTGAAAATCTGACTCATCAGAATAACTTTTAAACTAATTTTTAATTCTTTTTTAAATGCACAGTTTAGCTATATCGGAGCAGTTAATGTATATACTTACAGGCTCCACAGTTTAAGTAAAATCCCGTGAGCTGATGGTTGACTGTTAAGATTTTAGGAAAGATATCATATTTAGTGAGAGAAAGGGATGCCGGTACTGATTCAATTAAAATATGGGAGGAATAAAAGATGATGAATATTGTGAAGGTCATTTAATTTAGCAGATCTCTGTTTTTATAAACTCTGCAGGAAAAAAAATTCCTAAATGTATTATATGAAAGATACACCTAGTCCCCAACTAACACAAGTTCTACTAACACGATTTTTAAAGTAGGGCTGATATTCGACTAACATAACTCATCGTCCAATTTAACACGATTTCTCCATGATCCCACAAGTCAGTGCGCTTCTTCTCAGTCAGTTTTTGTCTGCCGTCATGTTGCTCATACTTTCATCCCAGAACTCCAGTGATTTCGTGATTTACATTATTAATTCACATAACTTCAGTACATCCACCCTCAAAGTGAAATCATGAGTGGTAAGGATCAGAAACGTGGTAATGGGAGTAAGAAATCCAGAAAGGTTGTATCGTTAGAGCAAAAACTAGATGTACTTAAGCGCTATGAAAATAATGAACAAACACATGATATCGTTCATGATACAGGTCTTAACGAAGCATTGTGGTTGGTAGTTGTAATTAGTTGAAGATCAAAAATGTTATTCTTGCATATTATGATGTGAGAAGACAAGGAAATTCTTTCCCGAGTCTACATCATCTGTAAAGTGTTAACATTCTTAAAAGTGTAAGTAAACAATACCATGTATTTATTTAAGTACAACTACATTTAGCCGTTTCTGTCTTTATCATTGTTTCTCAGGAACGTATACCCCTTGTTTACATTATTTCTTATGGGAAATTCATGTCCGACTAACACGATTTCACCTTACACGAAAATTTTCAAGAACTCATCTATTGTGTTAGTTGGACCGGAGTGCATGTATTTTCCTTTTTTTAAAAATATTTGTATATTATTAGGAGGTTCTTCCATTTATCTTCATTGATTAACTATGGGGCTCAAAATAAATATTTTTCTTTATGTCATAAGGAGTCAGAGGAAGGTTAGTTTTGGTAGATGTCTGATTTTTCAACCTGAGCTTGTCCATTAATTGTATGGTTTGAGGAGATCACACAAATCAGTGCCCTGTCCTTTAGAAGGGACGTTAAGCAGTTAGAGCCCCCTTGGTGCTCTTAGTAAGAGTGGGCTAGTGCTGGTACTGGGTTTCCCTCCTTCCTTCTATGTGTGCCAGGTGTGCAAAGCAATGGGAAACCGCCATACCATGTATGTATCCCTAGTCAGCAAGACTAATCGAAAGATTGGTGCTACTGATGATGATGTTTGGTTGCTAAGGGAAACTTTCCAAGTTTTGCTGCAAGGAGAATATAGTTATTGTTCAATGTTTTACGTGTGTTGCAACTTGCAGTCTTCATTTTCACAGCTATGTTGGTGGCTGAGTATTTTTGAGACTATTGCTGTGATGACTTGCAGTTTTTATGGTAAGCTGTATGGAAAATCACTGTAAATGGCAAGCCATAAGACTAAAGGAAAAATTGAGGTTTTCTTTCAAGGGCATAAGACACTTTTTGTTGATGTTTCAAATTTTGTTGCAAGTAAATCTATATAATTTATAAGTACTTACAGTTAAATTTTTCTAATAAAGTAAGTTTTCCTCCTTTATGATGACACTAATGTTATTTGTTAGATTTTTGCTGTTAATTTTCTGTAACATATTGGAAAATTTGATAAATTCATAACTCTCATCCACAGGCTCTGCATGCTGATTTAGTACCATTCCTCTTAAGCCTCTTAGAAGGAGGTGGAGGAACTCTTGTTGGTGGTGGAGCCAAAGCTCAGGTGGTTAAGGCATTAAAGGCAATGGAACGCAGTCAGCTGCATGGTGAGAGAGTAGCTAACCTTCTTGCTCGCTCTCCAGTGTGGGCTGATTACAGGGACCAAAGGCATGATCTCTTCATTTCTGGTAGCCACCAGCCTGCCTATCTCACAGGTAAATGTTACATGCTAGGAATTCTTAGTACGAGTCATCTTTACAATTATTTCAAAGTTATTTCTTTGACAAGCAGCTGAAATTTTTATTCCTTAATTTGTGTTTTAATAGTAATATTTGCCCCTCAGCTTCTAAGGTTTAAGAAATTTTTTCCTACTCAACGTTCTTTTTTAGCCTTTGTACACAAATAAAATTAAAGGGTTGATTAAAGGTTTATTATTTGAAAATTATATTTTTTTCAAGAAAAATAAGTAACAAACTGTGCTATGACTAAATTATGGTAACATTAAAAAAAATAAATGGATATTTTGATAAGATATTTGTCTCTTAGGCCCAAAACAAATACCAAAAATACAATCGAATACAAAAAAATTCTCCATTTAGAAACTTTCAAATAAAACTGAATGGGTAGAAACCCTATTCCTATTAATGAGGGATTCCTAGTAAGGTAAATGAAGAGAGAAAGAGAGAAGAAACACTGCAAATCCTGAATGTGTGAGATCAGAACAAGTGGGCAAAGGCTAAGCACCTAATTTCATATTAATCGTTATTAATTATAGCATATATTATTAATAATATTAATAAAGCAAGTGTTTCATTCAGAGTGTGTTCTTATTTGGTCTTTCATCTTCGTGGATGTGATGATTAATGGGTATAAAAGGGAAAATATTCAGCTCCCTAAGTTTCTGTTATAATTGAGCTCAACTGGGTTTGTAATTTTTTAAATAACTTTTGTATTAACCTCACTTGATATATTATATGTATATACAGTAAAACCCTGTTATTTCGATCCTGGATAATTCAAAGTATGGTGTAATTCGAAGCTAAGATCAGTCCCTGGCCAACACCATAGGATTTTGCGTACTTTTTGGTACGGATAATTTGAAATACACCTACAATGAAATTCAGAGTCATGATCTGGTCCAGTGACTCAGAAACAGTTAGTTTATTTTGAAACCTCTATCCTTAATGTATGTATAAGCAGAAGGTTTGTGTGCACATGTCATCACATCACATTTTTATTCCCCATTTCTCACGCATAAAATACACTGCCCCAAACAGGTGACTTCCTTTTACTTATTTAATAGTAGGATGACCAAATGTCCCGTTTTCGCTGAGACTCCCATTTTTTATCAAAAAAAGCCATTTTATACAGTTTTGAAGCCCATCGCAAATAAAATTTAGATTACCTGATAGTACAGCTGATATTCATAGTAGAAATCTAGGAGTCAGAAACATGGAGGTTATCAAAAGAACAACAAATGTTAATTACAGTCGCAATTGTCAGGTTAGGAAACCTCAGGATCATCGATAAATTTGAGGTGCAAACCTGATCTCCTCGTATAATGTCCTGCCCAGGTTTAACCTAAATTATTCCCTTTGGGTTTCAACAACGACGATGCTAGTCAGATTTTCTTTTGAATTTGAGCTTTGTGCTAGTCTGGCATGCTCATGCTCCAGACTAAAGAAACTTCATATCTGCCTTTTTTGCTATAGATCGTGATAGTGAAGATCTACCATTAAAAAACAGTATACAAAAATTTTGTCCCATTTTTTTTTCTTACAAACGATGGGAAATGTCCGTTTTCACCTCATTGAAATATGGACATCCTATTTAATAGTCAACATGAAATAAAAGTTGCAGATGATTCAAATAAATGAATCGGCTTATCCTTACATCACTGTGAATGCTCATATTCTCAATCAGATAGTGAAATTTTAGAACGAAGCTGAAATGAACAGAAGTTGCAAGAACCCCTATTATCTCAATCCTCATGGTTTCCCAAACCTGGGCAAGGTTTTTCTCATAAGAAAGTGATATGCTCCAGAAAAGACCATGTAATATTGATTTGTTACTGAACCAATCTTTAAATAACGTTGTACAAAGTTATACAGAATGTCGTCTCTAAAAAGATTATGCCTTTGTTTTACCCGAGAATATGTGATGAGCCAAAGACAAAAACCTAGTGGTTTTACCCAGTGATGAGCAGAGGCGTGCCTACCCGGTTTGCAGTGGGTGCAATGCACCCGGGCGCCTTCCCATCAAGGTATTTGTATCGATATATTATTGGAATTCGACTTGGGAACGTTTCCTCCTTTGTCCGAGTGAAAAGGGGAAGTTGAAGATACTAAAATGACACAAAATCTTCCAGACAAAATTTTCCGATCCCTTGCGATATGACTCAAGGTCACTAGAACACATATCAGTGGCGACCAAAAATGGGTTCATCTTAGGAGTCGCCAAGAGGTGGGGGCGCTATTCTGCTAATTGCTATCCCGATCCTAGCGAGGAGCTCCAGCTGAGTCGGCAATCTTTTCATAAAGTACCATTGACCTTTACCACATATCCTTTTGCTGGAAGAATACCAGGTGCCTACCCTTTTTCTCCCACTTACCGAGTCTTGGAAATCCCAAATCTGTTTTAAATCGGTTTGGTATATCTTTTCCAAAAACTAGCTTTCCTTACTCCTTCATGATCTCCCATCTACGTTAACGTTCATATTCATTTCTAAATACAGTAGAACCTCATAAATCCGGCACCCTCGGGACCTAACGCGAGCCGGATTTTAGAAAATTCCAGTTTTTTGAAAATGTTGCAATTGCCTAAGTATCCAGGGGCAAATCGGCCTATTGCGGGATAAAACAAAAGAAAGTCTTTTGTAATCTATATAATGTATTTCAAAATTTAATCAGAAATCATGCCAGAATATTTTAAAATATGAAATACATACACAAAATGTATGTAAATAAACATGCAAAATATTAAATAAATCATAATAGACGCCTTGCCCTCTTGCCACCCTTGGCTACGCCACTGCACCTTCATACCATATCACGGTCTATATGTAAAAAAAATAAAATACATAACATTAAAATCCAAAATTTACGCCAAAACTTATAAAAGAAAGAATCATTAACAAGTGGACGAATTTGGAATAAGGTCATAGCAAATTTAATGCACACTTACCAATTTACAAGTCTCGTTTCTACTCTCGATGGCTAGACGATAAGGTCAAGACAGCGTCTTTAGTTGCGAGAATGCAAGTTTCAGTGTTGGAAGCTTTTTGAAGGTTTTTCTGCGAAATTGTCTTGAACATATCTCACAGATAGCTTCATACATAGTGATCTTTCCTTAATAAGTTTATCTTTAATTAGGTACAAATTCATCATATCCTGTGATTCGATGCATGACCGCTGCTTTAAAGCCGATATTGTATCAGTGACTAATTCTATGCAACGGTCTATTGAAGGCTTGTTTGCAGCTGCATTGTCATCATCGTCACTTTCACTTTTTTCATAATTCTCACGTTCGGATTCCAAAACCATTTTAAGTATTTCTCCGTCAGTTAGCTGATTCACTACAGGCACTTCATAGTCGATTTCCATCCAGTTTTCAACGTCTTCTTCCAGACCCTTCGTGAAAGCGTTATTCGTCGATCCCTTAGCAAATTCCATAATTTCAGACACCAGTCTCTTTATGTCACTAACATTGAAACCTAGAAAATCTGGTGGTGATTCATCACATTCTTCAAACATGCTTGCAGGCCACAGATTATGCCAGGCATTTTTCAGTGTTGCGGCCGTTACATCAGTCCACGCTTTAGCTAGAGTCCAAATCGAGTCCTTAATGTTAAATTCCTTTTTAAATCCGTCAACACCTTGGCCTCTATTGCAAGCAACAACTCTCCAAATGTTTCGGCAGCATCCGAATCAGCACTAATTTTTTCGCCAGACACTGCTAATTTTCGTATTCCATGGCGAAGCTTGAAGTGATGATGCCATCCTTGCGTATAATCGCAAGCTTTATTGATTTGCAAATCGTGGTGTAATTTCTTTGCTTGCTGTATTAGCAATAGGCCTGATACCGGTACACTTTCACTTCTTCTTTGTCGAAACCATTCAAACAGTACTCTATCGATATCGTTGACCCTGGAAGTGTGTAATGTTTTTCGGCCTTAGAAGTGTCACTGTCTGCATAAAATGTCGGCAACTCACTTTTTCGTTTCTTCAAGTCATACACAGTAGAACTGCCTACGCTATATTCTTCACTAAGTCTGAAGCACATTTTTCAAGTTTTCTTAATAAATCTACTTTTCGTTCAATAGAAAGAGATTTATGTTTACGCTTCATAATACTAGTGGAGGGGTTTTCAGCTTTTTTTTTGAAGACATTCCAATATGTTCTTGAGCAATATCACACTAATGAAAGACACATGCGATCGCTACGAATCTGAACACGCGACTATATACAAGTTATACAATGTGACTGTGGAAACTATTCCCTAACACGTACCAACATGTATTGGTCAGCTGACAATTGGACTCACTCACACATACAATGTAACTGCTGCCGTCAAATTGGTTCTAGAATTCGCGAATTTTGATGCGAAGCAGTGCGTTTATCGTTCCATAGTGGATTAGGCTACCCGCGGCAAAAATTTTAAAAAGTGCACTTTTCAAAAAGTGCCGGATTTTTGATAATTCCAGATTTTCGAGTGCCGGATTTATGAGGTTCTACTGTAGTACCAAATTCAAATACCGAAACAATTCTCCAAATAACTAACGTAATTGCCCGTCAAATATGACGGGTAGGCGTGAATTAAGTATTACATTAAAATAAAATAAAAATTAATGACACCAAATTTTGTGCACTAAAACGTAAAAAATTGATATAAAATCCACATAATCGAATGTTTCAGAAAGTAATAATAGTCATGGACATATAAAATGATGCTATAACACGACTTTATCATAATTTTATCACGACGAATTGAATAAATGCGTAAAAATCAAGAAAAAAATAGTATTAAACCTAATTTTTGGCTTTTTTTTAATGAGATTTGAATTTCTACGATATGGAAATTCACTTCCATACTTTTTTTTGGCATAACTTTGGAAATACCGCGTCAATATCTCCTTTTTAAGATATTTTAAAATGCTAAAGAATAAAGGCCCTCTCGCTTCGTTTCAGCTCTGCCCATGTTATTCAATTGGAGAAAAGATATGCTTCTAGAGTCAAACCCAGGACTATTATGTACATACACGGCAATCAGTTTAAATTGGCAAGTTGAATAGCCAAGTGATTCCTGAAAGTTTGGTTGAAAAAGGTTGAAAAGCTTTTTAGTTATGAGTGGTTTTCCTTTTCTCCCATCTAACAACATATAGCAACCAAGTGTTACACCGTCTCGCGAATAACTGCTTTCAATACAATCCCATCCTGGGCATCAAGATTAGATGTGAGCATAAATATCTTATTATTTATCATAGAATTTCATTAAAAAGGCACTCTTGATCAGTGCATTCACTCCAATATGATGCTTGAGTCACAATAACACTAAGTTAACAACATAAAATAGTTTAAATTTTATTGCAAAGGAAGGGGTCGGCTAGTGCCGCCCTGCTGCGAGGGTAGATATACCTGAGCTTGGATTTGGGGATGGGTCTCCAGGTATAGGCCTCTAACCCGAGTTAATGATGGTCGAGGGGTCTGCGTCGCGGTCAGTTTTTGATGTGGTCCCAGTTAGTTGACACAAGCCGACATATTTTCAAGTGGTCTAATTAAATTTCGCTGTCGGCCATCTTGCGTTTCTTACAGAACAATGTTTTTATTATAGAGAATATGAGAGAATTATTGACATCTACTTCTTCATTGGATTTTAAAATATCTTAAAATGAAAATACAAAATCGGAACTTTGACGTAGGATTGCATAAGTAATTGGATTCTTGTTTTCTTGTCAGAATAAATATTGAATCTAAAATGGCTTGTAAATGGACAAAAATATAGGAATTTTTGAATGATCATTAAGGTAACGGGACAAAGTATTGAATTATAATCATATGTGCAGCGAGTTTTATTATTTTCCTTCAAGCAGATATTAAATGTTTATATTAATAATTATGCAACTAATTTTTTCAATGAATTCGTGATGCGATACATTGGCAGAAATACATCAACTTGTCTCCACTCTATCGATAAAAAAAATGTTGTATTTGATCATACCATGAAATTTCACTAGTAGGGGGGTGCCACAGAGATATCTTGCACCCTGGAACGAAACACCCTATTCAGCTCATCATTGGTTTTTCCATAATGTCATACAAGAAAAGCACAATGTAATATATATGCAGCAGTATGGAGTATAGATGAGTAATAATCTTTCGGCACGCGGTTGAATGTCTTTTCTTTGCGGCATAAAGGAGTTACTTGAAATGTACTGGGAAATTTGGGATACTCGCGGGAGCATTTTTTCACCCATGGTGGTCTTTGTGAATCGCAAACTAAGTGTTCACTTCAGCTCTGTTCGAATTCGTTCTGTGTACTAACTTTTAAGGCCAATTCATTTGTAGAATGGATAGATAAGATTCTGTATTCCAAGTAACTGATCATAAAAAAAGTTTGATTTTTATGAAAGTCTGTTTATTTTGATCCCGGTTACATCGAAGTCATAATTTTTTGGTCCCTTGAATTTTGAAATAACGAGGTTTTACTGTGTGTATGTGTATATACAGTCGAACCTCCCAATAACGGGCACCAGCGGGGAATTGAGTTTCTTCCCACTATTGGGAGGTGCCCGTTAGTGAGAGAGAACCATCTCCATTTAGGGAATTCTGGGACCTGAAGAATCTGCCCTTTATCAAGAGGTGGCCGCTAGTGAGAGTGCCCATTATTGGAGGTTCCACTGTATATGTGTATATACATATATGTGTGTGTGTGTGTGCGCATGTGCGTGCATGTGTGGAGGTTCGTATCACCTTTAGAAAGATTGGTAGCAACCCACGGGAATGGTGCAAATACATCCAGTTATACCGCTAACGTAATTAATGAGATAGAGATAAATTTACTTATTTTATATATATATATATATAGAGAGAGAGCATCATCATAGGTAGTCTGTCCGTTGACAGGTCCATGATTATTCATGGTTAAACTTGGTTCTCCATATACTCCTATTTTCCGCAGTTTTCTTCATGTCTTGATAGCTCTCTTTCCCTTTCAAGTCATCTACCAGCTGAAACCTTTTCCTACCTCTTTCTCTTTTTCCATTCAGTTTTCCTTCTAGCACTTCCTTAATCATGCGCTCTCTCCTCAGGTAATGCCCAATCCAGTTCGCCTTCCTCTTTCTGATAGTCGGTATAATCGTTTGCTTCTCTCCTATTCTTCGTAGTACTTCCTAATTTTTCACCCTATCTGTCCATTTTATCTTCAGCATTCTTCTCCATGTCCACATTTCGAAGCTTTCCAAGTATTTTATATCATTTTTCCTTATCGGCCATGTTTCTGCCCCATACAAAGCTATACTCCATACATAGCATTTTATCAACCTTTTGCATGTTTGCAACCATCCCCGTGCCTCTGTCACTGCTTGTTGTTACGTAGTTGGGATTCCTATGCACGGTCGACGTCACTGATCTGGCCGCATTGAACTGCACTCCTTGATCTCTCGATCAGTAGCCGGAAGTTATTAGGTTCATTTAATTAAATAAGACTCTGAGAGGGCAGGATATGCACAATCTTTACGTCCCAATGTACGAATAACATGGGATGGTAAATATCATTTTCTTCAGTGGTAGGAATGAAGTTTCTAAACATGGCTTAAGATACCTTACACAATTAATGGAAGTCCCTTAGTGTACTTAGATGAACAAGGGTAGAAAATTTAATCTTGCAAAGGTAATAATATGATATGATGATGGTCAGGCCTTTCAGCATTAACATGGAAACTACAGCAGCTGTTCAGAGTGTTGACCACCGACTTCATTGGACAGTCCGCAGCGATGCACCATTGACTGTCACACTCGCTCATAAATACCAGGTGTCTGTCGTATGTTGTCGCATGCTTCCTGGATCCTGGGCAGGAGATCATCTTCTCGCTCTACTGGAGTCTTGTAGAAGAGACATATGAGATGTCTCCAGACAGTGGATTTAGGTCTGGTGAGCGAGCAGGCCAGGAATCAGGACCACCGTGCCCAATCAAACGCGCAGGAAAAACAGCGTTCAGGTATTCTCGTGCATCCATACTGAAATTTGCTGGGGCCCCTTCATGCATGAACCAAATCCTTCGGCGAACGTCTAAGGGCATATCCTCCAGCAGTTCTGGCAGTGACTGCTCCAAAAAATCCTTGTAGCCTGGTCCTTTCAAGCATGGAGGAAGTACGTAGGGCCTATTAAAAATCATGAACAACATCACACCAGGCATTGATGGAAAATTTTTGCTGATGGCCTTGTTCTACTGTCGTGCTGTGGTGCAGAAGTTGCCGATTAGGAAAGTGTCCCTGATACAGCCACTGAGCCTTCCTGCCATTTCTGTCTTCTGCACCGTACGCAAGGAGCATATCTGAAATTTCTTCTCATGTATACGCATCCATTGCTGAAGTCACTCTTGCACTAATGCAAACAAACTCACAACAGAGATGTGGTGGCATGTGCCAGACTAACAAGCTACTGATCGAGGATCAAGGAGTGCAGTTCCCTGCGGCCAGATCAGTCACCTCAAACCGCGCATAGCAGTCCTAACTATGTAACTACAAGCAGCAATAGAGGCGCGGGGATGGTTGCAAACCCTACAAGGGCACCGGTACATTCATCAGCCTGTATCTCGGTAATGAGGCAACACAGACAACTCGGATTAACTTTTCGGATCATACCTTGAACCCATCTACATACTCTAGAAGTTTGTCGGTGGAATTTAAATACACCCTGTATATATATAAACTTACGGAAGAGGATATTTAGGGCAACTAGGTGTTAAAGGAAACCCAGTGAGCACTTACTGGAAGGAGAGCTGCTGGGGTGTTGGAGAGACACATTTGTAGAAGTTATTGGAGCTTTTGGGATGATCCCTTCATCAGCACAAGAGAGACCACTGATTTGGCAGTGACACTGGGATGAAGGTGTGAGGGTGGAAGGGAAGGGAGCGTGGAAAGGTCGGGGATTGGAGGATGCAGGGAGGGAAGGGGAAAGAGAGGGTGGAAAGAAGGAATTATTAACGGATATTGAGGCCGGGAGGAGAGAAGGAGTTTAAGATATGTATATGGGCCAGTTCCCATTGATGGAGTTGTGAGGTGGAAGCATCGTCTGGGAGGGCGCGAATGGCCCTCATCGTGAAACAAACATTAAAACTAAGATTATGATTATTTGCATGAACGGCCACAGGTAGCTGTTGTTTTAGACTAACGCTGTTGCGATGGCCATTCATGTGAATGTTGAGGGAATTGCTGGTGAGGCCGGTGTAAAAGGCAGGGCATTGGGTGCAGGTTAGTAGGTAGATGACGTTGTGGGTGGTACAGTTGGCAGGGGAACTTATGGGGTAGGTGATGTTAGTGGTGAGGTTTGAGAATGAGTTGGAGGGTGGGTTTATAGGGTATGTTAGGCATCGGGGTCTGCGGCAGGGGTGGGACCCTGCAGGGTGCAGAGGAGTGGGTGATGGGGGTTCTTTTTCTTTTCTCCACAAGATGTTGGCTAGGTTGGGAGATCTGCGGAAGGAGAGGATTGGGGGTGTGGGGAAGGAGACCTGGTTGGGGAAGGAAGTGACGATTGGGTGGGCTGCCTTTAAGATGCTCTTTAGGGTATCGTGGATGCCGGGATAAAATGTGGTGATTAGGGTGAGTTGGGGGGTAGAGTCGGGGGTTGCAGGGCGATTGGAGTGTAGGTTAGGGCTGCTGGGTGTGACTACCCATCAGATTTGGTCCCGGATAAGGTCCGGCGGGTATCTGCGTTGGAGGAATGCATTTTCTAGGACAGAGCAGTACTCGGAGAGTGAGTCTCTGTCCGAGCAGATTCTCCGCCCTCGGCGGGCTAGGGCGTAGGGGATTGAGGCTTTGGTGTGGAGGGGGTGGCAGTTGTGGAAGTGGAGATATTGAAGGCGGTTGGAAGGTTTTAAGTGAACTTTGGTGTGGATTTTGTTTTCTCAGATGGAGAGGTCGACATCCAAGAAGGTGATGCTGGAGGTGAAGGGGTGGTGGGTGAAGGAGAGCGTAGGGTAGGAAGAGAGGCGCTGAAAAAGGATTGGACTGAGTGGAGTCCATGTGTCCAAAGAAGAAAAATGTCGTCAATATACTTCAGCCACAGGAGTGGTCTGGGGTGTATGTCAAAGAAACGTTCCTCCCATTCACCTAGGAAGACATTGGCGTATGAGGGTGCCAGATGAGTGCCCATCACAGTACCTTTTATTTGTAGGTAGTGGTGCCCTCCGAAGGTAAATTTGCTCTTGTGGAGCACTATTTCTGCCAGCTTTGTTAGGAAATGGGAGGAGGGTCTTGCGTCAGGTGGTCTCGAGTCAAGGGATTTTTTCAGGGCGGAAAGTCCATCATGGCGGGGGATGTTTATGTATATATATATATATATATTCTCACCTTACATACATGCTATGTTGCCTTACGTAAGCGATATATTATTCAGATTAATTTGATGGGATCCGCCACAGAGGCGATGGAATGAAACACATCGAGTTGCTTTCTTTTCTTTGTGCAAAATTAACTTATTATACATTACTATAAAATCAAATAACATAGAATGTGAAATTAACACTAATTAACACAGAATAGATTGAATAATTTACTTATTACATAATACTGACTTTCCCATCAAAAGGGATTCCCAAATCAAGACGGTATTTTTTAGTTAATCTCACAGAATTGTTCTAAGCGACTAATTATCGCGCCGGTCCTCGGAGAATGTCCGTACATAATGGCGGACCTTGCTGACGGCTTTGAGGGGTGACTCACTGATTTTTGCTTCTGGTTGTCGCTCCGGTCCTCATGAAATGTCTGCACCCAACAGCGGACTTCATCGATGGCTTTGAGGGATGAGTCACTGCCTGCTGATTTTCCCCTCCCATAATGCAACTAGCCCCATGCTGCACTTCGGGAGGCTGACTGGGGTGTCATCTTTACGACGTCTCAGTCGGCGGGAAATTTAACATTCATTTTCACTATGTAATGTGCCTCATAATTTTGTATCCTCCTATATCCAGATGTGCTAGAAACTTGAAATTTGGTAGGATTATAGGTTTTTGGTCACAACCAAA
Source organism: Uropetala carovei (assembly GCA_036926305.1). Classification (NCBI taxonomy): domain Eukaryota; kingdom Metazoa; phylum Arthropoda; class Insecta; order Odonata; family Petaluridae; genus Uropetala; species Uropetala carovei. The sequence goes on along the minus strand of JAXCHB010000054.1, from coordinate 9,060,193 downwards.
GGAAAAAATCCGAAACTGGCAAAATTCCTATTTTAAGGGGCTATTTTGCCCCCTTTTTGCCCCATTTTATGCCCATAAGAAAACGTAAATTAGTGTAGAGGTTTTTATATTTGCAATTTAAAATTACTTCCCATCAAGATACAAACTCGAGACCTAAACTATCGGATAGGATATAAATTGTAGTTTCTTATTTTTGAAGACAGAATTCAAATCCGAATAGAATTAGCGTAAATTTATAGTTTTTATCGCAAAAAAGTGGTAATTTTTCTGAGTCTAACAATAGGCTTCCTAGGCATCTGACTTAATCCTTTCATATGGGTAAGTTTATAATGGGAATCAGAGGCTTATATTTTAATGCCTTTAATGTTAAACTTTGCCTAATGAAGGAAATCTGATACTTATATAATCCCCATTTTTGGGGTTGTTTTGCCCCAGTATTGCTCTACATGAGAACAAAAACGGTGAGGCTGCTCCATATGACCTAGAGACTTGAAATTTAGCACGATTATAGAAATGCTGTTGCAACCGAAGATAAAATAAAAAAATAGCAAAATTCAACTTTTTTGGTGCGGTTTTGCCCCATTTCTACCCAATACTAGTGTGAACATTGTAAGGCACTTCTTAATGAGATACAAATTTGACATTTGACACGGTTATATGGTTTTGGACGTAATCCATTAGGAATAATGCAGAATTGTAAAAATTCTAATATTTAAAAATGCTTGCATAATGCAATCACATATTATAAACATATAAACAAACGTTTCATTGTTTAGTTACTTACAAATGTGCTACAATGATGAAATTTTTTCTAATGGTAGATCTTACCAAGGACCAAAAACGGGATTATAGAAATTCGAAAATGTTTATTGATTGAGGCGTAAAAAATTCGTAAATGTTAAAAAAATTTACTAATGTTTATGCACTTTTATTAGAGCTAGGGAGCTGAATATTTTGAGAAATAACGGAATGCTATTCCAGCGGTAAATAATATTGAAAAATATAATAGTTTATTATTGTGGCTGTTAAAAATTCATCATTTTTTAAACAATTAATTTTATATAACTACGTATTTAGAGGTGCTACATCAATGAAATTTTGTAGAAATGTGAGGTATTCGTATCAAATGATGAAAACCTATAGAAGTTTTACAATTATAAATTTTAGGGGTTGTTTTTATTCCAATATTGTACATAATGTAAAACATTAATCGGCGCAGAGGTGCAAACTTTTGCATTTAATAATTATCTGTCTACTCTACTCTTTATATTATGATGAGATAAAACGCTTGCAGAATGCAAGCACACATTAACTAGTATATATATATATATATATATATATATATAAAGGTGGCAACAAGGTGTTGGAGGAAGCCCCTTATATTCAATGAAAGATGCAATTTTTCGGCTAACAAAAATAAACAACAAAAAAGTAGCATGGTGTCGGGAATGTAAGCTCAGTAGCATAAATGTAGGTCATACCTACTTTTATATATATATATATATATATATATATATTAATAATCTGGAATAACTACTATATCTTATCAAAATGCCAATTATTTGTAATTTTTAGTTTCCTCTTTGCTCCTTTTTGCCTGACATCTAGTGGATAAATAAATCAGAACTTGCTCTGAAGGACGATAGATGGCAATTCGTTTGTTTCAGTTTGTTTTAGACCTTTTAACTTTCTTACACTTTGAATTATGCTACATCCTACTGATATTGAGGGCCTGTATGGTGAATGTTAACATTTTTAGTTACATCAAAATTTCGTTGGAGATAATGGAAGAACATGATATTTCTATTCTTGAGACTAAAAAGAAAAAGTAAATTTATTAGAGAAAGGTTTTTTAAAAATAACTTTTATATTATGCACTAAAAAGGAAAAAATAAATTTTGATTTATTTATTGATCGTGAGTTCTGTTGGTAAGGAGGAACAAAATTTAGATCAGTTTCAGTGGAATAAATTCCTTCCTGTTCAACATTGTTGATTTTCTAAATTTTATTAAGAACTTTTGTAAAAGTTATATGATGCAAGTTAAGTTTTAGCGCATAATATAAAAGTTATTTTTAAAAAACCTTTTTTTAATAAATTTATTTACAGGTAATATGACATGTAATTTTATTAATATGTGATTATATGGGGCAGGCTGATTTAGATGATATTTAAATATTTTTATATTTATGTTTTGTGTTCTAATTCAAGTGTCATAATTACTATTTCCTTCACAAAAATTAATACACAAAATTCATTTCTCTGCTTGTTCTTATAAATTTCAATTTTGCACATGTACTAGGGGCTCCTCCTGGAGTGGCAGGATATTTAACACAAGGCACCACGAAAACATTACCAGATGCTCCACCACCCCTGGATGCCAGAGATGATGACAACAACTCTATCTGATGGCTGGGCATGGAGGTGATTTTGGCGTATTCAGAATTACCAGAATTAGGTGCTACTCTAAGAGATGGCAAAAAACAATTCAACTGGATCAGTTTGCTAGACCAATGTAAATATATTGGAAGGTTAAGTTAATAATAAATCAGTGAAATTATTTTTGTTTGAATGCCTACTCAGAAGATTGTTAAGGGCAAGAATAATTGAATTGATGTTAATGAAAAAAAAATTCTCTTCAAATCACTAGTCAAGAAACTAAGAGTTTGATCTGATGGAAGAAATTAAGAAGCTGTGAGAATTTGAAGAGATGACAGGGTACATGATTGTGGAGATTCTGTAGTGCTCTTCCAGATTTGTGATGAGTTGTCGTACAAAAACTGTGCATTAATCTTTCCAATTGGATTGAGAAGTTCAATTAAGGAATAAGTAAAAATACAAACATACAAGAGTGTTTTCTTCTAAAAGTTAAACGTTTTTGAGGCATAATTAATAGCTTGCCTGTTGCTGTGAATAATTAGAGCAAATATAGCATTTCTATTGGCTGTTAAAAATGTTACAATGGGAAGTTACCTAGATTTCCTGGTGACTTATGAGAGTGATATGAACATGTGAATCATGAATTGTCAGGGAGTGGGTAGGCACCATATCTTTTTCTTGCCAACCAACAAATATTATAAATAACTATATGAAAAATACATGAACAAATTAGAGATATCTTTGTATTGGATTTGCTAAGTAGTACAGTTTTTGTACTTATTGATAAAAAATGTGTATGCATTCCTGTACTTATGTAAATACACTCACTCTTATGAAGTATGTTGATAAACATTTATTTCTGTGCTATCATCTCTTAGTTTTGTTAAACTAAATTGATTATATAAGTTTATATATAATAAATATTATGTAAATTTTGAAACAATTTTTATTTTTTGAACATATTTTGAACATCACTTTTACTAGCATTTAAAAAGTTTACGAATCATACAGTATTTTCCGGAATATAAGACACACCGGCGCATAAGATGCACCACGATTTTGAAACAAATCTCAGGGAAAAAATGCATGTACTTTATCTTAACTTATGTACAGAAATGGAAGCATGCTTCATATATGCCAAAATTTTATTCATCGTAGAAACCTAGAAAATCATAAGAGGTACTTCGTCCATGTTTTCTATTTGTCCTAACTCAAAACACATTCTCTTTCTCATGTTTAGAACATATTTATGGAATTCTATAATCTTATTTTCATATCTTTTTTGTGCTAGTCTAATTTTGGTACGCATACTTAGCCCACCACAACATTATCCCAAAAAAATCAGCAATTCTCCTTTCAGTTGCAGTTCTTCTTGCTTTAATTAAAATCATTTTGGTTGATACATCAATTCCATTCCTCCTAAGATCAATAATCCAGTTTTTAACATCTTCTTCAAGATGTGGGCATTTTGCAGTGCATCAATGTAAATTTTTCTTGCTTTTTTCTACCTTCATTAAATCTTCTTTTTGCTTCCTCCATTCCAGTGTCATTTTTTCTGTTGGAGGTGGACCAAAATGCTTCTCAGCTGCTCAATTTCTGTGATCTATGGCATACTTCAGAACTTCCAATTTAAACTGTACCGTAGGAAAATATTTTATTTTTCGATCTCATTAGGCACTAGAATTTGCACTTTATATATTAACATGGTAATTACGTGTTGAATGTAACCACACTTAGATAAAATACTATATAAAACATGCAACGAAACACACATCAATGTGCTATACTCTCAATATGGTGAGTCACCCTGTTCAGGAAAAACAAGGTGATTACCCATATCCAGGGGTACAATATTTATGATTAAGATGAATGTGAGAAATTGTATACTGTTACATTTATAGCTGCCAAGCCAACAAAGTCGTTTACAAATACTAATACGTAGTTTGATCACAAAGCAAACATCTTGTCATGACATCTATTATGTAACAAAAGCATGTTTATTTCATAAAAGAACTTTGATATAGGCTTAGCAAATGTTTCTTTTATTTTTATCTCATTCAAACTTTTATACAAAGTATCGGCACATCTATACAGTTGAGAAAATATTTACCCCGGCTCATAAGACGCAGGTTGATTTTAGGTGACGTTTTTCATGAAAAAAAGTGTCTTATTTGCTGGGAAGTACGGTAAGTCATTGGTATAAAGTTTTACCAGAGTAAGAAATTTTAGGTTAACAAATGATGAAATTAGTTTCCATACTATATTTTTCAGTGCAATGTATTCCGGAGAAAGTGAAGCAATCAAACATGCCGTTCTTCATAAGTGAAAAATACTTAGATCAATTACAATTATAGAAGAATTAATTATTCATAACTTTTTATCAGGTTCTTACCATTTAATAAACACTTGAGTCTTATTTTTTGTGATGTGACATTTTATTCTCTTAATGCATCAGAAGGTACCCATTTCTTTTTTACTTTCTCCATACGAAGTAATGGGAAAGTATTGTGTTCACGAAAAAAATCGACTTCGAGATTTCAACAGAAATACACGTTTTGAGGTCCCTAGAACATGTTTAGACTATTTTCGGAATGGCTGTGTGTGCCTGTATGTGATTGTGTGCGGTCTAACTCAAAAAGTACTTGCCATATCCTTACCAAACTTCATATATATAACACTTTAGCATGAGCACAAAGAACTCATTAGTTTTTGGACAATAACAGTTAACCGGAAGTTGAGGTTTATTCGAAACCCGATTCGGTTTTTGCGATATTTCTCCATTAAAACATCATTATTGTATATACAATTCTATACAAAGGTTATAGAGAATGTAATATCCTACAACTTTCATTTGAAACAATTTTCCATAGCTGTTATTGTTTAGGAATTATTTATAATCGGTTTTTTTGGTTTCCGTCAAATATCTCCTTAAAAACGTCCTTATTGGTAATCTTCGTAAGGACCAAAGTTGTAGAGAATAATATTTCTTCCAGGTTTTGTTTGAAACAAATTTTTGTAGAACCATCCATTTCGGAGATATTAAACTTTTTCTTAATTTCGAGTATACAGCGCCAATACCATGTAGCGGTGAATTCTGTAAACATTCAAAATATATGTAATTTACGGCAATAAGGACGACTGTAGTCTTTTACGATACGAAATAATAATTTTGCCTCATAATGCTATTCATAATAATTTAAATACCATATCTGCCTGAATACAAGCCGATGTTTTTTGTCAAAATCTATCATGAAAAAATCACATCTCGGCTTAAATGCGAGTCCGAGGAAAATTTGGGTTATGGTTAAATCTCGAAGTCTCTCATTGCCTTCATTATCAAATGATAGTACTTTATTTTTCATAAAGTAAATATTTGACCTACGATGAATATATATAAAAATATCTTGGCGAGATCGCTTGCGATAATTGACGATTACGCCAAATGCGTTGACGGCTTTGAATGCTCAACTGTTTGAATTTCGGTAAAACTTTACATGGAACGTGTATAATTATAAAAATGCAGTTTCTTAAGGCAATGTATATGCTAATTTCATTGAAAATAGACTTGGATTAAAAAATATCTTGGCGAAATCGCTTGCGTAAATTGACGAATACGCAAAATGCGTTGACGGCTTTGAACGCTCAACTGTTTGAATATCGGTAAAACTTTACATGGAACGTGTATAATTATAAAAATGCAGTTTCTTAAGGCAATGTATATGCTAATTTCATTGAAAATAGACTTGGATTAAAAATATCTTGGCGAAATCGCTTGCGTAAATTGACGAATACGCAAAATGCGTTGACGGCTTTGAACGCTCAACTGTTTGAATATCGGTAAAACTTTACATGGAACGTGCATAATTATAAAAATGCAGTTTCTTAAGGCAATGTATATGCTAATTTCATTGGAAATAGACTTGGATGAAACAACTAAACCATTTCCCGCACATTTCTTCGATCTCAAATAATGTATTCTAAGATGTGCATGAATGCCCAGCACTTCAGCATAAAATCTAAGAAATTTACGTTTTTGCCAAAAAATTGCGGAAATTTTTGGGGGGTCGGCTGAATTCCGGGGTCGGCTTCTATTCGGGCAGATACGATATCTATACCCCAAATATGGAGAAAGTCATGTGTTGGCCACATCAGATTTTTTTGATAATATTCTTTTGTGATTTAAACATCTTGGTAACTAATTAGGTTCTACCAGTTAGAATATTACAAAATATGGTTTACATCCAATTATTTGTGAGCACATTATTCATTTTGAAAATTATCCAGGCATGAAATAAGGGCCATTTTCCTCTATCAAATTTGGTAGGCAGCTATCAAGTTGGAAGAATAGGATTGCAATCTCAGCAAGTTATTTATTGAGGTATATACAACTTGCTATGAAGGCTTCCGCGGTATTTCCTGACATGATTCTAATTTACTTTCAGGTGACAACTGCGTACGTTGTCTTCATTGGATGACAGTTTCATTACCATTCCAGGGAGCATCTTCAAGTTGATCAGAAGATGCTCCCTGCAATGGTAGTGAAACTGTCATCTAATAAAGACAATGCACACTGTTGTTACCTGAAAGTAAAGGAGAATCATATACAATTTAGATGCAGTTAAGGATCTTGTATAGGAAGAGCTTCTCTTAATTGTAAATTTCCATTATCCCTTAATTAACACTTCCGAAACTTGAAACATTAGGCAATATGCATGTAGTGTAGTTCTCTGGAATGAGGAGAGTCACAATGCACTTTATAATTAATTTGCTGTAATATGGAAGTGGGGATCCCATATTTTTGGTAGGAGCTCCTATATTTCCTTTTCGCCATTGTCAGTATTCTATGAAATCATTCACAGGTTATTTAATTTAGATTTAAACATAGATATACTGTTAGTAAAATTTCATTTTCAGGGATGGGGTGAGAGAGAAGATTATAAGCAATTACCCTATATACTCGTGTATATGCCGACTCCATGTATAGTACGACCCCTGATTTTTTGGTGAACCTGATTTTTTCATATATCTCGTTTATAGTACGACCCCAGCTTTCCACCATGGTCAGTATATTTCGTTTCGATAGCTCAATGGTTACGAGCGAGATATATGGAAAAAACCTTGATTTTCCACACCATCATAGAATAGACCGTAAATGTCGTAAATAGTATTTCTTGCGAGTACACTAAAATTTGGATAAGTTAAGTATCTTACTCCTAAAACATTTAATAAAAAGTGATATGAATCATGATTGCACAAGATGAAATAAAATTGTTTCAATTCTAGTACGTCTGGATTACGTTCTGCGTACGTAATGGTTCCACTTGCTCATCTGTTTAACAGGTAGGGATAACGGATAAAAAGAAATTACTTTGTAATATTCCACAGTCTTTATTGTTTCTTCAATCACACACCGACCGGTTTCCACTACAAAATCATTCTAATGGTGTTACTAACCGACGTAACACCTTTAGAATGACTGTAGTGGAAACCGATTGGTGTGTGATTGAAGAAACAATAAAGACTGTTGAATATTACAAAATAATTTCTTTTTTCCAAGATGTCGAAATTCCATAAATTTATGCCGTCTACGATACTTTTAGTCCAACTCGTTCCAATCCATCCCTTGCAAAAAGACGCAACAAAGATGTACATACATAAAATTCAAGAAATGAAGTGCCCGTAAATCGTCACTTATATCAGGTATTTGTTATTTTGAAGCTGTATATATGAAAAAGATTCTACTGTTCACGAAGCAACATAACAACAATAAAGGACCTCACTGTTAAGGTTAGCCTACCACTAGAATGCGTGCGGGTGGCATAACTTCACGGAAAATGCCCGTGAAGATACATGAATTTTAAATCCTCAAATGCATTACTCGTGTATAGTACGATCCCCAATTTTTGCAATTAAAATTTGGTCATAAAAACTCGTACTATACACGAGTATATACGGTAAATGTGACGCTGCAAAACAGCATGGTTGTCACAGTTTCCTGCAATTTACAGAATGCTACAATTGTATCCAACTCTACGTGCATGTTTTGTGCCACAAACCTCCAATTATACTTTAGCTTTTTTGTAACTCCATAAACTGAAAGAAATTAATGTACGTTTCATATAACATTCAAAATAGAATGAAAAAATTATAGGAACTTTAATTCAGTGGAAAATAGTTTGAAAGAAAGAAACATTAATTTCAGCCTGTATAGGAGCATGACGTTTTTAATATGAAAAGATGAGATACCTCCTTTAAAGTAAAACCTATTGCATGGCAAAAAACTTTAAGCGTAACAATTGATATTTGATTTTTATATAATAAAAAGTTCATTTTAGAGTTTTTATACAAAAAATTAAAATCCTCCTTTTTTAAGTAATACAGTAAAATCCTTTTACAATCAATACCATTATAACAAAATTTCAGTACAGGCAGCCCTTGCACTTATTAGACAATTGCTTTCTGAAATTCGTATCATAAGTCAAAGGACATTTTCCCATAAGAACAATGATAAGAAGTGGGGTTACATTCCTGAATCATTGGCCAGATAATATATTTTCACAAAAATGATCCTTAATATTCTGTAGAGGCAAACAATGTCACTATAACTTATTTAAGGTGTAACAAATCATAAGTAAAAGAACATCGCAACATACACTAAATGACTTGAGACAAAGCGAATGCGTTGATGAATAGCAGCGGGCTCTGTTTAGCACAAAAGCGTCCTTCGGACTAGCCGTAGAAGAGGTACACGTGTAAGAAAAAATATTTCTGTTCAATTGCTCTAAGGCTTTCTAAAAAAAGGTTCTATATACACTTACAATCATCTCCTTAATCGGTGATGCCTATCATCCAACATTTTATGAGAAAAATGGAATGTTGCAGACTGGCAAATAACTGTTTGTGGACCAGCGGTTGAGAAACGCTAGTTTATAGATTAAACCAGGGGTTCCCCAACCTTTTCAATGCGGCATGCACCAAGTTGTATCCTAGTATATCAAACAAGTACCACTATAATTTTGAAAAACAAAGGAATAATCATAAATACAATATAACCAATTTTAAAGTTATCAATAATATTCTTAAATATGTTTAGAAAGAAAGCAACCGATGAAATGAAATTTCTGGTGCTAGGAAACATGATTCTAAGCAATGCAGAAGAGCACAGCCAGTGTTCACGAGCACCAGGTTGGATAATCCCTGGATTAAACTATTGGTTTGGGAGAGATTTTCAGGTGATCATGGGTGGAAATGTAAAATTGCCACCTCAAGAAAGAGAAAAGCGGAAGAGCTTTTTTATGATCTCACCCTGAAGTGGAGTGGGAGAGAGCAAGGGAAAAGATGATATTGGCAGTTTTCAGATTAGCTTCATTTATGGAGTACATTCAATGTGTTTTTATTTGAAGTTGCCTTAAATTACTCCGAAGGATATTTCATGAAGGGGGTGTCATTACTTGTTGTAAATGTTGTCTGAATTGGCCTTAAGGTGTCAAACATTGTTTCAACAAGCCTGAGCATCATAAGTATGGAGTGGCACCTTAAGTCCGGAGCATATTCCTGAATTATAAAATAATGTAGTTTTGGAGCATCTTAAATCAGTGTTGTAAGTCAAGGACTGCCTGCATAACAGGAAAACATAAGCCCTGATGAATTTCCCTTTTATGTGAAATCATATCAATACAGCAGTCTTTATTAATGCAATTTTATTATGGACATTTACTGTGGGCTGTCATAATAGAAAATCTTATTTAAAAAGTTTTTAAAGAAGGAATGAGTTAGGAAACAAGATATTTGAAATATTTTTTGCAGTTATTATAGTAATCAACCACTTCCGTCTTAATAAAATAAATTTCAATAAAATTTCATAAATGATCCGATTGATTCATTGATATTGAGATAATTTGATAATGGCAAGCAGGAGAAAATAAAATTGAAAGAAACCAGGAATGAAATACATTTATACAGGGTGTCCCACAACAGGATGTACATAGCCTAACTACGTGCTCTTGAGATCATTTTGAGTCGAAAGTTCAAATAAACATGGGTCTGATCTGCAATGGTTTGTCAAGAAAATGAGAATTTCCATTTTATTGCATTTATAATTTGTACATTATTTCCATTTGATTTTAGGTTACATGATGATTGCTATTAGTAGTAGTAGTAAAGTTAAATTACACTCAAATTTATTTTCATTTAACTGACTCGAAGTGGCCACCCTGATTGTCGATGCACAGTTGAGCCCTTTGTGTAAGTGAAGTAACAGCCCTCATCACAGAGTCTTTGGATAGCAAACTAAAACACCGTGTTCTCTCTTCGTACTATGCTATCCTATATATACTATACTATTTTTTCACCTCATAGCAAATCACCTTGAGTACACTGGTGAAAGTGCTGCTGTTGCACCCAATCAAACATCAGTAACATGCAATGCAGGGGGGAAGCGTTTGATTGGGTGCAACAGCAACACTTTCACCAGTGTACTCAAGGTTATGCGCCACAATGCGCCATAAGACGGCAAAATAGTATAAAACATTTTATTCGGTATTGAAGTCGCCAATGATGGAAGTTGAAATTTGTTTTTCTTTACTTTACGGAATGCGCATTATTTTATAAAGCAAATGATATTGCGTCGATGACTGTTGCCACACGAGCGACGATTTTGGCAAAGTCTATGGGAATATTTTTCATTCGCACCTAGTATTTTGTCATAATCATCGCAAAACGAGTCGTTCGATATGGCTGGGCTGCGGCTAGTTTAAGTTCTTTTCTTCTTAGTTTTGATACCGAAAGAAATATGTATACACTAATTATTGCATTCAGATCATAATACGCGCTCTTTCGAATTTCGTGCTTCATGCTGATGGCGGGGACAAAGCAATGCACGAGATAGTATGAAAACATGAAATATAATAAAATTATTTGAACCATGGGTAAAATTGGATTGGAAAATACTCTGAAAACAAATAAAGCAAAGGAATCCGGAATAGTTCCAATCGATAAGAAAGTAGTTCACAAAATATGCTCTGGACAAGTAAGTTTGCGTACCTAATACGGAAATTTCGAGTTATTGAAGAATGGAATCTGTATTTTGTTTAGTTATCCATTAGCAATTGCAAATTTGTATTTTCATGTTTGATTAGACATATTTAGATTATTTATTGGCTCATTCTTTTAGATGTTTCAGCTTTTAGTGATTAAATAATGTGGATTTGTGATCCCATTGTATTATATATGCATTACTTTTTATTATACGTTTTCAGAGTAATTAATTTGCTATTATACTGCATCAAAACAGGTGGTACTTACCTTAGCTGTGGCTGTCAAGGAATTATTGGAGAACAGCTTAGATGCTGGGGCCTCGGCAATTGATATTCGCTTCGTTGATCAAGGCAGTACCTTAGTTGAAGTTGCTGATAATGGTTCTGGAATCAAAGAAACTGATTTTGAAGGAATTGGTAAAGCGCCTCATTTAATTCTATTGTTAATATTCTAAAGTGCGTTGTGTAGCAATTTAATGTAACTGGTTATGTAAAATCTTGAAGCCATTTTTTCAGTGCATTAACAGCACAGTTTATGTATTCATAGTGCCACATGTATAAAATATCGCAAATGAAATTACTGCTTAAATACCTTACTGGCCCTATTGTAGGGTGTCATCGAATACAAGACCACTTTTAATTTCAGAAGTTGCGCGATAGAAAAAAGTTCATTAAGGGTTGAAGGAAAGTGGATTAAAATTGGGAAATGAACTCAGTTTACATTAAAAAAACACATCAATATATTCTTCGAAAATAAAGCCAAGATACAGTATATCTATGTTGCAATTTAAAAATATGTTTTGGAATTCTTACATTTAAAAAAATGACAATGCTGTACTCTTTCATTTTCGTAATTAAAACTTTTAATAAACTGGATTTCTCTGCTATTTATATAGTTAAAGGATTTATTTAATGGGCTTATTGAAATTATAAGTTAAATCTACCTTAAATTAGGAATTTTCATTTAAAAGCAATTTTATGAAGTGATCTTCTTATTCCTTAACATTTTTTGCAGCCCTGAAACATCACACCTCAAAGCTCTCCTCATTTTCGGATTTGGAATCAGTTGGTACATTTGGATTTCGAGGGGAGGCACTAAGCTCTCTTTGCTCCCTTTGTGGTGGTCTCTATCTTCTCACATGCCATTCCTCTGCTAATTGCGCAACTTCTCTTGAGTTTGATTCTAATGGCATTGTTGTCAAGAAAGTACCTTGTGCTCGTCAGGTAAGGCTGCAGCAACACAAGAAAAAGCTCAGTATAATTTAGTTCCTGGTGCTATGATTTTCTCCTTGTTTGGCTGTCAAATGTGTTTATGGCTTGAAGAGTTATAGCTTTAGCTCCTTTTTTTTATTCACTTATCGGTGTTTTCCTTATCCAGGTGGGAACTACTGTTTCGTTACATTCCCTATTTTCTGGTTTGCCTGTACGGCGGAAGGAGTTTCTTCAGAACTTACAGAGGGAATTTGTTAAGATGACTCACCTATTATATGCTTACTGTCTTGTTTCAACAGGTGTTAGGTGAGTGCTGCATAAAATTTCAAATCACATTCATTAGAAATGAATTTAGAATCAATTATATGTGTGGGTATCGATTAAGGATTCCACTTGGTACCTGTTTTTATGATGCTCGTTACTAATTAGTGTTTTGCACTGATTTTTTTAGCAGTGTAATGTCATTGGAGGGTGAATAAGTGGAGGGGTTGAATTTTCTTTTATTAGGCATATGATGTCTTTAGAAATTACAGTTTTGTCCAAGCTTTTAAAATTATATTTGACATGTAATCAAAGATCTACACTTTCTACCATGCTTGCTTCAATAATGTGGGCTTTAAGTCATACTCAGTAAGTCATTTTTAGTTGACCATTGAGCTGCTGATTCTTTGTTGTCTTGAAAACTCATTTTTGCCCATGAGAAGAAGAATCCTCTAATTAGAAGTATAATTTTCTGTCAGAAAATTATGCTTCTTAATGTAAATGATAAAATAGGATTGTTTTTATTTTCATCTAAAATAACAATTTGCAATCTTTTTTTCAGAATAACCTGTACTAATCGCAATCAGCAGAAAGGTACAAATTCAACTGTGGTTGTATCAACTCAAGGAGGAATGACTGTTAGGGATAACATTGCTTGTATCTTTGGGCAAAAACAGGTACCTTGATAAAAACATTACTGTTGATGTTTGCCGGCCGGGTTAGACTGGTAGGCAGTGCGCCTGCCTTCTAACCTAAAGGTCGCGGGTTCGAATCCCGCTTCGGGCATGGATGTTGTGATGTATGTTGATTTTCTCTAAGAGAATTTGGCGGTGCAAAATAACCTTAGCAGTTGACGCACCTAAAAAACCTAATTACTACTACTACTGTTGATGTTCAGAATATATATTTGTTTAGCTCAGAAAAAAATTCAAGCTTGATTTATAAGAAATTTGGGCATAGTTACCTTATGTATTATCACAAAATTCAAGCTTTCTGACTTATTTATCATTGTATTGTATGCATATACAGTAAGCCGGGTTAAGCAAAATTTTGCGAAATGTCACCCCTGCATAGACTAGCAAAAACAGAAGTGTAGTAGAGAAAAACACAATGTAAACAAATAACGCTAAGTCCGAGAGCCCAAAAAACCCGTTATATGATACATAATGAACTCGACATAAGGTACTGAGAAGGCCAGAGATGAAATGTTACTGAGAGGGATTTAATTTAAAATAATGTAAACCACCCGGTCTTTTAGACGATGCGCGACCTATTAAGGGTTAATTGACCCCTCTATATAATGCTTGGTTATGCATGATGGTGTAATGCTCAGTCAGGTAATACTAAAATATAACTAAATGATAAATAGTATAAATGAAACATCATTATAAAAAAATACTAGAGGTTCATTTACAAATAACTAATCGCCTTAATAAGTCACAGGCTAGTTTATAGTGTATTGGGATTATGTATAAAATGTAGCAAAAAATCAGTTCACAAAGATCACTAGATATGTGTGTCACTGTAACTATAAAGGGAAGGCACCCAAGTGTAAGTGGCGGATCGCGACCAAACTTCACAGGATGAAAGAAAACGAAAAATAATTAGACACGTATTTTCGGAAAGGCGTCTAACGAGCCCGTGTTTTCGAGATATTTGCAATTGAAAATTGAAAAACAAGTGGCTTGTACTCTAATACCATGACGAGCGACACCCTGACAACAGGTGGAGGTAGCCTAGTGATAAAGTGTCGGGCTGCGGAAATTGTGTCGCGGGTTCGATCCTCGACATCGCCGAATTTTTCTTCTAATACAATCAATGTTTTATTACTTTAGTTTTATGTAAGTTGTCCAAATTACATCATTAATAATTTTCTTTCGTTTTTCAGGCCAGTATTTTAATTTTAAATCCATTCCAATGCACTTTTTAATTATCTGCAGTTAATTAATTAATTAATGAACAGCAACGATAACAGTGTAACAAGATAACAAAGTAACGATAGCAAATAATACATTTTAACGAAAACTATGGCAGCGAGCATGTATACGTTTAAAATTTATTTAATTTAATTTCTTCGCGTTGCCGTTCTCGTTCCCGGCCAATTGTGCATCTGCATTTAGTCACATGTGGTCGCCTGTTGTCGGCTGCACACCGTGAAGTGGGGAACATTGGTTTTTTCGAGCGCTTTGCGGGTTCTCTGACCGATAATGCAGACGCCGTGTGAGACGGAGGCTGCTATCTTGCCTCCACTGTCTGGCGAGCACTCCAGGTTTTTACCGGACATTCTTCTCGACGAGGATGGCAGTATCTTGAACATCCAAATTTTGAAGAAAAACAGCGCTCTTGCCTCTTTGAAGCGATCATAAATCCAAGAATTAATCAGGCGACTTTTATCACTCCTACTTCCACCAGCTTTTACTTGTGCTTTCCAACGCTGCAAAGTAATATGGGATGTCAGTTGCCTTGTAGTTCTTCTAGAAATAGTCTTTAGTGACCATTTCGAATGAAGTTCAGCAAGTCTGACAGCTTTAACCTACATATGACATACAGTTAGATTTCATTTATTAACCTGGAGTGCTCGCCAGATAGTGGAGGAGAGGTAGCGGCCTCCGTCTCACACGGCGTCTGCATTGTCGGTCAGAGAACCCGCAAAGCGCTCGAAAAAACCAATGTTCCCCACTTCACGGTGTGCAGCCGACAACAGGCGACCACATGTGACTAAAGGTAGATGCACAATTACCCGGGAACGAGAACGGCAACGCGAAGAAATTAAATTAAATAAATTTTAAACGTATGCATGCTCACTGCCATAGTTTTCGTTAAAATGTATTATTTGCTATCGTTACTTTGTTATCTTGTTATACTGTTATCGTTGCTGTTCATTAATTAATTAATTAACTGCAGATAATTAAAAAGTGCATTGGAATGGATTTAAAATTAAAATACTGGCCTGAAAAACGAAAGAAAATTATTAATGATGTAATCTGGACAACTTACATAAAACAAAAGTAATAAAACATTGATTGTAGAAGAAAAAAAATTCTGCAATGTCGAGGATCGAACCCGCAACACAATTTCTGCAGCCCGACACTTATCACTAGGCTACCGCCACCTGTTGTCAGGGTGTCGCTCGTCATGGTATTAGAGTACAAGCCACTTGTTTTTCAATTTTCAATTGCAAATATCTTGAAAACGCGGGCTCGTTAGACGCCTTTCTGAAAATACGTGTCTAATTATTTTTCGTTTTCTTTCATCCTGTAAAGTTTGATCGTGATCCGCCACTTACACTTGGATGCCTTCTCTTGTAAGATAAAGCTTCCTAGTTTCAGGTGAAACTAAGAAATAATATTTGTCACTGCACAATCCTTATATGTGTAATCATTGATGTATAAGTGAAGTCACGGCACAATGCACAATTTATATGCGTTCATAAAGAGCAAGATAAAGCTGGAAGATGCTTCCAAAATGGCATAGTGATGTTTTCTAGAAGAAGGCGGAGCCGCACCTGTGCAGTACTCAGCTCTTTCGTGCACTCAGCACAAAAGAATGGCTAATCATACAGATCAAAACTCTGGACCAGACGATGAAATTGTGAAACTTGACAACGATCTGTAGGCAGGGTTTTGCAGCCGAAGTCCTGGGGCTTGGCTCCGGGTAATTTCCTAGCTCAGGCTCCAGCTCCAGCCAAACTTTTAAGTGGCAACTAATAAGTTTTCATTTTAATCTCCTATAATATATTTTGAAAGATGTGTTTGTATGTTTGTTCATGGAACTCCTCCTAAACAATAAAAGCTAGAATAACCAAATTTGGTATGATTCTTCCTTACATCCTAACTTAGTGAATGGTCAAGGTTTGGTCAACCAGGATTAATCAGTGCTGCCAATATAGGGGATTAACATTTTTCCATAAGATAACACGTATGAATCCATTTCTTGACTTGCAAGGTATTCTTCCTTCAAGCATCAAAATACGTAAATATGGACCGATTTTTTTTGTTTTTGCTTTATTTGACAAATAAAACTCTATACTATCTTATTCCTGCGAAGTTTACATGTTACACGGTCGAAGTTTTCAGAAATACGCTATTTGTTTTGAAATTTTGTGGATTTTTCGTACCCTTTCTGGGCGTTGCCAAGGCAGCCGTCATTGTTACCGCCGATTCAATTAGTTTCAATGAAGCTTACAAATAGACGAAAGTTTAGCATTATTCGATTTAAACTTTTTAACGATCGATGTTTATGGATAGCAACTTAAATAGATACTGATTATTATTCAGGAAGCGTTTATAACGATTGATGAAAGTAATTGAACCCTCATTCGTCTATTGAATACTGGAATCTTACATTTTTTGTAAGTAAAATCATTATATTCTACATGATAATGTTTATTAACGTAAATAAGCTCACGTATCTGGTGTACATTTACCAGTCAGTGTTCAGTCATGGACAACTGTACGTTGCTGTTCACGGGTTTCTTGCTTACAAGACATCAAAGTAAATATTTCAGCGAGGCATAATTACACAAGAAATGAAGCTGAATTTGGTGAAAGTGATATGATAGGAAATACAATTATCGTTATATTTGAATGCAATACATTCGGAAATGGACTGTTACAAGCAAATATGATTAATTGTTAAGAAAAGCTAATTGTAAGTTAAAAAGTATCTACTATATATTTTAAAGAGTTTTTATGTTGTGCTTCAGTAGCTTCACTAAATCCATTGAAATTCAGCGGGAAATTCTGCTAGTATGACTACATTTTTTAACAGTTTTTAGGTTTATTCATAATAAAATATTAAATGGAGTCCAGATTAAATCAAAGCTCAGCTTTATTTTTTATTAACTTTCTTTTCATCATTTATAACAAAACAAATAACAGGAAATATGAATCGGATCAAGTGTTACCTGTAAATATATAATTATTAAAATTCTGTCATTGATAATATGAAATAGAAATACTTTGGATAAGATTATTTATTTGGATGTTCCTTACAATTAACCAAAATCAATGAACTGAAAATTTTTACTCTTGATTCATGCATAGGAAGAGGGTAGCTTCCAGAATATCAGTTTTCATTGATGATCTAATGTCACTACAAATGAACTTTAGGGCTGAAAACAATCGCTCAACATTGACTTGTGAACCAGGCAAACTTGGTACAACCTTGCAGACCACCTGAATCTGATTAAAGTACATTTAAATTCCCTCAAAAACAAATTTTACTCTTAATCATTGCAATTCTTCAATGGCCATGCAATCATCTTCAATATTTTGTTCTAAATTTCCTCTTTCTGACTTCAGCACTAAATTTATATGACGTCTTCTTTCCTTCTGGTCAAGCTCTCTTTCAAAATCATCCTCCTCATTACCGCTACTTGGAATTCTGACTACAGGTTGTTCCGCTTCTGTATGCTCTCTTGATATTTCTGCCTTTTCTAGGGTATTTTCTGTATCCTGTTTTAAAATTAGTTGTGCAACAGCTTTTAAACCCTCTTTTGCAAGTACAAATTGCCCAGGAGTCAACAAAATGTGGTACCAGGCATCAGCATAAATTGCATCTAGGAAAATATCATTTTCAAGCAACTTTTCTTCTTTTTATATCCATCTTTAGATAAATCAGCTTCTGAGCCAAGACTTTCTTAAATTCAGCCCGCTTGTCTTCAGTAAGTTTTGTGATTGAGTTTCGGACTGATTCATATCCAGTATTGAAACCCACTTGCTTGGCCACTTGATCTGCCACTAATTGAAAACCTTCTCCTCCAAAAGTATTATGTGAAACACTGTCATCTTTTGTGTCATGTAAGAACAGAGTTAGGTGATATTCTTGGCAGAGGTTTCTATTTCCATCATGGTTGAAATTTGCTCATCAGTTTATTTGATAAATGTAAAGATATACGTGATTCAGGCGACCCTGTGGGATGAGCACATTGATGGTCAAATATCTTTCATGGCGATCAATTTGTTAAACAAAAGCAGGAGAAAAATCTCTCCATCTGAGAAGAATAAAAAAGCAGAAGTTGGAGCTAGGAAAATTTTGCAACATTTTAGAGCTCTAGCTCCAGCAAAAAATAGCTGCTCCAAAGCCCTGTCTGCAGGTATTGATACCTATTTATTCAGTGACGAATCTGTGAAATTATGAACATCGGAATGACTAATTGCGGGGCCTTACTGTACTTGTGACTTTAATAATCTAGAAATTTAGGGTTATCTATGTGGAATGCTGGTTAATACTTAAAATAAAAATAACTGTAAAGGTCGCTATTTATATAAATTTTCAGCATAAGAATTTTGGAAGCTGTACTGGAAGCTTCAATGAAAATACTATCTGAAAGTATTATTTTTCTCAATATTAAAGTTGTCTTTTTGTATATTTATTTATTTATTCATGTTTTCATATTGAATATCTCATTTTTTCAGTTGATGACATTGATAGATTTTAAGCAGAAGGAAGTGTCTGATGAAATTTTGAATGAGTTTGGTTTAAAAACAAAGAGCTCAATTGATGAATTCACAAAAGAAGAAGCATTTGATAATCCAGTAGAGGAAGATGGTCAGTGTAAAATGGAATGATTTTCTGTTGCTGCTAGTTGTAGAAATTAGATATTTTTTCAAATGTACCTAGAATAAACTCTCTAACCATATAAGGCAAATATTTAGAGAGAACACAAACAGAGAAGATTAAAAAGTGGGTAAAAGGAACAAAGATAGACACAAAAAAATGGGGATACACTTAAAGGCTTACAGGGTATTAATCCTAGCCAGGGACCTGTTGTCAATCGCTCATACACTCACTCACACAAGTAATAATCCTAAGATGGAAAGGATAAAGGGAGGGGTTTACGAGGTATTAACCTATGCCGGGGACCTGAACTCACACCATTGCTGGTAGGTTTGTGAATCTGTATGATTGTGACAGGGACCTACTCAGCAACTACACACGCTCACACAATTAGGAAAAATGGGAGAAAGGAAAAGGGATAAGAAAGGAAACAATACCAGTTTTAGGGGAAGTTGATCTGTGCAAAGGAATTGGTATCACATATGATGTATGCAGGTTTGTGTGTTTAGTGTTTCACTGAATATTTAGAGAGTTGCGAGTGTTACTTGAATGCGTGTGTGAGTGTACTGTCTGTTGCTGTCAAAAGACACATAAACTTGCAGACATAGTGTGTGATACCAGTTCCCATAAAACTGGTATTGTTTCCTTTCTTATCCCTTTTCCTTTCTCTCATTTTTCCTAATTGTATGAGCGTGTCTAGTTGCTGAGTAGGTCCCTGTCACAATCATACAGATTCACAAACCTACCAGCAATGGTGTGAGTTCGGGTCCCCGGCATAGGTTAATACCTCGTAAACCCTGTCCTTCTATCCTTTCCATCTTAGGATTATTACTTGTGTGAGTGAGTGTATGAGCGATTGACAACAGGTCCCTGGCTAGGATTAATACCCTGTAAACCTTTAAGTGTACCCCATTTTTTTGTGTCTATCTTTGTTCCTTTTATCCACTTTTTAACCTTCTCTGTTTGTGTTGTCTCTAAATATTTGCCTTATATGGTTAGGGAGTTTATTCTACATTTGAAACATCCATCTCGCTGTAGTGTCCACCCTCTTTTTAATTAGATATTTTTTACTGTTTATTTTTTTCCATCCTAGCAATTGAAGAAATAACCATAAAGTCTTCTCCATTTAACATTACTGGCTGCATATCAACTTGCGAACATGGAAAAGGACGAGGTGCTCCAGATCGCCAGTTTTTCTTTATCAATTCCAGGCCTTGTGAGCCTACTAAAGTAAGCATTTTTCTTGTAACTATTGTAAAAGAATCTGTCGTGTACAGTATTTCATGGGCTTATTCTTCAGCATCTCAATTGTTTTATTTCATGGACTATCTTCTTATACTGTTTCTTGAGCACTTTGATTCCTTACATTTTGGAGACTCAATTACTTTCTTAACTGATTTCATAACTTTGTTTTGTGGTTTTAATGGATGCTTCCTCCATGCAAAATTGGCACTGAATCCTAATTCCCAATTCCATGCTCTATAACTATTAGCATATATGCAATGAGGGCAAAATAGGCAATGGTGTAAGGGTAGCGAGATTTTGGAGTGGCAATAAAAGCAAGATTTCAGAGAGGGTATGAAAAAAAATTAATATTACATGGACTTTTGATGAATTAGACTGTTATGATCCACAGACAGACAAACAAATGGAATTTTTAGTGATTGTTTAGGAGGAAAGTGCCAAAAGGGAAGGGTGGAAAAATAATATAGCCTAGTGGTGGGAAATTTCCAAATCAACCACTGTCTATAGCACTTCAGTTTATCAGTCTCAATCACCTTTTCTATGTCCATGGTCACTACTGGAAAGCACAAATTCTCTCCTTAAGAACTCCTCAATAAATCCTAAATGATATCTTATATGGTTGCAGGTAACAAGGTTGATAAATGATGTCTACCACCAGTTCAACTCTCATCAGAATCCTTTTATATTCATGGATATAAGAACGGAGGGAATTGAAGGATGTGGAGTTGATGTCAATGTGACTCCAGACAAGAGAAAAATATTCATCGAAAATGAGAAACTCTTACTTGCAACACTTAAGGTTTGTTCCCTTGTTAATAAATTTATGATAATGGATTTATTTTATTATTATTATTATTAAAAAGAAGGTTATGATGAGCATAGATTACGTGTGTCGAGGCAAGGGAAGAAGAAAGAGTCTCCAAGTGTCATTGCAGAACTGATTTATTCACTCACTATACAAAACCTTGTGCAAAGAGCAACTTAGCTCTTACTGTTCAACGTGACCACACGGCACCGACCGACTCATTCACTCACTTGATTACACTAACTCACTATATGCGCCCCTAATGGTGGCTTCAGTAATTACATCCATACACACACTATTACCGTGCTGCACACTGCTGCCTCAGTGGTCACAAAATGTACTAGGTCCTGTGTTACATCCTGTCCCTTTGGTTCTGATTAAGAGTCCCCTCAGAGGAACCAGGACTCGGATTCTTTCTTGGTCTTCCCCCTTTCTTCTTTGGGTAAACAGGCCTGGGGTCACCTTCAGCACTGGACACATATGGCATTATTTCTGAGGCGTGGTACTTCCCAAGGACTTGGTTAGGCTTACTAACAGCTGCAACTTCGAACGTTGTTGGCATCACGATCATCCGGATAATGTATGGACCATCACGTTTTGGGAGTAACTTAGCTGCTAGACCCTGAGCTGACTGGCTTAGGAGATGAGTCTTCAAAAGGACTAAATCTCCCTCTTTGTATAATGGCACAGGTCTTCTATGCTGGTCTGCGTATATTTTCTGCCTGTCTTGTTCACTCTCGTTGCGCTCTTTTGCATCACTGAGATATTCACCAAGGCGTTTCAGGTATGGCGCTATGCTTGTTACGAAGTTCTCCTGCTCACAGGTGACTCACAAATCATTCTGTACTCCATGAGCATCTCGTAATTCTCTTCCAAAAGTAAAGAAGGCAGGAGTATAACTGGTGTTTTGACAAATGGCAGTATTCAAGGCATAACAAATTGCTGGAATCATACTATCCTAAGTAGTATGATCAGTTCCAACTAATATTGCTAGACGTGGTTTCAAATCATGGTTCCGCCTCTCAACGGGGTTTACTTCTGCATGATATAATGGTGTTAGGGTTTGGTGAATATTGAGGCAGTGGCACATTTGCTGTCGCTCACAAACAGCACTCCGTTATCGCTAATAATCTGCCGGGGTGTACCATACCTCAGACATATTTCCTCAACTAAAATTGTGACTGTAGCTATAGCAGTAGCATTCTGTAAGGGAAAGAGTTCTATCCACTTCGTGGCAACGTCCTCAACTTCTAGTATCTACCTGTTACCATTCGGTGTTTCAGGAAGTGGTCCAAAGAAATCAACTGCAAGGATTTCAAAGCGTTGTGCAGATGGTGATGTCTGTAGCAATCCTGCAGGTTTCAGGTTTGATGCTTTGTATCATTGGCAGCTGGCAGAATTCTTGATGTATTCTGTAACATCTTTGTGCATACCAACCCAAAAGTACTTCTGCCTAATCCACATTAAAGTTCTCTCAATATCATCGTGGCAGGCTGTTGGAGCATCATGGTACTCTGCAAGGATTGTCTTCCTCTTGTGGGATGGTACTACTTGTTATGCTTCCTCGGAGTCTGATGTTTCATCATAACGGTACAGCACCCCATCATTCATAATATATCTCTTTTGGGTCCATCTTCCAACATCTTCACTCTGTGGGACCCTCTCAAAATCCAGAATAATCTTAGCAACCTCTGGATCAGCAAGTTGCTGTTGTCACACCTCAGCTGGATCTCTTTGTGGTAGATCAATAGTGACAGTGGATAAAGTGCAGCCTGTCTGGTCCTGTGATGGGTCAGGTGGAGAGATAAAGCATCTGCAACCACGTTGCATCGGCCTGGAGTGTACTTCACTTTTAACTGATAAGGTTGTAGTAAGAGAGCCCATCTGGCGAGTCTTCCTGTTGGCGACTTCAAATTTAGCAACCACTTCAATGCTTGGTGGTCTGTACAAATTATCATTTTGGACCCTTCGATGTAGCCCCGGAACTTTTCGACTGCCCGCACGATTGAAAAGGCTTCACGTTCTGTTGTTGAGTAGTTTCTTTCAGAGCTGGTAAGCAGTCTACTAGCATATTCTCCTGGGCACTCATCTGCACCCTCCCCCTGCAGCAAACATGCTCCTATTGCATAACTACTAGCAACAGTTCTTAATGTAAATGACAACGTATGGTCTACTTGTCTCAGAATTGGAGCCGAGGTAAGCAGAAGCTTTAAACGATCAAATGCCTCTTGCTGGCTTGCTCACCATACCCAAGGCCTAGTTTTCTTGGTAAGATCTGTTAAAGGTTGCTTAGTTTCGGTGAAATTGGGAATAAACCTCCTATACCACGAACACATTTGTACAAAAGTCAACAGCTGCTTTACATTAGAAGGGGTTTTCATATCTCTAATGGCAGATACTTTATCTGGATCTGTTTGAATGCCAGCCTCAGTTATGTAGTGCCCAAGAAACTTGACGCGAGTTCTCACGAAGACACATTTGGACCTATTTGCCTTTAATCCAAATAGCATAAGGTGTTTGAACACTTCTCTTAAGTCTTGCAAATGCTCCTCGAAAGTTTTTGAAATGATAACTTTATCATCAAGATAAGCGAGAACACACTGGTCAGGCAAACCGGCACGGAAGCGATCTATAAGTTTCTGAAAAGTTGCGGGCGCATTTCTCAGCCCAAACGGTGTACGTTTAATACGAAATGTTCCTTGAGGCATAACAAAAGCATTCTTATCCCTATCATCCTTGTGAACAGGAACCTGCCAATACCCAGCACTTAAATCAATAGTAAACATGAAGTTGGACTGTTTTGCTAGATGCAAAAGGTCATTTAGTCTGGGCAACGGGTAGCTATCTGCCGCAGTTACGCTATTTAACTTTCTGTAGTCTACACAGACACGTACTCCACCATCTTTCTTAGGTAGAAGAACCACTGGTGCAGCCCATGGGGATTTACATTCTTCAATTATATCATTTTCAAGCATATGGTCCAGTTCTTGAGCAAGTTGTTCCTTCTTCGCAGGGGACATCCGGTAAGGCAGAGAAGAAATTGGTGCAGCATCCCTCGTGAGGATGCAATGCTCTGCATACTTGGTAGGTGCAATGCTCGGCTTGAAAGACATCCTTTAAGTCTTCTAAAACTGCCATCAACTTCTTATTTTCGTCTTCGGTGAGACTCAAGTCTTCTTTAGGACACAGTTGCGATGCTGAGCAAATCTCATCAGGTCTGGCTGAAGGGTCACCATTCTTCTTGGCGAATGGGAAGTGCATATGGGGGCTATCAGAAAAGAACCACTGTTCGTTAGGGAGATCTAAGATGATACCGGCACTTTTGATGAAGTCTATACCCAAAAGTGTGGTACTGGAAACGTAGTTGGGAATGACTTAATTGGATTGGAACACATCGGCCGATGTCAATGACAACCTTGAATGTGCGAGCTTGGACCTCACAAACATCTCTGTCTGCTAATTTTATCTTCAGCAGCTCCTTGAAGGGTCTTCCTTGTTCTAGGAGTTTCTGATATACTTTAGCACCAGCAATGCTCTTTTGGGAACCGGTGTCGACGCAGACTAGCCCCAGCAACCCAAGAATTTGTACATGCAGCATGGGCAGGTCATTGTTTCCTCTATCGAAACATGCTTGTAGAACTTCCACGGAAGCGACATCACTCTTAGGCTTGGTGCGCTGCATGCAATTGGGACAGTTACTCCGGATGAAGCCGGGAGCTCCACATCCAAAACAGGTGGGAGATGCAGAGGGAGGCGTAGATGACCTCTGTCTTCTCTGAGCGCGATCTGCTTCTGGTTTCACTGGCATTGTAGCTTTCTTTGTTCTACAGTTTTCCTCATTGTGACCAAATCTCTTACAAAACTCGCACTTGGGGCGCAGCTTATGCACTGAAGTTTCTACCTTTGGGCTAGTATCTTTTACTTTCAGAATAAGGGGCAGGACAACTTCACATTGCGAATTCTCAATATCTTTTGCCTTACGAAGGAGATTTTTGAATGAGTCAAAATCGTTTGCTGCAATTCGTTTCTGAATCTTCCATTTCATAGTCCATATACCTTGTCTAATTCAATGCATTCTGACAGTTTATAGGGAAGTTGCGAGAATAATGCTCGAATACGGCAAACAAACAGTTCAGTGGATTCATCATCGCTTTGTTCACGTGAGAAAACTTCTCTAAACACTTGATGAGGTGGCAGCTTTCGTGAGAAGGCGTCGCGGAATGCAGCAACGGCACTATCCCAGTCCTCAACTGAAGCTTTAACACCCTGCCACCAGGTGGCTGCAATGCCATCCAACAGCATCGAGATGCCACGTAACGCGTTCTCATCACTCGTGTTCATACAATCTTTATACGTTACAACCGAGTCGAGGAATGCCTCCACATCAGATGAATCACTGCCATCGAATCGAGATTTGTATCCTGTAAAATTACCTACAGCAGCGGAGGGCGAAACACTTCCTTCGCCACGGCCTGACTGCAACGACGTAGACACTCTTGTCGACTTGATGTGATGTGTGAGGAGCAGGTGAAATTGTTCACTAGAAAGAGTTACTGACGGCGGGAAATTTACACCCGTAGGAGCGTTGAAATCTGCAGCGAACACGTCTTCACTATCGGTGCCGACAGATGAAGCGTCCTGATCAGCGTCAGCGGGCATCCTCCGGCGCGGCATGACTCAGCAGTTTACCGATCACTCGATTTGTTAGCGGAAGTAAAAGCACACTAACTAGGCAAGGAAATACTGTGTTAATCGGATGAAACCTTAACCGAATAATACGTCGAAACACTTCACACAAAAAACGTTCACAGAATGCGGCAAAGTTTATCAGTTCTTACAAGCAATCAGTTCCGCGTAATGACACAAATTTAATATGCACTCGGGCCTGCTTTGGGCGCCAGACTATGACGAGCATAGATTACGTGGGTCGAGGCAAGGGAAGAAGAAAGAGTTCCCAAGTGCCATTGCAGAACTGATTTATTCACTCACTATACAAAACCTTGTGCAAAGAGCAACTTCGCTCTTACCGTTCAACCTGACCACGTGGCACCGACCGACTCATTCACTCACTTAATTACACTAACTCATTATATGCACCCCTAACGGCGGCTTCAGTAATTACATCCACACACACACCATCACCACACTGCACTCTGCTGCCTCAGTGGTCACACAATGTACTAGGTCCCGTGTTACAAGGTTTTATTATACTTGAACCCCTCAAGCGTGTATGATGACATTTGTCAGCCAATGCAGCATCTTTTGTTACAGCTACTATCTCCTTTGTTCTTTGAGTCACAGTAGCAAATGATGTATCCACGTAAACATCATTAGTCAGGGAATGTTCCTAAGCAAACGTTATCTCTCTCTTGCCACTTGAAGATATTTGTCAAGAGGGTAGGTTACCTCGTTCAGTCTGAAGGGATTACTTCATATAAGATCACCACAGCAATAAAAACAGCTGAGAGTGCATTTTCACTGAATTTTATTACAATTGTGGCGTGGAGGAGGGAGCTTGCGGAAGTATGCTTCACGTCTAACTGTGACTGCTTGAATGATTGACTGCCTGAGGTCAAGAGCGAATGCTTTTATAGTAAAGGCAAAGCTTTCTGGAATGTTCGAGGAGGCTCCGGAGAAAGAAACCCTCCGTCGAAGTCCCTCGGAATTTCCAGACGAGTACTTCTGGACTGGGTCAAATGGGGGATTTAACTGAGGTCCCTACAAGTCTGTTACCAAAGCTTCAACAAGTAAGTCGCTTACTGATGCAGAAGTGCTGAATTTAATTGCTTATGATGAAAAGTATTGTTTCTTTTGTGAGTGAGACTTCAGAAATTGAAGATGAGGATGTTACTTGTGAGAGATTAGAAAATTGAAATGAACTGACTGCCCATGTTTTTCATTGGAATGATATCGATAGTACAAATATAGTTTCTCCTTTTGATTGTGAATGTGAAAGTGCTATGAATCTTAAAATTTTAAGTGATGTCACGCTAGAGTGCTTTGAAATTTTTTATAAAGTTTTGTAAAACTAATTGTTGAAGAGACCAATCAGTACACAAGCTGGTATTTGGAGAAAGAGAAAACTTTTTCCTTTCATAAGTCTAGGTTTTCGAAGTGGTATCCCACCTCTCCTAATGAAATAAGAGTTCTGTTAGTAATGTATCTTCTAATGGGCATCATTTCTAAACCAAATATAAAGATGTATTTCACTTGTAAATATCTTTTAGCAACTCAATTTTTACCGGATATTATGTTTGAGGAAAGAATTTCTCTTCTATCACGATTTCTGCATTTTGTGGATAACAATGACAAATATTTAATCCATAGTTATCCCAAAGGTTAGTTGATAGGCATACTGATGCTGTTGGCACAGTAAAGTTGAACCGGAAAGGGATTCCTGCAAAGCTAAAGAAAGGAGAGCAGCAATACTGCTAACAGGGCATCACTTCACAGAAGAGGATCCCTCTTCAGGCAAGAGAAGACTTGAACAAAGGAAGTGTGTTGTTTGCACAAAGAAGGGAATAAGGAAGGAGACAGCGTATCATTGTAAAAACTGCCCTGGAAATCCTTCTCTGTTTTGTACCATGTTTTGATATGTACCACACATTATCCAATATTGCAGAATAAAGTTGAAAGTACGATGGATATTTGAAATTATAAATTAAAAGTCTAAAAAAATTAATAAACAGTGAAACCATTCATGGTTAATATTACTTATTTTTCAGATTTTTATATTTAATTTTTTCTGAGAATTAAATTAAAATAACACATTGCATTCTGGAGCATTTAAATACCAGAGAGAGCCATTTTAAAGTCATGCTTGAGGGATTAAATAAGTTTGTTCACATCATGTACTACCAGTTAGTATTTAAATTGAACTGTAACTACTAATAATTTAATTTAAATGAGCCAATGGAATGCAAAATATTGTTTGAAATCTAAGTGAAATTGTATGTAATTATTATTTTCAGTCATTCACATAATGATGATTGAACACATTCTACTGTAACATTTACACTATAAAAGATTTAAATAAAATGCTTCCATAAATAATTGCTCTGATGAAAATGTATTTAATATAATTGTCTAATGTCATTTATTTTATATGTTAATTTCTATGAAAATTGATATATTTTCAAAATTTCAGACGTCTTTGCTTGAAATGTATGCTTCTACTCCAAGAACATTCCACCTTCAGAACTTGCCTGATTCTTTCATGGGAAACAGAAGTGTATCAGCCATAAAACCTGAGAGTAAACAAAAGGATGATTGTTCAATGCCAAATTCTCTACAAGGATCATCATCATTATTTCAGTTGCCAAAATCATCTTCAGCATCTGCAACATCAATGGCTATTCGCCTCTCTCAGGTTTGTTTACCTCAGTCTTTTATTAAAAAATATATTAATAGACAATCTGTATAAGTTTTAGAATCTAATAATTTGAAGTGATAAATAACCACAACTAGTTCATTTATAGCATTTTGAATAAGAAAAGATTTTAGTTTATTTCAATCTGTTCAGACTTGTTTTACTTTGTGTGCCACCATTGGGAAGATGCTTCTTTCCCTATTTTAGTTTGTGCATGTCCCAAGCGTCATGTGACAGTTGAGGAGACTGACGCAGCAGTAGCCAGCAAGGTAACATGTGAGACGGTTATGTGTCGTGCAGCTCCGAGTTGTTTGGCTTCTATTCCCGCAATATATTCCTGCAGTATTGTAATTGTGTGTATTATTTGTGTTGCCAAAGACCATAGAGATCCAGTGATGTTCCAGTGACCATTTAATAGTTATTTTGTTTCCTTTGGTGTTAATACAGTCCATTTACAAATGTTTTTTCCTTATTACAATTTGTCACGAAACACAATCCATAAACCAGATTTCTCCAAACCATATTAAAATTATTTTGTGTAATCTTCTTATTTTGTGTGTTTTTATTTTGAAATTAACCAACTTTTTGCATTAAATTACAAAAATATGTAGAATGTATGATAAAAGAGAATTTTTTGGAAGATTATCGGTTATCATCTGATTATTTGAATCCATTCTTCCTCTTATCTTTTTTAGCTATTGAAAGGGCTGTATTTTCATGTTTAATTCCTTCCACATAAAAATATTGAAATTTTTTTATTGCCACATTTAGGCGCTGTCACGTTTTTCACACTCTTCCAGTGCCTCCATGCAAAACGACAATGAATTTCATATTTCTAAAAGGAAGTCAGACTCGGTTAATGGATCAAAAAACAAGCGTAAGTTTTATAAATCATTATTCCTTATCATTTAGTGTTATGTAATATCTATATTTTTTTAAAGTTCAGTGCATTTCCTTATTTTAATTCTTCTATCTTTTTGTCATTTAAATTTATTATTTATTTCTTGTAGAATTAAGTAATGAACTTTTAATTTCAGAGCCAAAATTGGATCAGTTTTGCCTACCCAAATTGAAAAGTTCCAAAGCTCCTCAATGTGATGCAACTGAAAACTCTGAGTCTACTGCAGTGATCAATTTTTGTGATGGTGAAAGCGAGAATCTGCAAGAACAACCAGAACCTATTAGTGAAGAGACTCATGCTCGTTCAGCTGAATGTAAGGAAAATGAAAACAGGGCTAAGGAAATCATCACTGCCAGTTTCACACCCCAACAATGTAACAATAAGGAAATTACTATAGAATACAGCAATGAAACTACCTTCACAACAAGGTGTGAGATTGAGAGGTCTTTTTCAGGTGACAGTCTTCATGATGTCTTGAGCACTTCAGATGCTACTGAAGTCTTAAACATTGTAGATAATAAAAGTAAACATACCGAACCTGAATGTGTTAGTAGTAGTAGTGAACCAGTGTATAAAATCAGCTCTGTTGAAGGAATCTTAGAAAAATTTTCCATTGAATCTATTGGTAACATGGATGATCCTTCACAAGATAAGGTAAATGTTGAGAGTAGTAGTTTTTTTCTTGCTGAAAAGTCCTCAGTGGAAACGATTGGAGGCTCAGAACTAGTTATTTTAGATGATGAAGATGTTGTGACTACTGGCCAAAGGGAGCAAAGAGTAATCACATTTAGCATTTCCATGGATGATATTTTAAGTAAAATTCAGAAAGCTGAGGAAAGGAAAGAAAGAAGGAATGAGATGAAATTAGATTCTGAAAGAAAGGGAAAGTTTAATGCAAGGATAACCCCTAAGGAGAATAATAATGCAGAGACAGAATTGCAGCGTGAAATTACAAAGGATATGTTCTCCAAGGTATGTTGTTTTAACTTGTAATATTAACAAAAATATCTTTTTAATAAAGCAACTTATGATGTTTATTAAAAGAAAATATATTATCAGAAAATATATTATCAGAGTAGGAAAAGAAAATCCATTTTGTCATAAATGGGTGCATTTCATTTGAATGTAGTATTTTGTAGAAAAACTGTCTGAAGTTCACAAATGCCACCAGTTTGCACAAAATTGCTAATTTCAAAACTATTCTTTTGGAATCAGATTTCCTCTTTGAAATCATCAGATTTTTAAAACCTTTTTCACAAAGAGCATTTTTCTGCTCGTTTAATTGCAGCAAATCATGTGCAAGCAGGGGCATTCAACCTGTAAGTGATTAATGTCTACATCCCCTTGGAATTTGTATTGATGTATATATTTAATGGAAAAGTTTTCAGCAAATTTTCAACTTCCTCTTCCTCCTCTGCCATATCCACTCCTGTTATTAGCTCATTGAATGACTTTTTAACCAGTCATCTGGGTATGCCGTATATATACGGCATGGGCAGACGCTTCGGTGGTGGGTATGCTGTATATACACGGCACGCCGAATTTAAGTCCATTTGCTATGGCTATTCCGTTATATTCCATCACGCAGCTGTTCTAACTCCTAGCGGCATCCTTTTAGTTTACTGGCTCGCCAGTAGATGGCACTTCCTTCCTTATTTTGAGAAGCTATACACCTTGTAGCGAAACCGCCTTTGTCCTGCGGGTTGCATTTCCAATGCCCCTATTGAACAACAAATGTTCATTTGTTGTTTTTACATGTTGCCTGATTTTTAGCATTCTGAAATTGTTTATTTCATCAAATTTATCATTATTTACAGAAATGAAACATAATTTAATGTCTATAATATTTCATTCTGAAAATTTTTGTAATTTATAAAAAAAAATATTTTTTCATTAATGTTATGATATTAACATGCAATTCATAGTTAATTATTATTTATTTCAATTAATTAATAAATATCTATTAAAATCCTTAATAATTGTCATGATTTTAAAAACCTTCTCATTCGAAGAAAACATACCCACCAACTGTGCGTCAGGGCAAAATTAAATACCCAGATGACTGGTTAAAAGCAACAATATTGCTACTACATATACTGGTGCAAAACATTTTCCCCATGTAAATACATATTAATATAATCGGTCAAATAATTGTATGAAATAGAGGTGTACAAATAGATTTGTCCAGTGTATGTTGTACCAATTTTTTATTTTTTTATTATGCATTTCACCAAAATTCTTCTCTGTTTAAGAAACTTATGAACAGCTATTAGTTTCTATTTATCAGAATATTCTGTGTAGTTCATTGTGTCTGCTTGAGGCAATTCCTGGAAAATTAAAATTTTGGAGGTGAAATTTTGAGAAAACCGTTAATTCCAAAGGACTGAGGCTTTTTAGAATTACAAAGCTGATTTGATCTGTGCAATGTAATGGGAGGCTGGGTCTGCCTTCCTGCATAAATATATCTTTACTGTCATTTCTCTTATCAAGTGTGATGTGTATATTGTGGGTTCCATATCACTTTTCTACTTTCACCAAAAACTACATGGAATTGGACCTTAAATAAACATCAATATTACGTGCATTTCTTATTCGAATGAAAGAGAAAGAAATACCGTATATACCCATGTATAACAGGGAGGTTTTTGGCACCATATTCTGCGATTTTTTTATGTACCGGCGCATAGCACACATATGTGTCTAGAATTCAATTTCTGTCACATGCTTATCATTCAACGGCAGAATTATTCCTTATATTGTTAATATCATTGAGCTAAGTAAATTAATGAAAATATACGTACTTCAGTTCATAAAAACAAAAAGTAAGACAGCACTTCACTCAAGTCGGTAATAAAAATCTGCCATTTAAGAAAAGAGCTGTTACATAGTTTAGCGGTTTCCAAGTTTGAAGGCAACAGTTTTAAATATCAGTCGAAACAGAATACATAGTTGCGGTTCAACTGCACTTTGGACCCATTGGTGGAGGTCAACTGGCGCCGTTATTTGATATAGCAAACTCTGTTATTTGCGTGTTAGTCACCAGCGTAAATGTACTCGCGAGGAAATTGCAATGTGAAATTATGCCGTGGAAGATGATTCCGATAACATCGCCAATGAATGGGACAGTGATAATGAATTTCTTGCATTTTACGATGCTTAATAATGTTCTTTATTATTTGTACTTTATTTGAAATGTATTGTACATGAAGTATAATTATTTAATAAATTTGGCGTTTTTGTTCATTAATTTACATTTTTCGTTCAAGTTATTACCAAAAAATGCATGAGAGTACCATCAGAACGATTAATATCATCCCATTATCAAGTGGACGTAAAATCGGCATTTTCAAACTTTGGTCCATTATAATAAATATCCTGGTAAATATACGAGTATACCCTCGTATAAGACGCACCCTGCTTTTTAGCCGAAATTATTAGGGAAAAAAGTGTGTTATACGTGGGTATATACAGTAAGTGAAAATGTGAATCAAAATATGATATTTTAATTCTTTGACGTTTTATCATAGTTTGATTTTTGGAAAGATTTTATATCCTTTTTGTCTTGATACAATAAACAGGCTCTTCTTTCTTAATGTTGCTATAATGTATGACACATTGAAACGTGTTCTCCAGTTCATCTTATTTATGCTCATGTAAATGTGATAAAGCCTGAAAATGTAATTCCACGAAGTTAATTTATTGAAGGTGTTCTTTAGTAACAATTTGTTCTCTTCTATGAAATACCCCAGATGAAAATAATTGGGCAGTTTAATCTTGGATTTGTGGTGACTCAACTAGGATCAGATCTATTCATTGTTGATCAACATGCCTCTGATGAAAAATATAATTTTGAGACACTGCAACTGACAACCAATCTGCAGCAGCAACCCTTAGTAGTGTAAGTATTTTATTCAAGGAGACATTTAATGTCTGAATTTACCAAAGACTTATGTGTGACTTGTAACATGGGAAATAATGAAACAAATTCTTTATCACCCAGAAATTCCCAATAATATTTGAATAGATACACCAATTTGTGGATTCATTTAATGCTTGAACTTAGGTGAAAGTAATTGGATTATCATGATATCTCTTAATTTTTAACATATACATTATTGAAAATGGTATTATTTACTTTTCTATTTAAAACCCAGCAAATAATACATAAATGTATTAAACTTTATGCCCTGTTATTTTTGATGGGTGTTTACACTCATTCTTTGATAAAACTCATTTGGTTATACTATATAAATTGTAATAAATCATGTTTAATATTTAGAACCGAGTTATTTTTTGTTTTACCAATTTTTTTTCATTAGTCCTCAGCCATTGGACTTGACTGCAGCTTCCAAGTCAGTGCTATCAGAAAACATTGAAGTATTTGAGCGTAATGGCTTTCGGTTTTCATTTCCTTCTGATGATGAACCAGGAGATAGAAGAGTCTGCCTTACATCAATTCCATACAGTCGTAACTGGACTTTTGGCAAAGAGGATGTAGAT
Source organism: Uropetala carovei (assembly GCA_036926305.1). Taxonomy (NCBI): domain Eukaryota; kingdom Metazoa; phylum Arthropoda; class Insecta; order Odonata; family Petaluridae; genus Uropetala; species Uropetala carovei. The sequence goes on along the minus strand of JAXCHB010000054.1, from coordinate 9,025,927 downwards.
GAGTTGATTTTTATGCTTCAGGTTAGAAACAGTTTAATGTTCTGTAAATTACTAGGACTGATTTAAGATTCATTTATCTCTTATTACCATTATTTATTATGTTTCTCAAGGATTCTCCTCACACTAATTGTCGACCATCTCGTGTAAGAGACATGTTTGCTTCACGAGCTTGCCGCAAGTCTGTAATGATTGGTACTGCTCTCAGTGCTTCTGAAATGCACCGCCTTATTGAGCACATGGGCTTAATAGAACAACCTTGGGTAAGTTGTTCTAATTTATATACTATTAGTCTTATGGTATTTTAGAAGTTCATCATAAGTATAATCCCCCCTCAGATATATTTTACTTTCTCATATATGAAGTATATTGATTTTGATTGAATTTCGTAGTTACTTGAGTTTACGTCTTCAATAATACTACATATATAGTTCATATTTCTCAAAAAGTGAATACTGTACAGGCGACTCCCGAGATTCGACCAACTCGAGAATTCGATCGGTCAAATCCACCCAGCCGATTGATCGGTTGAATTAGAATAAATAGATTTAGTGCGAGTGTTTTAATGGGAATGTTTTGCAAGGAGGCAGTCAATAAGAGAAGAAGGGAAGGGAATCACAGCCGCGGAGAGGGGAAGAGGATTGGAAAGAAGAGGCAGAGGAAGATGGGGGAGGGCATTTGAGCATGGGGAGGTTGAATTGAATGTTAGTCCCATTGGAAGAATTTTCAAGGGTTAGAAACATATCTAAGTATAATATAATTCGCTTAAACCGACCGGCGCCGGCGTGCGCTGTGGCTTTTTTTGGCGCATGTGTACTTGAAGTTTGTGTGTGTGTTAATGCTGTAACTCCAAAACCAATAAATCTAGAAAGCTGAAACTTGGGATACATACTAAGAGCACCCTGAGGGTGTGCACCTCGGGCTTATTTTTTTATTTTTGTCTTGGAACCACCAGGAGACAATTATATTTTCCCATAAGTTTACACGGGATTTTCGATTTTTCGGAGTGCAAGGTTTCTTTCCTTCATTCACTAAAATACGTAAATATGGACCGATTTTCTTTATTTTTACTTTATTCGACGGCTAAAACTCTATACTATCTTATTCTTGCGATGTTTACATGTTACACGGTCGAAATTTTGAGAAATACGCATTTGTTTTCAAAGTTTTGCGGATTTTTCGTACTCTTTCCGGGCGTTGCCAAGGAGTCTTTCGTTGTTGTCTCCGATTCAATAAATGCCAATTAAACATTCAAATTGACGAAAAGCGTTGTTTGCTTCGAACTTTTGTTTAAGCATCGAAATTAATGACCAAGACAGCCGGATAACACAGCTTTTACTGTATTTGCAGTGAGTCGACTTCAATGCCGTCCTTACATAAGCAAAGAGATGCTTATCAACTTCGCGGCATGTAAAATGTTCGATTGCTATTACATACGATTTTAAAATGGTCAATTAATATTATTATTATGGTCATTAATTTACATAAACATTTCACATTTTTAATATCAATTTCAAAACAAAGGGAGCGTGGAAATTCGTATGGAAGGGATAGATGGAGGAAGGGGACCTCTACGAACAATTGCGCGGTAAACGGGCAGAAACTATTCATTACTTATTGCTCTGTTCGCCAAAATTCGTTATATATGGGGCATTTTTTGCCACGGGACCAAACATTTGTTCGTTACAGCTGAGAATTCGTAAAATGCGTGTTCGTTACATCCGAGAAATTTAACCAATGCCCTTATGGAGAAACTTCTCCATAAGGGCATTGGAAACATTTCTTCGTTATAGCCGAGATTTCGTTTTAGGCGTGATCGTTATAAACGAGTTTTACTGTGTGTGCGCATATGTGTGTGTGTATATATATATATATATATATATATATTATTGGAACGAGATGAATGTGCAGTGATTTTTACTCTTTTACTCCACATCTTTCTCCTTTCAAGCAGGAAGGGAAAGGCAGAAATATCAGAGCGATACAAAATTTGTCAAAATTTACCTCTGAACCCTTGCAGTATGCATTTGCATTGTTCTATTCTTGGAAAAGATGTATTATTAAGGCCAGATTAGACCAAGGTAGCAACGTACAACATTGCCACATGCCTCACATTGACACATGCCTCATTTTGTGGCATGCTGTTGAATGCAACAACGTGCAACATATGCCGCATGCCTCAAGACCTTTTAAACCAAAGCAGCAGATCTTCTTTCAGTTTGGCAGCAGATCTTCTTTCAGTTTGCCAACATGTCATTGTCCAAAATTGCTGCTGCCGCTGCTACGTAAAGAAAGACGACATCGAAGATGTTGGAGAAGACAAATTTTCAACATAGTGACGCTCTTTTCAGAGAATTAAGTTGCAATGATGGTTTTTTATTTACAAACTTCACAAGGATGTCAGAGTGCGACTTCCATCATTTGTTGCAACTAGTTTCACTGACTATTTCAAAGCAAGATACTAATTATCGGGACAGTATTCCGGCAAAAGTTAGTTTAGCTATTACTTTACATTTTTTAGCAACGGGAGACTCTTACAAGTCTCTAATGTATCTATTTAAAGTATCCAATTCCTCCATATCTTTAATCATCCTTGAAATTTGTAAAACATTAATTGAGGCACTCCAAGATTACATAAAGGTAAGAAAAGATTTATTTATTCAGCAAACTATGTTTAATTATATAATACAATATCAATAATATAAAAGGCAGTTTTATTATAGTGCTAGCAGGAGTGCCCGTTGAATTTCAACGGATTTAGTGAATCTAAATCGCAAGAATAAGATAGTACACAGTTATAGCTGTCGAATAAAGCTAAAATGAAGAAAACCGCTCCTCATTTTCCTGTTTAGATCAGAGCTGCAAACCACTTCAAAATTTGGAAGTGGTTCGGTTTGCGGTTCGGTTAAACTAAATTAATCATTTGAAATACTATCTAGAAATAATTTATCCAATATAAACATTACACATTCAGTATCAATCTGTAAGTAAATCAATCAGCGGTCATTATTTTAAATGAAAGAAGAATTTATTTAAAGAAAGGAAAAATTTATATTTTAAATATATTACAATCCCATCATCATCTTCATTTATTTATATTAAAAAACTGGTATTTTTTAACCTAACATGATTTTTATGTGGATAGCAATAGTATCAGAGAGGAAAGAGTTAGGCACTCTTTCCTTTGAAGCAAACCCGCTGGTTTTTCCAATGGAAATTCCTGGTCTTTTCGTTGGTCTGTACTTTGTGGATTGAGATCAAACCGATACCGAACCACTTTTCCAAAAAATTACGGTTCGGTTTTCGGTTCATTGAAAAATTAATCAGTGGTTTTGGTTCGGTTCGCGGTTCAGCAAAATGGCTGCGGTTTGGTTCAGCGGTTTGGTTCGGTTCGGTTTGCAGCTCTGATTTAGATGAATGAAGGAAGAAATCACGTAAATTATTGCTATTCAGCGAAACTTCTTGTGGTATGGAATTTAAGGTATTCGAAGTAGAAGTGTCACTATAATGCATCGAATTGTTCGAAAATCCTTGAGATGTTACATTCTCAGGATTATCATAATGTCCTATTGCTGCTTTAAATAACACATTATTAATGAGATAAGTGGAGCAATCATCCCTTGTTGTGCTTTCCTTAAGAATTTTGTATGCCTCTTCTGCTCTTGACTCATGTAATTCTGTAGTTTCTTTTTCCTTATTACCGCCTTTTGAGTAACTGAATATCTTGAAGGTGTCTCAGCATTACAAACGCCTTGGCTTAATATTGCACCACCTCCGTTGGCACTTTCCTGATCATCTATTTCTGACATAATCGAATCATCAATACGGGGCCGTGCCGGCCTATGGGTGCAAGGGGTGCATCGCACCCGGGCGGAAACATATTAGGGGCGGCAATTCACAGGCATAAGCAAGAATATATCTTAATTTTGTGTTTTTACAAACATACAAATGTCGTTTACATTCCGCTGTGTTTGTAAACTCATGTGATAGACCGCCTTCTATAATAAAGTACTTTTATGTAATATATCGAGATGATTCGTTTACGAGAAAGTTTGCGCAATGTGTTTTGCACAATTTATTTCTTAAGTTAAATACAATTTTTAATCTAGAAATCGATGGTGGATGTCAGGGACGAATTTCTGATGGAGGAGTGTTTTGCAATTCTCCTTTTTACACCAAGGTAGAGCAAAATCAGCTTTGTCTTGCTGAACCTGAAGAATTGCCCGGAAGAAAAATTCCATCTCCTTATGTCTTAGTGTCAAATAATGCATTTCCATTGTGGAAAAACATTATGAAACCATATCCAGGACTTTTAGCACCATTATTGAAGAGAATTTTCAACTACCACCTTTCACGAACAAGGAGACTAGTGGAAAACACATTCAGATTATTGGCTTCAGTATTCAGAATGTTCAGGAAACCACTACTTCTGAATTTAGAGAACGCTGAATTAGTAACTGTAGCTGCCCTCTACTTACATAACTTCCTCAGAATGAGTGCTGCATCCAGACCTATTTATGTCCCAACCAGTACTTTTGACTTGGAAGACAGAAAATGGACTTATTATTCCTAGATCATGGAGACAAACAATATTGAGTGATACAGAATTGGTAGATATCGCATATATTCCTCGAAGACCTCCAAACAATACAAAGTTAGTAAGTGAAGAATTCATGCAGTATTTTATGTCAAATGAAGAAAGAGGTGAATGGCAGGAAAAATATCAGTAATTAAACAAAACAATAAGTGTACTTACAGTACTATGTTAAATCTAATAAATAAACAATTCATAAATATGTTTGTGTGCAATCTACGTAAACATTTATAAATATATGGTGAGTCCAAAGGTAAGGTCCTAACTTCAGCAGCATATTCTATGACTCATAATAAGAAAAAAGTTCATATTAGCATAAGTCCAAAAAAGCTTCCTTAGTCTGAAGTGAATGCTAGTGAAAATAATTCAATATAGGTGATTCATTGAAGTTATGTTTTCTTGTAAATTTCATGGTAATTTAGATAAAGCAAATGCCTTTTTAAAAAACTTTAACTTTTCTGCCGTTGTGTGTAGTGCCTTGTTTCCGTTTATACCACACTAGTGCAGACATTTAGATAATTTTATGTGTGAAGTAATTTGTGTGTTATAAGTTTTAGTAGAACACAGATTAATTTTTTTTGCAATAATAACTTTTCATTATTACAACAAAATTGAAAATAAAACTCCTACTTTCTAAATTTAATTCTATTTGTTTAAAAATGTTTGAAAATGTATAATAGTTGTAATTGCATATTTTACTTATAGTTATTAATAATTTTACTTGAGTAGCAACAAAAACTTGCAAAAAAACCCTATTTTTATCTATAAAATCATATTTTCCTTTTGTGTGTTGAATAAAATTTTTTTAATTCATTAAAATCTTCCTGAAACTAAAGTAAAAAAATATGATAGTTTTTGGGCAATTTCTCCAAAAAAAAACTCGTCAGGGATGCGGTTAATGAAAAACTAATATGAATAACAAAAATCTTTGAACAGTGAAATACCTCCATAAATCAAAAACATTTTAAACTTTCTGAAACAGAAACATTCAAATTACAAGCTGCTTTAAATTTATTTTATCTTTGTGTTTTTTAACAAAAATGTCAGTTATAATTATCCTAAAAGATTGTCTTTTTTTGCAGAATTGTCCACACGGCCGACCAACCATGCGCCATCTTGTTAATCTTGATCTAATAGTATCTGATTGAGTACCAAGTTTTAATATGCTTGTTACATGAAATAAGTGGGAAAAATTATTATTTTCAAATATCAATGAGTTACCGTTTATTTGAGTTTGCAAAACTAAAAATCTGGTAATGTATATATTGTGTTAATGTTTACATGAAAAAATTGCAATACTTTTTATTAGTAATTTTAAGTATTGAATTCTTTTTATATAATTTTATTATACCTTTTTATAACTTATGATATACCATTTTTAACTAGTGTATTTTGTAAAATAAATGAAGAATATGTTGAATCCCTCTGAATAATAATATTAAAGTCAGTGCCCTAGCAGAATCATTCTGGGCACCTCCCAGCACGGATAACAAGTAGAAATAATACACTTTAATCATACAGTATAAATTAGGCACTTTTCATATCTTTTATTATAATACTAGCTGAACCCACGCAATGTTTGCGCAGTATATTTTCAGTTGATTTATAAAAAATTAATAAGTATGTGAAATAACATGATCTCAATAATTAACATTTAACTCTAATAATGCATTTCTCCGGTATAGGATTTTAATGTATTTGGCTCCCGGTGTAAAGTTTGCTGGTTCGAATCTCGCTGAGGGCACGGCTGTGTGTGCCTATTGACAATTTATTATGAGAAGTCAATCAGAAATCTGCATTTTAAAAGTCCCAACCTAAGAAACTATTGCTGCTCAGAAACAGGAGGATTAGTCTGCTAAGGTAGTTCAGTGGTAGAGTATACGCCCGGCAAGTGGATGACCCGGGTTCGTATTCCCGGCTATAGCAGATTTTTTCTCCTGTTTCTCCATTTCCCTACACAGTAATTGATCGCGAGCTTTTATGTTTTTCTTTTTATTCAAATATATGTCCTTTCTTTTTTATGTAACAATCAATGCAACCATTTATGTAGAATATCAATGAAGAGAAGATAACCATGTAATGTGTTTAAAAAATAACGTATGTCCCTATTCTCATTTAATTTTAAATTTATGCATGAGCCTATTTGCATTAATAAGCATTACAGATGTATAATATAATGGTTATACTTACAAAGAGATAAGATTCCTGCATTCAAATGATGATAGGAAGATTCAACTGCTTTGATTGAATCGTTAGAAACGCTTCCCATATGCAGTTAACTGAATATATATCCATAAATATTTATGTTGCTATGTATAAATGTTGACATTGCTACAGAATAATTTTGATGCTTAAAGTGCGAAGCGAATAACGCTATCCTTTCACCTATATGAAGGTTTAATTGGCATTAATTGGATCAGAGGCAACAATGATGGTCGCCATAACAACGCCTGGAAAGAGTACGAAATATCCGTAATAATTTGAAAACAATTGCGTATTTCTGAAAATCTCGACTGTGTACCATGTAAACATTGCAAGATTAAGATAGTATAGAGTTTTAGCCGTTGAATAAAGTAAAAACGAAGAAAATAGGTCCATATTTATGTATTTTAACGAATGAAGGAAAAAAACCTTGCATTCTGAAAATTTGAAAATCCCGTGTAAACTTATGGGAACATGTAATTGTCTCCTGGATTCGAACCTGGGACTTTATGAAAATGAGAATAGTTTTCTAGGGATCTCCTAGCTTGTAGAAACAAAACGCAGTTTACCGCATATCTATACGACGAACGGCTTTTGAGATACAGGATGGGACAGACGGTATATATTGTATTGTGTGACATATATATATCGGTGTTTATTCCTTTATAATATAAAATGATTTTTATTTTAATGAGTAAAACTTATATAAAAAAATAAATACATGAAAATCATTTTATCTTTTTCATTGTCACGTGAAAAAAAATTTGAGCACAATTTATTGCAGTTAAATAAAGAAACTTCATTTTTTTAAATATGTGGAAGTTAATATGAAATTTGATCTTTGGAGGACAAATTTAGTAAGATTCCTCTTCCACAGATGTCATAGAAAATATCAATCCTTAAGCGATCTCTTACAAAATGGAGTAATAAATATTAATACCTTAGTTAAATCATTGTCTGCATCTTGCGTTGATGGTTGCAAAGTTTTCTATGATGTTACGAACATTCACCTTAGCTGCTCGTTCATTCTCAATGCTCAAAACTGCCAGGTTGCTCAGTCTAATGTGACTCATAGTGTTCCGTAGGTAGTTTTTAATTATTTTTAATTTTGAGAATGATCTCTCAGCACTCGCAGTGGTGACTGGCAATGTCAAAAAGAGGATGAAGGAGGTACACACATCTGGAAGGCTGGAAGCTGTCACAATGTTCTCCACTATAAGTAGGCTAGGCTATAGTAGGCTAGGTCTCTAACACTACTTTGTTTTTGTGTAGTCGTTCTCAATGCCATTTGAAAAAATGACGTCTGTTCTGGAAACTGAGGGGAAATATCAGAGCTGTAAATGGAGCATAATTCCTTCGAGTTCTTGTGTAATTCCTCGTCAATGTTAGCCAGTATTTTAGGGCATAATATTTTAAATATATTTGATATCTCTTATTGACTTAAATCTGTTCTTGATTTGACTAATGATAATGTCCACTGTTGCATGAAATACATATACTTTGAAGTAAAACTCTGCATTCTGTATGTTTCAACTGCACATGCAACAACGCTAACTTTGCAGTGCGATCTATTTTCAACAAAACGTTGTGATATGCCCCAGATTTCAGTTAGCATTTCTGCTGATGCTTTAGCCTCCTCAAACTTTCTTCTATATGTAACGAGCTTATGTTGTGCACTCTCTAGGAGCTCAGTGCTTTTCATTAGGTCCACATCATCTGATTGCAGCAGCTGAGAGACAGAATTGATAATTTCTAAGATTTAACTGTTTACTGTTTACTAATGAAAAACAAATCAAAAATTTTCTAGTTTAATTTTGAGTGTCTGCTTCCTCACGCTCATCCTTCTTTACAGATGTCAATATTATTTTAGAGGGGCATTTCAAAACGTCCGCGAAACGATATGTGAACACTAATAAAGCATCGTGATACGATGACCAACGTGTGGAAGAGTTTTTTAAAGTATGCTTTTTTCTGCCACTCTGTTGAAACGAAGTTAGAATTTCCTAACGTTTAATGCTATTGCCAAAAAAAGGCGTAAAATAGTTTCGTTTCTGGAACACCTTCAACTTCATCTCTAAATACGAGGTTCAAGTTATAAGCTGCACGGTGAACGTAGCAAGCCAATGGCTGTTTTTTGTTTATTCGTTGCTGAACACCATTATAAATTCCACTTATATTTTGAGCACCATCATATCCTTGACCTCGACATTTAGTCAGACTAAGACCATTTTGTTCAGTCGTATTTGCAATTTCACTTTCCAATCCAGAGGCCGACTGATCTTTCATTTTCCGAAATCCTAAAAGTGATTCGCAAACTTTTACTTCTTTGGCTCTGTTGTTTTCATCAACTACTATATTTGCATATTTGGATATTTTACTCAACTGGTCGGTTTTAGAGATATCTTGAGTCGTATCCATTATTACTGAATAAAAAGGAGCTACTTTAATTTCATTCAATATCTTATTTTGTACCTGCTTTGAGAGTAATTCTATAATTTCATTTTGAATTGAAGAACTGAGGTACGTCATGTGACAATCATCATTTTGCAAGAGTTGCTGTAATATGGGATCATATTTTGATAAAAGCTGAATGATAGATAAAAAATTGCCATTACCTACTTGACCTATTTTCTCTCTGTGGCCCCTAAATGCAATACCGCACATTGTGAAGCTCATCGTTACATCAACTAGACAACAAAGAACTTTCCTCGATATGCTGATTCTTTTTTCATATCCGGCATCTAATCTGGAAATAATATTTTTCCCATATCGCCACATTTCATAGATTACACAAGCATTTAGATGTACCGCAATTTTATGGTCTTTGATTTTTTTGAAAGTCCTTTCCAGTCTCTTATGCCTTTGCACCATGCTGAATTATAGCTCTTGTTATTTCTATCAGCAAAAAGCCAACACGGTTCACAGTATGCACAATTCAATTTTGTAGAATAACACAACCAAACTCTAGGTATTTTTTGCCCTGGATGAGTTGTTTCATAATAATAATCTACACTGAAAGATCTTTGTGTTTCCCATCTTTTGGAAAAGGCCGGTTCGGTTTACAGGATCCGTAGCTCAAAATCATTGTTTTAATTTTGGGATCATCAATATTTTCAGAAAAATTTCCTCTATTTGAAGGATACTGGCAAAGCGATTTATCAAACTCTAAGGAACACCTCGCCTCTGAAAATTCATCACTCTCTACCACTGCATCAACGTTTTCGCAGGGAATACTACTAGAGCTACTTATCATTAAACTATACCCGTTTTCTACTCTTATGAAGCTTGACCGTGGCGCAGTGAATAGCCAATCCCCTTCCCCTTCCACCACCATTTGAAGTTTTCGAGAGGCGTGGGAAAGTAGTATACTCTTGCCCAATATCCGCTGTTGAAGAAAGTCGCATGCGAACGCTAAGGCGTAAACGCGGTAGATCTGGCAACACAGTCGAGCTCAGAGCGATGTGAACAGCACGATGGCGAGAGACCGACTGACTTTCTTCCCTCCCCATCGAGTCTCTCGAGCTTTCATTGGCTGCAGCAGTAAGCATACAACTAGGATTTTCAAGGTCAAGCTTCATAAGAGTAGAAAACGGGTATAGTTGCATCACTACACTGTACATTACCCAGGCTTGCATACATATTCAGTGTTCTACTCCTGAAGACAAAATAGAGCTGGTCATTGGCGAACTGCTCTTTGTTTGAAAAAACGTCAATAATTTCGCATTCTTTTGAAGGGAATGTTCACATTCTTTTTTTTAATTTACGTTTTTGAGCACCACTTAGTTGAGTTGACTTAGACATCTTAAAATATTAGGGTCACCAAATTTTATATTGCAATATAAAAAGGAAAAAATTTCACTAAAACATGCTTTAATTAACTCACAGCACACAATTACACTGCTTAACTTACGATCAAGAATGAGAAAATCACAACTAACTTTTTCATTTTTGCTGAGGCCTTGGTAACGCTCAAGTTCACCTAAATGCAACTACTGGAATAAAAGGGCATCAAAGTCCGTAACAAGCAAAGTTTTCGCTAAGACTGAATGCAAGGACCCTAGTGGAGTCTCCACTCACTCCAAGTCCACTCTCATACATTGGTCAAGATCTTTCATCGTTAATATCTTTGGCACTTATATTACGTGGCACAGACATTCCTTAAAAACTGAGTGTAACATAGAAAGGCTTTATGCAAATGGTTCTGCTCTACGTATAGCATTTTGTAAACAGACCACAGGTGTGGGTCATCTGAGTTTATTCGTCACCGTAATTACTAATGGTCCAAATGGATCTTCCTTAGGTGAGCAGCATTATCAATTGGTTCCGTTCATAGGAAAAACAAAGGTGTCCCTATACTCTGCATCTTTTCTTTCTCTCCCCTGTAACATTTCTCTTTCTTGGCCCCCTATGCCCATGAGGCCATTTAGCCGTGGTTCACTTTGTGCCCCCTTCAGCCCTGGGCCCACACGTCGTGCGGGAGCAGCAAGGGTGTCCGCTACCCCACTGGATAAAGTATATTTATGTGTGGAATCATTCTTCAGATAATTATGTCTTACCTGATGCTTGAGTATGAAGCAGAGTTTTAAGTTCTGTCAGTTAGCCCTCTACTGATAGCATTTACCTAGTAAAATATTCACTCATGCTTATTTTCAATCCACCATGATGGATCATTTATAGTGTAACGTTGAAGATGGCTGAATATTTTCAATTGACATTTTGATTGCTGAATGACATCATTGTATGGTGGTGCTTTATTTTCATATTGACATGTCGGTAATGTTCTCCATTTGTTGGAAAAAGTTACATTTTTGTGAATTATTCTAATTGAATTTGTGTTCAATTCCCTCCAGAGAAAAATCTAGTTGTCATCTATCATTGAATGGTGATAGAATTTTGATTTGAAAAAAGAGAAGATACACGTTATTGTTAATATTAACAGTATTAATAGTATAGATAATTATTAAATAAAATAAATAAGGTAAATGCTGGCCTGTACCAAAAACACATTTCATCTAGAGATAGTGTAATGTGTTGCTATGAAAAATGTTTTATGTTTTTGGAAAAACATCTTAAAATTCCAAATGATTCATACTGGTGTGCTGTACCAGCACTTATTGTTTTACGAGTACTCAGTGGCAGATTTGGAAACTTGCTGCCCCTAGGCCAAATTATTTTTCATCCCCTTAATAAAGTCAATAAAATTTATTATATTTATATATTATACCAGAAGAACAGTCTGTTCTTTTCCTGGGTATTTATGGTTATTATCTTGACAAGCTTCCTTAGGTGGGTACTAATGGTCTTTTGTGATTTCGAAGTAACCTTCTTCAGCCTCCATAATTTTGAAAATCACGCTGAAAGCCTTGTTTACAGAGCTTCCTCATATACTATATTGATGGTCTTGCAACTTGATGAATGAATATACATATCCAACCGTCACGAAATCCTGCTGCCCATAGGCCATTGCCTACTGTGGCCTTAATGCAAATTTGCTAATACCGGTACTGCATACCTGACCATACCAGCCTATTTTCATCACTGCTTTTGGTATGGTTTCATGTACATTTTTAAGAAAGAATAAGTCTTTATGGTTGAAATGCATCAGATACATGTAAACCCATTATCTGCTGAAACTAAGGAGTCTAATATGTTAATAGGTTTTAATGCTTTTAGATTTAAAAAAAATTGGGATTTAGGATTTATATCAATGCAGAAGAAAAAATACTTTCTCAATATACTTCGTATATGAGAAAGTAAAAATTAAATACTTGGGTAAAATCACCTAATTACGAGGGCCACTTTACAGAAAATAAATTATGGATTTTGTGCTTGAGCTTGAAAGTACATATTCATTAGGGATCATTATTTCTTCGCAGAATTTGAGGAACAAAATAAACATTTTTTATAGTAATGCTTGTTTTTAGAAAATCTTAAAAGTTTTCCATTGCAGAACTGTATAATTTAAATGCACCCATTTTAATGTTTTATATTGGGGACTATTATTGAAGTACATGACAGAAATGGCACATCTGATTCATATAAATTAATCAAGGGAGCCTTGATTCACCTATATAAAAATATAGGCTAAAAATGCCATACTCGATTCATATAAATGGAATTGCTGTATTACTAGAAATTTCAAAATCTATCGGTAAATCATCACTTATGACGGTTGCTTTGTTGTTGGAATGCGAATGTGGTTTTTCTAGCCGTTTTGTGAGTGTTTGAGGAACCTATAGTTTCAAAAAGATTGGTTTTAAATTTACCGCTCTAATGAACTTTTATAGTTGGTAGGACTGTCACGGACGAAGTAACGTCGTGCGCATTAGCCAAATAACCGAAATATTCTGCATGCTTGTAATTTTGAAGTTCTGGTAAGCATGTGGTGATGTCAAAATTAACGTTGACAATGTAATAGTATTGAAAACTTATACATTAAGTTAATTTATTTGTTATGAGATATTATATAGCGTTTTTAATTATAGATCACAACACGATGGCAAAGAGTATTAGGAGCAAATGGAAGAAGAAAATGCGTGCTGTGAAGAGGATTCGATATGGCAAAAAGGAACTCGAAAAACTTAAATTAATAGTTGGGGACTGTAAAAAGCCAGATGTTGAAATGGTAAACATTTCGGAAATAGCTACGGGTATGTTACTCAAATCTCATTTGCTTAATTTTTCTATTAGTATTTTGTTAAAAATAGAAATACTTGTGACACTAAGCTGTTTTTATTTCTTATACACTGACATTGAGGTACATGCTTGACGGATAGCATCGTATGAATATTCCCCCAAAGTTTATTTTATTTTTAAATGTTGGATGAAATTTTGAAAAAGGCTGCTTATAATATATATAATCAGAACCGTAGTGAGTTTTTAGCGCCCTAGGCAAATCCTTTATTTGGCGCCCTCAAACTAAAATATAATTGAAATAAATAGTTGCAAAGTAATTTATTATTTATTACATGAAATGCAAAAGATGATTAATTTATTCAGTTTGAAACAAAACATTTTCTAAATTGTTATCGAAATTATATTAAATGGGATTTATTTGCACCTTTTAATAGAAATATATCAATTTATTGATATCTAATAACGTTGCCATTTCGTATTCAATTGATAAAATAGCAAGAGTTGAGTCGTATTGATGACCTGCGAAAGTTTTTCATAATTTTTAACTTACTAAATGATCTTTCTGTAGAAGCAATTCTAACGGGAAACGTTAAAAATATTCTTAACAGATTATCAGTGTTTGGAAAAACATCTCGAAGATCATTTTCAACAACATACTGGAGCATTTCCATTTGGTGCATATCTTGCTTTGTCAAATTTTATAAAATGCTCCTTCAATGATCTTAATTCAAGAAGCAGCTCGTTGAAATCGAGATCATTAGGATAGCATTTGGATAATTCTGTACAATACCCTTTAATTTCGTCATTTGAAATCAACAGTGGTTTCTTAGACAAAATTTTGAATTTTTTATATACCTCGTTGATTGCATAGAATCTAATATTTAGCTGTTCCTTGAAGTTAGTGCAAGCCTTTCTTAGCTCATTCTTCAAAGATTGTTCAATTGAATCATGTAGACGTCCTGCACCTCTTCTGTTTAATGTTGTGGAAATTTTTAAATACTGATTTTCTTTGACGTTTCAAAATGATCATCGTCATTTTTCTTGATGCTATTGATACTAGACTGCAAATCTAATAGAAGTGTCACACCTTTTGTAAATTGCAATCTTTAGACTGTAACAGCTTTGTTTATTTGTTGCAAGCATAAATCCCAAAGAACAGTGTAGATAACAAATTCCAAGTCAATAGAGATGTGGCCTATAGCAGCTAAATCGTTTTTACCAAGTTCATTCAAGACTAAGAATTTCTTTAATTTGGATTCTTACAGCATTTCCTTTTGAGCTCCACCTTGTCAAGGAATGCTGTTTCACAGAGACTTTCAATTTTTTCTGCTTCATCCCATCTAGAATTTGTTGCTGATAGATAAATATATAACATCGATTTTGTTGAAGTAAGAGCATATTTGTTTGCTGGAATTTTCAAAACCATGGACATGGGACAAATTTAAATTATGTTTGCAACATAGTATATAACATGCATATTAGACACATTTAACATTCTTGGCTGGACTCATATTTCTGCCATTGTCATAGGATTGCATGCGCATCAAATTGATATCCAAACCATCTTTCTCCAACTTCATCAAAATCTCATTAGTTATACATTCTCCAGTTTTTCCAGAAATATTATTGAAGTCAATAAAACATTCTTCAATGCGAACATTCTGTTTTTCTTTATCAATATTGACAAACCTAATTAACTCAGCAACTTGTTCTTTATGAACACAATCTGGTATACCATCTAACAACAACCCAAAATATTTTGCTTCATTTATGTCATCGATTTTTTTCATTCTAACTTTGTTTGCCATTACAATGAGTATTTCATTCTGCATAGTTGGTGAGAAATACGTTTTCTGTTTTGTTTTATGTTCAGATATGTGATGTTTCAACATTGAATCATAATCGCTCAGCGGTAGCACCCAGAGACGACTACTAAAATAAAAACAAAGTGAACCAAAGGCTTGCCATTATCCTCAGTTATTAGGAAAATTACTACAAATACCGGTATCCCCGAGGACAAGTAGGTCAGATACAAACAGAATTCATCGAAATACATTAGAATAACAACTTTTCACATCCTAATCAGAGGGAGAATTGAAACGAATAATTACCCATTTCTCCTTTTAAAATACTATCGATTCATAAATAAAAATTGGTACAACATACATTGTACAAGCTTTCTCATACACTAATGCGTCGTTTAGTTTTCTTTAGATAATGAAAATCGTATGAGCCTGTTTTTAGAAAATCCGATGTTTGTTAAAGTTGCCCAAGAATAAACTAGCCTTATATTCATTCATTGAGAAAAATGAAATATGTAGTATAATTGTAGATGTATACTCAAGTAACTGTATGAAATTTGATCAAAAAGGTTAGAGCCGTTTTTGAGAAAATCGGATTGTTGTTAAAGTTGCCTAGAATAAATTAGCCTTATATTCATGTTTTGAGAAATATGAACGATACAGTATTATTGAAGACGTAGACTCAAGTAACTGTACGAAATTTGATCAAAATCGTTATAGCCGTTTTCGAGAAAATCGGATTGTTGTTAAAAATGCGTAGAATAAACTACTCTTAATTATTGAGCAATGTGGACCATTTCTATTTATACTCTGGTCAGTATGATAAAATGCCTAAGTACGAGATTTCATTCATTTTCGTTCTACTGTCTTAGGCTCCAGAGCCAGTAACAGACAGACTGACGGCATTGCGAAAACCACTTTTTCGGATTCAGCGACACCTAAAACGTGTATTTCCATAAAAATCTCGAGGTCGAATTTTTTCGCGAAAACAATACTTTCTCGATACTTCGTGTGAGAAAGTAAAATACATGGAAGTGTCGTTATTTTATTTTCTGTGAATTTTGGTTTGCATGATGTATGTTTATTTAATTTATATATTGTTTGTAGAGCTCTGTTTTGGGTTATAAATAGTCTGGCAGTATCGGGTGATGATCCCCAGAAAATTATGCCATATCTCAATATTGAATGGATATTAGTATAGAATGAGTAGGGTATTTTTGGGAGTCTTGTCATACTGTAATCGAGTTTGGAATATTATATAGTTTACCTTATTGGTAACTGCTTGTATATGTGTGATCCAATCAAGGGTGTCTGATATGTTTAGTCCTAAGAATTTTGTTTGAGCTGATTGTTTGATGGGGTGACTATTGATGTTTATGTCAATTTTACATAACTTGGCTTGCCAGGTATGGATGAAAATGTAAATTGGTAGTTTGTATGGATTGCATTTAAGGATTGTTGTGATTAAATTTCACATTCAGCAGCCATTAATAGCGATAATCTATAAAGAACACGTAAAAAGTGATGGCCAAATGGACAAAAATATATAAGTACAAGGTGAAAATAAGACACACAAGATGCCATTAAATTTCAGAATGCTCTACTAGTGATGCAGCTAGGATAATACGTTACTGTGGTACAAAAATACAACTACCATGCTTCTGTAGATCATTGATTTTTCCAGTTATCTCTTGCTTTGGAAATGCCAATCCTTCCAGCCTTGGAACACCATCACAAACTACCATTTGTGACAAGTGTCCTCATTGTCTTTTGGAAAGGAGGTCTGATCTACACACACAATAAAAACCATTGGAAGTGCATGTCTTTGCTTTTCATGTGAAATGTTTCAAAGCATTTTGTGAAAGAATGCATAAAAGGGAATTTGATACCATATTTATGTGACTTCCCTAAATTTTCTGCATAATTTACCAACCTATACACAACACGACCTAAAGTGTTAAATGTCAAAGAAATATTAGATATGGGTTCATAAAGTAAGGAAATTTATATTATACTCATGTTTGTGACTCTGTACCATCCTTTATGCAGATGAACCCATTTTAACACTTAGCAGTAAATTATTCCCATAATTTCTCCTGCTGCTTTAGATTTATAGATTAAGCAAAATGAGGTAACATTGGCATTGTTCAATGTTTTTAATAAAGCTCTATTTCTATCCTTCATCATACTTTATATTTGTACATTAGGGCACTTAAATGTAACGTAGCACAAAAATATTTCTTGTGGTTGGGTTGGTTTTTTTGGACCCGTTGACACTTAAACATTTATTAATATAAAATATTTTGAGAAATGTTTGACATGTTTTTAATTTCAATATTAATCTTTCAGTGACTAATGCAGTAACTATTAAGGAGGAGAAAAATGAGGTTGTCGCTCAGGAAAATATGGAGGTTGGGGAGAGGAAGTTCAACAAAAAAACATTCAGAGACCAGAATGGATCATATCCAATATGGATGTCTCAAAAACAAATTAAAAAAAGAAGTAAAATCACCAAAAACAGGAGGAAGACTAAAAATAAGACAAAGAAATGAACAATGATATCAGAAGTTTATCTTTATATTAATATTACTCTACGAAAGTGCATTATTTAATGCAATAAATGTTGTTTATTTTTTCTTAAATCTGCCATGTAATAGCATAAGAACTTTAAAGCTTTTATGCAATAAAAGGTTCCTTTTCAGTGCTCTATATTTGTTTAATCAACCACTTACTATAATTTTTGCTGATAATATGATTTTTCTAATATCTCTATCTTGTTCAACAACAGGAGTTGGCAACCTGTGACTCTAAAGCAGCACATGACTCTTTGAGTGCATACATATTGCTCTATAGAAGTTGGCTAAGCTCTCTAAACTTTACCAGTCATGAAAAATGCTTATTGCAATCACTCGAGTCTAAAAGAAAAGCCTTACAGGTTGTCAATGTGTAGCTTCCTAGTATTTTGGAATGAGACAAACAAAAATGGCTTGTTTACTTTGAAAGGTTGTTGAGCCCTTCCGTAGACCCTAATTTCCCATAAGCCCTTGCCAACCGTGGTTTTGTTGACCATACTTAAAGTTGGGAACATAACCTCTATTATTGGTAAGCTGACATTTATCTTTGTATTTATTAATATTTATTATAAGAAGATTAATTTTAATGCTTTTAATAATTAATACCTCCTGACTTAAAATGTTTCGACTTATGATAAATCCAGACATACGACATTAATACATTGATACCTCGAAATCAGCATCTGATATCGTACCCTGGACAAGCGATATCAGAGTCTACTTTCCTGTGCATATTTTCAGTCGATATTCAGTTGGACGATATGATTCATCTACATTGTAGGTATTAATTTATTGATTTTTTTAAGTCTTAAAAATGTTTATTATACAATATATACCACTCATTGGTTATATTAATTTGTAGCCTAAATAAGGCTTGGTACATATTTTTTCCAAGGTGCCGGAACATATCTCAATTTATAACATGTAAGGATATGGGAAATTGATGTTTGACTTACAATGCGATATTCAAGAATACATTAGAGTTGTAAGTTAGGAACAACCTGTATTAATTTATTTATTATTTTAAGTCAAAAATGTTTTATATACATTATATAACACTCATTTGTTCTTAAACTATTAATTTATAGTCTAAATACGGCTTGGTATATATTTTTTCCAAGGTCCTAGAACGTATCTCAACTTATAACATTTAAGTCCATGGGAAATTGATATTCTATTAGGCTGGACAGAAAAGAGTTAACGCATCTGAATATATGTTGGTAATTGTTTTTCGAATATAAACAATGCTTTTTATAAAAAGAGAATCATGGAGTTGCCTGAAAGATGGCAAAAGATTATTGATCAAAATGGTAATTATATTTTTGAATAAAATTTTTACTATTAAAAATAATAAACATTTACATTCAAAATAAAAAACCAACTTATTTCCATCCAACCTAATAGTTACAATGATTTGATATATGATGTGATTTTCAGGAACTCGTTAGAGTTGTAGGTCGGGAACATTTTGTAGAGATTGATGGTTTTCCCTGAATCTTTCACAGTATGTTATAGCATTTGTTATCTTAAAATTGTCAACTTTTTCCCATCTTCTCACATTTTTTGTGTTCTATATCATTTTCAAATTGCTGTAATTTTTTCCATTATTTATAGGTGATCAATTTTTTTTGTTGAAAGTTGGATGTTATACAATTCGTGAACAATTTGCATCAAATCTTATAATAATTTAAGAGAATTGTGATAAGCTCATTTTTCACCTGTGCTTAACTTTTGGTGAATTATCCATTCATTTCCAAGTGTCAAACAAAAGAAAAAATATTAATTATGAGCCCTATAGTTAATCAATGAAGATGAATGGAGGAACCTACTAATAACCATACAAATATTTTTAAAAAAGGAAAATACTCACTTTAGGAGAATTTAATCCATGCCAGTAACCAAACACACAATCTCACACACTCCAGGTTTAGGGGGAATTACTCCAATGCCAGGGACCCTTTTTCTTTGTTCACACACAAATACAAATACCAACCAAAAAACACACACCCGACTACTTGATAAAAAATTGTCTATGGTCTGTACCAAACTTAATGATCGCTGGGAGGCGGGGTTAAAATGTGTGGAAAGGGAACCTTGTTGCCGAATCAGTCCACAAACGTGGACCAATTATAGTGCTTCGCAAGTTGGCAGAGACGCTGGATGGATAAGACTCTTTGTAGGAGTGGGGTCAGACAGGCGAACATCAGTAAACGAAATTATAAAAATGTTGAAAACTTTAATATTTAAAGCTACATAAAATGAAATTACGAGTATTTACGTTTGGTAATATTATCGTAGTAACTACGAATATATTACTTCCCCCTTTGTCTTTCATAAGTAGATACAAAACATTTTCCACGTTATAGGGTACCTATTTTATATGATTGTCATTTAAACAATATAGAATATTCTCTGCTTATATGACAAATAAGAGAAAAGGATGTTATATTTTACATTTTTGAGAATACGTAGAAAAAAAGTTAGCAGGAAGATGAGACTATTTGGTATGCGAATGGCAAATGTCGGAGCAGGTAGTATAATAAACACAAGGAGGGAAGGACGAGGGAAAAGAATGGTGTGGGATTTCTAAGGGACCACATGTATAACCACAACATATGTTCCGTTCTCACAGTTATTTGCTTCTGCTTTCAAGCAGCTGTTAAGTATATAACGGTAGAACTGCGTAGAACCATCTCGTAACATTTCAGCCAGATGAAAATACTGCCATATTTTCCGTATCCTATCTCGTATTGCCGAAAATACAGAAATTTTAGCCATAGGTTGTAAAGACGCAGCATTCTAAAAGTTTAGGTCTTATTGAACTATTAATTTAAAAAAACCAAGTAGTACAATATGCATCATGAAAGGGAAGAGGGTGCGGAGTAGGAATAAATACACAATATTTAATTTCATCTATTTATTTTTATTATTAACAATCAACTCTATATAATTGCAAATAGTTAATAGATCACATCAAGAAGAAGAGCAAAATATTCTTAAAGGTAACAGTTGGATTACGGAAGAATTACATTTCGAGTACTTTCTTACTTCTATTGTTACTAATATTTTAAATATAACAAATGCATTACACGGATTAAAGCAAACACATAAGTTAATAATTATCATATTATTAGGAAATCATGATTGGATAAAAGAATAAAAATAACGCTTCTCATTGAGTAGGTACTTTTACTTATTCCAAAGACAATAAACCATTACATATTATATACACTGTGATTCAGAGTAAACGTTTGCATGAATATGGGAATATTAAAGAAATTTAAAGTAGTAAAATTACTTAATATATTTAAAACTGCACACAAATTGAACATTTTTACAGGGAAAAACCAGTAAGGCAAAAACCCCATTTGCAGAAAAACGGCCACAAGAAGAGACGTGAAAAAACTGCGAAACCTACTGAGGTAAACTAAGATATAGAGAGCTGTAAAAGAAGCAATGATTAGAAAACATAACAATAAACACGATTAAATTGTGCACATAAATAGTAAGATCAACACTAGAATAAAATAACCGTTTTTGTCAGCATATTATTATTACTGAATTTCATAAAAAGAAGTAAGTAATATAACTTCCTGAAAACCAAAACTTTATTATGAACAAACTGGGTTAAAACATTTACTGTCGTCATTACATTAGGATGAAAAGTATTTCAAATCCCAGATCATTCAAAATAAATTATTGGTTTCTCAAAAGTTATGAAATTATCTCTTTTTCAAATATTCTATTATTAAATTTATCCTGAGAAAACATATGACATTAGATTAATCATAGCCACATCAATGTCACTATTGAAATATAATGATAGGTACAGAGACAGAGTGAATTAAAAATAGAGTAGCTACATATAAAATTTAGGTTATTTGTAAATAGATGAAGTAAAAATAAGAGAAGCAATTTTAGGATATAAAATAAACAGAAATGGAATTATATACTAAGCATGAACAGTAAGTAATAAAGTGGAAATGTATAATAATGAGAAAAGTTAAGACAAAAATACTTTTGAAATAATCACTTATCTTCACCTGCCTTCAAGTTATTTAAATCCGTCATTATCATGTACACACAGGCGCTGACACTGACACTATACAAATAGATTGCAATTTAAACTTTAATAAGCTAAGTCATAAAGAAGAAGAAGCACTTACATGCTCTGAGCATGAAATATAAAAACTATAGCACTAAAAAGGGAAAAGCACTGTGGGATAGAGGGAGAAACACATTCACACTTCAGGGATTTCAAGTAGACACTGACCCTATACAAATAAATTACAATTTACACTTTAATTAGGATAATAGGGAGAACCACATTTGGTAGAAAAGGCACTGAATAAGTTAACCATTATAAAGAATATCCAAAGCTGAAGCACACACGATTTAAGCGTGAAATGGCAAGACTATAGCACTAAAAATGGGAGTAAAAGCACTGTGGGATAGATGGATGAACACACACTACAGGGATTTTAAGTAAGCACTGACACATGAAAATAGATTAATGCACATTTGAAGCGTAGGGATTACAGCAAGCCATGGAAGAAT
Organism: Uropetala carovei; assembly: GCA_036926305.1. Lineage (NCBI taxonomy): Eukaryota > Metazoa > Arthropoda > Insecta > Odonata > Petaluridae > Uropetala > Uropetala carovei. The sequence continues at coordinate 9,003,566 of JAXCHB010000054.1, read as the reverse complement.
TTAAAACTGCACCTAAGAGATAACTAAGGAATGTAACAGAATCATATACTTTTCTTGCAGAAAAGAATGAAAATTTTTTAAAAAATGAAAGGCTTTTCACCATATAAAATTAATTGATGAAGGTTTTAGTTATATCATTACAGATTATTTTTATTATTAGCATTGCCTTAACTTATAACTTATGAATTAATACTTATAATCAAACTTAAGTATGAACATTGGTTGGAATTAACTGGTTCTGCAAAAAAGAGAGGAATAGCATAATGAATTTCAAAACACTCATTCAATAGTGTGGTAATGTAATACTCCAATATACTTATCTTGTGGAAATTAATTAGCAGCTGGAAATTTGGGCAAAGGCACCATGGAGGAACTGATCAACTTGGCATAGACTGAAAATTTAACTTGTTAATAAATAGTCAAGAGGAAATTATACCTCATCATTCACCTCACCTTCTTACCTAGTAAAACATTAAGATATTTAAATCAGGAGACAAATTGTTGACTGATTGACAGTGTTCAATTGAAGCTGTTCAAAAAAAGAGAGATATTTGTATGAGTAAATGGCAAAACAATACAGCATATTAGTAATTATCTAATTTTACACTTAATTTTTTAAACAAAGAGTAATTATTCAATCAATACCTACCTTCCTTAGTATTTAAACAGAATGAAACAAATATAAATAATTTCTATAATTTTTATAGTTACCTTCTACAAAGGTGAAACTCCTAATTCTTCCAGTCCAACGTTATCTTCGCTAATATTGACATCACTGCTAGTATTCGAATCCGAACTTGAGGTCAATGCTATTATAATTTCTTGAATTCCCTCTTCCAATATTCCTTCTTTAATCCAAGCCTCCTCGATAACTTTCTTTGTGTGTTCTACTACGGTTTTCCTGAGGATACTTCTCGTTGGTTATTCTTCTGACTGTAGCCGTTCCCAAGTTAAGGGCAACAGCTGATCTTTTTACAACCTTCGAAATAGCAAGTAATGATCCACCATTACTTTTCTCCCTCTCGAAGTAATTTCGTACACTTAAAACTAAATTCCGCGCGGAACTCTGAAGAACACGTCTCACAGATTTTCGCTCAGACATCTTTCACACAATACTCATCCGCCGCAAGCAAAAGACGCTACGCATCTGCTGTGTGTGAGAGAGAGAGAACGGTAAAGTCCCCTGATTGTGAGAGAGAGAGAGAGAGCGCGGTATTCCCTGAGTAGGAAACAAACAGACGGCAACGCCGGATGCCTCTGATTTGTTGACGAAGGGAACGCCCTAATTTTTGGAGGCCTGGCCAGCGATCATTAAGTTTGGTACGTAGTATAAATACATATTTCGGAATCAACGATTCCATCGTCAGTAGGCTGATCAAAAAAGACCTTTCTTAAAAAATATTTGTATGGTTATTAGGAGATTCGTCCATCTTCATTGTCAAAGAAAAGTTTCCATCAACTATATTTGCACTGGATGCATTTTTAGATAAGGCTGCATAAAGCAAAACCACACGAGTGAAAGGATGGAAAGGTAACTTTTATGCATGAGTTCAAAGAAATAAACACAAATGTGAGTATAGAGAAGGAGAAAAATTCTGAACTTGACCGGGAATCAAATCCGGGTCTCCCACTCATTCATGCATAAAAGTTACCGTTCTGTCTTTCACTCTTGTTATTTAACAGCTATCTCACTTTATGTGATATAGTAAGGGTGTTTTCTGCTGTGCCTCAGTGAGGACATCTAGTGTTGTAAGGTTTACTGAGTTAGCCCTTTCTTCACCATCAATTTGAGAGTCGAGATTTATACTGGCTCTATAGCTTAGTACCTGCCCAGCAAGTGGGAGACCCAGGTTCGATTCCCGCTCAAGTTCAGAATTTTTCTCCTTCTCTGTCTTCACAAAACCAAACGAAGTGAGGTTTTCCTCAGGAGGAGGTGCAGCAACTCAATTGCATTGAATTAAGCATTGCTTTCTTTTATCCTTTCTTCTAACTTATATGTCCAACTGAAACATTTTATTCTTTTAAATTCTCAAAGTCCATTTCAAAACCCTGCTAAAGTGAACTCAATGGCTGTGCAGTTTGCTCCCTAAAAAGAAAACTATTCTAAACCAAACTTGGCTGAAAATAAATCCATGCATTTCAAGAGATGAGAGTGCTTTTTTCATATAATTTTAGTCTATTATTGCATCTGATTTTATTAGTTATCAGCCATCCTTTGGAGGCATTTTCTCAGATGAGATAGCTGACCCACCACGCACTTTGTTTTGCATTGTTTACAGAAAGTAATTATTAATGATATAGAACTGAAGAATAAGAGCGAAATGACAAAAATTTAACTTATATGCATGTGTGCATAATACTGATCACAAATGTGAAGATTGAGTAGGAGAAAAATTCTGAACATGAGCAGGACTCAAACCTGGGTAGGTGCTTTAACCAACTAAGCTACCAAGCCAGACTAATTCTCCATTCTAGAATTGGGGTAATTCGAGAATGGAGAATTAGTCTGGCTTGGTAGCTTACATTAGTTGGTTAAAGCACATACCGGGCAAGTGGGAGACCTGGGTTCAAGTTCCGGTCATGTTCAGAATTTTTCTCCTCAATCTTCACATTTGTAATTGAAAGGTTCAATTTACTTGGTAGATATGTTTCCTATAGGAAAATTTAAGGAAACACCTCAGTTACATAGAATATTAATTTTCGTACATAGAGAATATAAGCATTTTATTAAAAATAGCTTCAACATTTGAATGTTAACTCAGAATTTATGGGAAAATGAAGTTGCATTTTTGAAGAAATATTTTGTGACTTCTACAAGCAGCATCTATGGCTAACAATAAGACCATACCCTAGATACGGAACTGCTAAATATTAATGAAAAACAATTTTAAATTGGTTAAAATGTGTTTTCATCATTTGATAGAATTTTTCTATTTTAAAATAATGGATTGCTCCCCAGAATTGGGGATCACTATTTATAACTGTAGTGCAAATCCTTGGTAGATATTTACAGGAGTTTCCAGTATCACCTAAATGAAATTTTATTTATAAAATCCAAGGAATTTGGTTGAACTTTGTGGTAATTGATACTCATATTAACGAAGAAAAATAGCTTAGTTAAATTCTGCAATTTGATTTTATAAAAAAAATTGTGGAATTTAACTGTTATTTTTCTTCGTTAATAAGAAATTTTATTTGATAAACCAGCAATATTATTTCTGAATCTAGCATAAAACCTGAAGCCGTCACCAGCCATTCTTCCATTCAGGACACGTAGGAAAAGTGCTGCACTGTACATGACCTCAACTACTTGTTTAGTTGTATTTATAAAATAAGAATTTGTACGCATTTACAATGAAGATTAATTAATCCCACTATATGTAAAAGAAGTTGTTCAGGCCTTCCTATGTGCAAATTAAATCTTCAGCTGTTGATGAACAAGGAAGAGATGATCGCTTCTGTCAAGTATTATTACTGATTCCTTAGTGATTACATTAGTCATGATGATAGTTTGCACCACTAATCTTTAGGCTGTCTTAGTTCCCTTCTGTTGTAAAACTTCCAATTTTTGGAGGGTGTTTTGACCCATTATTGCCCAGTACTAACAATAAGATAAAAATTATAAAAAGGTTAACTTGAGACTTGAAATTTGGCAAGACTATAAATTTTGGTCTTAACCGATGGAAAAAATCTAATATAGAAATTCCAGTTTTTAGGGGCTGTTTTGCACCATGTTAAATTTGGCACGATTATTAGTTGTTTGTCACAACCGATTGAAAAATCTGAAATTGTAAAAATTTAATTTTTAGGGGATGTTTAGCCCCGTTATTGCCCCCATACGAGGATAAAAATCGTAAGGCACTTCCAGATGAGCTAGAGACTTGAAATTTGGAGCGATTATAGATTTTTTCTCACAGCCGATTGAAAAAAGTCAAAATTGTAAAATTTCTAATTTTTAGGGGTTGTTTTTACCCCATTATTGAAAGTATGGTGAAATGCTTGCTGAATGCAAGCACCGTATTCTAATAAACATATTACAACAATTAGTGAAATGACGTTATAAAGTGAGATTGGCAGGCTAATAAGTATTATTTTTTACGTCATAAAATAGGCTAGGGGCGCGAATCACGTACTTTGTCCCGGTCGCCTAAATACGTAGTACCGGCTCTGTTCAAACCAGTGGTGCAGCCAGGAATTTACTTTGGGGTAACAAATAATAAGATGTTTTTCCACAAGAAGATTACCCTCATTTTTCTTCAGTAATTTTCAATAATAACTCATAAACATCGCTATAACATTTCAAGAATCATACCAATCGTTTAATAAATATATTTATTTTCAAGTTGAAATTAATACTGAAGCAATCGCAGCTAAAATTATTTGCCATATTGGGGTGGAGAGGCAAATGCCCGGCTGTCATTGGCTGCGCCAATGCCTTAAACTGCGGCTTACATTTATGTAAGACATGCAGATTCGTATATTTGCCAGCAGATATGATCAGATACCATTTATGAAATGTAAACGAGATTTTTTGAGTACGTTAATGCAATGTACTTTTAATATGGGCACGACAAATTTTCAAACAATCTCTCTGAAAATTAAACGTCATTTTAAAGATCGTACGAGGTCCGCAAGGTAGGTAGCATGTAAAGCCTCATGTGGACTTTCATTAAAAAGTTTGGTGAACCCTATTCTAGAGTATCATGCGTCAAAATTTATAGGATCCGGTAAATTCTTTGAGGTGTCCTTAGATTAATTTCCGAGATTTGCATGCCTTGCATGAATGTTGTTTATTGTCACATTATTTAAAACTGCCTGTCCATTTTTGCTTTCTCCGTACATAGTATAGGACAGGGCTGGCGAACCTTTTTGAGATCGCATGAGCAAATTACAGGAATTAGAGATTTTCTAGCTTGCGTGCCAACCATAAGCGTGGCTACCGAGGGGGATATAAATATTGCATACAAACAAATGGTATTAAATCTACTATGATTTTAACAACATTTAGATTTTCTCAAAAATAGCTTTAACAATTTTGATCAAATTTCTTACAGTGATAGAGCTAGGCATCACCTATCATACTGCACTAGCCATATATTTCTTTAAAAATAACTATTTCGTGTCCAGCGACATTAAAATAAATCGAACTTAAAAAGCCCGCCCAACGGTCGCCTATCCCCGCGTACGCATTTCTGTCCGACGTATACCGGACCGATTTTTTATTGCGGCTGAAAACCACACAGTGGGGCTGATAGTTTGCTGCAACACCACAAAAAAACGCATTTGAGAGCTCGAAAAAAAGACATGGCCTGATTGAATTAAAAAAGCGCCCCCTAAATCACTTGTCCCCCTCCCGCTCCGTCCGAACATCTGTGCCTTCCCCCCTCCCCCTATTATTCAATGTCTTGCCACATCTATGGTGCCAACATTACAAAAAACTTTAAAATATTATTTATGCCAGTTAAGGTTACTTATACGCTTATCATGCAATACAAATTAAATACAATGATACCAATAAAAAATAAAATTAATTTTACCTGTTACTTAGTGGGGTTTCTGCTACTGTGCTATGGAAGATAGTTCTTGTATAGCAGGTGTGTAGTTTGTACATTTCAATGCTACACAAGCAGCACTAACATCATCAGTGAGTCTGTTTCTCGTGTTTGTCTTTATGGTGTTCAAAGCAGAAAGCAAAGATTCACATGAGTAAGTTGATGAAAAATTGTCAAAATCGCTTTAGCAAATCTTTTCAGTTTGTCAAACGTTTCCGGAATGGTATTCCACACTTTCAGAACCTCATTGTCAGTACTCTTATTCATTACTCCTGTTAACCGGTCTCGTTCAACTTTCTAATTCTGATCTTAAGTCAAACTTTTGCTTCTAAATTGAGCTGGACTGGAACTCAACTGCATTTCAAAGGCATTTAAGTCCAATCAAATATTTCTAATTCAAATTTTCCAAAATAACTGTATCAGGATATTTTATGAATTTTGCTTTGTCTTCAAATTCCTGGAATTGAATAAATCTGGACGAGAAATGTTCGATTATTGAGCTTAAGATCTCACTAAACTTTCGCAACATTTTTCGAGTCAAGTTTGTCGTGAAGTACCGTTCCGTTAAAATGCTTCTTCAAGTTGGGAAAGTACTTAAAACCACAACTTTCCACATCAAGTTTGAATATTTTAATGATTCATCCTTAAATCTGTATTTATTTGCTAGGGCTATTGTTGCCATGTCTCCATACTACACTATACTAGCGATTGGCATTTATTTCTTTTTCCCTCGCAGTGGCGTGCCAACAAAAATCGTCTCGCGTGCCACTTGGGCACGCATGCCATAGGTCACCATAGGTTCGCCAGCCCAGGTATAGAAAAAAGTATTGCATGCAGAATTGTAAGAATTAAATCAAGGAACCACAAACATTTACAACAATGTTCCTGTAGTATTTTATATAATAATAGCCGTCATCCCTTGGTTGGTTGGTTGATCACGCTATGCAAACGCTAATAACTCGAGAAATAATAATGATAGAAACTCGAAATTTGGTAGAGATGCTTGATTAACACTTTTTCAGGTGATGACGAATTTAAATCGCGAAAAAATTCCTTGGTTCGTCTCCAAGAGAGGCATTTCCTTTTCCCATTACTTAAAATGTAAAACGCGATTTTTCGACGTGCAGGCTTTTATTCATTTGGAAATTAAAATTAGAAGGAATTAATCTACGACCTTCGGAGTTGAACCATTTTGAAGAAAACATTATAAAGTTTCTTATTCCGTTCGTCTTTTTTCGCCCACAGTTCGAAATATTCTATGTTAAACGTTTAATTTGCATATTTTGTGGAAATCTCGCCATTTTAACGTGATGTTGCTATGTCGACCATTATCATTGTTGGGTTCAATACGAGAGAGAGAGAGAGGAAGGAAGGGGAGAGATTGGCGTGTTTTGTGGAAAATAAGTATATTAACGTAAATATAAAAAATTTTAAGTATCAACAGTGTCATTTTAGAAAAATTGGAAATAAAAAGCATTCTTAGATTAAATTCTTGGTAAACCATACGTGCTTACGAATTTATATTGCTATTCCTCGAATTATTTTGGTAACAGTGACCGAAGTTTGGAAACGAATATAAATTAAAATTCAATTAAAATTAAAAGGACATTTAAAACTGTTAACAGGCAATTTTCGAAGAAACAACAGTGGATCTTTTAATGAATTGATTTGTTTTTATAAAGGAATTTTGGTGCTTATTTAATACAGAGTAAGTTCTAAGGATTTTAATCCGTTTAAATCTAATAATTGTGGCTATTGTAGTTTAAAGAAAGAACTTTATTTATTTACTTTACAGAATGAATTAATTTTAGGCTAGCATTGCCTATTATAAAAGGAGTTACTTTGGAATTTACAGTATGTAAAGTGGAAGTTGTACTGAATTGACTCAAGTATTTTGGGTACTTTCCTATTAACGGGAATACCTCAAAAAATAAACACGTATTGTTGTGATATGTTACGACGTATTTGTTTGTTAACAATGCGTAACAACGGGGGAATTACTTAAAAATTACACTTTTTTGAAACTTATTTGTTAATAAAAGCAACATAATTACTAATACAATTAAATTTATGTTACTAGGGGGCCAATATGTCTTTATGGCATTTAAAATAGCTGTAAATATGTCGATTTCTTTGTTATGTTGTCGCCACATGAATTCTTCTGATGACAGGCTTTCGCGTTGCATTTCCAAAATATTCTGTCGCAGAAGTAAAGTTTCATAATATGATCCTTCTTGCACATTCGCCCTTTAGATAAAATATCATGGTCTTGAAGCAAAGATACAGCTTCTTCTTCAGTCATCGGCAAGCTCCACAAATTCATCATTAAGGGATCAACGTACATATCTTAACGAGATTTGTTACGCATAGTTAACAAACAAAATATCACAACAATACGTGTTTATTTTTTCAGGTATTCCCGTTAACAGGAAAGTACCATTTCAAAGCAAAAATCAATTTAAAACTATTGAAAGTTGTTGTTTCGGAAACTGAGAAGTCCAGAGTGGTGAGCGGACGCTGAACGATATTAAGGTAGGTACATTTTATTCCAAAATCTATTTAAAGTATTATCAGAGGCAATTGAAGATCGAACAATTTTTTTTGTTACCGGGGTTCTGCTTATGTCATGAAATTGAAATGTTAATGCATTAATCCATTAAAATCTGTTAAAAGTGGCTATTTTAGTTGAAAGAAATATATGTACATGGTACTTTTATTCACTTTTCAGAATGAATGAATTCTAGGTTAACATTGCATATTATAAAAGGATTTTCTTTGGAATAAGAAGTTTGTTATGTGGTTATTTTAACTGAATTGAATCAAGTTCTCTTCTAAGTTTGAAATCCATTTAAAACTGGTGAAAGTGGTTGTTTCGGAAAATGAGAAGGCAAGAGTGCTGAGCAGACGATAAACGATATTGAGGTACATTATATTCCAAAACCTATTTAAAGTATTATCAGAGGCAATTGAAGATTGAACCAATTTTTTGGAACCGGAATTCTGCTTATTTAATGAAATTGAAATGATGATGCTAAATCAATTTAAAACTAATAACAAAGGCTATTTTAGTAGAAAGAAAGGTACTATTTTATTCACAAGGAATTTCTGTGAGATTTTAGTTAATTAATTAAAACAGACATAATATAGAAATATTCGATGGTTAAAACAGTGCACAATGTTATTCTTGCGATTTTTACATTTTGCATTGACGAAAATTTAGATTCATTAAACCCGTTGAAATTCAACAGGCACTTATGCTAGTCAGTAATAAAATCTAGGGTTAACTATCGAGGAAAATCATCAAATCCTAAACTCTAGTATATATACGTGTAATACTTATGTCAACAGTTAATAATTTGAATAAAGGAGTCTTTTGCAGTTGATCTACATGCATTTTATAGTTACTTCGAATATTTTACCCATAAAAATGTTAGTTTGTGAAGATATGTTGATCGAAGGAGTCAGCACGCTAACGGTTATGTTTATCATCGTCGTTTTTCCAGTGTTTATAAACGCATGGATTTTAAATGAAAAACATCAACAGGTGGACAACCTTTTCAATGAGTAATGATTAATTCCATGATGTTTCCGCTATTAAATTAAAATAAAATTCAATGTTAAAATGTGAAATCATCATTATTTTACTGCATTCGTTAGAGCGTCTCAAAAAAATTTATCATCTGGCCAGGCTGATGTTAAGAGGTCGATAATGCGGTGTACAGGATGTGGAAAGATTTACGGCATTATCTGATGAAGATAACCTTGCAAATGACGAAGAAAACGCTTTGGAAAGAAACTACGTAACGTTACTACTACATGTTTCTTACATCGCTGAGTTAAATTAAACTAATAAAAAAGTGTAATTAAATGTTGGTCCATTTGATACATTGTATTTTTGATGTAATATAGTAGTTTTATCTATGTGAAAAACTTTTTCATGTATCTTTTGAACAGTTTTTATTACAAGTTCGTTATTGTTAATAATTTCGCTATATACTTGTAGTTTCTTATAAAAATGGTACTATCCTGTTATCTACCCCCAAAAAATTATTAATTTTTAAGATCGCTAAGGAAACGTTAAATATCCTTCCCATGACTGATTGGCCGGTCTCGACATTTACAAACCCAATAACCGGACAACGGGGAGAGATACTTTGGTTCCGGGCGAGGCGAAGGTCGCGGCAGCGCCCGGAGACGACTACCCATTAAAACAAAGCGAGCCGAAGGCTCGTCAATATATCCTTTCAATGTTGTATCCTCTCGACTATTGCGCCGCAAATTGAGAGGATATAACAATGAAAGGATGTATTGACGAGCCTTCGGCTCGCTTTGTTTTAATGAGTAGTCGTCTCCGGGCGCTACGCGCCCTTCGCCTAGCCCGGAACCAAAGTATCCCTCCCCGTTGTCCGGTTATTGGGTTTGTAAATGTCGAGACCGGCCAATCAGTCATGGGTTAGGAAAGCTACCGCATCTTCTTTATTATTTGGCAAATTATAACAATGCATTATAACAATATCAACCAAGTCATTATAACATTGAAATACCCTTTGGGGGGAGATAACAGGATAGTACCTAAAACATATCAACTTTGCAATCAATTCACTTTACCGTGCAAGTTTAATGATGAATCACGATTTTTATATATTTTTAGGAAACCAAAAATTATTCTTTCCGCTCATTAATGCGGTCCTTGTATTTTAGGTTAAGCTTTGAATTCTTATAGCGAAATGTGTGAAAATTTTTCCAAGTCATTTTAACTTTTGTTTAATTTGACCTCGACGCTAACGGGAAATTCCAGAAACAGTGTTGACAGGTTAAGTTGTGCGAGCTCCCTCCTAAACATTTTTATTAGGCTACAAGTAAGTACAACAAATTCGTGAAATCTTTTAACAGTAATTAGCGAAGTTAATTAAGAAAATTCAGTTGCATTATTGTGGTATGTATTATGTTCTTAGAGTAATTTAAATCTTTTGAAATAATGAAATCTTGAAAGAAAAAAATATTAATTTTGAGCCCTATGGTTAATCAATGAAGATGAATGGAAGAACCTAATAACCATACAAATATTTTATTTGTAAAAAGGAAAATACTCGCATGCACTCCGGTTTAGGGGAATCTACTCCACGCCAGTGACCAAACACCCGCAATCTCACCCACTCCGGGTTTAGGGGAACCACTCCAACGCCAGGGACCCTCCTTTTCTTTGTTCACACACAAAACAAACACACACGAGCACTTCCTTTCCAAAAAAAATTGCCTAAATACGTATTTCGGAATCAAGGATTCCATCGTCAGTATCCCGATCAAAAAAGACGAAGAATGACGAGCCGGACAAGGTATATATATATACATGGGGAATTCACAGGGCCGCGCCTAGGGTATTTCGCGCCCGGTTGCAAGATATCTCTGTGGCGCCCCCCTACTAACGGAATTTCCTGGTATGATCAAATACGACTTTTTTTAATCGATAAAGAGTGGAGAAAAGCTGATGTATTTCTCTCGATGTATCCCATAACGAATTGATTGAAAAAATTTGTTGCATAATTATTAATATAAACATATCATTTAATATCTGCTTGAAGGAAAATTATAAAACTCGCCGCACATATGATTATAATTCAGTACTCTGTCCCGTTACTTTAATGATCATTCAAAAATTCCTATTTTTGTCCATTTACAAGCCAAACTATATTCGATATTTATTCTGACAATAAGAAAACAATACTCCAATTACTTATGCGTTCCTACGTCAAAGTTACGACTTCGTATTTTCATTTTAAGATATTTAAAAATCCAATGAAGAAGTAGATGTCAACAATTCTCTCATTATTTGGATAAATTGTTTCGGTATTTGAATTTGGTACTACAGTAACACCTGCCTAAGGTGACCACCCACGGGACTGTGGTCACCTTAGACAGGTGATCATTATAGCCAAAATTTTTATTTTTTAGGTAGAAAAACATCGTTAGAAAATATAATGGCAGAGAAATTAATACGTAAATTAACTAACTTTTAGCTAGGAATTTAATTTATGCAAATAAATATCAGTAATTGAAATATTCTAGTTGCAACAATAAATAAATATATAGCATTATTAATAAATAATTCTTCCTTACAATTTTGTAAAAAGATTATAAGAATGAATTGATTTAGTTTCTTTATTTTTAAAGAAATCTTTCCATTGTCATTTGTGTGTAATTTTTTCGTTTGCTACAAATTACATCAGCTATTATTCTTTTTGATTTATAAAGAGGAACTAATAATTCCGAAGAGTTTTCAGTAGCAAATCCAAATATTATTTCTTCAAGCATGCCTGCTACTTCTTTTGGAGTCAATAAAATATTTCCTTTCTCATTTATCGCTGAAACATCTTCATCGCTATCGTCACTATCTTGTCCATTGTTCCACTAAATTCTTTGAACACCTCATCGAAAACCTTACCAGATGTAGCGGTTTGAAAAACTGTTGCATCTGTCACATTCTATGAAGTTCTCCATCATGTCACTTCCATCCAGATCCGGCAACACGACTTCATTTTTAAAATCGTCTGTATCAAAACTTGAAAACTCAGCCTACTTACTGGTAGCTTGTTTATTTTTGCATTTTTAAAACACCGGGGATTTTGATATTTTCCTATCAAAAGTGGTTCAAGTTTTTCACCTTTTGCACTAGCTGCAAGCAAAATTGTAAGACATTCCTTTGACATCTTTACACGGATCCCTTGTAATTACCAAAGAGCGATCAGGCATTGCTCTAAAAAACAAACCACACTCGTCGGCATTAAAAATATTTTCTGGGGCAAAGCCTAAAACAAATTCAGAGAAATTGGCTTGAAAATTTTCAACAATAGCTGGATTTACTTCATTTGCATCATCTGCCAGTATTTTTGAGGAAATATTGTTCCGATTTTAAAATATTCGAGCCAACCAGAAGATGCCTTGAAATGAGATAAATTAAGCTTTTCAGCAAACTTTAACGCAATTTCCTGTAGCATCGGGCCAGATATCCGTACATTTAGTCCTCTCATTCGGAAAAACCAGTTGATAGTTAATTTATTTATCTCATCGAACTCTGTTGTCCGCCGTTTCCGACTAAGTTCCTTGTGGTTCATCCCTAGCGTAAGAGCCAATCCTTTATCGGTCACTATATGGGAGGTGTATATACTAGGACTGCTTCCCAAAATAGTGGTCACTGGTCACAATGGACTATACACAAAAAATATTACATTGACAGTATAGCATTTCCGTGAGGACCATTAAAAAGTGGTCACATTAAGCAGGTGGTCACTGTACAAAGGTGGTTACATTAGCAGTTTCTACTGTATTTAGAAATGAATATGAACGTTAACGTAGGTGGGAGATCGTGAAGGAATAAGGAAAGCTAGTTTTCGGAAAAGATATACCAAACCGATTTAAAACAGATTTGGGATTTCCAAGACTCGGTAAGTGTAGGGTAGGCACCTGGTATTCTTCCAGCGAAAGGATTTGTGGTAAAGATCGATGGTACTTTACGAAAGGATTGCCGCCTCAGCTGGAGCTCCTCGCTAGGGTCGGGATAGCAATTAGCAGAGTAGCGTCCCCACCTCTTGGCGACTCCTAAAGGTATGTACACACATGCGCATTTCCCTGCAACAGAACAACGAACCTAGCAAAGTAGCGCAACATTTTGGCGAACACGAACGTGCAACATTTCCGCGCAACAAACTGGCGATCCATGCGTAGTCGGTATTTCAGCGAACAATCAAAGGATGTTGCGTGCGCACGTTGCAACCTGTCTGGACAGGTGTGCAACATTTAAGCGAGCGTAGACGTGTTTACACTCAGTTATCATCTTACCACCAAGGAAGACACATCGTTGTTCGCCTGTGCATATCGTTCAGTTGTCGAGCGTATTATTAAAATGGAGTGGCCCAATGAAACGGTGTTGAAATTTATTGAAAGCTATAGGAGCAAAGAGATTCTTTGGGATGCAAAAAACAAGAATCATTTTAATAAATAAATTAAGAATGATGCTTGGGAGGAGATCACAACTGAAGTCGGCTTCTCAGCTGATGAAAGTCGGAAAAATATGACAAGCTTATTATCATCATTCCGGCGGGAAAGAGCAAAAATTTGTAAAAGCCGTGGAACAGGAAAATGTATGTATTTTTAGAAACAGATACGTAACTTATTTCTTAAACGAAACCAATTTTCCTTATTTTCTTCTTGGAAGCGTATTTATGCATAAAAACATAAGCTGCAGCAGCTACTTGAAGAGAAGTTATGTCTACTCGGAAACCGAATGGATACTGGCGGAAAACAGGCGAACAATGATTTGCAACACCGTGCCGAGAGTCCTCTTGTTGCAAGGTTTGGTTCGCTGCTCGGTTCGCCTCTCGATCCGCTGCGTGGTTCGCTGTTCTGTTGCCGGGAAATGCGCATATGTTTACATACCTTAAGGTGAACCCATTTTCGGTCGCCACTGATATGTGTTCTAGCAACCTTGAGTCATGCGACCGCGTATCGCAAGGGATCGGAAAATTTTGCCTGGAAGATTTTGTGTCATTTTAGTATCTTCAACTTTCCCTTTTCACTCGGACAAAGGAGGAAACATTCCCAAGTCGAATTCCAATAATATATCGATACAAATACCTTGATGGGAAGGCGCCCCGGCAAGTTGGCGCCCGGGTGCATTGCACCCACTGCACCCCGGGTAGGCGCGCCCCTGGGTATTCATCTTCAATGAAATGTTGCTTAACTTGATTTTATTTAAATGACAAAAACTCGATAAATAAAATACGACGCCATATACTATATTGCTTGGATGAAATTATTCATTGAAGTCCACTGAAATTTCAAATAATTACAATTTCTCATTTTTAGACGCTCGAAAAAAACGGAGATTTTACGGTTCTAAACATTTTCATCAAAATCGTTCTGAAGTCCAATTTTCCGTTCAAAAAATTAATTGTTCCTTTATTAGAGCGAACGTCCAATCCAAGAGTTCGTAGCATTATTACAATATATTTTAAAATGAAAATAAAGGTGCACTACATTCAGGCAGAGAGAAACGAAAAGAGCCCATCGCATTATTTTTACGTAAAATATATACTGTGACCATTTTAGATTTATGTCAACTAACGTAAGCAACATTCAGTTTCCGTTTGCTCAGAGATACTGTAAGATACGAATGTACATAATATTGCATTGTGTACCATATGCTAGTGTTGGTGATGATTACATGAGTAATAACAATTTACTATAATGACGTAAAGGAAAATGTGACAGCTTCATTTATACAATTTTATTAATTTAGAAGATACGTCTCTGAGATAATTAAATTACTTAAATTAAAATTGATTGCTAACTTCGAGTAGAGATTGTTTTATACTCAAACTTCAAAATAAAAACGAAATTTTCGTCATGATATCTTTGTCGATTAATAATGATATGTATTTTCATCATATTATATTAATTAATATTAATGATGTTTTGAGAATAACGTATTTAAAAGCATGAATGCATCGGTACTGTTTTTTAAAAATTAATTATATTTTGTTACGCTTGCGTGCACTTTTGTACTATCATGACAGCTGAAGTAAAATTATTGTTGCAACAAATACAAATTAGCTGGTTTTCGTATGCATCGTCGTATATGTGCGCTAATATCAATATAGCAAAATTTAAATTACCATTACGGTGTACTGCAAAAATACGGGCTAAACTGATTTTTAATGATCATATTATAGTGTGCGATCAAAATATCCGAAGTTTTAAATTTTCGTAGTTAGAAAATAGATGTGATATCTCAGTAGTAGAAAAGGGAGTACATGGTTCGAAAACTTTGATAGCGACTCTCCTGCCCCTATCTTAACACAAATATTTAGAACCCCGGTCAACGTTTAAAATCCCGCCCGGACGTCGTCGGACAGGAGAAAAAACGGTACTCTTCGGTTATGCCGGACCCCTTTTGAAAAATAATTTTTTGCGATAACCCTATCCCGGGAAAAATATTAAAACAAACTAAGAATATCAGAACTTGTCAAAAGAAACTTTTTATTTACAGGTAACCGAGGATATTGGCGAGCCTTCGGCTCGCTTTCTTTTTAGATTATAATGCCTTTTATATCGAGTGTAGCCGTATCCGGGCGCTATCGCGCCCTTAGCCTCTCTGGAACGAATCCATTCTTCACCATTGGCCGGTGATCGTGTGGGTAAATGTCGCCACAGGCAGATCGGATATGGGTTTGCAAGCGTTCGTTTTTCGCGAAAGGGTTATCTCAAAAAAATTGTTTTCCAAAAGGGGTCCGGGATAACCGAAGAGAACTGAAAAAAACCGGACATGTCCGGGGAAATCCGGACGCATGGCAACCCTACATAAGAGAATGTTTGGTATCATACTTGTGAAAATCATGTCTAATTACTTTTTATCGCTAACATTTCAATATTTACGATTTTACTACATATCATCTTTTTCATTAGAAATACGAATTTTTGTGCTACTTTTTACGGATCACTTTGTGATCATAGTTTCGCGGGCCGCATAAAACGCTTTCCGGTCATCCTCCGGGACACATATAGGGCCGTAGCTTGTCTACTTCTGCTCTAGATCAGTGCTTTTCATAATTGTTGTCTCGCGACCCAGTGGAAGGGAAGAAAACATGAAGAAAAACGTTCTGACTTGATTTGCCTTAAACTCGTATTAAACACCAATAACATACTAAAATGCAGGCGTTTATCTAAAAGAAGCATTTCGTTTCCTGTGATTTTCGATTTATCTCAGCGTTAAATGTCCACATTTTCACCATGAGCCTCGCGATCGAGTATAGAGTCGCGACTCGTAGTAGTAGTAGTAATTACATTTTTAGGCGCGTCAACAGCTAAGGTCATTTTGCACCGTCAAATTCTGTTAGAGAAAATCAACGTACGTACACACAACATCCATGCCCGAAGACGGGATTCGAAACCGCGACCTTTGGGTAAGAAGGCAGGCGCACTGCCTACCAGTCTAACCCGGCCGGCTCCCGATTCGTATATTGAAAATATACGTTTGTGTCCAAAGGCATATTTTATTTTAACTTTCAATATCTAAATAAACGATTGAAATATTTACATTAGCGTTGTAAGAATGAAGCTTGCATTTCACGCCGTCCAACATTTCCGGAATAAGATGTTTATAACCATCCATTCAAATCACAGCGGCTTCCACAGAGCTTGTTCCGTGTCATTAGAGAGTGCAAGAGCAGAAACAACAGGTGGGGCTGAGGGCGCGTCCGAGCCAAGGTCCGAGCTTGTTAGTAGCGGACCGCGTTTCTCTAGAAAATGTGTCTTTGGCAGTTGTACGCTTTTTGGTCCGTTTTCTTCCTCAGCATTTATTATCATCAACCAGCTAACGGACATTTGCAAGAAGACTAAACCCCCTGATTTATTTATCCATAACGTACTAGATTTTTTCCAGTTAGAATGTAAGCGAGTCCAGGAATCTCGGTTTTCAGAGTCATTTCCCGAAATAACTTTTCGGGACACTGCATTTTTTTTTAAATATTCGTAATGTTTTATTTGATTTCATTGCGTGACTAATTTTTATTAAATGCGTCCCTAAAGTAGTCCTATTAATTTCATGATCAATTTTGTAATGATACTGTGTACGTATTGGATGAATTTGTAAAGCTATTAGCTTCCTTTTGAAAAAAATATAAGCAAGCTATGCAAATTTGTTGTTATAGCATTTAAACGACAAAAAGTCTAAAAATCACATGTCACACATTTCGGTTTTCCTTCTTTACAAAATGTGATCTACCGGTGTTGCTTCCTCGTAATCTGGTCACGATATAATATGTGCGCTATTTCTTTATTTATTACTACCCTACACTGAACTTGTCAGCAATCATATAGGTTTCATGTGACATCAGTTGAGTTGTGTTTTGTGTGATAATTGCACGAGGAATTACAGTTATCTTAAAAATTATATTTTCATTAAGTCCGTCGTTTCCTTGGTGTGGGATTCTCCCATTTTAAGGTAATTAGTCAGATTGTAACAATGGGTTTTCTACCATTGTTTTATACGCGAGATTTTTCCACCATTATTTGTAGTCTATAAAGATGGAAATGGCCATCGACAGTGTCGAGAAAGGAAAAGTCTGCGGTTGATCGTGGGATAATTTTCATGATCCACTGCAACGCAGTATACAATGCTCGAGATGTGAAAGCGCTTTAAGATGCTCTGATATCAAGAAAGCAAAGGCTAATAAGGCATGCATAGAATGCATGCGTTGAGTTTTTTATGCACGCCTGCTTTCACCATAAATGAGTTTATGACCAGTATTTTGTCGTTGAATTCGGAGTAATTAAATGAAAGGGACGGAAATATGAATTTAAAAAAGGTTTCGTTTCTCGCAATGTACGATGAGTCAAACGAAAACCTTCTTCTTTACGACGTCCTCTTAGAATTCTGCCAAGGGAAAACCTTTTCACCAACAATTATGTCAACTAACTGAACCCGCACAATATCTGCGCGTTTTTTTTTCAATTAATTTATCAAAAATTAAGGAGTGTGTAAAAAAAGTTAATCTCAATAATTCACATTTAACTATACTAATGTATTTTCCAGGTATTGGTAAGGTTCGCCGGTTCGAATCTCGCTGAGGGCACGGCTGCGTTTGCGTATTGACAACTTATTATGCGTAGTCGATCAGAAATCTATATTTTAAATTTTATATTAGAGAGGAAATTAATGGTACGCAGTAATTTATTGCGAACTTTTCCATTTCCCATAAAATAACACGTAAAAATCGAATTCTCACCTGCAGGCTTTCATTCCTTTTGAGATAAAAGTAATAAAGTATTGACCTACAATCTTCGGTTATGCATTTTAAGTCATATTAGATAGGATATTAATGCTACACAGTAATTGATCACGAACATTTATGTTTATAATTTTCTTTGTTTCTTATTATTGAATAATATGTCATTTCTTTTTTATATAATAATCAATGCAACCGGTTAATTTGATTATCAATGAAGAGAAGATAACCATGTAATTTGTTAAAAAATAACGTATGTCCCTATTCTCATTTAATTTTAAATTTATGCGTGAGACTATTTGCGTTAATAAACATTATAGATGTATAATATAATGGTTCTACTTACAAAGAGATAAGATTCTAGCATTCAAACGATGAAAGAAAAATTGGGAAGATTCAACTGCTTTGATTAAATCGTTAGAAACGCTTCCCATACGAAGTCAACAGAATAATTATCCGTAAATATTTATGTTGCTATACATCATTAATTTCGATGCTTAAACAAAAGTGCGAAGCGAATAACGCTTTTATTTCACCTATTTGAAGGTTTAATTGGTATTAATTGAATCGGAAGCAACAATGACGGTCGCCTTAACAACGCCCGGAAACAATGTTTATTTTCTTGGCCGTTAAAAATTATAAACAATATAACGAATGCTAAAAACCTATAAATGACTTGTAATTATAAATTTTAGGGGTTGTTTATACCCCAATATTTTCAAAACAAAAAATCACGAAATTCGGTGCCGAGATGAGAACTTATGCATGGAAAATTATTTTTCGGCTTTTATTTTTACTTTAAGGTGAGAGAAAATGCTTGCAGAATCCAAGCACACAATCACTAGTATATATATATATATATATATATATATACGAGCGAGTCTTAATTACATACCTTAACCATAAGCATCGAGTTCTACATCTACAGACAAAAAAAAAGTTCATATAAACATATGGTCGCAACCGCTTCGTTAGCGAGATATGGCAATATTTTTTTTTTTATCGATCGTTTCCCCTTCCAATCCTTTCCCTTCCCCTCTCTTGCTTTGTCGGCAACAACAAGGCAGCGCCGCGACACGGAGAAAGCAATCATTAAGTCACAGAGGGTTACTTTTCTGGTAGGCACATTACGTATCGAAGAATGGCGCATAATGCAGACTATTCATTAGATGAATTCACAGATATGATACTGCTGTACGGAGAAGCAGAGCGTAACAGTGCAGTCACTGCACGTCTTTACGCCGAAAGGTATCCACAACGACGACATCCACATCGCAGGACATTCATTTCTCTGGAACGTTCGTCTGGGAGAAACAGGTCATATGCGACCCATTATGACAAATGCTGGTAGACCACGACGTCGTAGGAGTGCCAATGTGGAAGAGGATGTCCTGCATTCCATTTAACGGTCCCCTGGTACTAGTACCAGGCAGTTGGCTGCTCGTCACCGGATTTCCCAGCGAACAGTGGTGAGGGTGTTGCATGATCAGTTGTTGCATCAATTCCATGTACAGCGTGTTCAAGCTCTGCAACCGCCGCTGGATTATGAGCGTCGAAGAGCATTCTGCAAATGGCTACTGAAGCAGGATGCAGCATATCCAAACTTTCTCAGCCAAGTTTTGGTGATGGATGAAGCATGCTTCACAAGGAATGGGATTTTGATTAGTCGTAACCAGCATACATGGACTGATGAAAATCCACATTCATTTCAGTACTAGTAATTAGGTTTTTAGGTGCGTCAACAGCTAAGGTCATTTTGCACCATCAAATTGTTAGGGAAAATCAACATACATCACAACATCCATGCCCGAAGCGGGATTCAAGCCCGCAACCTTTGGGTTAGAAGGCAGGCGCACTGCCTACCAGTCTAACCCGGCCGGCCACATTTATTTCAGGAAACACGATTCCAACAGCAGTTTGCAATTAATGTTTGGGCGGGAATAATTGGCGATCTCCTCCTAGGTCCTTATGAGCTACCGCCTCGACTATCAGTGTCCTCCTATTTACAGTTTCTATCGCGATAATTACCGCAGCTACTAGATGGCATACCCTTTGGAACACGGCAGACAATGTGGGTATTGCACGATGGCGCTTCTGCCCATTCTGCTAGTGATGTCAAGCAGTATTTGGACATTCACTACCCAGGTCGATGGATAGGACGAAACGGACCAGTTGTGTGGCCTCCGCGATCACCCGTTTACGCCCAACGATGTAATACGCGTGACGAGCTATGGAATGTCATTGAAGCTGCTGGGACGACAGAATGCGAAATGCCTGATGTCTTTCAGTGAGTCAGGAATTCTAGGCACAACAGGGCTCAGTTGTGCATTAACTGTAATGGTGGACAGTTTGAACATCTTTTGTAAATCATTTGCAACTGACCAGATGCCGTTCTGTTCACAGCTAATAAACGTCTGATCCAAAACTACGTTATCTGTCTACTTTTCTTTCCTCGTGCTTCCTGTTGCCATATCTCGCTAACGAAGCGGTTGCGACCATATGTTTATATGAACTTTTTTGCTTGTCTGTAGGTGTAGAACACGATGCTTATATTTAAGGTATGTAATTAAGACTCACCCTGTATATATATATATATATATCGTGTTGTACACCTACAGACAAGCAAAAACACACACATATATATATATCGAGTGAGGTTAATATAAAAGTTATTAAAAACGAAGAAAATCCATATTTACGTATTTTAACGAATGAAGGAAAAAAACCTTGCACTCCGAAAACTCGAAAATCCCGTGTAAACTTATGGGAACGTGTCTCCTGGATTCGAACCCGGGACTTTATGAAAATGAAAGTGGTTTTCTAGGGACCTCCTATCTTGTAGAAACAAAACGCAGTTTACCGCATATCTCTACGACGAACGGCTTCTGAGATACAGGGGGGACGGACGGACGGATACTTCCAAAATTATATATAGGATGGTTCATCAGAAAAATAAGGCTACAGAATTTTGTGTGGTGGAAAAAACGAGGCGAGCGTAACGGAAATATCAAACATGAGACAATCAGTTCCTGATAGTTACGATTCGCAAAATTTGTCGGAATTGGATTTTACATACCTATTCTATATTCGAATCGCTTCATTTTTACTTTCTCCATACGTAGTAATGGGAAAGTATTGTATTCATGAAAAAAATCGACTTCGTGATTTCAACGGAAATACATGTTTTGAGGTCCCTAGAACACGTTTAGACTATTTTCGGAATGATGTCTGTGTGTGTGTGTACGTGTGTGTGTATGTTATTGTGGGCGCTCTAACTCAAAAAGTACGTGCCATATCGTTACCAAACTTCATATCTAACACTCTTACATGAGCACAAAGAACTGATTAGTTTTTGGATAATAACGGATAAACGGAAGTCGAGGTTTATTCGAAACCCGATTCGGTTTTTGCGATATTTCTTCGTTAAAACATCATTATTGTATATACAATTCTATACAAAAGTTATAGAGAATGTCATTTCCTACAGTTTTCATTTGAAATAATTTTCTATAGGAGTTACTGTTTATGTGTTATTTATAAATAACCGGTTTTTCGGTTTCCGTCAAATATCTCCTTAAAAACATCGTTATTGGTAATCTTCGTAAGGACCAACGTTGTAAAGAATAATATTTCTTCCAAGTTTTGTTTGAAACTAATTTTCGTAGAACCATCCATTTTGGATATATTTCGCTTTATCTTAATACCTGTATACAGCGCCAACACCATGTAGCGGTGAATTCTGTAAACATTCAAAATATACGTAATTTACGGCAAGGACGTGTCTTCTTCTGCGATACGAAATAATAATTTTGCCTCGTAATATTATTCATAATAATTTAAATATCATGCCCCAAATATGGAGAAAGTCATGTTGGCCACATCAGATTTTTCATGAGGAGATCGATATTTTTGAAGGATCACTAGAAACAATAGCGACAATATCTGTCACTCCCACGGAGATAATTTACAACGTTCGGTCTCTTTCATCGAAGCGCCCGAATACCTGGGCGGCAGTGGCGTAGCTAGGGTCTTCGGCGCCCGGGGGCAAGGGATCCTCTTGGCGCCCCTAAGTCCGGACCATATGACCTTTTTACTTGCCAAGTTCCAGGGAGGAGGGGTTTACGGGCTCTTCTGTACACAATTTAGCATGTTGGCGCCTTTAGGCAATTCCCAGTTTTGCTACCCCTTTAGGGTGTGTCTGGTAAACTCAAGCATGCAACAAACATATTTGAATGGGAAATTGGTTCGAGTAAGGCTAGATGGCGGGAGATATGTACCTCAACTCAATTGCAAACCCCCCTGGCCCATAGGCAAAACATCGTTTACAAGTGAGATCCAGTCTAAGGAAATATATACATAGGTAAAACAAAAGTGTAACTCGAAGAATGAGCGATAACCACAAAGACTTCGGGTGAGACATGGCAACCCGAAGCTGGACTTCACACATATTTTGGATAGACAGAGAGAGGGTTTTGTAAATATTTTTCTGTGACCCGCTTACGATTGCCATTTCTTAAGTCTCAGGGATCATCAAAACGTAAACAAGCCACGCTTTCACTATACGTATCCTAAAGATAAATACGAGGGTGATTCATTGCATCTCGGACCAGTTTCCATAAGCGTTTTTGATGACTCTCGCCTCTCTTAAGTTTTAAACCGCTAGGATATTACGTTACTCCGCGACCTCTTAGCGGATCTGCTTTCACCGACAAAAATCCTTCCGTGAGTTTGCGCCCGTAAAGCCCTGCGCCGGGGGGCAAATACCCCCATCTGCTCCCCCGTCACTACGCCACTGCTGTGCGGTTGTGATATTCGCTAGCGATGCTATTACCTATATTTCTTAACGAGCCAAGATTAAAACTCAAAACAGAGGATGCTATCATTTTTCAAATCATTCTATCGAATCTCACACGTTCTCCCTAATACCATAATAAGCGTTTAGGTATAAGAGCGCTACTTAAATGTCAATGGTAATTTTTTAAAGCCCAATTCCGGCTGTAATTATTAAAACTCAAATAGGCGTCTGCTTGCCGAAGCTTCGAGAACGAAATAAAATTGTCTCCGCTGAAAGCGTCCTTATTCTCTCTCGGGATGATATGCGTCACGTGTTAGGATTGTGAGCCCATTGTTTGTTTGTGGGTGTCTTACTCTCTATGTATACATGTACATATTCCCCTCACGCACTAGACTGCTACTGGATGTGCGAAACAAAAGCATAAATCATTTTCTCAACGAAACGATTCGGTAAACAATTGTTGTCAACTATGACTCACAATCAGTGAGGATATAATTTGGTGTTCTGAATCATAATGGAATGGGACGCAGTGTTTAGTGTGTCACCTGAAGGCGAAGAAATGGAGCAAGGATGGTAATCAAGAGGCCCACCAACTGACGCAATTTGGCTCTCTCGTTCGTTTTATTTCTTAGTGATTGAGATGTTTATGTTAGAGAAATTTAACCACCTGTCTATCCTTGATTTAGCGCATACAAAGACTCGTCCTTTAAATATAAGGGCGTCTGAAAGGTTATAGGAATTTTCTCTTAAGAAAAAACAACATTTTTTAATAATCAAAACCGATCTGTAGACGTTCAATGTTATTGACTCCAGCGTGAGACCTGCTTTTTTAGGCTGTTATTGAAGATTTCGTCGGAATCATCTTTTATTCACTCTTTTAAAGCAGCCTTTGCAGCTTGCAAGGGTACAAAACGACTTCTCCAAAGATGTTTTGTTCAATTCTCTAAAGAGATAGAAGTCACTTGAGGCGAGGTCTGGAGAGAAGGGTGGGTTTGGGCAGGGCCGCCCGTGTCCATGTCTCCTATTGGCCGCCCTTTTTAGGCGTTCTATACAAAAATTTAAAAAAAAGAACGCCTTATGGATTGTTAAATATATAGATATCGTAGAAGTAGCCGTTTTCAAGTAATTCTAAAAAAAGTGTTAATACACTTTAAACTTGGAAAACTTCTAGCGTAATTTCATAACTCAGGCAACCATGTTTAGAGGACTGAAGATAAAACACAGCAAAGCAAATATATGCAACTAGTAGAACTGCCCGTTAAAATTTAACGGGAGAATTACGATCTTTCGAACATTCAGAAAGCGAAACGCTTCAAATGTAATACATCCGAATACTGTAAATAAGTATTCTATAAGTTCATTGTAGTTTTCTGTGATGATAAATTATGGCATCTACATATGCACCGTGTTCGTTCGCAACTTGATCTGACAGTCCTTTAGTTCGTTGTTTATTGGTTTTAATGGAACGTTTTGGTCTTTTTCATAGAGTTTCATCTAACGTTGTACATCTCAGTACATTAGGGTGACCATATTTTCAAGAGGCTAAAACGGGACATTTCCAGTAATTTTCAAGAAAAAATCGGTACAACATACATTGTACAAACTTTTTCATATACTAATGCGTCGTTTAGTTATCCTTAGAAAATGAAAATCGTATGAGCCTGTTTTTAAAAAATCCTATGTTTGTTAAAGTTGCCCGAGAATAAACTAGCCTTATATTCATTCATTGAGAAAAATGAAATATGTAGTATAATTGTAGATGTATACTCAAGTAACTGTATGAAATTTGATCAAAAAGGTTAGAGCCGTTTTTGAGAAAATCGAATTGTTGTTAAAGTTGCCTAGAATAAATTAGCCTTATATTCATTTTTTGAGAAATATGAACGATACAGTATTATTGAAGACGTAAACTACAGTAGCTGTACGAAATTTGATCAAAATCGTTATAGCCGTTTTCGATAAAATCGGATTGTTGTTAAAAATGCGTAGAATAAACTACTCTTAATTATTGAGCAATGTGGACCATTTCTATTTATACTCTGGTCAGTATGATAAAATGCCTAAGTACGAGATTTCATTCATTTTCGTTCTACTGTCTAGACTCCAGAGCCAGTAACAGACAGACAGACGGCATTGCGAAAACCACTTTTTCGGATTCAGCGACACCTAAAACGTGTATTTCCGTAAAAATCTCGAGGTCGAATTTTTTCGCGAAAACAATACTTCTCGATGTTTCGTATGAGAAAGTAAAAACGGGACAAAATTTTCATGTGACTTTTTAAAACGGAAGTTTGTTTTATTTCGATGAATACATCATTTAACAGAGTTTGAACTCATAAACAAGAAAATTTAGATAATAATGTGTAAAAATAGACAAGAAAAGAAACTGGAGTAAAAAGAATGAAATGCGCTTATTCAACAGTCAATTAGATTATTAGCAACCAGGAATGTAGGCGCGATTGCCACTAGTATCTCTTGACCTGCAGACTGCGGTAGGCCCTATCGATCAATCCGATGGCAGGGTATAAATGCTGGACTGGACTAGGCCCTATGGATTTATCCGATGTCGGTATAATTTCTTCGTCAGGAAGTTTTTCTGGACTTCGAAAGAAGTAAAATGTATAAAATATTAGGAGAAAATCATTCTATCATTTCCAATGCATTGATATAATATTTATATTGTTACTTTGTTTTGCAATAAGGAGATCGGATTTTATAAAAATAATAGCGGACATATAAATTTTAATTCAATAAAAAGTCGTTCAAAAGCATTGTTTCAAGTGTGACAAACTAGAAATTTCGTCTATTGATTCTAAAATATTAGTAAATGAGCAAACTAATTTACTTTTTAACTAATTAATTTGGTTTATTTACCTTTTCATAGTTTTTTTGCAATTAAATTGCAGTTGATGTTGAAGGAGTTGATGCTGAAGCTGGTGATTCATTCTCTTGCGGAGACATTTTATACTTTGCGGACGAAGATATCTCTTGCAGTAATTTGGGATTATTTAAAAGTAAATTGTAGAAGTCATTGCATGAAATGTCACGAAAGTGAGTTTTTTTCACTATCGTAAAAACAAGGAGAAAATCACTGCGTATTATGTAAATTTACGTCATAAACAGCACTTTACGACGTTTTACAATGAGCGGAATAACAATAACAACGACGAACACATACGACCATGCCCTCGGCAGGATTCGAACCCACGACCCCAGCATTGCGAGCTAGACACGCTAACCACCCCTCTTATATGAAGTTGGGAGTTATTTTATGGTAGGCGATCAAGAAAAAAAATGATATTTTCGTCGTAATGGGTGTCTTTATAGGTGAATCAGATTTGATTGTAAACTATTTTGTCGTCCTTTCGTGGGCATCAATGATCGGACAGTCGCATTTCGTCATCAGAAGTTCCCTACATCTCGAGAGGTTACGAGCTCACTGAGTTGCATAGCATTCACCAAGTAATATTAAATCAAATATCGCAAGGTTGATATGGAGGATATTTTGCCTAACCACACATCAACCGTTAGTTTCCGGACCCTCTCACAAGATGGTTATATAATTCGCACACGAACTTGATACTGCGAAAGCTTTGGAAAAATCCGAAGATATCGTCAGAGTGAGGTCAGACTTTCTACTGAGCTTTACTCTTTTATATTACGTAATACGTGGATTCCATTGAATAATCTGATTTGGAAAAAATCCACTCTGGAGTGCGTTTGTCAGTTTGTGGTATGCCCCGATTATTCCAAGAATTCTGACTAAATGAAGATGTGAGAATTTTCCTTATCTTTAAAAAGAGCTCTCGATGAAAGATAACTCGAGCACCTTTACTGAAGCGATCCTTTTCTATATCAGCGTTTACCGGTGAAATATACGATAGATAGGGGAGCCATGTGCTAGGTGCGTCACGCGTAATGATGATTCATTGAAAAATAATATGATCCATTCTCGGACCAATTTGTAAGCTTTATTTTTACGCATTTTTTGTTTTATTTTACTGATGATTATTATAATTGAAACCATCCGTCACAACTGTAACATCTGCGGCCGAAATGTCACCGCCTCTAACACGAGGGTGTGTTCACTAAAAATATAAATGAAACAGCGTGTATTCTATCCATATGGATGCAAAGTGATCGCAAGGCCTGCTGCACAAACATGGCAAGGTCATTCATGAACAAATTATGGAACTGGAAAATTTATTATTTCTGTTTTAGAAATTCCGAGAAAAATGCACTGGCGCCAAAAGTTTTTGCGATGTAACCCAACAGAAAGAAAATGACGGAAACTAAAAATATTTTTGTGAGATCATTAGGTGGAAGGAGAAATCCAACCATTTGGCTGTGTAAGAACCTCTCAATCCTAATCCTCCTCCAGGGAATGACCGAAACAGACACTGGTATTCAACGAGGAGCACGTGTAATATTTGCATGTTAATTGAAGTGGCAAGAGAAAATGATAAATTTAATAACAAAACAATATCGTTTCAGTGTTCATGCACAGTCCCAGAAAATGTTAAGGACCACTGTAACTGTACGAAATTTGATCAAAATCGTTAGAGCCGTTTTTGAGAAAATCAAATTGTTGTTAAAAATACATAGAATAAACTTTCCTTAATTATTGAGCAATGTCAACCATTTCTTCATAGTTTCTACTCTGTATGATAAAATGCCTAAGTACGAGATTTCATTCATTTTCGCTCTACCGTTTAGACCCTAGAGCCAATAACAGACAGACAGACGGCATTGCGAAAACCACTTTTTCGAACTCATTGTCAGTTACACCTAAAACGTATATTTCCGTAAAAATCTCGAGGTAGAATTTTTTCGCGATGTCAATACTTTCTCAATATACTTCGTATATGAGAAAGTAAAAAAAAAACAAATGCATTTTATAGCAAAATTAATACTTTTTTCAGAAAAATCCCTCCCATGTATTGATTTTTTGGAAATTTTCCTCTCGCAAGCCAGGTATGTACTAATTTATAGAAATTTTCATCTGGCAAGCCTATTAGGGATTTAACACGACGGCGTAATCCCACTTGCATTAAGATGGAAGCTATGCCTATTATTTATCGAAGTACATATGAAATTGCGTGAAATGCTATTTTGGACTATTAAAAAACTAATTATATCAGACATTATTTCTTTATATCTGTTGTAAAACGGCCTAGTTGTTTAAAATTTCTAAAACTTATATTTTATTTATATGAGAATGGATAGAAGATTTATCAATATAAGCTTGACAACGGATTTTTTACAAAAATGTACATCGTGGTGACAGTATCTTGAGACCGATATTTTTATTTATTAACAGCAATCAACTTACAGCACAAGGCCAATTACAGAAGATTGAATAATGATATAAATAATAAATATAATAAAACAAAGAAATAACATAGGACTAATAAAAGAAACAGTACCAGTGATGCAATAACAACAACAAAATGAATCTGTTTACGGAGGGAGATACTTTTGATCAACTAATTTATCTTTTTAAATACGCACAATTAAACATAAATACAATATAAAATTTCTTCTGATTATTATTATAGAAAAACTATGTGAGTTATGATTATGACGTTATCAGAAGTTTACGTCTTACTTCAAAACCAATGGCGCAATACCAAGCATATATCAGACTTATTATAATTACGATGAGTTAATATTACAGATTTCTGAATCTGAATAAATATCCTGCAAGCCACCGCAATTGGTGTGTGGCAGAGGGAGATTATCTCCTATTATAATCATGCTTCCCGTGTTATTTTCAGAATTATTTCTTACTCTTTCGCACACACTAACGGTCTTTATTTGCATGTAGGGTGACGAGTAAGATATAAATTGAAGTAGTTCGCCAATTGCTTCAGACGAGCTTCTTATCCGTGGCAGAGAGGATGTATTTCCTAAACAGCATTTCGTTGTTCAAGGCGCACATATCGAAGGTGGGAATAATCTATTTCCTTCTTTCAATGGAGCTGATTCCGGAGAAAAGAAAATGTTTATATGGATACCTGCGGAAAATTTGCTCTAGAGGGAGGGAGCAATTATCTGTGTATAGGTGTGGGGTAAGGAACTGCCGAAAACGAAATTCAGTGAAGCATGGGACGATATTCGCGAATTTCCGAACTAGTTGCGAAGATGTCCTGACAATAGCAGTGGGGTGGATCCAAAAATACCCTATTTCCATTATTACCAGAGAAACAGGGCTACATACTAGGCACACTATAAGGAAGATAATTACAGCTTTTCGGGAGCTCTTTTATGTATGGCTCATCGAAAACAGCAACAAAATCTGTGGTGTAGGACACATTGTGGAGATACATGAAAGTGCGTTCGAGCACCGAAAGTACAATCACGGCCGTATTCGCAAGACAAGGTGGGTTGTAGGCGGAATCGACCGGTCCACACACGAGAGTTTCCTGTGCGTGTTGTCCAAACGTGACGCAAAAACTTTACAAGAAGTTATCTATATAAATAAAATTGTAACCTCTGTCTGTACATCTGTTGTTTTGTCGGGGTTTTACTTTTTTTGTGTTTTGCATCACAATAAAACGTTTGAACCGGTTTGCAGAATTGTTGTCTGTCTGTTTGTTTGTTACCGCATCACGCAAAAACGGCTGGTTGAATTTTTATGAAACTTGCAGCGTATCTTTAGACTGGTCCAGCTTAAAATATAGGCTATGTGGTGTATCTCAAAAAAATTTTAAGTGGAGGTTTATATTCCAGTATTCAATACACGATAGAAGGTTCAATTGCTTTCATCAATCGTTATAAACCCTTCCTAAATAATAATCAATATCTATTTACGTTGCTATCCATAAACATCGATCGTTTCGTTGCTTAAAGAAAAGTGCGAAGCGAATAACGCTAAACTTTCATCTATTTGTAAGCTTCATTTAAGCTAATTGAATCGGAGGTAACAATGACGGCCGCCTTGGTTACGCCCGGAAAGAGTACGAAAAATCCATAAAATTTCGAGACAAATGTCGTATTTCTGAAAACTTGGAGCGTGTAACATGTAAACTTCGCAGGAATAAGATAGTATAGAGTTTTATTCGTCGAATAAAGCAAAAACTAAAAAAATCGGTCCATATTTACATATTTTTATGCTTGAAGGAAGAATACCTTGCAAGTCAAGAAATGGATTCATACGTGTTATCTTATGGAAAAATGTTAATCCCCTATATTGGCAGCACCGATTAATCCTGATTGACCAAACCTTGACCATTCACTACGTCAGGATGTAAGAAAGAATCGTACCAAATTTGGTTATTCTAGCTTTTATCGTTTAGGAGGTGTTCCATGAACAAACACACAAACACACGCTTCAAAATATATTGTAGTAGATTAGGGAATAAATCCACAGACATCTACGCAAATTTATTCCGTTTAGTTAGAAAGAAATGGAAGGAAGGAAAAGGAAGAGGAGGAATAGGTAGAAAGAGGAAGAAAGAAAAAGAAGAAGAACAGAAAGAAAGAGGAAGAAAAAGGAAAAGGAGGAATTGGAAGAAAGAGGAAGAAATAGAAGAAGAATAGAAAGAAAGAGGAAGAAAAAGGAAAAGGAGGAATTGGAAGAAAGAGGAAGAGTAGAAGAAGAATAGAAAGAAAGAGGAAGGAAAAGGAGGAATTGGAAGAAAGAGGAAGAAGACGCATTTCTCTCCAGAAAAGATATCTCTACATTTGGCAGCGCAGTGAATATGGTCGTCAGTTAATACAAGTGGGTGTCCGTAAAATACAGCAGTTGACTTTGATAGAAGCCTACAAGTCCAACACAGAAGAATCACAGTGGTTAAGAAACGTGTTTGAACTTTCATTGCTGGACCAGCAAAAGTTGGAGACTGCCTTGTGGAGGATTTTATGTCAATAAAACCAGAAAGTGAAAAAATTGATGCATTTTGTGATTACCTCACTGACAATTACATTGCCGAGGACGCAAAATTTACTCCAATTATATGGACTTCAAGTGACATATCTAAACGAACAACTAATTCTTGCGAATCCTTTTATTATAAATTTAATGGAAATTTTTATAGTGCACATCCTTCAGTGCACCAATTTATAGATGTTTTAAATTATTTTCAAATAGATAACTATTCCAAGTTCATTAGCATTCAGAAAAATGAGACTAAAAGTGGGAAAAACAATAGTTTAGTTGATAAAAAATTACAGTAATATAAAAGTAACGTTATATCAAAATTCGATTTCGTTAAAAGAGTGTCTCACTTCTATAAAAAATAATACGCTGGGGTGAATTAATATGATATGGTATATGGACAATATTATGATTTAGTACACTGACAAAGAAATAATGTTTTCTGTTAGTTTAGGGTTAGTGAATGACAAGGAGAAGAATATTCCGCAACTTCTAAACACACCAGTGCGCTTTGTGCTGTCAGTCATAAGTCTGAATGAAACCGTGAAGGGAAGTTGCAGGATATGGAGGGACGCTGGTACTTAGGCGTGGTCCAGGGGCGGATCCACGGGGGGACAATCGCCCCCTCCTTAGATAACCCCATTGCACTCCACTGGGTGCTTTCTTAAATTCATTCCGCGCCAAAATCCTCAATTATACGCCGCAGATTAGGTCTGTATAGCAAGGGAAAGAAGGATTCTGACAGGGGTAGGGGTTTTCAAAATATAGGGCAGTTAGCAGGGGCGGATTCGCTAGGTGAAGGAGCGATCCTTGAGAAGTTTCTGGATCCGCCCCTGGCGTGGCCGAATTTGGATGGCGTTTTCAGGTACCCTTATAACCGCTGGCCGAGTTTGGATACAAATAGTGGGGTTGACCCAACAGCTGGCCGAATTTGGATGCAGCCCCAGTTAGTCCACACAATCCCGTATGTCTATACAATTAATTAGTTTTTGTTTTAATACGGTGCTTGTTTCAAATGACAAAATCGATGTAATTAACCACAATCTTACGAATAAGGTATTCATTTCGAGTTACAATCCTTCGCTTTCTAGGTTGTTTTACTCACGCTAAGCCACATAATCACTCGTACATCTCACATACTGGTTCACGTACAAAATGCCTTTTTATTTTTATCGGCCGATAATGTAACCTAAACGTTATTTTTAATTAAATATTTGCATGAGACCGAAAATTCTAAAATAAGTCTTCCGTCTGCGCCGAAAGTTGAGTCGAATCGTGAGCTTCGCAAATTCTCAGATATGTTTGTTTGCTTGGCATTCGTTCGTTCGTTAACTTTTCTCTGAATTTGCTCCATAAAAAGAAGGAAAATTCATAAGGCGTCAACCAACCGTAAAACGACGTTTCCTCTTCATTAATCTGCTTCTTAAAATTCTCTGTCGTCCTAAATCGGGCTTCGTTATCGCGCGAGTTCCGAGCGTAAAACAATTTTTCAGCGAAGGATAACAACGCTTCGAGAACAACAGCCGAACGAGTGGTTACGTTCGAACTTGACAAGTTTCCGTGACAACGAATAACCACAACGAAAAAGTCAAGGGAAATTTTTTTTTGTCATTGTTATATTTTCCCGAGAACCGGGAGAAAAAAAAACGCAACTTTTTTGGCCCTTGGCCTTGACCGTGACATTTCCTCCCTCGCCTCAAGGCGAATGCAGGTTAACGCGAAAAAAAAGAATAAACAGGTGCGCAAGGGAAAGAGTGGAGGGGAAAAGCTTCCTACTGGTGCGTGAGGCAGAACTAGCGGTGTGCAGAAGAAGCCTCCGAAGTTAATCCCCACCCCCGCGCCTCTCCCTTCGCCTACTGCCACCTCACGGGAGAAGATGGGAACAATAACGAGATGGTTGATGGGTTAGGCGGCGCGAAGCACGTCAAAATAATGAACGCTTTTTTCTTACGAGATTGGGTTTTCAGAAGTGGCGGCCGAGGGGTTGGCGGGGTAGTCGATGTTTTCGTGGGAGGTGAAAAGTGAAAGACGGGAGGATATAGGAAGGGGCTCGCGGCGGGGGTGGGTACGGTCCCAGACCCATTTCTCAGAGAGGAGAACTGCTCTGCACGGAGAAAGTCCCGCATTACGGATGTTTTGCCCATTGCTTTCGAACTTATATAGATATAAGCCTCCTCGCTGGGAGAGTGGAAGGAAGGTAAAATAAAAGACGATGGTTTTTCTTGACATTTGGA
Organism: Uropetala carovei; assembly: GCA_036926305.1. Classification (NCBI taxonomy): domain Eukaryota; kingdom Metazoa; phylum Arthropoda; class Insecta; order Odonata; family Petaluridae; genus Uropetala; species Uropetala carovei. The sequence continues at coordinate 8,970,324 of JAXCHB010000054.1, read as the reverse complement.
AACAAAAAATACCGACCGATCGCTAATCCTATCAATTCCGGCATGCGTAGTGCTTTAAAAAGCGTCACTTCTTTTCTTTTCCAAAGGAATATGTTTGTTCTCGGAAATAATCCGCAAAGGGACTTGCTTCCCTCTTCCAGCTTCTTGCCTTTTCTCCCCTTTTCTACATCTCACCTCCATTTTCCGCGACACTGCCTCCCCTCCCCCATCGGAAGCTCCTCCGTCCCCTTTCTCCCCCCTCCCATTCCATCCTCCGCACAATTCTCTCTCTCTCTCTTTCTACCGAAAGACTCATTCTCGCTTACGTCGCCTCTATCTCCCTCCCTCACTCCACTCTCGCACGTGACGTATTTCGACGCTGAAAGGCAAACGGAAAACTCCTGCCCGTGTGCTGCAAAACTCAAATCATAGCAGCAGTCCACGCCTTCTACCTTGCCTGTCGCCAGCAGAGATTTCAGTGGGAGTTTTGCAGGTAGAGAACAGAAGTTTTTTGAGGGAGCGAGTTCTCCAGGGAGCAACACTTGAAACTTTTTTCCGATGCAGTTGCAAAAGCCCTCCAGATCTGAGGTCTTGGGAGATATTTAGTGCCTCTTTCTTAGGGGATATAAAGCGGGGGAGGAAGACAGGATTTTTTCCTCTCTCTCTCTCTCTCGAGGGTATCCCCGGCGACTCGATGTCTGCTATAAGGTAAGAGTTCCTTCTCCCTCTTCCTCGCTTTTGACCCCCGTGCGCCGATGTCCTGCGCGCCGCCGTGGACGAGGCGGCGGTGAGAAGGCGACTGCCTCGAAGGGGAATCGATAGCCGGGCGCTGCATCTCTGGAACAGACGCCGCCGCCGCTGCTGCGGTCTGGGACGATTCTCGTCGTTCCCCTCACTCGATCCTCGGGCGTTGGGCGGCGCGGTCGGTGGTGCATCAGCGAGAGGAGCAGAGCGAGGTGAGCGGTGACTGCGAGCGCATGCGCCTGATAAGCGTCCCTTCTCTCTTCTCCCCCCTCCTATCCCCCTTCTAACCCCCCCGCATCGTCCACGTACGTGTCTCGTGCGTGTAATCTTACTTAAGCTTTACGATATATGTATAAATATGTTAGTCTTCCGCTCGAGAGGAATTTCTTTTATCGTTCTTTTTTCTAAAATCCGATCTCTGGAGGAGTGGAACATTTGCCGGCTCGACGCGAGGCGCTGCTATCATTCTCGATTGATTAGGCCGACAGTTGGTGATCTTAGTGTCAAACACGACGGTGTTAGTGTGCCACGCGTGGTGGTCGTTCGTGCTTCATAATCGACGGTTCGTTTTGTTTGTTGTTGGTTGGATTGGTTAAGGCTGACTCGATTATTTGGCTTGCTAGGTAGGGTATTTCAAGGGCACGTGGAATGTTTTGTCTTTTACTCTTCTGCAGGAAGTTTGGTCTTTTTTTGTATTTACCATCCAGTTACTCTTTGTTCGGTAGCGACTTGAGTTACTGTCAGGGCAAGAGAAGTATTGACGCGTAGCACGACCGCAACACTTCAGTTGTTTATCGACAACAGGTGTGCGTTAACTCGCGTAACCTTCGAGAAATTAGCGGAAACTCTAACAGCCTCAAAGGCGAGTAATTTGCGTAGTTTAAGGTTGCGGTTTTCTAATAATATCACCGAAGAGCTTTTTCAATGAGTTGTCATACCCTTCGATCATTGATCAAATATGTCATCAATTATTAGTTTTACAGTTGAGAATTGATATTTACGAGAACGTATCCCTAGGCATTGAAAGCGGACGATAAACCCTTTTTTGAAATTTCGCAAAATATGCTGCATTCTTTTTTGTTTCTTCGAACTTGATCTGGATAAATTCAAGATTGCTTCCTCCCACATAAATTTACAGGATATGACAATCACGCTCATAGCCTTAAGGACTAGGTCGACCGTGAAATTCGAATTTAAATTCGAGAAACCCATTATGCGCGCCAATGGAAGCTTTGAAAGGCGACCGGAAGTTGACCTGTTCTGGGCTGGATATGTTTTGGAAATACCTTTGAATCAGCAATATCGATTTTTTAGTATAAAAGTGTATTGATTAAAATTAATAAAGCGAAATATGAGTTTTTTGGGACGGCCATGTTTATATGTTATAAATCGGTTTTCCAAGAAAAGAAAAGGAAATATTTTTACTTGCGCTGCCAATGGCGCACGCACGGGGTGTCCACCGGGTCCTGACTCCCTCCCCTTGGAAAATTCTGATTTTTCTAAACTGTGGAAACAGTTATTTTAAATCTGGGTTCTTGGGCGCTGTCAGAGAGGAATAGGAGACGGTTTGCCCCCTTTGTTTTTACTTTAATATAATGAATAACGCAATATGCGACACTGATATAACTTGCGTACAACTTTTGTGCTTGTCAAATATTTCGGACCCCCCACCCCTTGAGAGAATCCTGTGTGCGCTACTGAGCATTACCCGAGGTTCCGTGCGTAGTATACGGGATTTTCCCGTTCTTCCGGAAACGTATTTAACGTATATTGCATGTACTTCTCATAATTAACTCAACCAAATTTATAACCAGCATAAAAACGGATTCTTAACTCTCCCAACCACCGTATTTTCGGCGTCAAAACGAGAACAAAGAGAGGCTGCTCCATATTCCCAGAAAAAATGTGCCAACCTTTCAATTTGTCCACTTTCAGGTAAATTTCTTTCACCCACTGGTTTTCAGACCAATTAAATTCGTGTAGTCCCTAATAGGTCTTTGGAAGTGGAATTACATTTGTAACAGTTGTAGTCACACAGAGTTAGGCGAGTTATTTCGTTTATTCTTTTCGGGGTTTCGGTGTATGCCATTGTGTAAGGTCAGTTCTGGAGCTCGGTAATCTTGTTACCAGTCTATACCAACCCTTTATGCGGAGAATCTAAGTTGACAGTGTGGCGTACCTATGAAGTGATGCCACCGAGTAAGTCGAGCGAATTGCGCATTCCATTGATTTTGGCAGCGAAGAATTAGAAAAATGCAGAATTAAATGACGGAAACGTAAAGTATCATAAAGTTGTACTTTTAATAAACGAAAAAATGCTTTAAGCACCTAAACTTTAAAAAAAAGAAGTACTTATCTTATGTATATCTCGAGTAGGCGTACAATGCAGCCTTCTTGTTAGAGGCCGAAAATAGATTTTAAAAAGAACTTTGGAATATACTTTTGATAAATCACTGCTGAATACGGCTGCATTGTGTGCCTATTGGAGATATCTAATATAAGTAGATGTTTTCCAAATTGTCATTATTAAATGCTTATTTTTAGCGCGCTTTATTTAATAAACGAGCGTCTGTCTGTCTGTCCGTCTGTGCAATCAGTTAAATTAAAATAGCAAGTATACGGTATGAATTATAAGACTGAAATTTGCCATGTGTATCTAAGTAATCTATGATACTAATTATTTTTCTTTAAATTTGAGTTTTTAAAAAGGTTGGATAGGAGTCCATTAAAAAAAATTTATATCTCCGTATGTATAAAATATGGAAATCTGAAACTCTGAGAGAACATTTTCACATTGATGCCACTTACAAACAAATGACAAATTCTTCTCATTTCATCAATTACGTTTAAGGGAAAAATCTTCATTGCGAAAGAAAAACGCAAAATATTACTGAATGTAGTAACAGAAGAAAAAATCTCTAATTTATCCGTTTATGGAGATCACCGTACTTCTTTAATTACTTTTCTGTCGCAAGAAAAACCCGATAATCCTCGATTGAAATGTGGTTTTACACAAATATTCTTTAAGATATAATAAATGTTGTAATTAATCTTGTTGGAGTTTTATAAGTTGAACTTATTGCGAGACACATAATTGGAACGAAATCTCTGTCAATTTTTATGTTTGGATCGTTGAGTCGAAAGATACGATGCGCAAATGAACGTTGTAACGTGATGGTGAAATATGTCGTTAAAATTTGGGAGTTGAATCATTGAGCTCGACGAAGTCTGTGCTTCATATCATTAATATAAGTACCTAATCATGTAGCATTCAAGTGCATTATCTATACCAAGGATCGGCTAAACACGGCTCGCGGTCCGCATGCGGCCCCCGAGAGCATTTTATGCGGGCTTCGAATCTATGATGAAAAAGCGATCCGTTAAATTTTAAGCGGACAGTTTAATACCTGTTAATTAAGTTTTGGTCATGAACAGGCGCGTAATTTGGGGGCGCAGGCCCACGCAGTGCGTGGAACCCCATAAAAATACTTAGAATGTTTCCCGTCATCTGACTCAAGGTATTCGCAGTAATAATGTCCTTATGGGAATGAAATATTTCATCGCTGGAAATGAAGACGAAAATACCCATTTCAAGCGTTTGGACTTATTTGGTCTTATAATGTTTACTCAGGAGGCGCTATGAGAAAACACCCCTAGTCCGCATGAGGAAGATCCTCGATGTAGATGACTGGAGTTTGAAGTGTTTCAGGCTTCGTGCATGACTATTGTAGGATTGCCACCTCCCGGGGGGTTTTAACCGAAGTTTACACTCAATATTCATGCTCCGAATAGCACTTAGTAAACTTTCGGGTTGTAAATAACGTTGAAAAACATCAACATTCGTTCATTTTAGCCACAATCAAAATTAAATCCAAAACGTATTTTGGAGTGGGATCTTTTCAAAATCGCGAATCTTCGGGTTGAGGCTGAGGAAAAGGTGGCAGCTCTATGCTATCGTCTGTCCAGGAAGCGCATTAACTGACCGTCGCTCAGTTGAGATCTTTCTGTGGTACATACGATAGAAGAAAGTTTTGTGCCCGCTCTAGCCAGCGTTTTCCTTGTGATAAATACCAGATCAAGCATTAGTTCTGTAAATATATAACTTTTCTGAATTATTTCGTTTTATTTAGACATGCCATTTTTCTTGTGTAATGCTTCTAAAGCGGGGTTCGACAAATCCCGGGCGCCAGGTCGCCATGGCACCTAGAAATTTTGTCGTGACGCCTAAAATTTCGGAAGCAGTTATTGTCAGTTAACGTCTGTTTTAAAATCTCGGTTCAACAATCACTATATTACCAAACTGCTCATCGCTACCAGCGAATAGTACGACTACCAAAATGCACAAAGAGTTTTCCCGGGACAAACGATGCTATGCCGTATTCTCATTTATACGTGTGTGGTATTGTCCATTAGTGTGTTTAATTTATTAGGCTCACTTAAAATAGTTTGTTTTTGCTGTTTTTTTCTGTTTGTTAGATACCGTAAGAATGGAACGTGCGGGAAAAACAGCAAGCGCGACTAACACAAAAGGCCACATAAGGAATAGTGGAAGTAAGTGTAATCTAGATTATTTGTTGTTTTACATCAGAATATTATTTTGTATAACGTAACTGTATGCTAGTTCATACCCGTAATCTTGATAGGTTTAAGTTTGTTGTTATTCGTTGCAATATAAATCAATCTCCAGAAGGCAAAACATTTGTTTGGCTCCTAAATTTATGAGCTGGTTCCAAGATATATAGCGAAAATTTGTCATGTCCTGCTCTAAAGGGATAATTTGAGTACATTTGCAGGTTTTAACCACTACTATTGTTAAACAAATAGTCGTTTATTTTACTGAGGCTCCGATACCAAATCAATCTTCATATTCCGGCAGTCGTTGATAGGGTAGTTAGTTGAAGGTTACGGGCCCCGGTTCAACGCGAATTTCTACGACGTCACAATAAACGTAATTTCTTCTTTTTAAAAATCTTATATAATAAAAAGCAATTCTATGTCTATAACGGTAACTTTTCTCTGTCTATAACGCTAACTTAAACGCTAATAACTCGAGAAGTAATGAAGATAGAAACTCGAAATTTGGCAGGGATGCTTGAGTAACACTTTTTCAGGTGACGACGAATTTAAATCGCGAAAAATTCCTTGGTTCCACTCCAATGGGGGCATTTCCATTTCCCACTACTTAAAATGTAAAACGCGATTTTTCGACGTGCAGACTTTTATTCATTTGGAAATTCAAATTAGAAGGAATTAACCTACGACTTCGGATTTGAACCATTTTGAAGAAACAATTATAAGGTTTCTTATACTGTTCATCTTTTTTCGCCCACAGTTCAAAGTATCCCATATTAAACGTTTAATTTACATATTCTATGGAAATCTTGCGATTTTAACGGAATGTTGCCATGGTGACTAATTATATTGTTAGACCTCAAAATCCTATTATTAAATCAATCCTTATGGGTGTAAGCGTGCTTTGAGTGTTTTAATACAAGATCGGGAGGGAGAGAGAGGGATTGTAACGGAAGGGGAGAGAGGGAGGGAGAGAGAGGGAGGGAGAGGGAGGGAGAGAGAGAGAGGGAGGGAGGTAAGGTTAACTAAAGATATCCCGTCATATTGACGGGCAATTACGCTATATGGGTATAAACGTGCTTTGAATTCCCTTTAATACGAGAGAGGGGGGAGAGGTACAGGGGGGAGCGAAGGGGAGGGGGAGAGAGGGAAGTAGAGGGCGGAGATGGAAAGAGGGGAGAAGGGGAGAAATGAGGAGAGGGGAGGGAGAAAGAGGGTGTGAGAGGGAGAGAGGGTGTAAGATGAAGGGGAGGGGGAGAGAGGGGGGAGGGATAGAGAGGGTGTGAGAGGGAGGGAAAGAGAGGCAACTATTTTAAGTTTAACCAAAGATAGCCTGTCAACAACAGAATATTCACTAGAAATGTTGTAATATGGCAATATATTTCATACGTAAAAGTGTGATATTAATTATTTTAAATGAAAATAATAATAATCTATCTATCTATAATTCTTCCGTTGATATTTCAACGGGCATTACACTAGTCATCATTATAATAAAAAACAATTCTCTGTCTATAATGCTAACTTAAACGCTAATAACTCGAGAAGTAATGAAGATAGAAACTCGAAATTTGGCATGGATGCTTGATTAACACTTTTTCAGGTGATGACTAATTTAAATCGCGAAAAAATTCCTTGGTTCGACTCCAATGGAGGCATTTCCATTTCCCATTACTTAACATGTAAAATGTGATTTTTCGATCTGCAGGCTTTTATTCATTTGGAAATTAAAATTAGATGGAATTAACCTACGACCTTCGGATTTGAACCATTTTGAAGAAACAATTACAAAGTTACTTATTATGTTAATCTTTTTTCGCGCACAGTTCGAAGTATCCCATGTTAAACGTTTAATTTACATATTTTATGGAAATCTTGCCATTTTAACGGAATGTTGCCATGGTAACTAATTATATTGTTAGACCTCAAAATCCTATTGTCAAATCAATCCTTTGAATTTTGAAGAAACAATTATAAAGTTTCTTATACTGTTCATCTTTTTTTCGCGTACAGTTCGAAGTATCCCATGTTAAACGTTTAATTTACATATTTTATGGAAATCTTGCCATTTTAACAGAATGTTGCCATGGTGACTAATTATATTGTTAGACCTCAAAATCCGATTGTTGTATCAATCCTTATGGGTGTAAGCGTGCTGTGAATGTTTTTAATACGAGATAGGGAGGGAGAGGGAGTGAGTGGGAGGGAAGGAGCGGGAGAGAGGGGAGGGAGGGGGAGAAGGGAAGGAGAGGGTGGAAAGGATGGGGAGGGAGGGAGGAGGAGAGAGGGAATGAGGGGGAAAGGATGGAGAGAGGGAGGGGAAGAAGGGAGGGAGACAGACAGACAAATGACTTTATTGAATGTGAAATTGAGACTATATAGTCCCTTCTTACATTTAAGAGAGAGAGTGAGAGAGGGAGTGAGGGGGAGAAGGGAAGGAGAGGGTGAAAGGGAGGTGGCGAGATATAAGGAGAGAGAGAGAGACGGGGGGAGGGAGGCGAAAGAGAGGTGGGAGAGTGAGATGCAGAGAGATCGAGGAAGGCAGCAATATAAACTTAATTAAAGATAGTCTGTATTATTGATGGGCTTTTATACTATTTATATTACTACGTTTTAGTGATATTTTTGCATGACGTTGTGTTCTACAAAGCAAACAGTTTTTAAAACTACGTAACTCAAATAATTAGAATTAGATTGTACTCAAATTGTGTTTGAATAAATCGTTTCATTAATTCCAAATATTGCTTAAACGTTATGTATTTACCTTTTTGACTTTCGTTAAATTAATTAATTTCTTTTGTTCATTCATTTTCTGGTGAACTTTGTGTTCTTGAGGGTTTTAAACACAATTTAAATTTTAAAAATTATGATATAATAACAAAACGTTTTATTGTATCGAACTCGAGATAAAAGACCCGGTTTCGACTCCAGGGGATAATTTTCATTTTCTACAAGGTAACACGTAAAAATGGACATTTCGACGTTCAGGCTTTCATTCTTTTTTAAATTAAAATTATAAAGACCTACGAACTTCGGATGTGAACTATTTTGAAGAAAACTTTATAAAGGTTATTATTCTTTTCGTCTTTTACCACCTACAGTTCGAAATCGCTCAACTTAAACGTTTAATTCACATAGTTTCAGGAAATCTAGCCATTTTAAGGGGATGTTGCTTTGCCTACCAATTCCATTGTTAGACCTCGATATCATATTGTTATTTCAGTCCTTATGGGTATAAAAGTGCTTTGAATGCTTTTAATAGGAGAAAGGGAGGGAGGGGACAAAGGGAGGGGGAGGGTGGGAGGGTGAGAGAGGGAAGGAGAGGGAGGTAGAGGAAGGGAGAGGGAAAGGAGAGAGGGGAAGAGAGTGGGAGAGGGGGAATGAAGGAGAGGGAAATGACTTTCAATACAATTTATGTTTCTGATGCCAATTTGATCTCCATAAATAGCTTGAACAATCGAATCTTTACTCCCGTTGATATTTCAACGGGCATTACACTAGTATATATATAATAATATATTAATACGAATATAAATAAAGTGAAAATGTAAAGTTAAATCGCACTATAAGTCTAATACATATTTGTCCGATCTCATCTTTTATTTTCATAGACCGTAGAAGATCTGAGCTAACTTCCTCTTGCCGAGAGATTTCCTTCTATCGATTGTTCTTTTTGTCGCAGGTAATTTTAAAAAGTTAACAAATTAGAATATATGGATATTTCAATAAAAAATCTTGTGTCCAGCACATGACTTTCTCCATACAGAGCAATGCATAGGATTTCTCTCATATTCATTGCTCTGTATGAGGAAATTCATGTGCCCGCTACATCAAATTTTTTCTATACTTAACTCTAATTTTCTATGAGTCGAATACCTTTTGTTTTCCTTGAGGTTCGAATTATAAAAGTTCCACTGTATTTTTGAAATTGAAACGTAGAAACAATCGATAAAAATCAAAGCTATATAATAATTTCATAATCTTTGTATAAATGGGGATCCCAAAAACATCGTAGTTACGCCCCTGGTCATAAAGTCATGAATGTCGTAGTGGAGTCACTGAAAAGGTTTAAGCTCTATTTTTACTTGTATGATACTCTAACATATATCTCGGCTATTTCTATTCTGACCTCCGAATCGAAGCATTAGCTAGATCGTATGCGGCCCGTCATGTAAAAAAAGGTAGCAACTCCTGATTTATCCCATTATAAAAACAGTTAATACCATTAGTCGCACTTATCTTATTGAATAATTTTGATTCGTCATTCAGTTAGAAGATACGGCCAAGTACCCGATTATTTATATCAGAGGCGGCGATCCTCATCGATTCTCTTTCTAATCATCGCAAGAGTCGGAGATATTTATAGAAATCGAGATATACATATTATGAGTTACGCAGGCTTCGGTTAATTGATTGAATGATCACTAATTTACACCTCGTCGGCGGGTCGAGGCGATGGCCTTCCGCCGCTCGACCTTTGGAACGAATCAATAGATTCCCCGCTTACATTTCGCCCGCCTTTAATCGGTTCGTGCCTCTCCGTGGTTGCGAGAGGGCTTTTTCCAGTTATGCGATCGGTTTATCATTCTCGATTGCTCGTCGGATGCGAGCGGTGAACGACGCCCAATGGAACATATCGAACCGCGGGACGGACGGTCATTGCCCCGAATCTCTCCGATGAACGTCCCGCGGTGTCATTCGCCCCAATCTAAGGGTCCGATTGAAAATTATATACCAATTGAGCGCACGGGCTGTCGCTGTATTATCTTTCGGTTCAAGGATAAACATTATTTATTTTGCTACTTATGTGAATTTTTCCAATTAGTCATGTTTTAAAGAGTGCGAAAAAAAAAATATATATATATAAAGGTGGTAACAAGGTGTTGGAGGAAGCCCAGTGGACACTTACCTAGGTTGGAAAGCCGCTGGGGGTGCTGAAGACCCACGAAAAACACAGGAACACAAAAACGACACAAATATGGAGTTTTCGGGCTGAAGAAGGGCGTCAGCCCGAAAGCTCCATATTTGTGTTTCTGTGTTTTTCGTGTGTCTTCAGCACCCCCAGCGGCTTTCCAACCTAGGTAAGTGTCCACTGGGCTTCCTCCAACACCTTGTTGCCACCTTTATTATGACCTTTCCTTTTCTTTAAGCATTTATATATATATAAAGTAGGTATGACCTACATTTATGCTACTGAGCTTACATTCCCGACACCATGCTACTTTTTTGTTGTTTATTTTTGTTAGCCGAAAAATTGCATCTTTCATTGAATATAAGGAAAGAATTAAAGTTCCCTTATAACCATAAAAAAGGACATATAGCAACGTTGGTTTAGAGGTTGTTACTCCAAGTTACCATAGGATTCTTTGATCAAAGAGATCTACTAAGGATTGTATCTTGGATACCGAATCTATGCATTTCAAAGGAAAGTGCGTGTGCGTACTCTGTGTGTGTGCATGTGCGAACCGAGAGTCCCTGGCGTGGAGTTCCATCCCCTAAAACTAGAGTGCTTGTGATCGAGAGAGTGTTCTGTACCTGACGAGGAGTAACACCCTCTAAATAGACGTGATTGTGTTTCCTGTTTTATGCTTATTATGAGGCTTTCATTTTCTCCTTACTCTTGCAGTTAACCATACTTTATATTTATTTTGCATTGACTAATTAATGGCTGTCGCTTACTGAGGTACGCTGAGCAATAATTCATAACACTAAGAAAAATTGAGACTTGATTCGAAGTATCAGTGCTTTTTTCGTGCAAATCTAATTGTAAGAAGAGAATTCTCGAGATATTGTAAAAATAAAAAGTAGCAGTACAGCATCATTTCATACGGTGAATTTTATGTATTATTTCTATCTGGCTAGATATCTATTGAATTTTGCAGTATAACGTAACTTAAACATAAAGTTGATAAATACCTGCTCCGCAATAATACGTTCAAACTATATTTCTGTGCAAGACCCAATTGCGATTAATTAGTGCCGGTGGATATCTCAAACCTTTCTATTATTTGATTGCCGGAATACATTTTAGTTTATATAAAATTTTTGGTTTAATTTTGAAGTTAAACGGAAGAATGAAGTTGATTTGCAACGGTGTGTTACTACGCCGCACGGAATTCTCGAGTCGGTTGGATTTTGTCTGGTCATTCCGGCTGAGTGGTCAAATTCGTCCTTTAATTAAACTGTGGAAGTTTCTTCTCATGTTTAATGAAAATATATTCCGAGTGTGTAAAATTCCTTTTTTAAAAAAAGAAAAGTACTTTACCACAGTGAAGAACGTGTAAGTAAAAAAGTTTTTTTTTCATTAGAACAGATAGACGTTTTTTATTCCTAAGAATCTGGTTGCCACACGGCTGCAGCAATTCTTAATTTTCGAAACTATTACATAGGGAACCCTTTTATGTATGCTTTTTGCAGTAAAGCAGTTATTACCGCTAGCCTTGCAATTTCCGTCTCTGTTTGCGTACAAACAGCAATGTTGACGCGAAATAAATGCTGATGAAATTTGTTATCAAATGGAGCAACTTTTCACCACCGAATATGGCTGATTTTTAGCCGAAATTCGCCTTTGGTTTCCCTAATTTTTTTATGGCAGTAGGAGAGTCATAATTTTCAATTTGATTTCAGGGATAAGACGAGCTCGATAATTCTTGGGCGAAATGTTTTATTGACCAATTTCGATTCGAATTAATGTTCATCGATTTGGGCTCAACACATTGCGTGAAAATGCAAGTTTGGAAGATCACACTCATTCTTCTGACCCGTATTTTTAGACGAAATTTCGTTCTCTTCACTGGAAATTATTTTATGCGTGTTTTTTCGGCATGATCCGTCTTTTAGGAAATTAGACTTTCAGATACGCATTTCGTTTTCCTATTCTTATGAATTCGCCTCTCTCTATCTGTTCCACTCACTCCTCTGACAACACCCAGTTCATGTCTTTTATTGAGTTTTAACGTTTCGCATTTTTAGCGGAATACGACCTAAAAAACATTTTATTCGAATAGAAATTTAGTTCATCGACCAAATCATGCAATTCTAATTCAGAAAACATTTTTGTCGACTGGAGAATAGATCATTGCATAACCCCAGTGGGCATTCTTGGGATTAGAAACCGTGAATCAGAAGCATTCAAATCCCAGCCTCTGGAGTTAACAGGGTTATCGTTTTTAAGCTCATCTCTTGGCTGGACGGAATCTCCGTCCGCTCCGTCACGAATCAATCCGGAAACGTCTCTCGTAGGAAAGGTTTTGGTGCAAGAGTTTCTGCGTCGCCACTGTGGGCTGCTTCGATTCATCTCGTGCATATTGATCGTCGCCTCTTCTATGTTTTTTTTTACTTGCAGCGGCTCTAATTGTAAGGGGGATTTGCGTAAGAGTGGACTCGGAATATATCTGAATGTTTTTGTCAGATGGTTCCAATGCTTGACCAAAATATATTCAAAATGGAGTCTTTTTTAAAAATCGTAGATACACATAGTTCAAGAACAAGCACTTAAAAGTTACTTTTCTCAGGTATCTCCGGTAGCCACAAGAAGGTTATAATAAGCAGATGGGCATTTCAGTCGTCTTCAGTAGATTATAAAAGATTATAACATTGTTGTTGCTACCGGAGATACATTCTTGAGACAAGTACTTTTGAAGTGCTTGTTCCTGAATTTTTTTCAGCCATAAGACGAGTTTGATAATTCTCTGTTGAATAGATACGCACAGAGTCGTCCAAGAACTGAAAGGGGCCCGGATGCGAATATCAATGGAGCCCCACAATATACTATGTACATATTTATAGAAATGGCGAACGATTTATGAAGCTCCAGTTTAATATTATAACTTTTAGTGAGGTTTTATTTATTGGAAATCAGTTTGAAAGTGATTTTTAGCTTATTCGGGGGCCTTCCCTTTGGTCGTCCTTAGATACGCAGTCTTCCTTTCATCAGTCGTTCTCAACCGGGGGTCCGTATGTCGTCTCCAGGGGGTCCGCGAGTTGATTTTGGTACCTTATATATTAAAACGATTCATGATTTTCCTTAAGATTAATTTTGGCCATTTAGAGTTGTCATAGCATAGATTACATTCTTTATTACGTTAATCCTATTTCACGGATTTTGGAAGTTTTAGGTAGATGGGCGGGGACGAAATGAATGAATGAAAAATATCCAGGAGCAAAATCCCATTAGCCTTCTATGTCATTTTAGTGTGTGCGTGTGTGTTTTTAAAGCAGTAGAAACCGTATGTACTATTTGCTGTAAACTGAATTTGTGAACCTCTTTTAGAAATATTATTTGCCAAGACTACTACATTTCATGGACAGATCAGGTCTGTGCCACAACCAAGACAATTGTTGTTCTCGTTATTGCTAAAATAACAAGACATCATTCACGTTCAAGGAAGTAAATCAGCTGTGAGTACATAGGAATATCAAGATTGGTTCCACCAGTAAGTTAGATATTCTATTTTTCGCTTATGGCAACTTATTAGTTATATAAGGTTTTAATAAAATTTTAAATTTTTGTTCTTTTTCATATTTATATATCAGTGTAAAAAAACTTAAGCTTTTACTCTATTTAAACAACATTTTTGAACTTTTAATGGGAAGGGGGTCCACAGAAATTGTGATTTGTAGGGGGCCCTCGGCTCTAACAAAGTTGATGTAGTGGGTCCGCGGCTCCAGAAAGGTTGAGAACCATTGCACTACATAACTCGAACCCCTGGGAAGGATGTCAAAGTTCGAATTATCGATACTTCGTGTTACAATTTTTCGTTTTAACGCATATGAACGCGGACGGGAAACTTGTCTAATTGGAAAATCCCCGTAAGAGGCGTTCAAGTTGTCGATTTTCGACTTCAGTTGAAATAACTGAAGGGAATTTTTTTAAATTTGGTTTAAATCCAGCTCGCCTGCACAAACAAGACAAGTGGTAGTATCTGTCTAGCGTTATTATCGTTAGAATTCAGGGCGGGTGACTTCGTTGTCGAGCCAACACCCACGCTATCGTGGGCGGGAAGTCGCGTATCTCTCATTGTCAGTGGACGAACCTTGTGAATTAATGCTTTTTATTGCGTCGGATTGGCGCTGTGAGTAAATGGAGAAGAAATCAAACACTAAGAGGAGAGGAATTGGTGCAGAGATTTTGAAGGCAATATTTGAGATTAATACACTATTATTTACGGACGATTTTTTTTTCAAAGTTAACTGATAAGCGGCTGTAGACCATGCATTATTATTCGATAAAATTCCAAATCATGTGACAGCAGTAAATAAATCGACAAAAATAACGAATACGTTTTTAGAGAAAGAAAAATGAAAAGGTTTGATGGTAGTACATATCTATAAATAAAGGAGAGTAACAATGATTAAGCCATTCTTCCTCTTAAAACGCTTATTTCTAAATGAAGATAAGAAAAATACATACTGGTCGAAACACGGACGCTGATGAAAGATATCTCCCATCTTTCTGTGTTAATACAGATGACCGAGCATTGTTAACTCGAAAGCATTTAGTAAGTTACGCTTCCATTAATAGGCCAAGGGTGGATGGAAATCGCAAATACCGAGTTAATCCGTAAAATCGGCGTCGCGTGGCGAAGCATTTCGAATGAGAAAAAAGTCACCGCATGTCAAATTCCATTTTAAAATGCGAGTAAAAAAATGTTTGCAGATTGGTACGAATTTTGGATTCGCCATTCGCCCTTTGGATGCATACGGTTGACTCTGCAGACGCGGGGTTCCCTTATAATTTACGCCCAGCAAGCACTTTTTATGGACAACTACGTGTTTTTTCGATCGTGACGTTGCACTATGGCGAGGTAATTACATCTTTTATGCTTTGCTGCGCATATTTCCCAGAGAAAGCTACACGTTCGCTTTCTTGCCGTTTCGGTTCGTATAATTAACGGAGGAAATTTGCAATCTCATCGCTTATCTCTTCCCCATTCGGAGTTCGTTGAAATTCCAAGAAGAATTTTGTAAAATTTACCATACTCTAAAAGGCACCCCCCTCCCTGAAAAGAAAAGGGGACTGTAGATGTAGACGGTAACAGGTATTAACACATTCCAAACTTGTTATGGGTGTGATTATCATGTCATTAGAACCGCAGTCAATGAACTTCTCAAATAACGTCCGCCGTTTGATGTGTTATTTTGTTCGGTGCATCTGATTTTGACATTCCGCTTGGAACCTCTCGTTCATTGCCATTGAAATAAAAAATTTGTGCAAAATAAGTCGCACAGATTTTCTCATATACTTATCTATGCATATATTCTCGCTACACTCATTCCAGAATAGAGGGAACTCCCACTGCTACAAAAACAAAAGCTCAGCGGAAAATGTTTTCTGCAAGTAAATTGTATTAATATATTGATAATTTCATATATTTGAAAATCGAACTTGACTATTTATAGTATACATAAATACAAAATACATATTATGTAGATAGGTGAAGTTACATAGGCGTGAAGAGCTATTGCTAGACGAAGGTTATTAAGTGACGTCAGAAGACTGGGAGAGCTGGACGGTAGCTGGGCCTAAAACTCGATATATTATAAATTCGCTGGAAGCTGTATAGTTATTTTTTAAAGAAATGTTGCTTATATAGCGTTGTTTATGACACCAAGCTCAAGTGCTGAATAAATTTTAATCTAAATATGATATTTGGAAAAAACAGAAAAATCACAATAGTAAACCTCCACTTTTAGTTGACCAGTTTCAGCAAAAACATTTTTCAAGTCTTCAATTAATAATAAAAATCTTAAATGCAAAGTTTTTTGTTGATCTGATAATTAGTTTTTATGTTAGACTGCCCACAAAATTTCTATCTCGCAGTCACACAGAAATCATCGAGAAAATAGTGAATAATAATATGGGACCTCAAAACGTGCATTTCCGTTGAAATCTCGAATTCGATTTTTACACGAAAACAAAAGTACATTAATACCCCGTTATACGTCGGAGATGCGTTCCTGAAAAATGCAACTTATAACGAAACAATGTATAGCGAAACAAAGATTACCATAAGAACTATGATCAAAGTCCTGGCGGATATTTTGTGACAGATTTGTTTCCCAAATAATACATATCAGTACAGTACATTGGACATACTATATTACCACTATGGGTGTAATATACATTTATTCGTAACAACGAGTAACCAATTGCAATAATAAATTCAGAAATCACGGAAAATAATTGTCTATAGTGTGTGGAGCACAAAAATTGTTTCTTTACTTACACGTACAACGATACGCACTTTAGAGTACTTTTCCACCAGATTTCGCAATCCAAAGTATATTCAATATCTCATGAGATATCAACGCAAACATAAACACACACAATGTTAGACACAACTGCTCACAAAGCTCTCTTATAGCTGACTGTTGCTCAGAAATAGGTTTTTACACATCTTCATTATAATTGGGACAGTCCCTTTTATCCCCTGTGTATCTTGTGAACCACCTAACCCATCGTAATCTCTCAAACATATGGCCAGCAAATGTTTATTCTGAGTATGATTTTACACGAATTGGTAAACATGAAATTAAATTAATTCATATAAATAATAATAAACATGAAATTAAAAGCCAAATAGAAGGTTTTTATTGTTATAGTTATAATTTATGCACCGCAATTGGAATTTCTGAAATTTTGCTTTTAGTATTTCACAAACGACGAATATGCGAAGCGACACAACTTATAACGAAACATGTTCCTTAATTAATAGGCGACGTATATGCGAAACAACGTATAGCAGGGGTTTTACTTTACTGCAATGAGTTTTGCCGTTGGATTGTTCCTCCGTTCCACAGCTGTCTCAGAGGATTTATGCGATTTGGGCTTTAACGGTTATTGTGAGCTCTAAGTCGATATGGACTGTAAATAAAACGAAAGGGTTAACTTAGTTTCGACTGAGAACAAGTCATGATCAGGTAAGGGAAGCAAAGAGCAACAAATATATGGGGTATGGTAAAGAGTTGAGGGTTCGGAAATGACTAGTTCTTACTCGATATCTTTCGTGATTATTATTAAAGTGGAACTTCTTTTACTAAGCTAACCTATTAGATTTATTTGCAATGGAGTTCCACCAAGTTAAGGCTTCGTTCGTCGTTGATATGAACTGTTCCACATTTTAATAACGAAACTTTCCTGTGAAGATATTCGGTCGTGAGATTACTGCCCTTTTCCACGGGTAAGCACGGGCGTGCGATGCTCCCACATTCAAGTAAAGCGGGCGTTCTTATCGTAATTATTGTTTGCGTTAAAATAAAAACGCCCATAAAAACACGTCCTCCACCCACTACATTATCTAAATTTTCTCAAAAGAGTCCTTTCGCTCTTTTTAATGCTTTTTATTTTCCCGCTTGTTAGAGTGATTATGGCCGTGACTCATTTTCGGCGTACTGTTGTCACACGTTATTAGGCCGACCTTGAGTGGTTTTCCGTGTTTTCAATGCGCACGCTAAGTGGCCTCCCGTTTTTAAAAATCGTACCCGAGACGTATTCCGTTAAAGCGCGACAGTGTTCTTTTTTCTCTCACGAATCCTCGCTGTTTTCCTATAAGACCAATGGTCTTTATGTTAGCGTCGGTTTTTAACACGAAGGTGTATTTTCTCATGGGAAACCGCAACTGCCGTTGCCCTTAGGACGAGAATGTATCGGAGGTTCCTTCGGAGTTTGCGAAAACTATAAACATTTGCGTATATTTTTTTAAGCGAGCCTTTTTATCTATCGACGATATTTTGAACATTCTTAGGCAAATTAGTGACCCTGGGTACCAAAAAGAAAAACACGTAAAAAGTAGCGGAGGCGGATTTGGAAGGCACCTCACTTTTCCTCTTCGTTCTTCAGTTGCGCATCTCACCCTTCAACTCGCTCCTGTGTTTTCGTGGGAATGACACAAAAACTGACGGACGTAAAATTTTTCCACAATAATTTTCCAGGTCATATAAATCGTGAAAGCAAAGGAAAAAACATTCCCAGTCATTTTTTTTACCTCATACTTGCAATTTTGTTCTGAACGACGGTCTCTTCTAACCCTCCCTGGTACATTTTAAGGCACGCCCTCGCCTCACGCAAAGAAATATCCGGACTGTCATTCTTTGGCGACACACCACCACCAAAACAACGGAATGTCGTTCTTTTTTCCTCACGGCGGCGTTTCGCTTGTCCCGTTGCGCAATTTACCCGCATGGGTTGTGAATCCTCGTCTCCGATTTCCTCCCCCGCAGCTTTCTTTTTTTTCGCTTGCTTATAGTGGCTGGCGAAACTTTGAGGATATGTATTGGAATCTATGATTGGAATGGGGTTTCCACGTAGGCCGTTAACGCGGCTGCGCGACCTGAAAAAGCCATCGGGTCGGGAGTTTGAAAGGTGTGATATTATCCCCTTCGCCTTTCACACACACACACACCCGCATGCCTTTCATCGGCACGGAGAGTTTTATTTCGAATAAATACTTTCGGTTATTTCATACTCCGAGCCGGGAGTTGATATTTTTGTCCAAGATTATAAAATTACATCCCCCCTCTCAATGGAAGAATTGTACTATACACAATTTTACCTCTCGAAACATTTACAATTACAAATAAAATATATTTGGTAAAATAAAACGCACTTGAAAGCTGTAATGGTCATTTGTGGTACCCCTAAGTGTACTGCGCCCTAGGTCCTTGCTCGCCTAGCCCTGAATGTGTTTGTTCTCATCTGAATAGAACTGCTATGCTTGAATTTATGGACAGTTAACGATTCTAAAAATTTTGTCGTCAGCAGTTTTCAGATATTTTCTCCGTCTTTAGATCTAGCGTTTATGTTATTGATTTTTCGCGCACGATATGTGAATGTCGTACCGCCCCCGCAGAATAGTATATACCGCGGGTTTTCCCCTACATTCAACGTTGAACTTGAAAGAGTTCCACTGCATTGGCTAAATATTGGTGTCAGAAGTAATTTTCGCAATGCTTGTAGCAACCATAAAAGATAGAATTTTAACAATAAAAAAAGCTACATATACATACTGCATTGGGCCAATGGAACTGGTGTGTGTGTGACCTCATTTACACGGCGGGAGGTATACACATCCGTGGTTTATAACTGGGAAGCAATGCGTATTTCGAAGCGATACAAAAACCACGCATAGGACAAAAAAATCCACCTTTCCACAAAAACGAAGTGTCGTGGAGCAAATCCATCGGAGACAGAATTCTTGGGTCTGCTGAATGAAAAGCGAAGTAGAAGTTATCGGGAAACAGAAGTGGTAATCGAATAGATTTCGACCGTTAAATCTCTTTCGCAACAATGTTTTAACTGCGCCTTTAACGAGTCTTGGGATAAAATTGAAAGTAAAAAATCTTTTTTTTACGACGGAATCTCCTAATGATGGGGCGATTCGGTTGACTGGTCGTTAAACGCTCTGTGGAGCTCACTTTCTGAGTCTCTCTTTAGCGCAAAATTAACATCAGTTTTGCAAGTACTAGTCTCGCGCATTTTCAAGTTTAGAAATTTCCGCTCGTATGCCGCGATTTTTCAACTACCCAATAAAATGTATTATCGCTACGTTGTTTAATTTATTTGGAAATTGCTATGGATTTCTGTGAGCGTGTGGTTTAATTTTATAACAGGAGTTTAAGAATAAAATTCCTTATTTTGCAAAAAGTCTGCAATGTTACCTTCCCGTAGCACTTATAATTTAATACAAATTGATTTCAATGGCAGTTACACAATCTCAAAGTGTGCAAATGCGAATTGGGGAAACTTTATGTAAGAGCAGAAGCGACGCTTGTTGAACGCCACTTCTTCTATTGAAGCAGCTGTCTTCAGGATATATATATGCCGGCCCCGGTGGTGGAAGGGCTAGCGTATTGGCCTACCGTCACTAAGGTCGCGGGTTCGAATTCCGCCAAGGGCATGGATGTTTGTGTCCTTTTCATAATTTCATATTTCATCAATCATTTGTATGTGTCTGATGTGGAAGGCAACGGGAAACCACCACATCATATGTGTTTATTCCCTAGTCATTTCAAACCAACCTTAGGATAGAAAACTATGGACGGATATATACATATATATATATATACCTATATATACATACATATATATATGTATATATATACACACCTATATATACACACATATACATATACAGAAGAGATAGGGAATGAGTTTTGTTTTCAATCATTAAGTGTTTCCTACACAGTAGTGCCCTTGAGAGCGTTGCACGACTTGGGAGACTCATTTCAGTCACGACTCTATTGAGTTAGCGTGCGCTCTGTCTGACTCGACTGAAATTTGGGGAAGGAAATCATCGTAGATGCAAATATTCTCTGAATCCCATCTTGAATAATGGTTCAAGTTCTGAGAAGGACGTCTTTAACTTAGCAAAAAATTCTAATAGTCAAAATTTATTCTTCCGCAAAA
This sequence comes from Uropetala carovei, assembly GCA_036926305.1. Classification (NCBI taxonomy): domain Eukaryota; kingdom Metazoa; phylum Arthropoda; class Insecta; order Odonata; family Petaluridae; genus Uropetala; species Uropetala carovei. The sequence continues at coordinate 8,949,623 of JAXCHB010000054.1, read as the reverse complement.
TAATGAACAGTGCTATTTTGACTGTTTATATTTAAATGGCAATTAAGGATGGGGGAAAGTATGAGAAAAATACATTTATTCTGAGTAAAAACAGCGAAAATCACAAAGACTGCAATTATGGTGAATAATTTCGGTTGCTTCGAACACTTCTGTCGACACTTATATTATCATAATTTATCACATTCATAAGATATATTCAGATTTGAATGTATATAAAAGTTGTGATGTAATTTAAATTCTTTTTAAATTTTTTTGTTCGCATTGATTTGTATATTTTACCAACTCTTTTGTCGCTGAAAAATTGCAAAATTTTTCACATCATCCTTTGTACTCTGGAATAAATAGAGAAATGAAATCAAGCAACATTTCTAAAACGTAAACTTTGAAGAAAAAAGGCAATAGAATAAAGCAACGAATCGCATCCTTTGGGAAACCTCGTCGTTTTTAGCAATTTCGTTCCATTAATCTTTTGGGAATTCAAAAAACAAAAGTATTCATAAACTTCCCGTTTCAGAAAAAGTATCAAAGTGGGGGAAAAAGGCAACGCCATGGTAACGGTTGTTGTGTAATGGTCGAGTCCGTAATGCAGCTCTCTAAAGACCTTTGGAATCGAGTCGAATGTATACGTAATTGATGGCGAGATTATATGAATTAGCGAAGCTTAGGAACACGATGGGAAAAAGGGTGAAAGAGTAGAAGAGGGAAAAGAGAAAAAACAGGGAGGAAGGAGGAGGGCAAGAGAGGGAGAAAGAGGGAGGAAGGGAAGAAGATGGTTTTTTCGAAGGACACGAGATGAGCTCTCCGAGATAGGTCCGCATTTTCTGGGAGAGAGAAAGAGAAAAGTCGGCATTGCAGAGAACATAAATCACGAAACGCATAGCCTTGAAGAGAAAGGAACTGCGGGTATTCCCACGATTCCGTGTTCGAATCTGCCTTTAGGTGCCAAGCTGTCCTCGGCGGAATATAAGTGGAGAGAGGAACGGATGGATTAAGGAGAGAGGGTTTAAAAAGAAACGAAAGGAGAAAAACAAAAGTGCCGGCCTCGAAGCGTAACGTAAAGTGGACTTCATTAAATGCCGTTCTGAGTGCAAATATTTTACTCGAGAGGTAGCGAGAGGGGGAAAAAGGAGGAAGTTGGGTAATATCCTGCGTAGCCTATTACCTTTCGTTTTTGCTGTTTTTTTATTTTGATCCTTAGGTGAGGCGCTAGATTGAATGTTGCGAGCGACGGGATGGATTTATGTTCGTCGCATTCATTGTTTCCTCGGAAATTGATATTTGGAATCGTCGAGGGATTTAATAAACAATCCATTTAAAGCGAGAAATTGAGCATTAAGGAAAAGACTTTAATTTACAAGGAAGGGGAATATTGTTTGTTGGGAGCTCATTCCTTAGATTTATTATAGGCCGCGTCACGTATTTCCCGCGTATTTATAACTCCAAAATCGATTTTGCAACTCTTGTATAAGATCGGGGTTTCTGCTATCGCCTGTTATGTAAGTCTGCTGGTTCAGTAGAGAATTACTCAGCTCTTTCTTATGGCTGAAAAAAATTCAATAACAAGCACTAAAAAAGAAAATACTTGTCTCCACTATCTGTAATAGCCGCGACAAGGTTATAAAAACACCAGATGCGCATTTCGGCTACAAAGCAGCCACCTTCAATATAGAATCTACTTTTGGTGAATTGCCACTGAAGACGGCTGCTTTGTAGCCGAATTGCGTATCTGGTGTTTTTAATAACCTTGTTATGGCTATTGGAGATACCTTAGATAGGTAGTGCTTGTTCTTGAACTCTGTTGGTGTCGTACGAATACGTGAGCTTCAACTTTGATAGAAAAAATGTCAATTTTCCTATTTCGATTGAGAGAAGGGCAAAGCGAGGGAGGGAAAAGGAATTTTACATCCCGTGAAGCTTTTTCTCTCAGGATATCAATTCCGATCACTTTTTTCGCTCTTTTCGTTATCTTCATATCGGGGTGAATAAAATCGATACCTACGCACCGCGTTCGTTCGACCTATCTCTCAACAGCGTTTCCTCTTTTTATTCCCTCTCGGAGGACTTTCCACTCTAATTCCGTGAACGAGTCAGAGACGCTTTCACTCGGCTCGATTCGATCCTTTCACTTAATCCGGCGGGAATCGAACCCGCGTCCGTCAAAGAACCGTTGGCGATGTGATAATTATTTCCAAGTTAATGGCAGTTTGGTTGCACACATTTGTATAACCGCGGTAGATTTATGCACAACGATTTTTTTCTCTGCATGCTTTTTTGGTCGGATCTTATCGTGACAGCTTTTATTAACTTTTTTTTAAATTAATGAAAAATATCGTTATTTGTGCTTTCTAAATCCAGTTTCTCCTCATGAAATCCATCAGATGTTTCCCTTAATAGAGGTTGAAATGACATAATAGGCATAGGGATGCGTTTCAGGACTTCAGATCTGGGGAGATACATTGAAATATCATTAATTACCAACAGAAATAATATCAAATGTGCCCAAGAGCAGATATGAACGGTAATTAGTTTTGAAATATATTAAATTAAGTAATAAATCAGTATATCGTACTTAAGTCCTGTTTCTACGAATTGGGAGCGGTGGGAGTCGTGGTGGCATGAATTCCACTGGGGCAGTGAAATAAATGTCATTCGTAGCTATCCAGCAGGTATTGAACGTCGTTGACTTTCTCAATACCAACTTCTTGGGCCATTTTTAAGACGTCAGTGATAATACAATTGCATTTTATCGCTTTCGAAAATATTGCCGATTTCGTTATTCCAGAGGTTTCGTTAACCGAGGTACGATTTCCAGGAAAGATAGGCGTATAATCTTTGTGTGCCTGTTTTATGCAAGCGAACTCACAGCCGTTCCGTTTACTATCTTTTCTTTTTAGGCGTGTTTCGCTTACAGCGTGAGCGCCTATTATCGTCCGTCCGTCCGTCCGCATGTTCGTTCTCGGTTTCTAGAGAACGGATTTTCATGAAATTTGATATTAAGGACTTACAGTCAAATACAAGAAGAAAATCGCAAAAATTAATGGCGTAAGACAGTCAGGGGTACCACTTTACTGGTGACAAATATGAACTTTCCGTCATATCTCGTAAAGTATTGCTCATATCAAAATATTTTTCGAATAAAACTTGTAGAACTATTAAATTAGAGTATTTCTTTCCCTATATATTTTTATCGTAGGAATTGCCCTTATCAAGAAAATCAAACCAGAATGTCTTAATTCGAGTTGAACTATGAAAATTTCTTCCATGGTTACTACTTCATTGTTGCTAACATAAACAACCTCACAAACAAACGTTTAATTTCCTTACGTGTGCATGCAATATTTTAAAATAGGAAGAAAGTGGATTATTTATGATGAAGAAGAGAATTTTAAAACGCTATTTCCCTTACGTACATGTATATGATTTCTTTCTAATACTCCATTGCACGAAACGCGCCCGTTTGTGATACGTTGTACACTTTCCTAACTTGTTTATACTATTTAATGTTTGCGTAACTCACGTACTTCGATTCCTAATAAAAAGGAAATGAGGATTCGCGGAGTTCGCTCCGTTTAATCTGATGGCTTTTGTTTTAGATAAAAACCTTATTTGTTCGGGAAAAAGTACTGTCACCTCGACGAAATTTCTGGAACTTTGGAAGGTTCGTGGAATATTCCTTTGTTGACTGAGGATTCCACTCTTCGGGAGCAGTCCGCATTTTGAGACGTGATAGCTTCGCAAATATTTGCCGAATTTTTTTATTAAATGTTATCGCGAGATAAGGGGATTCTTCGCTTGCGAAACTTTCTTTTATCATGGTACTCGTAAGCGTCAGTGGAGCCGCCTTAATACAACTTGAGTTATTATTAGCGAAATTGTAGCTCCACCAACTATACAATACTAGCAGAATTTCCCGTTGAATTTCAACGGATTTAGTGAAGCTACTACAGCACAACATAAAAACTTTTTAAAATATACTTATAATAGATACTTTTAAAATTACAATTAGCTTTTCTTAACAATTAATCATATTTGCTTGTAACAATCCGTTTCCGAGCCTATTGCATTCAAATATAACGACAATTGTATTTCCTATCATATCACTTTCGCCAAATCCAGCTTCATTTCTTGTGTAATTATGCCTCGCTGAAATATTTACTTTTATGACTTGTAAGCAAGAAACCTCTGAAAAAGCAACGTACAGTTGTCCATGATTGAACACTGACTGGTAAATATACACCAGATACATGAGCCTATTTACGTTAATAAACATTATAATGTAGAATATAATTATTTTACTTACAAAAAATGTAAGATTCCAGTATTTAATAGACGAAAGAATTTTCATTTACTTTCATCAATCGTTATAAACGCCTCCTGAATAATAATCAGTATCTATTTACGTTGCTATCCATAAACATCGGTCGTTTCGTTGCTTAAAGAAAAGTGCGAAGCGAATAACGCTAAACTTTCATCTATTTGTAAGCTTCATTTAAGCTAACTGTATCGGAGGTAACAATGACTGCCGCCTTGGTTACGCCCGGAAAGAGTACGAAAAATCCATAAAATTTCGAGACAAATGTCGTATTTCTGAAAACTTGGACCGTGTAACATGTAAACTTCGCAGGAATAAGATAGTATAGAGTTTTATTCGTCGAATAAAGTAAAAACAAAAAAAATCGGTCCATATTTACATATTTTTATGCTTGAAGGAAGAATACCTTGCAAGTCAAGAAATGGATTCATACGTGTTATCTTATGGAAAAATGTTAATCCCCTATATTGGCAGCACTGATTAATCCTGGTTGACCATACCTTGACCATTCACTAAGTTAGGATGTAAGAAAGAATCGTACCAAATTTGGTTGTTCTAGCTTTTATCGTTTAGGAGGAGTTCCATTAACAAACACACAAACACACGCTTCAAAATATAATATAGATTAGACTGCTTTCGCTCCGGTTAGTTAAGACAAGGTGAGATAAAAGAAGGTTAGACGAGACATCTCCTTCACGTTAATTACTCAGTTGGTAATAATAAGTCAGACTGAAAAAGTGCGTATTTTTTCATCCGTAATTATATAGGGCAACGTATTTTGCGAATCAAAATACAGACGGAAATCCCTTAAAAACGCATTGTTAATCTTCCAGATCCTCCTCCACTTCCTAAAACACAAGTATCTGCAGGTTTTTGAATGGCGAAGCTTATCCGCTTGCAACAAACCTATTCTCCCTCTTTTTACTGCATAATTTTCTAAAATAACGAAGGAATGATGAGTTATGCAGGGCTCCCCGAAAAGGATCGTTTTCGATATCTTACTCATTTGTCTTTGCTTTTTACTTTTTAATAATGTAATCTGCGTCACGAAATTAAAGCAAAACTTAACAATTCATTCAGTAGCACCCATCATTGTGTTTTAAGTTTTACCGCTTTCCTTTAACAATCGTCTCATATAATAGCCATTTTCTGTATGTTTGTACAGCTTTTGGAGGGTTTTCATTGGTTGAATGGCAAACCAATCAGGGTTCGGGATATCATTATTGAGGAATATATTCCACCTTCGTTACATAAACTCTTTAACGCGAGCGGATACATTAAAAAGTAATTGCACGCAATTTTATTCTTTCCCCTTATATTAGCAAAGTTATCTACAGTCAGTTCCCTTTACGATGAAATCACAGTAGTGAAACATTGACATTAAATCTTTAAATTAAATTTATCGTCGTAATTTATTAAACAGATGTAACAGCTATGTTATGTTTTGAAATGTGAAGATTAATTTATAACTTTGCGACGAATCATTCATTGCTGAGAAATCATAAGTCATATGTTTACCTTCTTTACGTAAACTGTTTAATTAACTTGAGCGGATATATACATAAGTTTAAAACAGTTATAAAGTGTACGAAACTTAAGTTTTTTTCCATTAGATTAGAAAAATTACATAAGGCACGGTCAATTCTCTTTATGTTTGTATTTTTTTGACATTGGTAAGATGAACGCAACAGAATTAGAAAAAATCTCACTTTCATAAAAAATTACGACTGTTCGAACGTATTAAATCCTTTTCTTTTGCATGTTCAACTGCATCTTAACAAATTTTAAGAAGCCAATTTTAAATTTAAATTTAATTTTAAATAGAAAAGTATCGGAACGTTATTTGTGTAAAAATTATGGTGTTTTTATAATAAAGACGAAAATAAGATCTTAATTGAAATTAAATAAAGTCAATGCAAATTTTACTTTGAGAAAGGGATATTTGCGTTTTATTAGCTTTTTTACTATGTTCCTGATAAACTTTTTATCACATTCTCTTCGCGTTCACTCTCTTCCCTTCACAGCAAAAACAAGTTAGGAAAGTGTACAACGTATCACAAATGGGCGCGTTTCGTGCAATGGAATATTATAAAGCAATTATATATCTGTACGTAAGGGAAATAGCGTTTTAAAGTTCTTTCCTTCATCATAAATAATCCATTTTCTTCCTATTTAATAATATTACATGCACACGTAAGGAAATTAAACGTTTATTTGGGAGATTGTTTATGTTAGCAACAATGAAGTAACCATGCAAGACATTTTCTAAGTTCAACTCGATATAAGACTTTCTTGTTTGATTTTCTGGATAACGGCTACGCCTACGGTAAAAAGGTATAGGAAAGGAAATACTCTACTTTTCCAGTTCTACAACATTTATTTGAAAAATATTTTTATGTGAGCAATACTTAACGAGATATGACGAAAATTTAATTTTTTGTCCCCAGTAAAGTGGTACCCCTGATTGCGATTTTCTTATTACATTTGATTGAAAGTCCTTAATATCAAATTTCATGAAAATCCGTTCGGTAGAAGCCGAGAACGAACATGCGGACGGACGGACGGACGAACGGACAGACGGACGGACGGACAGACGGACGAACGGACGGACCGACCGGCGATAATAGGCGCTCACGCTGTAAGCGAAACGCGCCTAAAAAATTCTAACGAACACCAACGAAAAAGGAGTATATTTATTATTTCAGTTGCATTCATCACACAAACACCTACAAAAACAAAATACATTACTCCTGTACATTAAAATAATGTTCTTTGTTTTTGACGGTATTGGTGGGATGAAGGCAAAAAAAATGCTCACTTCGTTCGTAAGAAAATCATGATTGTTCCTGTGATTAAAAAATTTTTTTCGAATAATCAACGTAACATCAATTTTTTTTCAGATTTAAAAAATCACATTTTTCGACATAAAAATAAGGCATTGAAGTTTTAGAATTTAAAAATTAACAAAAATATATTCACTACGCATGCATTCAAAAAAATAATTTTCCCGTCCTAGGACGGGCGGGTACACTAGTAACAAATAAGCTCCAATGTTTTAATACGGGACCCCAAAAATATCACACCTTCCATGCGTAATCCTGGTGCTCATTTATCCTTACTTTGTAAATAGCCTTTCTTTCCTGTACTACCAACGCCAATTTATCGTCCAAATTTGAATTTTACACATCTTCCGACGCAACCAACACTAAGGCTTGACTAATACTAACGAAAATTGAGCATGCTGTTATCTGACATGGCGAGAGACGTTTAGTCAAGTGTTTTTGTTTTATTTATTATTAATGGGAAATCCCATAGTTCCGACTATGTATCTTATTCTATTAAACGTCTCATCTCACAATCAGTAAAGGACTTAATGTGCCGCACGACTAATCAAAACAAAACCGCGTTCAACTGCTTCTACTTTCGAATAGCGTTCGAAAGCGGGCTTCCTTCCAGACTATCAATCAAAGATTGGCATCGAAAATAGACGGGAGGGGTGCTACCATCATACGGCCATCATTCCCAGTCCCTCGAAGTCTGTCAGGAAGGCCTTCCGAGACAGCAGCTTCCTGTGACGGCGATACATCGTTACGTTAAAGAAATGTTGTGCCGAGTTGAAAGCGGAAATTCGTAAAGAATGGCATCTCAGCTGATGTCTAAACCATGGGAATTGAAATTCTTAATGAAATATGGCGAGAAAGCGAATACGCTTGATTGGGTTTCAGTAACAAGTGGTGCTTGCATAGCGGTGGAATTTCATTAGAAATGAAACTGAGAATTCTGTTTATAAAGGAAGAGACTGTATCTTTATACGCTTTCATTATTACTTAAAATAGGAAAGAAAATTGTGGAACACAGACATACGTTTCTTCCTCGACAGAATTGATTTAAAATGACCATTAACCCCATCGCACCAACAAATGGTGGCTTAATCTGACCTTCGCCATATCAAGCGCACCATCGAAATGCGGTAGTTATTGTACCGTTTCATTATTCCGCTGTGAAACAAAGAAATATAAATTCCTTAATTAAGCGTCGATTATGGAGCGAATCTTATTGATCCTTCGTTTCTAAGCAAATTATATTCATATCGATAAAAAAATAACGAAATAGCGAATGAAACCGCTCAGAATTGTGTAAAAATCCAGCATTATTAGTAGCCAAATCATGTTTTACGTCGGAACTCAGTCAGCGTGGAATCACATTCTTGAAGATTATCATTCTTCTTTAGTAATCCCGTAGGCATTCGCGTTGAAGATTTGTTATCTCTAGGTTTATTGAATCGTATTAAACATAACACCAGTTCTTACGGACATATTATCTTCTTTACGCCAGAGTGCTGTTAAACTTAAAGAAATCCCTGCAGTAGACGTTTAATCTCTTAAGGCAAGGGTTTCTAACCTCTTCTATACGAAGAGCTCCGAGAAATTTTCTAGAATATTAAGCGATCAGTGCCGTGTTTTTCAAAACATAAGAATATTCATAAATGAAAACATACCGACGTAAAATTTACCACCATTGTGTTACATTTCATTTAGAAATAAACAAATTGTTTCCAATGGTCAGGATCGTGGATTTAAGCATTTCAGAAGGCAGACTGTGCAAGCTCACAGCGGTGTTCTCGAGCACCGCCTCTACTGCTTTAATATCTCTAATTGTAAGTAAACTTGTAATGTATTAATGATTTGAGAAGTAATGGACATTTCCTTGCGCTGAAAAATACTCGTTTTATTTGAAATCGATACGTTTCTATTCCACCGAGAGACCGAATCCAGCACCGTGGAACCCGATGATCGCATTCAAGTCGGTATGGCCGCGATTAATTGTTGCCAACGCCGTATTTTCGCCACATCATGGACGCAGGCGCTTCGTTTCTCATCAGAGAAGTATCATATTGTAATTGCACGTCGAAATATGTCTATACGGAACATTATTATGAAAAACAGCAACCAGAAACTTGCCTAATATGTGAGTTATTTACGATAAATGTGAAACATTGAGTACACTGAAGGCGCACTTCAACTAAAAAGTATCTTTTCAATGTGGCATTCCACGGATCGTTTGTTGTAACAATTACATCAGCGATCGTAGAATTAAAAGGGAGGACGGATGTAAATGCCTCTCGCGGACTATTCAATTTTTTTGTGGCAGTGACACATAACTTGGTTATTTATTTATTTACTGAAATACATGTTTATCTCAGTAATTAATACTGGAAAAACCTGCCGTAATTACGTTCGACTGAAGTCGTTTTATCGAAACCGGTCGTTGTTTTTCAGCTCCTGTAATTGGCCTGAATGTCTTTATCGGACCACTGATTAATGAACACGAAAGAAAAGACATTCGTCCGTTTCGCCATAATAATATCGTCGCCAGTGCGCATATCATTCCACCCGCGGCGTGTTTTATCAGAGGGCGGCAACCTTCCGCTTCCCGTAATATGGCGCTCCTTATCGTCTCGTGGACGTATTCCCGCGCAAATTCCTATCTGACCCCTTTCCAGGGCCTTCTCGAGCACCCCGAGCGACCGCTTAGGGCGCAGAAGGTTTGGAGGCGCCAAAATACAGCTCATTTAGTTTTCATTAGGGGTATCGGGTGTTCGGCGAACAGTCTCTGATATATGGTGGAAAGTGCATTTTTTCATAAAATGTTTTCGTAAAATATTGGAAGAAACACAGGCCACAGCTATACGCTGAATCTCATTCTAAGAAAAGAGGAATAAACATGGATGGATGTAGTTTTCCATACATTTTTATTGTTTAATATATATTTTAATTTTATGTATTATATAAATGATAGAAATGGAGCGAATCGAACGAGTACCATTTAGTTCTTTTTAATTATTTATTTTTAAATTCATATATGCAGCATACATTTCCTTGGGGTCTCAAAAAAAAGAGAGCTGCTTGAGCGATACAATATGTTGAGCTGTCTCTGCTCCTTTTTCTGGGAACGTCTCCGGCTAGATTCCCGGGAGGAGTGCCTTTCCCCCCTCTCTCTCCCCCTCCCCTTCTCGTCTCCTAGACGCAATGGGAGGTCCTCTCACTCGTCTCCTAGAGACGCAACATCGATCCGCTCGATTTTGGTGCAGTCGCAGGATGATAGCTGCGGCACGAGGCAATTTTCTTCTCGCCATATTTTATTTTCGCGTGCTTCGCCTTTTATCGAGTCACGAAGTCTCCTCGAAAGCCTCTTCTTCCGCGCCTTCCTCCGTCTCTCTCTCACACCACCATCTTTCTTCCTTCTTTCTTCTCCTTTCTTGTTAGATCCATCTTCTTCTCTCTATCGTGTTCTTCTAACGCGTTCTTTCTCTCCCTCTCTATCTATCCCTTTATTTTTCTTCTCCTCCCACTCCTCTTCTCCCTCCTCCTCTTATCTGCCGAGCAGTGGGATTGCCTCTTCATTCGCACGCGAGGAGTAGATTAGATCGGTAAGAAGGGAGGGTGGCTCCTCCGTACCAGTGGGGAATTGCTCCAGCCGTGCTCAGTATGAAACTACCCGCTAAAAAAAATGCATTTTATTTCCAAGAGTTAATTCTCCCTCGTGGTCTCTTTCTCCTTTCTTCCACTATTCATTTTTTGCGCATCCTTTCTAATCCTCCCCCTCTCTCTTTCTCCCCCCCCCCTCCTCTCTCTAAAAAAATCAGATAACATCTCGGAACCTCTACTTAAGCTATCATGGCTGAACCTAGAATCTAGAAGACGCCTGCACTTACTTTCGTTATTATTTCAAATTCGTCAAAGTAACAAGCCTTCTTACCTCTCTTCGCAGTTCAATTGTATCAACACAGTTCACAATCTACATACAAGAAGGAACCACAAACTTCTCATTCCTCATCACAGAACTGAAATATATAACAAATCTTTCAGGGTAACGGCTTACAGATTATGGAACGAACTTCCAGATCTTCTTATAAACTCGCCATCTTTAAATTCATTTAAACGAGCTTATCATAAACACCTGTTACAAAGGAATAACAACACTGAAAGAACAGCCTACTAATTCTCTGCTTCTCTCCCAAACCCTCCGAGAACAATGACACATGAAGGCACAGAACAACTCGCACTTATCAAAATGGATTTTTAATCTTACAGAAACTCGCCGCTGAGATGAAATAACTTAATCTAAATAAGCTTTTTTTCCTTTATGTATGTGTAGATTTATTAGTATTATTTACATATTTCTACTTATTTTTAATATTCACGTTTTCATTTAATCTCACTCAATTTCATTAAACTTCATGTTCATTTTTCAACTTTAAAATATGTCTTGTGATTTTTTAGATCTCAAAATTGTACGTACAATTTGTAATTCCACAATTGTTCTTTCATTTATGTAGGATTTTCGCAGGTTTTTTCCACCCCCTTCCCTTCGTAGGTGGTTTTTTACTAGGTTGGCCATGTCAGGTCCTTCCTAGGTTTTTACCGCAAATACTTAGTGTTCTCTTTTTAGAAGTTTCCGAATTTATAATTCAATCTCTTAATTGTTTTTTGTATTATTCTTTTTTCGTTTGTTTAGTTTCAGGTATTTGTCTTCTGTTTGTATGTTTATGTTATTATTTTTATTGTCATTTGTAATTCATAACGTAGGGTTAAATGTAAGAAGGGACTACGTAGTCTCAATTTCGTCCGAAATAAAGTCGTTTGTCTGTCTGTCTGTGTCTCTCTCACTCTCTCTCTTTTTTCCAGAACAATCGCTCCTTCTGCTTTATAAAAAAAACTGATGTTTCTTCGGTCTGTATGAAATCGGCGTTGAATTCATGGCATAACATTTTTTGCGTTTATTCAATGGAATTTACACTTTTAGCTTTGATAAAATTACATTTACACGTGATCTTTCATAGCATTTGACATTATGTCTGCTACTGTTTGAGAAACTCCGTTCAAGATAAGTTAAAATGACGAATTAAATTGTAATCGAGTGATAAATAATACCTCGAAAAAGGCGTCACTTATTGTGATATTCTTTTTCTGCTTCAACTTCTTGTATCTTAAATTTTTATCGAAACGCTATTCAAAGATAATGAGACATGTGGTACTCTTCTGTACATTTCGATCACGTTCATCTGCGGAAACGGTAGCTTTAGATAAACTGTCTTATACTGACGACAATTATTTCGTATCGTGTGTACATCTATTTTAGGATGCTAAACGACGTTTGCTGTTATAGATATGTTGTCACCAGCTATCCGCTGCGGTCATGGAGATTTTTATAGCTCGAAAAAAATTCTCTAACGGAACCATGATTCGGAAATTATGCGCGATTTTGATATCGAACCATTCATTCATTTGCTGTCATATTTCCTCAGAAAGACAAATGTATTCTCTCCGTCATTCGTGTACTCGTGATTTATTTGTTACATTAAAATCCACTTACGAATCATTAGTGTTATAACACTTTTGACTTAGATAACCCGCCGAGTAGCTGTTAAAATCAGAATTTGTACTTCGACTATTTTTCGTGGTATAATTTTATTAAATTTCTTATGTCCAAATTTATTGCGGTCCTTGAAAAATGCATGACGCAGTGAAATTATTGCTAAAAATTAGAATTTAATTTCAAGTCGTAGCGGTTACTTAATCAATAATTCATCGATCAATTAAACACTTCTCCGATTTCCCAAAAAAAGAATTTTATTCCAAGTTTAGAGAAAATAAAGCCATAAAACCTTTAGAAAGCGATGATTATATTGGAGCATTATAGAAATAGAAGAACCATTAGGACAGGCATATTCAAATGATCGAACGATTAAAATAAAAATATTTTATCTCACAATCAGCAACGGTCTCCGTAAATATCTTAGGATAAACAAACGTATCTGTCGTCACCAGTCGTCACTGTTTTCCATTGTTTTGAAGAGAATCTTGGTCAGTTCTGTTTCAAGGGGCAGAAGAAAATCGCCATCTGCGTAGGAAGTTTTCTGGGATGCAAGCACTTAAGACCACTTATCTGATGCGGTCTTGAGTGCAGCACTACCGTAGTGCCGCGTAAAACTCTTATCGGTCTAATTGGTAACTTTTTGAAAATTATCGTGTTGAATTGATGCATAGCTCGCCATAGTTAATTTACCTAGAACGTGTAATGGCTGTTACATGAATGAAGTAATTTGGACGGTACATTTAATGAAAGTCTTATGCATTCATTTATCCATTTCGCCTTGTATCGGGGACAGGAAGTGGAACTCCATCCTAACGCTTCAGTCGCGAGTTTAAATCCTATTATGCGGATGGAGATATTTGCTTGTCGTTATTACTGTTGGAGAACTCCTTGTAGTAATTGGCCATGGGTTCCGTGTATGAACTTATGACTAATAAATTAGTATTGTAACATTGCCTTTTCTATCAATAATTTTACGTCTTATGTTAGAACGAACCGCCTGCAGTAAAATAAATATTCTTTCTGTAAATTATTTGAAATTTGATTCGTCGTAGCTGTTCTAATAATTCGTTATTATAGCAATTAATTAGGCATATCACTAAAACAACAATAATTATCTTTCAACGCCCAGTTCGTCGTACAAAATAAATTGTTGATGCGATATATTTTTCTCACCATTAAAAATGCAAATTCAAAATAACCTTTATTTCTTTTATTTCTATTGTTTCTATTTAACATGTTTATTTGTGAATTTTGTTTTTGTATTTGGAGGGAATATTTTTGAGTTAAAAAAACCCTCTGTCTTTTGCCACATCATTAAAATATCACGTGCTGATTTTTCTAGCCTTATAGCCTTCTCTGACACTAGGGTTTGAAAGTTTCAGTAAACAATTAAACTCCACGAGAAAAACTTTACGTAGCAACATAATTTCATTATAATGGAGCAATTATTGGCATTCTGTGATTTTATTTGTAAAAACTATACCCTGTCATTAAAAATTGAACGCCCCTGAGAACTGGGAACCGATAGTAGATTTACGATTCCGTCACTCCTAATCCAGCGAAAATTTCCCATCTATAGGTCACTTTGCATTTAATCATCAAAAAATCTTGAAAAAAAATATGCACTTTAAAAATTATATAAACAAAAATATTTCATAATTTATTTCGCATTAATTGTATAAAAGCAAAAAGTTTTTTCCTTCAAAATTATAAAAATTTGCCCCCAAAATTCTGTCTCGATCTCCATGTTAATCCGTCTTCTCCCAGGGCGTAAATGTTTTTTTTTCGACAAATAGTCATTGGTCGTGTCCAGCGGACGAGAGGGGGAGGAAGAGGCTGTCAGACGACTGGACCGTGGCAGGACGGAGGCGTTAGAAGGGAAAGCGGTGGGAGAGAAGGTAGATCTTACCGATGGGATCGTGGTCATCAGCTTGACACGCCCACCGCATGGCTCTTGTATGCATGCTTGTGTTGGGAACCGCAGCCTCTGACCACTACCACCGCCACCAAGAGCGCCGGAGGGCTCGTCTAGGTGAAGGACGCTCGGGATTCGAACCGCCGCGCCCCCTCCCCTCCTGCAGCCACCGCGAACAGCTGGGCGCTCGGGAGATAGACTTTGAAGGAGTTATCCGCCGATGTTATTCGCGAGAGAAAGAGATGGAGAGAGAGAGATGGAGAAAGGGAAACTCCGTCCTTGCTCGTTCGTCTTTGTTACAAGTCCGCTGCTCCGTGACTGTTCTCGGTTTTAGATCTTCCTGAGAACTGGCGACGATGTGAGGACGCTAATTTAGTCGACAAATGATCAGGAATGAATGGAGGTTCAATGGGAGAGGCGGTTAACGGAGTTGCGAAACGCCGGTTCGCACGGAAGAATGTTTTGGAGCGATACGTTCGCGATCACCTTGGGGGAGTCGTAGGCAAAGGCATGCGGAGGACATGGGCGATCCCGGATTTTTATGATTTATTGCCGGACACGCGCCGTCGAGGCGTTTTGAAAGTCAATGGGGTGAATATTGACGGATCAAGGTTATCGTTTCAGCGGATTGACGACCCGTTGCCTTTAATGCATCATACATACTTTTTTGAGGGATGTGTCAAAAGTGTTACTTGAACGTGGAGATAGCATGAAATCGGAGTGCTGCTTATAATGCGAAATATATGTAATGGCATCATTCAAATAATATTGTATGAAGGCATTAAAAACTTCGTGGAACTTTTATTGAGAAAATATTTTAAAAATTAAGAATGGGTTAAGAGACTACGGCGAGATGGACGTTTAAAGGGAAACTCCTGACACTTTACGGCTAAGGAGTTTCCTTTTAAATATTTTTTAAAGAAAATTTCGTTGGTCGGATTCGCGTTCATAAAAATTCCTCGTGAAATTATTTATTTTAACCATAAAACATTTTTTTATCACCAGCGACGTACTTGAAAAGCGTGTAACAATTGAAATATAGACAAATTGTTGAATTATGTTTGTGGATTGAAAATTGTTGAAGGAAAAAAGAGGATTACAAATATTATTGGATAGGAAATGGGAAACATCGAAAATCCCTCAACATTAAATAATAAAAACGAGAGTAAATCGAACAGCATTATTATGGATGGATAATTTTATTTAATAGTTGAGGTTTAACAAGATGATAATAATAGTAATATAAATGAATATTATTTTTGGGTACGTAGTACGAGGCCGATGGCATAATTCTCTCCAAAAGAACAGCACTTTTAAAAATCAATATGAAAGAATTTTGATGTAGATTGGACATAACTCATCATTATTTTATCACTTTTCGTCAAGATACTTGAACGAGGAAAAAGTGTTTACCTTTCAGAATTGAAATTAATTCAAATACCTTTCATTTCCCTCGTTCAAAGTATCAACTTAATTACTAAAGATTAATTAGTTTCCATGCCCTTCAGGAAGTCACCTAAAGGACGGCCCTGAGGTAACACATTAACCCAAGGAGTGACCCCTGCGGTTTGAGCGGGCGTTGCCCACTGGGCGTGGCTCCACCCATGATTCGTCTACTGCGGTAATTCGTGCGAAGGGATCGCAACATGATATGTCCGCGGGAAATTGTTAAAGTGGATAGACGAAAAAAACTTGCACACCTAAATAGAATGTGAAAGCCATTATCGTAGCCATGAAAGATTATATAACGCTTTCTCTTTCCGAAAAAAAATTGCTAATTATAAGTAGCAGGGTGTATCTGCTGCGTGTTCCTCTATAATTTATTAATTTATGATACACGCCAAAGAAATTAACGTTGTTTCGAGAAAATAATTAAGTAAAGTTTTATTTACAGTGGAGGAAAGTCAAGTGCTACATTTACATTTACCTTACACCTTTAATTAATTATTATAATTATCAAAATATAAGTGTAATTGTTCATAGTATTACAGTAAACTATTAAGAAATATTTTTAAACGCTTTTAAAGAGCTATTTCGATTGGAATTTGATGTAATTTTATCCTTGTGTAAATACGGAAGGTGCCTTTTGTTATTATCACTGTTTATTGTTATCAAACGCGGAATTCCAAAACATCTACTTGAAGAAAGTTTTCCTTTTATAGTAATCAGGCCCTTGATGTAATAATTTAAATGTAACCATTGTGGTCACATCAAGCGGAACGCACTGTACTTACCCTCTCTATGAATAAGTTGAAAAATTGAATGTGATAATTTACGAAATTCAACAAAATATATAATTTTAATAGTTACTTTTATGAAAGCCACATCCCGAATCCCCGGAAAATTATAATTATTGTTTTGGCTAAAATCCATATGGAAATATTTAAGGGGAGGAATAGAGATAAGTGGCTTTTGGAAGGCGAATTGTCCCAAGGGGCCCATATCCAACTCATCGGTGCAGGGAAGAAATGTCAAATTAAAAACTTTGAAATGTTTCCATTTCCAAACTCTCAATGGCCAATCGTGATTCGCTCCATGCGTGAGAATTTTTAAAATGTTCTCTCCATAGTTCAAGAAGATCAATAAATTTTTCCTTCTTTAATTCTTCACGAAAATATTCCAAGATGCTCGGTTTTTCAAAAGTATAAAACTAAATATGCGTAGAATGCGGACACGGAATTGATAAAATCAAGTTTGTCTTCCTTTTAATAATACGGCTACATTAAACTTTTCGACCTTGAGAACGTTCCTTTTAATGGAAAGGATTACGCACCATGGATTTAAAAATGCCTCTGACGTAATTCAAGGCCGTCGTCCTTGAATATAATAAAGAACACCAAATATATTTTGATGCGATAATAACATCGTAAATGTTAGACATATAAAAGTTTCAGCGTCTTTTTATGATATAACGTATCTTGGAGAAGCATTAATTGGGAAATAAACTTTAAAAGGTTCTTACGTCAGTATATTTTGCCAAATTAACGCAAAAATATTTTTTGGAGCCAAAAAGGCCTCTTACGTCGTTTTTTTGGGTAGCAGATCAGTTCTAAACTAGTGGATGACATGGTGGCGATCCATTGTGACAGATGAACTCATGCTGCGCAATTGCAAACGCCGCGGCGTAGGCGATGTCCTAAACCGCGACCTGCCGGTCAAGGATCATTAGCACTTCCAGCCACGGAACTCCATTGGTCCATCGCTAATGCGTTACTTCACAATTTCACGGTACGGCGGACTAGTCTGCACGTGAAATTGTGACAATTACTCAAAAGGAAAAATGAAACGATGCGAATTCTCTTTCGCTTCGCGAGGAAAAATTTCGGTTTAATGGCTATAAGGCCCGAAGCTGAGTGATTGAGAAAAGTTCTCATTTTTCCTGAAATTCATTTAATCCGTTTCAGCATTAATACCTCGGAAAACATGGACGTGGAAAATTTAATCAGTCGATGAAATTGTTCGAATTCGTGGACTTGATAGCGTATATAATTAATGACGAGAGACGCCAAAAAAATTGCTGGAAAGAGACACGAAACAAAGTATTTGGAATGTCACCAGAAAAACCTGTTTGGTCGCATTATTTCAACTAATTAATAAATGTGAAAAATTATTAACTTAAAAACCGACTCTCCTTGAGGTGGCCTTGTGCTGACTCTGGGTACATACGGCATTTTCTTTTCTTACCGCAAAAATGTTTCCTCGTAGTGAATTGCAACTTCTCAAATGGCTGAATGGATCGATCATCCGTAAACCACGTTCTCACTAATAATCCACAACACGGTCCACTTGAACATCGCACCCCCATAAACACCGACTCAGTGGTAAATTTTTTGTAATAATAAATCTTATTCATCATCCTCGCTAATTACAGTAGGTTCCGCTTAATGTGATCGCATTGGTCCCATGGAAATTGATGACATTAAGCGGCTGATAACAATAAACGGCATGTTCAGAAAGTGAGATGACATTATTATAAACAATACTTAGTCATGCAATTGAAAATTATTTGTTGATAATTTTACTCTAACATTATTTTTATAAATAAAAATGCACCATATTGAAATAACTCATTTATTCAATATAGGTGACACTAGTTGAAACACCTTTATTACAACTACGTTTTATCTTAAATATTGCACAAAATACTACAAGGATAACATAGTTACCTATTTTTAATGGAATAAACAATTGCAAAGAGTTACCTTAAACATCATCGTAATTACCTCAGCTTTGGTGTTTTATGATTATAATTATTTTCGTTAAAGTGAGATAAACGAAAGTTTTGATAATACTAAACGGCGGATGTGATCACATCTTACTCTGTTTGGTTTTGGAATTTCATTTCTGATTACAATAAGCGGTTGATAATAATAACCAGTGATCACATTAAGCGAAACCTACCGTATCACCGCAACGATTCCATCTTAATGTCTTGGTACGAAACGGGGAATTCATTCTGATTTTTTTTAATCGACTGCCATTAATCACGTTCTTTACAGTCTCAAACCCCAAATGTGCTTCTCCATGTTTGACTCCACTACTATGAGATATTGTGTATTTATAATGGCAGTTATATGCAAAGCTATCTTTATTCTTTGAGATTCTTTTACTTTGTATCATATTGTGTTCTTACCTTTCATTTGATTTTCTCATGTACAGATTATCTGAACGTTCAATAATATATTTTTTAAATTGAGGCCTTCCAAATGCCGATGTTTTCAAAACTCGTTCTATAAGAAATTATTTACTTGTCATTTACGCCACGACGCGTCGTGGTCCGGATCGCGAAAAACATGGACAAAAGTCTTATTTTTGTCCCAGGACAACAAAAATGACATATTTTATGTTTTTCGGTACGCTGAGTTCAATTTTGCTGTTATTTTCACCGAAATTCGAAGCATTAGCGATGTAGAGGGGGGAAGAGGTTTTGTCAAAAATTCAGATGTGCGATATGGATAACGTGAAACGGTAATAATTTAATTGTTGTGCCAGGAAATGCACATCCACATTATAGTTATATTTGTTTCGCAAATAAAGGCATTTTGTTTTCTTTTGTGCTTTGATCCTAAATTATAAGCCAAAAATAGCGTTCAACACAAAAATAACTGAAATACTTAATGAATGGAAGGTATCTCTCTATATTATGGGACGGTTAAAACTTAAAAAAAGAAACAGGTTAATAATTGTATGAATATATTAACATATTTAACACATAGATTACGTAAACAAAATGGCGTTCACTCTTGGAGTGATTATACACAACAAAACAACAAATAAATAAAAAATTATAAATTAAATATTACACAAATACATATTTATATGGTGAGTTTTATATATGATATATATTTATCATATTAAACACATCGAATTAGGTACATAAACAAAATGGCGTTCATTGTTGGAACTACTATACACAACAAAAGAACAAATAATAGAAAATTATAAACTAAATATTACACGGTGATTATTTATATAAATACATATTTACATATATTGATATTTACATGGCGAGTATTTACATATATTACATATTTACATATACTTTTCAATATGGGATTTTTAAATCCCTGATCAGAGTCATCCGAATCAGATAAAATGTCATATTGGTAGTCCTCCACTGACTCATCCGATTCTTTTAAAAGATTACGGACCTCTTGAGGCAAGGTTCTCACTCCACGGGATTTTCCTAATGTAGCACTCAGTGTACTTATGAGAGGATCAGAACTTAGAAGGAGTGTACGGAAGACATCCTCATTAGTATGTAGTCTAGATGTCTTCCTCGCGTGATGTTCGCGGTACTTTCTTATATCTTTATTTCGCGATTCTTGTGCTTCCTCTGACAGCTCGCCTATCGGAAGTATAGCTGACTCAATCACAGCCGATCCGTGGATTAGTACCTTATGCACTGAAGTCGGCATATAGTACCACTTATAATGCTTTAGATAAAGTTCGGCTGTTTTCCTGCAGAAATTGCCGAAATTTTTGCCATCAATTTGTTGTCCGCAAGATATTGTTCTTAGAATAACTCCGAATCTTACAATCAGAGTTTCTTCGACACCTAAAAAGGGAAACATTAATTAATTTTATTGTAACTAAAAGGGAATGAATGGGAAGGAGTAATTCATAAGTGGATACTCGCCAGTTATTTCTGCCGACACTTTTGCGTTTTTGAAAAATCGCCTGTCTTTCCATCATTGGATTTCCCGTATTTGGGTTTTGGTACATCTATTATCAATACCAGCTTACTTTTAAATTGTTCCTGTATTTCCCTCGTTCTTTGCTGAATTAGGGCTTTATAATTTTGACATTTTGAAGAAAATTTCGTTAAAATAAAACCGGAATCTCAGTAGTAGAGATGTTTTTTTTCCTGCTTATTTACAAAATATGATAAATTTAATTTCAAATTTCTTAGAACTTTTTCTGAGAAGAGTCAAGAAAAGATTTCTTAATGTATATTAACACAAATAATAATACACTTAGCAAGGAGACATATATTTTCCCACTGTATGCCTTTCTGTTATTCACATGCGGCACCAGACACGTCTCCACGTATGCGCTACGGAGACAAATCCATCTCAAATGAGAAGTCGCAAGTAGTCGCAGATGATTTCTGCGTTATTATCTTCCTAATACTGTACTCTGAGCCTGGTATAAGAATCGCCATGGCACTCGGTGGCACATTTTTTAAAATCCAACTTTTTTACGGAAATTCCTTGAAATTTAACTGGCAGTTCACGGGCTCCCTCAAAGAGCACGACAGACACTGAAAGGCAGTTACGCATATTTTTCGGTAGTAATACATCCCTATTACTAGATTGCATAGTCATTTTGCCGATTTTAAATACGAACTACCGACTACAAACAGTGAAACGTAAGTATTTTTTACAAAAAGTTTAAAAAAATCGCCTACGTGTAATTTTACTTAACTTTGAAGTTCTGCACGCAGCTTAATAATAGTTTTTATGCAAAACTAAATGTTATGCATGATGCCCCAGACCTTCTACGATATAACCAGGGTGCCGAAGAATTTTTTTTAAAAAGTCGAAAAATCGACTTTTGTCCGGCTTTTTCTGGATCCGGATCACTGTGCGACATGTTCCCAGCTATTTCTTCTTGTAAGATTATAGTGTCTGATAACCGGAAAGAAATCTCTAAATCTCTAGGCAGTTTTAAACAAAAAAAACGAAAATGATGTTTTGCAATGGAATTTTATGGGGAATGAAAGGCTTGTGCAATTCTTTTTTTTAAGTAGAGCATCTTCATATATCCATCTTCTCGTCCTCAGCGAGGTGACAAAGGTTATCGCCAAAGGGAGAAATAGTTTAAATGGCCACACAGTGACTAAACTTTCGGAAAACATCCGATCCAGAAATCTCGTCATTTTTTGTATCTCTTCCTCGCATGATCTCAGCTGCTTAAGTAAGTGGAGATTAATGAAGTAGAGCAGCTAATTAAACTTTCTTTTCTCACAATTCATCGTTTGCGTCTATTTTATCTTCTTGCCCCTCGGAATAACTTGCGAGCATTGTGTCGCAGTTCAAAATCGAAAATTTATTATTCAGAAGTTATTTTTGGAAATAAAAATATAAAAATTAAGGTCTTTTTAATAATTCGTCATCAAATTAAGCCTGCATGAAAAAATTGTTTGCAAATGTTATTTTCGGATAAACTCCGATGTAGGAGCAACGGAAAAACTATTATTTATCTCTTGAACATTAACGTGTAATTAGTAACGAGAATTACTGCGCAAAATTATCGGTTTATATGAAAGTTTGATTAGTGCTATTTTTAATCTCATGGATAATAAGTATGAGTATATTATACAATAAAAACATATAGGCATTTTAAACGCCTTTTATATTAATTGTAAAGGAACTTAACGTAACCAAAAAGGGATTTTTGCATCAGTTAATCTTTTATCACTTTTGCCTCTGCAATTGGGATAAATTTCCATTTTGGAAAATACGAGCCAAACTGGAATTTTATATCGCCTCGAAGCGTAAAAAGCTGTTAATCTGGCGAATGGCGTCGTGTTATTTTTTTCTTTACGTCTGCTGCAAAATTTTGTGGTCTCGAGGAAAAAACACACTTAACAAAACGTTTTTTCAGAAGTTTCCGTTAAAGCTTTTAGTTTGATGGGCCATGAGGTCAAAGACCATTAACCTCTCGAGCCTTTCGTGATTCTTCGCTGATAATTATCCTCGCGTTGCTTTTTTTAATACAATGGCCCAGATTTCTAATTTATATTTTATTAATATAAAACGGGACTTCTAGGAAATGGTTCTTGGAATATTTTAAACTGCGAGGATTTTTACAGATATATTTTTAGTAGCTGATAAAACTCAGTCCTTCGTTTAGAAACATTTAAAAAATATTTTTTCACCTACATCAAGTACTGCGTATATCAGAAGAAGAACTACACTGAGGTTAGTTTCAAGTGTTGGGTTTTTATGGATTTCATTATTCCTTTTTTTACATCGATGCCAATATTTTGGTTCCACTTTATGAATTTCGCCTTCTAGGCTTCTTGGCATTTCCATCGCTGCTAACCTTTACGATACTGATTTGTATGGCGCATTTTATGCGAACAACATCTCTGGAGTCGCTGAGCGCATCGATGTGAAACAAGCGCCAAACCGGAATTGATACACCTCAGAAAGTTTCTTTTACTTCTGTTTTTTATTTTAACAGCGAAACTCTGAATATATCGCTTTACATAAAGAAAAGGGCGTAATAATTATCTTTCGACTTCATGGTGCAATAAAAATACCGAATGTATTACAATAACTAATTGCACATAATACGTATAAAACGAAAGGGTAAAATATTTTTGTAGCATGATAGAAAAGTTTTACCGGAAGTCCAAAATCAACACACAGCCATTTATGACTCTGAAAACGTTATGATATTTTACCTACCCGAAAAGCAATTACATGGCAATTACTCAAATTAATTTCCTTAAGTTTGAGACAACTTTCGGAATTTATCTTATATAAAAATGCCAAAGGAAAATGCAGTTTGATTAAAAATTGTATATTCCTTCAGCAAACGTTACATTAACTAAACAGTTATTTATCCGAGAAGAATACGAGGCACAAAAATGATTCATAATAACAATTCTATTAAATCGTAATAAAGTTTAATAGAAATTATAATAATACATTCCTCGCGAAACATCGAGGAAATTTATAAACAGAATGTGGTGCTTAAAATGCGTCTTTGAGAAGCCATTTTGGAGATCCAGTGATAATGAGTCCTAAACGTGTTGCTGTTGCTCTCGATGTTTATTTAAATTATTTCTGTATATTAGCGTCTAGCGGCATTTCTCCTTTTTGTGTCTTTGAACATAAATCTATTTTGATTGACGAGCTATCACCGTCATCACGAACGCTATGTTGCCATGCGGTAGATATTTCAAAATAATTCTTTCATCTCGATAAATAAAAATTGATAATTCGGAATGAATTCACTGAGAGAAAACACATTTTAAGTATTAATTTTTTCTGGAAAATTTCGCAACAAATTTCCTGCACTCCTTAACTAATTCTGAAGTGCAAACATTTAGGCAGTGGGATATGCTCCTCGTAAAACGTTTTATTGCAAGACGCCGCTATTTTTCCCAGAAAGCCGTAATGAACGTTGTTTCATTCGCCACGTTCAGATTTTGTAGCACGGCGCCCGCTTTCATTACGTAGAGCAAACAAGCGGAGAAGCGGTCCTAGTGGAGCCTCCATAGCGAGTACGTGCATCAAGGGAGGTGGAACGTGGATATGCTGATGAGACCTCTCCTATTCCTCGAGCGGGGTCGAATTAATGTTAAACTGCACCGGCGCGTCACAACTCGAAGGGGCAGCGACTTGCCCAGCCAACGAGACTCAATTTAAAGTTTCGCTTCCTCATACCGCTCTCTCTCTTTCTCCTCCCATTGCCTAACGCTTCTTTCACTCTTCTCCTCACGCCCAAACGCTCTATGTACACGCTCGCCAAGACAGACTGCGTCTCTCGTACGACGTGCAGCGTACGGCCGAGGCAGACCGGCAGACGGCCGCCGTTGTTCCGCCCGAAGGGGGTGGCGAGGGAAGGGCGGGGGTGGAGGGTGGGGCGATCGCTGGTCTCCCTGCGGGGGTGGGAGGGTTCAAAAGAAAAAAAAGAGGGAGAGAGAGAGGTGAGGGGAAGGAGGAGGAGGAAGGAACCTTGGAGCGCCTCGGAGCGTGGTCAGTAGGTTTCGAGGGGTCGAGGAAGTTGTGCGTGGATCGGGTGACGAGAGAGGTCTCTTTCAGTCGGATTCCTCTTTTATTTTTTCGGAGCTTAGGATAGCGGTCGGTCGGCGTGGCGTTTATCGTGAGAGATAGTCGCCTGGAGTTCTCCGATTCGCCCTTCCCTCCGAATCCTCAGGGGAACCAGCTCCGATCGTTCCCTCGCATCTTCTCAATCGACCGAAAGGGAAAAAAATATCTTATTTCGTCTTAAAAAAAAAACAGTTCCGAAGAGAGAGAGAGAGAGAGAGAGAGAGAGAAAAAGATATCCCTCCTCATCAATTCGATCGCGTCTATCTCTTTTTTTGTTATCGTTTGTCACACCGCGCGGAAGCTTTTCAAAAAAGAGAATGTCGACCTTCTCTGAAATTTACGAAGATTCGGACTTTTCATCCGCCGCCTCCACCTCCTCTTCCTCTTCGATGCAGGTGCTCGGCAGACACGACGGGGCGGCCATGGACCTCTCCAAGTTCCAGAGCGTGGCCCTCCACTCTCACGACTGCGGCAACGGCACGGGGCTGAGCCGCGTGGTGATGGTGCGGAAGACTGAACAGAGGACATTCGCGTCATCCAAGACGGGAGAGGTAAGCAAGTGGTGGATGAGAGAGCGGTCGTGGGAAAAAATGGATGGATGAGATGGGAAGAGTAGAATGGGTTCGTTGAATGGATGAATGATGCTGCTTGATCGATCTTGGGATGGATGAATGGACGAGGGACCGGATGCGTGCATGTTGGGGAAGGATGGAAGTACCGGACGAAGCAGTGGGGCGACGAAAGTCGTGGATGAAAGGCGATTGATGATGAATAGCCGGTTTGAATGGAGAAAAGGTGGATGAGAGGAAGGAAGGAGGCGTGCTCCCCACCAGAAGGGGAAAAGCCTCCGCGAGGAAGTGCGGTGGGAGTGTTTACGAGCACGCCTCCGACAGGTGCGGATGTTGGCTGAGTGGAACGGATGTGCCCTTTTTTTGCTCCCTTCTCTTTCCTCCCAGCGACTCCCTTGCAGAAACCGTCCTCCGACACGCCTCCCGGCGTCGCTTCCGGAATCGAGCCTCGCCTTTTCCTTTCCACGCCCTCTTGCAGCCATCCCTGTTACCACCACCGGCCGACTTAGGGTTGCGGTTTTTTATTACGTTTCCTCGCCTTTAGGGATTCAGGGATCGTGTCCTTTGTTGACGACAAAACCAAACTACAGTTGTTTTTACGGTTTTTTAAATGCTCTCTGTTTTTTCCCTTCGTCTGTGCGCGAATTTTGGACGTACTAAATTGTGCGGAACGGTTGAAAATACCCGGATCGCAGAAACGGATGAACCGAACGCGAATACCGTTCCGATAGATTTAACTTTCGACGTTTCGGTTCCTTGGACGAAGATGGGAAGTTGAAAAATGTCGTGATCGTGGTGATCCCTTGCTCGAATGTCAGTTTACATGCATCAACCGGATTCTGTTCGTGTCGAGATATATGCTTCTGTTCGTTTTATCTTAGTCAATGTCACCGTCGTTGGCTGATTTATGTCCTGTCAGTTGTAACCAAGAAAGAAATGGACCCATTAATGCGAATTGATCGGTTATTTTTTATGCAATCGGTCGCTTACGGATAATCGTTACGTAATGGATGACATTTGCTACTGTCGATCGCAGATTTATCTTTAAGCAATTTATCTGTGCATATTATCACACGATTTGCTCAAATTACGCGATACTCCGTATGCGCTCGAACAAAATCGCGTGCGCAAGAATCTCTTAGCGATTTCTATAGTAACCCTCCGCTTATCGATTTGGCATCGAAAGAAATATGCTACCAAACTATATCTTCTTCGTACGTTTCTCTTATGAGTTTTCTGCTGAAAACTTTACGGCTCACCTCACACCCTGTTTCAAATACTCTTCTGGAGCGTTGAAAAGTGGGTGTTTCACTCCTCCCTTCCCCTTCTCTTTCTGGCACGATGTTTATAACGCCCCGGGGTCTCTGCCCTCGGATGCGTGCGTTGCCCAAAGGGATTCCCTATGCCTCCTCCGTGAAAGATTTTCCCTCTTTGAGAGAAAGTTTTTATTGCACGCCACTTTTCCTAACGGAAACGTAACGCCTTCCTCGTCTTTTTCATTAAATTACCCCAACCATTTTATTGGGGTTGTGAGCCCGGACCTTTGTGTCTACCCTCGTATTAGTCCCGCTCCCTGTGCCTTCTAACGAACCACTATCTTTGACTGCCTCCCGCAGCTTCGATATAACAATCTTTTCTCGAGCTACATACAGTTTATCGTCGACACTGCTGAAAAACTGAGCTTGTAATACATGTTCACGTTGAAAAAGTTTCTGACATATTATAAATAGGTGCTTCTTACTTAATACCGATAAACATATTTTCATGTTTCTCAAGCATATCATCAGCATTCACGAGCGTAACTTGGGAGGGTGCTGGCCCGCGCAATGCGTGGGGCCCCAAACGTTTTGGGGGCCTCTCAGTAAATACTTAGAATACACTCACTATATTGAATAAGCAAGAAATCAAAGAATATTCAAAGAAATTTTAAAAAATTCATCGACCAAGGCCTTTACGACGAACTTTCTCGCCATCAATACTGTTTTAAAAGATGAGATTGAAAACTGTATAGACACCAAAGAACTGTTGGACTTAATAATGATTAAAAACAGACGCATCAATCTATAGCGATGTACGTGCAGCTTTGATGACATTGCCAGAAATTGTGTAGTCAAATTAAATATCTTTTTTTTAGATAAAAGTTAATAAAAAGCTACTTACGCACTTGTATGCCCGTAAGTACATTAAATTATTGATAATCTATTTCCGTGGAGAACTCATAAGCATGCAAAATGAAATGAGTTGATAGAGAAATTTTCAGAATTAAATGTCGAAAAAATAAAAAAATGAAAATCTGAAAAAGAATTATATAACGATAGTTTTTACATAGGTGGTGCTCCCAAAATTTTCACTTGCATATGGGCACCAAAATCGTAATTATGCTCTTGTCAGCATTACTCTTTAATTTTGTCATCTCAAAATTATTTCTTGTTTATTCAATGCAATGCAATTATGTATGTTGAACGAAGTTATTCTACCTTCTATCGTAACGGCGCGTGACTTTAATCTTGCAGAACACTAAATGCATGGCTAGTGATTTTTTTCACCCAATCTTTAGCCATCGTAGAAAAGCGCGTTAAGACGACGCAGACCATATACATAGAAACAGAAGGCGACGCTTTGCGCAGCGTTGCGAAAGGCGTAACTGAGCTTCGCGAGCGGCCTCCGTTGAGAATAGTATAATGGATTGGATTTAATTGAACTCAGTAGCGATTAAACTCGCGGATCCTACTTCCGGCTGGCTATTCAAGCCATGTTAATATTTTAAAATGAATATTAATTATTCTTATTGTCCATTCTTCTAATTATAAGTCGCATCTTATCCATTAGCATTATGTCTGCCACAAGTGTCTGAAGATATGGCCGCGAGCTATCTTCAGAAAACTACTATTTAATTTCTTTGCTACTATTTTAGTTTAGGACTTCGTCATAAATCTAAATATAAATTTGGTAAATTCTATTGTTTAAAAGTTGGATAAAATTAAAACTCACGAGTTCATCTCCTTTAATTAAAAACGAAGATAAAATTGAGGAGAAACGTCCGGAAGTTCGTATTCCTTTCGTAATTTTTCGGTAATTTATTTTCTCGACTGATAGGTTTCGGAAAGGGATTTACTTTCTTATAATCATATTTTGCACAGAAAGAAGGATTTAGCTTTTTATGGGTAAATTATGAGGAAATTAACATAAAAGAGATTGTATCATCGATGCTGCACGTAAAACATTATCGTCAATTTCGAAGAAAATACATTTTTCCAAAGCACTTCGTATACTAACTAGTTTAAACGGTATCGTCTGCTCAGTCTTAACGCCTTTCTAATCTGATTACGTTAGGATAGCACCTTTTATTTGACGTTAGGTAATTTAATTTTTGGCATGAGCATCTCGTTTGCACATAACGCCGTTCACTTTACAACAGTGTTTTTCAAAGTATAGATAGCGACCCAGAACTGGGTCGTAAGGCTCAAAAAGAAAACGTTCTCACTCTGTTATCTGCTGAATTATATCGAAAATGACAAAGAATGGAATGTCCCTATTAAATAAATGCCAATATTTTAGTATGATGTCGGACCCCGAGTTACGCTGAATAATGAGATTAATACTTCAGTTTACGCGGTAACCTGCTTCGCGTTTACGCGGTAGGTGCTTTTCATTTGCCGCGCAGACCGATTCTGCCGCGCTTGCAGCCAAAATCCTATTCATTCATTTTTCAACTTCGGTAGCGTTAATATCCCTTCTCTTTTCCGTTGTTTTTTGCTTAATTTAACCCCGCAATAAGTGTAATAATGGCATCTAACAATAAGAAACCTTATGGTGTGGTGCCTAATAGCAGGGGGACTTAACTACTAGGGTGCGAAGGGGCGACGCGACGTCACGCCAGCAGGGCCCGGGAGAGGGGAGGCAGCCGGGGCAAGGGCTTGAGGGCTCTCAGGAAAAAGTTTCCTCTGAAGATGAATCACAATATTCGCAATCGATTAACTTTGTTATCAACGTTTATACATTCTGTATACACCTTTGCTTTGCCTTAAATAAATCAATGTATTTATTAAACTATATTATCGTTTAATACTTTTATTGTGGTTAATGCTAATTCCTCAATTTATTTACATTTTTTGAATTTTTCATTAAAATAAATAATTACATAAAATTTACAGATGTACTTGTTCATTTGCTGATTTAAGAAATTACTGCACTAAATATACACACATATATAGTGAAAAATTGTACTCGATTGTAGTTGAGGAAAGAGGCTCGGGAGCGGAAAAAGCACCGGGCCAGGAATTTCTCTCCCGGGCCCTGCGCGCCATGGTCCTGAGCCTAAAAAGTTCCTATGAATCCATACTATGTGTGTTAATATGCAATTATTATAAGTAAAAGGTCCTTTATGCTTCTTATTTAAAGTATAACAAAATTACTTAGTGTCGCTAATTAAAATCTCTAAAATTGTCGCAAAGAAAATAAAACTTCAGAGTTAGCCTAAAGTTTCCCCCTCTCAGCTCTCTGCCCTTCATCATCATGATGCTCTTGGTTCTTCCACGGTCTCTATGGTACAAAATAGACCGGTGGCGCCAGTTGCCAAACTAGCAACAACAAAAATCACTCTTTATGGGCACTGTCGCACGAGCGATTTGTCCCGTCTGAACTCGGGTGGAAAAAAAACGCTCGTTATGCTTAATGGGGTGGTGGGGAGGCCCCGCCTACGAGACTCCGCGCTTGAAGTTAGCCTCCCCCTCCGTAGAGAGACCTAACGTGCATGGGATGTGAAAAAATCGCCCCAGATGCGTGTTATAAGCAAGATTAAAATCGGATGGCCGTATGAGTTCATTGTTGTTTTAGTCTTCAAGCGGAGAATAAACAGAACCCCTTTATATGAGAGGGGTTATCGTTCTCTGCTCTGCGTCTCCGTTCTCTCAATGCAAACGTACGCAGATCCCTTTATTTAATTTTATGGCATCAGGGCATCTTTGTTTAAGATTAGGACTCCCTTTGGTCAGAGGCGGCCCGATGAAATTTGGCGCCCCGGGCGTGATAGCACTCCAGCGCCCCCCTCCGTGAATGTTTGTTGAGATAATTGCAGAATATAGGTTAATTTATTCATCGCTCTGTAAAACTTATTGATAATGAATAAATAAAAGGAATTTCATCATGATTATAGCCCGTTTCACGATATAAATTGGTGTCCAATATATGCCCCGCCCGGCTCGACCGTACTTCTGGCCGGCCCTGTCATTGGTCGATCGTATGTAGTCGTTGCTGAAACATTCACTTGTACGGCAGCAGACGATAGCGAGTTCTTGTTCTTTGGCGAAATAATTTGTTCAATAAAATTATTTTTATTTGAAATGTTTCTAGCCTATAGATCATAAGTTTTGCGAATTTACTATAATACAAACGTGTACTATTGAAATAGTGCCCAATTTATACCCCGCCGCGGGACTTACGGTGGGCAACCGTACCATAAAAGATAAATTACCTAACCGGTCAAGTGGTTAATAAAAATGATTGAAAAAATGCTCATTATTAGTAAGTACGCTCTCCAAAATTTCGAATAATCACAATTCTCAGCAAAGAACATTTCGTCGACCCCACAAGAAAACCACGCAACTGCATTATTTGTCACATCATATTCAATTATGTCATATTGTGACATATGATTGATATATGATTTTGAAAAAAATGCGGAAAACTCATCTAAGTATCTTCAAAAATCAAATAATGCTTTTACATTAAAATAATACCTTAACTAATCGAAACTGCAAATAATTTTTCTTTTGTCATCTAAAATTCACTCCATTAGAGTTACGTAGCTTTCTTCTTTTGGCGACTATATGTTTTAATGCAAAAGTTGAATATAAGGGACAGAGTCCATTTCCGGATTTACCTTAAGGTAGTAATTTAGGCAATTACCTTAGGCGCAAAATCTGCAAATAATCCTAACCTAACCATTTTCAAGCAAAAAAGGCGCATTTTAAAATAATTGCCTAAGGCGCTAATACCTTTAAATCCGGCCCTGATAAAGTCTGAAACACCTCGTGGAGGAGGTCCCTCGCAGGCACAATAATAGTCGGAATGGAAATTAGGCTTCTGCTGGCGCCTTCCAATACGAAGAACGCCCCTTCGACCCTCACTTTCCGTCCGCGTCATCGAGGTCTCCGTTCTCGATACCTCAACGGTGGACAAAGAGTTGCCGCCAGGAGCATCGTTGGCACAGATACGAGGGAGGGAGGCCGAAAGAGGGGAGAAAGTGAATAGTTGAGTAGCGCCTGCCGCTCGGATCATCCTCGAAGGCCTATTCGCGCTCCAAGTGTCACGGGCGGCGTCCCGCAAAACGGTCCCATCCCGAAACGGCAACCGTCTCCATAGACGCCATCGCCAAAGTCCCCTTGAACCCGTTCGGTTGCGACGTGCGCGCATATCGACGCGTTGTCTTTAATAATAGGGAAATATGGTTAGGAAAGGGCTAAAAGGCGACCTCAAATAAAAGAGTGCCCCTCGAGTCGGAGGAGGTCTCTTAGAAAGCGAAGTCGCGTTCATTTCGGACTGAAGGAGAGGCGAATATAATCGAGATGGGGTAATAGCCGTTGACAAAGACAAGATGGTTCACTACACTGCCGTGGCAGCGGATGCGGTAGCGCATAGGGTTTTTTTTGTAGCACGCTAGGATTTTTTTTAGGTTAGACGAGAAAACAATAAATACCTCGGTTAGGATCGAGTCCCCCAATATTAACAAGAACGACTTTAGGGATTCCAAGAATAGCGGTAGATCGAGGAGCAGAAAAATAAAATCGCGAGATCAAGTAATGGGGAATATTGCTAGTAAGAGAACTAAGACTGATAACAGTGGTAATAAGGAAACCGTACCGAAAATATCCGTAGAAAGCACGATAAAAATTATTATTATGAACTGCCAAAGCATTCGAAGGAAACAAGCTGATTTTTGTCACTTACAATTAGTTAAAAGCCATTGTGCAGACGTTGTATTGGGATCAGAGAGCTGGCTGTCAGACGAAATTAATACTAACGAGATTTTTCCACCAGATAACGTGATATATCGCAAAGATAGGAAGGAAAGTCGGAGGTGGAGTTTTTGTAGCCGTCAGAAAGAGTATATCAAGCCAACGTCAGCGTCAGCGAGCACTGCGAAATGATATGGTGCTCAGTTCGTACGAGAAATGGTAAAAAGTTATTTTTTTTTCTAATTTTACCGCCCACCTGACTCAGGACTCGAGAATATTAGAGAACTCAGTTGTACATTGCAGGTGATTGCCAGGAGAAAGGGCGATCCAGTAATTATTCTTGGAGGAGATTTTAATCTTCCATCAGTTGATTGGGAATCCGTAACCTATGTTAGTGGCGAGAAAAATAGAGAAGCTTGTCGGGAATTAATTGAAGTGTTTATTCTAAACTCGCTAGAAAAATCGTCAAAGAACCGACGCGATACGACAACAACAGAAATGGAAACATTGTAGATCTGCTAGCCACGGCCCACCCGCAAATGACTAGAAATCTGCATATCCATCATCTATGATGGCATAGGTGATCACAACATAGTAATTGCCAACTTCAAATACACCCCCGCGACAATAGATAAGCCAACGCAATTAGTCTACATCTTTAGTAAAGCGGATCTCCCAGGTTTCAAAACTTATGTTTCAAATCAAATAACGACGTTTATCAATTTTGCGAATAATAACAGCGTAGATGATTCTTGGACGGAAATTTTGCGCATCATTCGCGAAGGGGTCAAAACTTTTGTCCCAACCAAACCCGTCCGTGATCGCAAGGATCCGCGGTGGATGAAGCCGAAGTTCCGCTCCTTGCTCAAGAAACGAAGACGGCATCACACGAGCATAAAGCACCTTAAGCAAGTTGGTGGGAACACGTGAACGAGTATCTAATATACAGAAACAGTCGTAAGTCTGCAAGAAACGGAGCGCGTAAGGAATTTGAAGCCTACCGGTCCACGATACTCTCAGATTCCCTCAAAAAGGACTCGAAAGAATTTTGGTCGTACATGGGCGAAGTTCGAGTAGGTCAATCCACAGTGCCTCATCTAGTTACAGACAACGGGGAAAGTGTGCGCGACTCTTCTATTAAAGCCAGTAGTATGCTAAATCGGTACTTCGAAAATTGATTCACAATCTGCAGCGGTCATTTCATTGAATTCCCTATTCGTATAGATTCATATATGAGCGACATAGAAATATATTAAAGCAGTATCGTTAAATTGCTAAATCAGGTCCATAAAAGAAAATCGCCAGGGCCGGAAGCCATACCTGCGTTCATTACAAACTCGCTAGTGAACGAATTAGCTCCGTACCTTATCATCGTATTCACAAAATCTCTAGATGAGGGCGTAGTTCCTTTGATATGGAAAACAGCCCACGTTACACCTGTACACAAAACGGGAGGTAAATTTAAACTAGAGAACTACCGCCCTATATCATTGACGTCAATTTTCTGCAAGGTTTTTGAGCACATTATCTGTAGCTCAATAATGCTTTTCCTCGAAAGAATAGAAACCAGCATGCTTTCCGGAGAGGCAGGCCATGCGAGACACAATTAACTCTACTCACACGATTTGTGAAAGCAGTGAATAAAGGAAAAGGAGTAGATGCAGTATTTTTAGACTTAAGGAAAGCCTTCGACGCCGTTTTCAATGCGATAATGGTGCAAAAATTAAAGGCTTATTAAATTAACGAGAAAATTATAAATTGGATTGCTTCGTCCCTTTCGCATAGAACCTAGAGCAGGGGTGGGCAAACTTTTCTGCATGGCGGGCCGCATCGGTGTTTACGAATTCTTCAGCGGACCACATTGAAAGATGCCAATGCTTAGGCGGGTCAGATTAGAGTTTAAATCGAAAATTGCTTAGATTCTTTGGCATCATACATAAGTGAAAAACAAGCACAAACAAGGATTGTAGGGCTAAATTTTCCAAACTAAAGGTTTATTGTCATAATTTTACCAAAAGTAATATGAAATTGTGTTAAATTTTACAGATTGCTTTTTCACCAAAGCTTCGCGGGCCACGTTAAATGCACTCGAGGGCCACATATGACCCGGGGGGCACGGTTTACCCACCCCTGACCTAGAGAGTAGTTCTCGATGGAGTTGCATCAGACGTCGTCAAAGTGACTTCCGGTGTGCCTCAGGAAAGTGTAATTGGGCAGCTGTTATTCGTGATATACCTATATATGTAAATGATTTAGCGAATAATATAAAGTGTAAAGTCAGACTCTTCGCGGATGACACCCTTGTGTATGGTGAAATCAACACAGTAAACGACCAGGAGACTTTGCAAAGGGACCTTCAGGCTATTACGAAGTGGTGTAAAGATTGGCAACTTGACCTAATATAGATAAATGCGCCGCAATGAATTTCACGCGTTCCATGAATTTCGTCCGTTACCCGTACGAAATATCTGGATTAAAGCTAAAATGTGTGCGTCAATAGCTACAAATACCTAGGAGTCATACTCAGTAGCAACTTTTCTAGTAGGGAGCATATCAAAACCGTCGTAGCATCGACAAACAGGGTCCAAGGGCTTTCCTCTACAGCAGAGTTCTGCAACCTTTCCAATGTGGCGAGCACCAATTTACATTCTAGAGCACCCAGTGAGCACCACTATGCTTTTGTAATAGTAGGAATGATCATAAATTAAACCAAATCAACGTCATTATGATTTAAAATGTTCTTTGTTAGGTTTAGAAAGAATACAGGAGAACAAATAAAATTAATGCTATAAAGGAAAGACTTTTAGCGTCGTAGAAGTGAACAGTAAGTGCTAAAGAGCACCACGGTGCTCGCGAGCACCAGGTTGCGGATCCCTGCTCTACAGTCCTACGGGGATGCCCCTCGAATATGAAGGAAATCACATACTTCTCCCTAATCCCGTCGTGGAATACTGGGACCCTTTCGAGGAGGGCCTAACTAGGGAGCTCGAAATGGTTCAGCGTAGAGCGGCTAGATTTGTAAAGGGAAAATATCGGTATGATGCGAGTGTATCAGAGATCTTGAGGAACCTGAAATGGCAGACGTTGAAGAGAAGAAGAATTGAGTACAAAAGGAAACTATTTGAAAAGTTTAAAAGCTCCGAATTCGTTGAAGACATACGCTGCATAGTTATACCCATCGGTGTTAATGAGCGTAATGCTAGATCAGAGCGTACGAGAAAATACGTCGATATAGTCGCTAGAACCGAGAAATACTACAAATTTTTTCCCCAGGCACGATAAGACAGGCCAACAGAGGCATTAGTTAGAGTTCATTTGGTGCGGTCACACCCCCTGCCAAACGTTTCTGGCGGCTTGCAGGATATTCATGTAAATGTATCCCGGAACGACGGCCGGATATGCACGTATCGATCAGCCGTTTTGTGAAGTGTCCTTTTTGGCTGCTCTCGGAGACGACCTTGACTCGCAAACTGGCTATTTCGTTTGAGTCGCAATTTTATGTCATTTAATTAGTCATTGGAAAATATTCTAAAATTTTGATCGACTTACTACATTGGAATAATAGGTTCTCTCGGCAACAAATGTCCCATCTTTTTGCAAAAATTTTTCATTGTTTTTCATCGTAATACGAACTTATATTTCACTATTGCCCCCATGGGTAATACTCGTATGTTTTTTTTACTGCTAAGTTGGGTGGAATTTTTTCGCCTAACAAATGAGGGAGAGGTGAAACTTTTGGAATATATTATTAGCCTTCGAAGTGTACATAGGTAGCTCCGACATCCCGCATGAATTGAAAAATAACGTCATCGATATAAAGTGTGGGTGAGCGTTCGTGACTGGTGACCTAAAAACTCGAGCGTTGTCGAGCCTCCCTCCGTACCTAGCGCCCATTCATCACGATCGGAGAGCTTCCAAAACGAAATGACGCGGAATAAAAACGCTCATTTTGGAACGCCCTTTTTTTGCCAAGCACCTCATCGTACGGTTTTTTTCTTTCTTGCAACATTTACGATCGCTTTTTAGCGGTTTTTTTTTCTAAAAAATGGCTTATGTATTCGGTTTTGTCTTTCCGTTCGTCTCTGTGGACAATATCTCTGCAACGTAGAGAAGCCAAATTTTCAAGAACTAGGTCTGTCTACATGAGAGCTAGAAATGGCAAAAATTTTGACGGACATCGGAGATCCGGTGCTGGGGATTAATCTATGCCTACATCAGAACTTTGCTAACTAGAGAAGAATTCATGCTAGAAAGATAAGGTTATTTTTGCAGAGCAGCATCTGAGGATGAAACGTTTATTTAATCGATAGCGCATAGAGTTTCGAGACTCAAATACCGCGGTTCGATTTTTTGGGAGTTCATTTGTAAATATCGAATTTATTTTTTATTCTTAATTTTCTTTGTTACATTTGACAGGACACAATAATATATATATTTTCTGAAAAAGTGTATTTTCCTAAGCAATTATTCCCTCACTCGTTAATTTTTTAAGTCGATGTCAAATGGTTTTGGGCGCGTCGGAGCACATGTAGTTGTAAGCGCAATTTTTTTCTTCTCCGCGAATTTCATTCCATCTATCGCGTAGATCTCCACTCTGATGCAAGCGGCCGCTACATTCGTTTGTTTTTGTCGCGCACGGGAAAAGTTCAATCGAACCCGATTGTTGTTGGCCTTCGTTGGCTGCCGCCGCCGTCCTCTTCTGCACCCCATCCCCTTCTTTCTTCTTGTCTTTCCTCCCGCACTTCGGTGTTAAAGGTGACCTCAGCCTCCGCTAAAAAAGACCGTGACGTGTGTTATCTTTCTCTCTTCTCTCGCACCCAAAGGAACCTAAGTTTGAGACCGTAACGAGGGAGACCGTTGAGACGTTTGGCGGTGGAAAAACGCAGAGGCGCGTGACTACGCTGGAGAAGAGGGACTTGCTAGACGAGCCTCCGGATGACCTGAGGGAGATCCTCGGCGAATCGCGTCTAAACGGTGAGGAGAATACGAGTCGGGGTCGCCCCTACGATCCGAATCGAAAATGTGAAAATATATTTCCGCGCCGTTTTGGTGATAGGAAACGCCCAAACACTACCTCTGGAAGCGTAAAAAAAATATGAAGTTAAAACTTCATCCTTTGGAACCGATCAAAATTGTCTTTCGAATCGCGTTGCTGCGTTGAAAATATTCGCCCAATTTCGTTTTTATTGCATTTACTGTGAAATAAAGATGGCCATTTCTTTCGGTATTGATCGCGAGGAGTAAATTATCACCACCTGTAATATATTTTATGAATGGACATTGATGGGATACTACGTATTTGTATTTTTCGTTTATTCGTTATATTATGGGGTTATCAAGTAGTAAGGCTCTGATACAGTGGCGGATCCAAGGGGGGGGCGGTCGCCCCCTCCTTGGATAACCCCATTGCACTCCACTGGGCGCTTTCTTAAATTCTTTCCATGCAAAAATCCTCAATTATATGCTGCAGATTAGGTCTGTATAGCAAGGGAAAGAAGGATTCTGATAGAGGTAGGGATTTTCAAAATATAGGGCAGTTGGCAGTGGCGGATTCGATAGGTGGAGGGGCGATCGCCCCCCCCCCCCTCCCCCCCCATTGAGAAGTTTCTGGATCCGCCCCTGCTCTGATGGTGTCGCTAATTTTTATTAATATATTAAAATAATTCATAGACGAACATTTGATTCCCACAATTACTGGCTTACTTAAAATTACAGTGCTCCCCGATTATTCTGCAGGCTTTGATGTGCGATGGCCCATGTTATAAGATCTCCTGCGGTATAAAAGAACACATAGCCATTGGCCTAATGTAGCTTTTTCATGTCACTTAATACATTTAAAAAATTTAAATTCATTTTATTGCTACAAATAATGAAATATATAAAAATATTGTAATTAATACCTACTTAGTAAGGCAGTGGAATTTTTTTCAAGCTCAATGTGAGATGATGAGGGAGGAAAGAATACCCGTTTTATATCTGATTTCGTAGTATAAATGACGGCGTTATTAAAGTGGAGCACTGCATATGCAATATTTGGTAATTTTAAAATACAATAATTTAAATTTGGTGTAATTAAAATGTTGAAATTTCAAGACTCCTTCCCATAAGATTTCAGGTTATAGGGTAATGTGATCTGTTTAAAGTTATAGTGGTTTAATGTAAAATGAAAAATAATATTATCCATCATGTATTAATAACTTTCCTGCAAGAACTGATTGGTTTCTATGTAGCTGCTCTTTCATTGTTGTGTTACCCACTATTTGTTTTTACTCTAAGTTTAGGTTTCTTCATTTAGGTTTATTTGCAAAATGTTAATCACTCCAAATGAACAAGATCAAAAAAGCAATGCATTGAAATTATGAGAGTCATCAGTTACCATTTTACATAAGGAATGTTTTAATTCTTGTATTGCTCAATAGTACTCATATCTGTGAATTTGTTATCTACAAAACCATGTGACTGTCATAAATCCTAAAATACATTTTGGGTAATTCCCAATAGTCAGTGTAATTGAGGACATGCTCCCTTTATTGCTTGATAGTTTTGCAGTGTTCATAATGCTCCTCTCGAAAATTCTGAAATTATTTTGAAGAATGTATGGTTATCTTTCAAATTTTAATTTTATCGTAATTTTGAAGTTATGAGACAATAAATTATTCAAATTATTAATTTCATGGTGAATCTAATGATCCTGAGTATTATATGAATAAAAAAATTTATTTGCAGGAGCTTCTAAACCAGTCTCTCTTCTTGACAGTGTAAAATCGAAGGTACAGTCTACGTCCAATGGAATAAGCAAGCAGGAACCAGTAAAACAGGTAAAATTTTGCTTTTCATTTGTTCATCATTTTTCATTTATAAGTTAATTGAATAAATATAAGGTGAAATTTTTATTTATAATCCACGGCAGATTGAGAACAAATTGAGTTTGCTAAAGCTAAAGACAAAATCTGAGCAAAATGGAGAAGGTGAAACAGCAGTCCAAGAAGAAGATGCATTTGAACAGGAATGCCTGAGAGCGCACAATGAATACAGGCAAAGACATGGTGTACCACCTCTAAAACTAAGCAAAAAGGTAGGATACCATCTGATGCTAAGGAAGTAATTATTAAAATTTTTAAATATCAATGTCATGTTTTGAATTTTGCATATTTCAGCTGTGTAAATTTAGTGAAGAATGGGCTAAGCGCTTGGCTGCTAGGAGTCACATTGAGCATCGGCTCAACTGTGAATATGGAGAAAACATTTTCCACAGCTGGTCAACAAATCCAAATTATATAGTCACAGGTCGAGAACCTGTGGATCATTGGTATAGTGAAATAAAAGATCATCCTTTTGGAAGAGAGCCAAACAACCTAAAATCAGGTTAGCAACTCAGTTTTGTTAAAATATCTCATCTTAGGTTTTCAAGAAGTTACAAGCACATGGTTTTACATAATGCTGTTTTGTTAGTCTTTTAATATTTATATAAATTTACATAAATTTTCACAAAAATATAAATAATATTAAAAAATTTTCATGTTTAAAAGGTTTTAATTTTAGTTTGTTGAAAATGTTATGTAACACCAAGAATAATGATACCTATATTCATAATATAAATAAAAAATTGAATCTATTTTTCTTATTATGAAATTGTTAGGCATATATTAAATTAGACAATTTGGTCATATAAATAGTTGCTAGTTAAAATGATGTGCAAAATTGATCCCTGATTAAAGAAATCTGCATTTTCACTTATTTTTGGTATTATCTTGGCAGGCCATTTCAGCCAAGTGATATGGAAAGATAGTCGAGAGTTGGGAGTTGCTGTGGCAAAGAGTCGCAAGGGACAGCTGTTTGTAGTGGCTAACTACTATCCTCCTGGAAACTATATTGGCAGCTATATAGAAAATGTACCTCCAATTGGGTATGTCATTTAGATGATCATATCATTAACATTAATATTATGGATAGAGATAAATTAAAAATATATGATAAGAAATTTATAAATAAAAATGAATTCATGTCAGTATATTTATTGATTATACCATATATTGCGGCATGTAAGTCGACCCATCATATTAGTCAACTTTGACTTTTCAACCAGAAAATAAATTGTTAGACAAACATTCGCTGTATAAGTCCAATCCCATTGTTTCACTTAAAAATACTTATCATGACATGGTTTTCATACAAAATCAAGGTCCTGTACAATCAATGTTTTAACAAAACACTGAAATAAACATAATAATAAAAATATATACATATTGTTTAGAGTCCGTGGTATTCTTCTTGAGCCTTCCATGTGACAGGTGTTTTACTTTCAACCAATAAGAAACTGTTATTCTTGGAGAGCTTGACCCACTAAATAAAGCATCCTATAATTCGATTGATGTCAACTGTTAACAATACTATTGAAACCTACTATACCTAGTGATTGTGATCAATCTCTACGGTGGTGAAATTCAATAAAATATCGTATATGTGTACCTCGTGCACCTTTTTTCCCAAAATGTTGGTAAAAATAGGTACTGCACGTCATACATGAAGGTTTCTGACCAAGTTTTAAAAATTCAGTTTAGATAGTAAATCTACTGCAACATGCATCTATGTTTATACGTGCAAAAGATGAAGAATTCTATGAAGTATACACATATCTATACGGCCAAGCAGACATTTAGGGTTTAAATATGTTTACACTGCTGTTGGTTCATCTTCAAGATTGAGATGATGTAATATTTTATATCAAAGCTGTACATTTTAATTGAGTTTTAAGTTTATTATTGTTACTCAAAATAAGCAGTTCTGTCATTAAAAATTTACTATCAATTACTACCTATACTTTTGTCAGAATAAGTAGACATCTGGTACCTGTGTTCACCGAATTCACCGTGAACCTCTGACACTCCTTTAATCCAGAAGAGAATGCACCTATGGGAAATCCCCACACTTTTTTCATTATTTTCTGCCACCATAGATTTCAATTTATTCCGTTACGAATTTATTTTTTTCTCTCCGAACTGGCCCAAAAATAGGGGTGTGCATGGTACACAAGGGCATGGGTTACATGAGTAAATACAGTATTAAAATTAATTATTTTAAATCTTCTAAAATAATTGTTATAAAATCTAAACACTGGAGCAGCTGATTCAAAATGGTTACCTACACCAAAAGATCAACTGGCTTTGTAAATATCAGTGTCATTCATCTGTAATTTAAGGTTCAAGTTTAAGTTTTAGGAAATTATTTTTAAGCTTCAAAGGTCAACTTATATGCCGTGATATACAATACTTTATTAGAAAATGTGTTTCACATTTCATCATTCACCTTTTTGAAATTCTCAAATCTTTAATTCGCAATACAGGGGATTTTCAAATGGATCTTACAAAAGTAAATCACCAGAAAGTAATTATTCCAGTGATAGTGAAAGAGACATAAAATCTCCTATTGGCAATGATACAACATCTGAAGATGAAGATTTTGCCAAAGAAGGACTTAGAATTCACAATGAATACAGAAGAAAGCATGGAACACCAGAACTGAAACTTAGTCCAGTTGTAAGTCGATTTGCTATATTCATAGACTTATGTAAATGTAACATTAGCTCCATCATACATGAAATTTTCATTGGCAGTAAAGCCCTCAAGGGTCTCTTTTTCTCAAAGGTTACTGTCATTATTATTATTATTATTTGTGTTCTGCCAGTTGGCAGGTTTGCTTCAAATGCTAGTCCTCTCTTCTCCACTCTTCTCTGTCCTCAGCCTTTCTCTTCAGTTCAGCATAGGTAACACCTCCTTTCTTCAGTTCCTCCAAAATCTGCATTCTCTTCCTTCCTCTACCACGCACCCCCTCAACCATTCCCTCTATCACATCCTTTATTCAACAGCCCCTTCTTAAACAATGTCCCAACCAGTTCTTCTTCCTTTTTTCTACACATTTCAGTATTAACCTCTCTTCATCTATTCTTTCCATTACTTCGTCGTTCCTTACTCTGTCCCTCCAACTTATCCTCTCCATTCTTCTCCAAACCCACATTTCAAACGCTTCCAGCCTCTTCTTTTCCTTTTTCCTCAGCGTCCAAGTCTCTGCTCCATATAACGCCACACTCCAAACATAACATTTTACCAGTCTTTTCTTCAAACTTCTATATATCGGTCCACAGAATAATTGCCTCTTCTTATTGAACGCTGCCTTTGCTATTGCTATTCTAGCTATTACCTCCTTATCACATCTCATATCGTCACATATCACACTCCCCAGGTACTTAAACTGCTTAACCATTTCTATTTCCTCTCTTCCAATCTTCATTCTTGCTCTCTTGCCCTCTTTGCTGATGACCATGCCTTTTGTCTTTTTCACATTTACTTTCATCCCATACTGTTTTCCCTTGTTTCTCAACTCCTCCAGCATTTCATTTATCATTCCCTCGCTTTCTGCAATTATAGCCATGTCATCTGCAAACCTTATACAATTAATATTTCTTCCACCGACCTTTATGCCTTGTTCTTCCTTAAAACACCTTCCAATAGATGCTCTATATAAATGTTGAATAATGTTGGCAAAAGACAGCACCCCTGCCGCACACCTCTTCCTTCCGTCATTTCATCTTCCAACCTTATTCTAATCTTCTGATTCATGTATAAATTCCTTATGTCTTCTCTCCTTCCATTCCACTCCAACCTCCTTCAGAATATCCATCAGTACTGTCCAGTTTACTCTATCAAAAGCCTTTTCAAGGTCAATAAATGCCACATACAGATCTCTTACTTTTTCAATAAATCTCTCTCCTATAATCCTCAACACTCCAATGGCGTCTCTAGTGCCCCTTCCTCTTCTAAAACCAAACTGCTCCTCCCCAATCATCTCTTCCATTTTTCCACTCAACCTCCTGTTAATCACTCTTAAAAGTATTTTTGCCGTATGAGAAATCAAGCTAATAGTCCTATACTCCTCACACTTCTTAGCATTACACTTTTTCTCAATCGGTATCATGATTGTTTCTAGGAAGTCAGTTGGCCACTCACCTGTTTCATAGATCAAACAACAAAGTTTCATTATTTCATTGATTCCTCTTTTATCCAGGTTCTTAATAAGCTCCACCTGTATTCCATCCACTCCCATAGCTTTTCCATCTTTCATATCTGTTATAGCTCTTTCTATTTCCTATCTAATCACTTGGAATCCTCTCTCATCCTCGTTTACATTTCTCTCCTCTTCTATATTTATCTCTCTTGGTCTTCCTTTTGTATTTTACAGTTCTTCTATGTACTCTGTCCACCTGTCTCTAACTTAATCCCTTCCGTTCAGTATCCTCCCGTCCTTTCCTTCTATTGTCTTAACACTCTTTCTCCCTCTTCCCTTCCCATACTCCATCTCTCTCGCTTCCCTATACAGCAGCTCGTACTTTCCCTCTCTTTCAAGCCTTTCCATTTCCCTACATTTATCCTCTGATCATTTCTCTCTTGCTTTATCTGTCTCCCTGCACAGTTCATTATTTAATCTTCTGTACATTCGTTTCCCTTCATCCGTTTGTATGTTTTTCCACTTTCTTCGTTCTCTCATTTTATCCAACACTTCCTGTGTAACCCAAGCTTTTCTTATTCTGTTATCCTTTCTGTACCCTATCGTATCTTCAGCTGCCTTCTTCAAACTCTCTCTTATATTTATCCAAAGTTCATTTGGTCTATCCTCCTCTCGTCCATATTGATTAATTTTTCCTTCGAAACACCTAGCAAAGTCTTCCCCTTTTTCTTTCAGGCTTTCAACATTCAGTTTCTTTTGTCCTTTCTTTTTCTGTACTCTCTTTAACCGGATTTCCACTTCTGCCCTTACCAGAATGTGGTCAGAGTTAATGTCAGCCCCCGGTAAAGATTTGACATTCTTCAAACAGTTTCTAAATCTTTTTTGGATAAGTACATAGTCAATTTGGTGCCTGCTCCCATCTAACCTCGACGTCCATGTGTACCTTCTCCGTTTATGATGGCTAAACCATGTGTTTCCCACAATTAAGGAGTTTTCCTCACAAAATTCCACCAACCGCTCTCCTCTTTCGTTCCTTTTACCCAACCCGTATTTCCCAACACTCTCTCCCTCCCTTCCCTCTCCAACAGTGGCATTCCAGTCTCCAATAATAATAATAATGCATGACTTCCTTTTCTCTCTTTCGGTAATCTCTTCAAGTTTTTCATACATCTCTTCCACTTCTTCGTCAGGGTGCTGGCTAGTTGGCATGTATACCTGTACTAACACTAGATCTTTCTTATCTCCTCCCAACCTCATCATGATCATCCTCGAACTAATGAATTCTATTCCTATAACTTTTCCTTTAAGCCGCCTCCCTAATATAATTGTCACTCCATACCTTCCACCTTTTTCTTCTCCAGAATACAAAACCCTATACTTTCCACTCTCAATATCCCCTGTTCCTCCCCATCTAATCTCACTAGCTCCCAAAACATCCAGCCTATTTCTTTCCATTTCCTCCTTGGCATTTTCTAGTT
Source organism: Uropetala carovei (assembly GCA_036926305.1). NCBI lineage: Eukaryota > Metazoa > Arthropoda > Insecta > Odonata > Petaluridae > Uropetala > Uropetala carovei. Next base: position 8,904,724 of record JAXCHB010000054.1, on the reverse strand, counting down.
TCCCTGGTTGTAGTAGAGTAAGGACATTCCACGTACCGATGCGAACTATTGCACTTTTCCTTATCTTCCTTCCATTGTACCTTTCTTCTTTGCCTATTTTTGACTCTCGCATAGTATCCCTCTCCCGGAGATCCGAATGAGAGGGGGTTTTACCTCCGGATGAATTTGATACTCTGCGAGTATCCATGTCTAGCAGTTATCCAACTAGCTATGTCCAGCTTGCTCCTGTTATCGCTTGTTATCCTGCTTCCTAGATAACAGAATTCGTCTACTTCTTTCAGTTGTTAGTTTCTCATAGGTTACCTGTCTGTCTTTTTCCACAAATCATCACTTTTGTCTTGCCTTTATTTATCTTCATATCATAGTAGTTAGCAAGTATCACCTCCGTTTCATTTAAAAACATCTCTAACTCCTTCGGTGTCTCCGCTAATACAACTATATCATCCACAAAATGCAGGATGTCTACCTTTTGACCTTGGATTGTTACGCCTATTTGTTTACTCTCTCTGAGCTTGTTCAGTGCTTCCTCGATATATACATTGAACAGTAGCAGTGAAAGTGTCTTTTCTTATCCTTGCTTCTTTTTGGCTTTCCTCGCATCTTACCACAACCGTTTGGTCCTTGTATAAACCATGTATCACTCTTCTGCCACAGTATTTCACTCCTATCTTCTTCAAGATTCTAAACATTTTGTTAATGTCTTCTTACCTGCACATTGGATGAGTTCTGCCGTTATTCCATCTAATCCTGGAGATTTGTTCATTTTTAGTTCATGAGGTGCCTCGTTGAACTCTGCTCTCAGTATTCTTTCTCCACAGTATCCTCTCTCACTAACACATCTTCATCTAAATTCTCTCCCCCATATAGTGCCTCCAATATTGTTTCCATCTGTTTGCTTTTTCCTCATTGTCCATCTTCATCTCTTATGTTCAGGGGTGTGTCTACCCGGGGTGCAGTGGGTGCAATGCACCCGGGCGCCAACTTGCCGGGGCACCTTCCCATCAAGGTATTTGTATCTATGTATTATTGGAATTCGACTTGGGAATGCTTCCTCCTTTGTCGGAGTGAAAAGGGAAAGTTGAAGATACTAAAATGACACAAAATCTTCCAGGCAAATTTTTCTGATCCCTTGCGATATGCGGTCGCATGACTCAAGGTCGCTAGAACACATATCAGTGGCAACCAAAAATGGGTTCACCTTAGGAGTTGCCAAGAGATGGGGGCACTACTCTGCTAATTGCTATCCTGACCCTAGTGAGGAGCTCCAGCTGAGGCGGCAGTCCTTTCGTAAAGTACCATCGACCTTCACCACAAATCCTTTCGCTGGAAGAATACCAGGTGCCTACCCTTTTTCTCCCACTTACCGAGTCTTGGAAATCCCAAATCTGTTTTAAATCAGTTTGGTATAGCTTTTCCAAAAACTAGCTTTCCTTACTCCTTCACGATCTCCCATCTACGTAAAGGTTCATATTCATTTCTAAATAAATTCAAATACCGAAACAATTTCTCCAAATAATGAGAGAATTATTGACGTCTACTTCTTCATTGGATTTTTAAATATCTTAAAATGAAAATACGTAGTCGGAACTTTCACGTAGGATTGCATAAGTAATTGGAGTCTTGTTTTGTTATTGTCAGAATAGTTATCGAATCTAAAATGGCTTATAAATGGACAAAGATGTAGGAAGTTTTGGTTGATCATGAAGGTAACGGGACAGAGTATAGGCAGTCCTCGACATCCGTACAATTTGCTCTTTTGTACATTATAAATTCTCGCCTCTAAACCCCCTTTCATACTCCAAATTCGGACTTTCGTACATCAGCTGACAAACAAACATTTTGAGCTATCGCATAAAGTGCTGTCTGTCAGCCAAGCCAACACTTTTAATAAATTACCAAATTAAAGTATGCTATGTAATAATATACGTATTATATGTAATGTAAGATTTGGTGTAATGTTTTTTAATATTGTACTGAAATTTGACAAGATTAATACCACTGTAAAGTCAGTTAATAATCAATAAATTTTTATTATTATTCAGTCTCGGCAATGTTACCATCTTTGTTTGTATGTATAGCAGTGTTTCTTTGTTTGTGCATTTTACGCCTATTATTTTATAAATATGAGTGAGAAACAGAAAACTGAAAGTGCTAATACAAGTGAAAAGAAACGTAGGACTCATAAACTGAACACGAATGAGACAAAGGTGGAAATAATTAGGCGAGCCGAAAGCGGCGAATCTTTAGCTTCAATTGGATGCTCATTGGACTTAAGCCGGTCGAGTGTATGTTCAATTCTGAAGGAGAAGAACAACTATAATAATACAATATGTACTGTGGCGTTCTGAACAAAAACCACATTTTTTTAAAGAGCAAGGAACTGATCTACACACGCTTCGATGACGTTGGCGATATCCCGTTAGCAGACAACGAAACAATTTGAGACATAATGATTGTGCAGTTGCTTGGCTTTCTCACGAATGACAAATGAACTCAGCGAGATTTTCTTGCGAGTTTGGGTGTCAATTCACCGGTTTAAAACCTTCTCTACATACGCCTTCATAGGTACAAAAGACTCTTGTACTCGTTCAAGTACCACTTGCAACACTACCTCTAATCGCTTCTTCACTTTCCTTATCGATTTCATTGTGGACTCGGTCACACCAAGTAATTTACCAACTGATGAAGTCAATCTAAAACTTCAATTTTCTTCTCCAAACTCATCACTTTTTTCGCCCTTTTGACCACCTTTTCTTTCATTTCAATCATCACTCTCTTTGGGGCCATGATTAGGCAATATTACAAAAAACTATGAAAATAGCAAAATGATTGAATGAAAGAAAACTCGCACTTTCATACATTATACGTTGACACCCCTAAACTGCTTTCCGTATGCCGAATTCGGAATTTCGTGCGTCAGTGAAATGACGAACGGATATTTTGAGTGCTGCTGGTTGCCAGCCACCAGGCCACCAGTTTCTGCCACATCGCCATGTTTGTCTATACAGCAGTGTTTATTTGTGCAATTATTTAAATATTTTATTGCATTTTGCCATATCTCTCTATATTATAAAATCGACGAGTGTGTCTAAAAGACCCCTGCTCAATAAACTAAACATTTATACCATAACTAGAGATTTTATAATATTTTTTGGCTCTCTGGAAACGGAACCTCCCCCCCCCCCCCCCCCCCCTCCCCCCTCCCTATAACATGTTAATCTATATTCGACATCCGTACATTCGACTTTTGTACACGTTTTCAGGAACGCATTATGTACGGATGTCAAGGACTACCTGTACTGTATTATAATAATAATAATAATAATTTTCCTTCAAGCAGATATTAAATGATATGTTTATATTAATAATTATGCAACTAATTTTTTCAATCAATTCGTTATGGGATACATCGACAGAAATACATCAACTCGTCTCCACTCTCTATCGATAAAAAAAGTCGTATTTGATCATGCCATGAAATTTTGCTAGTAGGGGGGTGCACCCGGGCGCGAAACACCCTAGGTGCTGCCCTGCTTATGCTGATACTTCTGATTTTCCGCTCCTTAAAGTTTGCCCTGATTGTCCTATATGCTGCTTCCATCTTACCTTCTTTCAGGCTATCTTCCACTTCCTCATATTTCTCCTGTATCCAATTCTCCTTTTCTTGTCTCATTTCTTAGTCTTCTCTATTTTTGTTATCCTCCTTCCTCTTTTGAATTCTTGTATTTCCTTCTTTTCCCAATCAGTCCTATTATTTCTTCCGTTATCCATGACTTCCTATTTTCTGCATTTTATCTTCCAAGAATTTTTCCAGCTGTATCTATGATTCCTTGTTTGATGTGCTCCCATTCTGAATCATTATTTTTGCAATTTTCTCTTTTCATCAATTATTTTCCATTTCCTGTTCGAAAGCATTTCGTGTTTCCTTTTCTTTGAGTTTCTCTACTTGCCATCTTATAGTTCCTTTTTTCTTCGGTTTCTTGAACTTCAGGTTACATGTCACCATCACAAGGTTCTCACTGTCAATTTCTGCTCCAGGGTACGCTTTGCAGTCCTTTACCTGATTTCTAAACCTTTGTTTGACAAGTATGTAATCTATCTGGTATCTTCCTATATCCCGTGGCATCATCCATGTATACCTTCTTCCTTTGTGATTCTTGAAAAGAGTGTTTGTAATAACCAGATTATGTCGCTCACAGAACTATCAATTGTTTCTCCTGCCTGTTATTTTTTCATCTCGTCCATCACCAACTATGGCATTCCAGTCTCCAAGTATCACCAGGTTTGTCCCATTATGGGATTATTTAAAAAAATCTGAAAAACTCGCCAAAGTAAATGGCAAAAATTTACGCTTGCAGAGCCACTAGGAAGTGATGATTGGCTCAGAGGATCCTAGATCTATGTGCATGTGCATACTAGAGGTGGCTCAGGAGTGAATTTATCAAAACATTTACCGTATATCCTGCCATGTAAGATGCACCGGCATATAAGATGCACCCATAATTTAGCAAAGATTATTTAGGAAAAAATATACCAAGAAGTTCTGTATCTGAAATGGCAGAAAAAATCCTGCTGCTGCTCCTTGTACAGTTCAAAGTTGGTGTGCATGTGCAGTGACTACGTAATATTCATTACGGTACCTTAGCAGATCCAGCAAGGTTAATTTATTTGGATGTTTTTAACATTTTAGCAAGAGTTTCATAAAATTACCGGTATATTGGTATTTTCGTCTTTTATTTATTTTTCTTCTATTTCGACATTTTGTTTTGGATTTTTCTCTACTCTTTCCTTTCTAATTCGTTCATTTAAGTTTTAACAGTTTTTAGCGATATTTGTTTGTTATTTTTTAACCTTTGGATCTGTTGCTGTTTTGTTTGTTCGTAGATTAGAAATTTTAAATAAAGCTTTGGGCGATCTTTGTTCTCCTCTAAAAATAACGTTCGATCTTTGACCTTTATATACCTACATATACATACATATCGTTTCGGCAAGGAATCATCGAGGAAAAATCATGACCATTGCCTTATAAGATGCAGGGTGAGTTTTTGAGATAGATTTCTGGAAAAAAAGTGCGTCTTATATGGCGGGAAATACAGTATTTCAATTTTTAAGACTCGAGTGGCAATTTTTAAGGAGGTAAAAAGGTAAAAAAGGTTGGCTTACAATTGATTAAATACGGTATTTTGTATGTACATATATACATTTAACTTATGCTGCATTTTATTTAAACTTTTTCCAGTTATGTGAGTATGCTAAGCAATGGGCAAAAACATTAGCTAGAGAGGAAAGTATTCGCCACAGGCCCAATGGTAAATATGGAGAAAATTTGTTCAGCATCCACTCATCAAACACAAATTGGAAAGTTATAGCTCAAGAAGCGTGTGATACTTGGTATAAGGAAGTAAAGGATCATACTTTTGGTGCTGAGCCAAGGCATTTGAAGTCAGGTATGTTGAGTTTAATCAATATATTGCCAAAAATAAACAAAACTTTATATAATAATAAGGGAAAAGTTGTATTATTATCATATTATAAGTTGTATCATTGGAAAAGACACAGGTAGACAGAGTAATCATATTAGCATGATTTTTCTTTTATAAAACATGCTAAAAATTTAAAAGTAATAAAAGATTAAGTCCTATGCTTTAGAAATGGGTTAGAAATGTGGAATAGAAGCATCGTATTGTTGCCACATACAGAAATTGTTCACATAATCTCCTAGCTCGTAATCTGTGCATTTTCAGTATGCATGATTCACTTGGTCCATAATTTTCCTTATCTTTTGTCAATAAATGCATGCATGCTATTTTACTTGACACATGTAAGCTTGTATTTTCTGTATAAAATATGAAGTTTCTTAGACAAGGAGTAAACTAGTGGCATGAAGAAAAAAATTCTGATGGTTCACACTACTTTCTTGGCGTGCGACTGAAAAATCATATGCAATCCCTGCTCTAGATTGCCATTACCCTCACTAGAGGAATTGTTAAATATAATCTGTTTCAGATGCAGAAGTTTCCTTGTCTTGAATAATCTCTTTCTGTACTTAATGTGTCTTTGAGTTTTACTTTGTGTGTTTACTCATAGGAGTATTTGCATATTAATAATTTAGATTGGCTTTATACCAAGAACTTCAAAGATGATCCAGTTTTTCTGACGTTAAGGGACAGAATTGGTATATCTACACTAAAGGTCATGTATGCAATGCTGATTTCTTCTATGGACATATACAGCTCCTGGAATACTATAGATATGATCAGTATTTGAAAACAGTGACTAACTATTCATCCCCACAAGCAACTTTTTTTGTGGTTATATATTAGCCAGGTCAGATAAATAGTAGATGTGCAGTTCTCTATTGAAAAAAATGTGCATAATGTTGAGGGAGCCCATTTAAAAAATCTCGATAGAAAATTCCAAATATACCGTATATACTCGTGTATAACGCTCAGTTTGAAGACAAAATTTTCAGATCATAAAGTAGGGGTGCGCATTATACACGGGTAACACTTTTGTGCACTTCAAATCGAAAATAAAGTCCACCTCGCTCCAGATTCTCGCTGTTTGGGTGAATTAAGGGGAAATCCACAATAATTATCGATAATCCAGGTTATACATGTATTAATTATACATATAGAAAACCTAATTACTTCTATACAGTTATAATTCCATTCTCTCCAAATATTCTGCATTTCACTAGCTTTTCAGCTGTTTGCTGTTATTTTTGCAAAATCGTCAGATAGACTTCCTGCAAAACACACATCTAAAACAAAGAAACATAGAATATACAAATTGAAATAATCTTATTTAGTTAATGATTCTAGTATCAGTGCTCGAAATGGAAAATGTTACAAAACAGAACGCTTGTATTGGTAGTGGAACGGAAATTTTTACAAAACAGAACGCTGTAATAAGGGATGGTATTTCTAAATGTCTGACAAAATGGAATGGTATCATTGGCACGTGTGACGAGCCAGAGCAGCATTCTCTTGCATTCCAGCTCATTTCAAGCACTGTTTAGTATGTACAATTAACAATGAAAGTAATTTAAAACCCGTAGAATGACGTGTATGAACTTAATCTTACGTGTTTCCTGTTTTCAGATTTGTTTGTTACATTTTTGCATTATTCCTTATATTAAACAGTTTTAGAATGAGATAGGAAAGAGAGAACCAACATCCAGTATAGATCAAAACTCTATTTTATATATACCGCTTTTGTCTGATTTAAAAGGATTGGCAACAGTGGCACTGCAGTTTTTTACACTGCATCAGTTTGGCCAACTTACTGTATGAAGTTGCTGCCATCTCAACTTTCAATTAGAATTAGAATTGTTTATTGATACAATAAAACATTTACATAACAACAGAATATAAAGTCCGCTTGTAAATTGGTATCTCGTCAAAGTATAACAAAAACTAAAAAATACAAAAACACACCCAATATTAATTACATATTCATATATACATTTACATTTCATATACATTACATTACATATATGCACATTGCAATATTGCTGATGTCTCTCTAAGACGTAATGTGGAGCTTATTGAAAGTAATACTTATGGGCATGTCCAAGCATTTTAAAATTTTAAAAAATCTAAGGAATTTCGCTGAACTTTGTGGTAACTGATACTCATATTTCTGACGAAAATAACTTTGTTAAATTCCACAATAAAAAATTGTGAAATTTAACAAAGTTATTTTCTTTGGAAATACATTTTTAAATTGTTAACTGGGAATAATTTAATGCTTTAACATTTATTTATGGTACTATAGTTAATACTTAACATGACAATATAATTTTGTTCTTATACCCCACAAAAATCAAGGGTGCGCGTTATGCACGGGGTATGAGAAAAAGTCGAGATTTTTTGACAAAAAGTACGGGTTCGCGTTATACACATGGGCGAGCTATACGCAAGTATATATGGTATTTATGTTAGTTTTTCAACAGCTTTGCCTTATTCCATATATAATATTATGATATTATATTGAATTTACTGCAATACCACTGCCAGTAAATGCAGCCGATTACATATAGCAGAGAAGTTGAAGGAAAGGAATCAGTAGCAAATATCAGAAGGAAAGAGGCTGAGGAATAATTTAGTGGTATTACAAGTAAGTAAAGTGGGCTGTTGGCTATATTTGTATCAAATTATCAAGTTTTTGAATCTGAACTCTTGGTTTTCTATCTGAGATTTTACCTCTCCATTTTTCACCCCTTTTTCTGATAATCTTTAATGATGAAAACTGAATTACACAGTGATTGTGAGGTATACAGATGGCCGAATTATGACATGTGTGCTGTATGGGAAATTAAAAAATTTTTGAAATGGTCCTTTCCTTCAAATAAGATTTCACCAAGGCGAGGTTTCCTTTATGTAACATTGCATAAAAGGACTATATATTAAATTAATTCGTAATAATTTCCTCTGTGATGAAGTGATTCCTTTTAATAATCTAATAATCATAAATTTACTTTTAGGACATTTTTCACAGATGGTTTGGAAAAGCAGTCAAGAGCTAGGCTTTAGTATGGCCAGAAGTAAGACTGGCCGAGTGATTGTTGTGGCTAACTACAATCCTCGTGGAAATTACATTGGACAGTTTCATGTTAATGTCCTCTCTAAAGTTGTTTAATATGTTTAATAAATATTCTGCATTTTACCTCAAAGTAGTTGATGTTGCAACTCAAAATTGCTAAACCAAAGTCATTATGAAAGAAATCCCAAGCAGTTTGTATAATACTGTTATTATCATTGGCATTGGAAAACTTTCTATGTAATCAATTTTTTGATGCGTGCATTTATAATCTGATGTGTATATTGGAAGAAATGGCTCCACTAGTTTGCTAATGTCATGTGTATACTTATATGTGCTGTTATTTGTCATAGAATGTATATTGTGTCAAAATATTTTTGGCAGCATAAATATGCCATATAACATTCCTTATGCTAAATTTTATTTAAAATTTTAGAAATTGTATAGACATTCCTAATAAGTGGCATAAGACTGATGTATATATAATAGATTTTCAGTTATGTAAATGAGTGAATCTATCGTTATCATCAATGTAATTTTGTTTTCCAGTGCATATTAGCACGTGTAAACTTGTGTTGCAAGTAAAATATTTTGTATATGAACACAAGTTGGTTGACTTGAATTTTCTCTAGAATATGGTTTATTCATAAGAAATAAACTTCTTATTTAAAAGTGATACTTTTTTGTAATATCATATGAGCAATTATGAAAAGTATGCCAAGGCTCATTATTGTATGGTTAAGAGTATAAGAAATAATTAATTGTGTATCTTTCTAAATATGTAAGGAATGCAATTTAAGGAGCCTATACTTAATCTGAAGATGAGATCTTTGAGCGGCAGGAATGGAATGTATAATTACAAGGCCAGGATAAAAACATTTAACAGGACCTCTTTCCCTCCCCCTCCAAAAGTAAAGATGAAGAAAGAAGTATATATAAAAATTGTTTTAATAAGAAAATTATAGTAAAACTTGAGACAAAACCTATGTCATCTTTCTTCTAAAAGAAGATCGTCACCAAGTGCAATGTGAAAATCTCTATTCAGATCTTGAAAGTCCTATATTACAAAGAATCCAAGGCACTGTAGAACATGCGGTCTTCAAGGTGGATGTGTGGTGGGATAAACTGCAAGCAGAACAAGTGGAGCAACTGCTATATTATATAGGTATCTAACTATCAAACGTTCCCGGCATTGCTCAGTACTGACCAGACATCCCGTTTTTACGGGACATGCCCCGTATTTCACACTTTGTCCCGGTGTCCTGAAAAATTTTGTCGGGATGGCTAAATGTCCCATATTTTTAATATTTCCCAAAGAATCGATTATTAAACAGCTATAAAAAGTGTTAATTATAGTTAATAGCAAAAATTCTAATATATTCACGCTCTCTTCTATATGAAGCGAGTAAAATACACGCACTTTCGTAAAACTAAAATTTTTAATTGTTTTTATCTCTGGTCGATACCTTTTACGTAATAATATATTACGTACATAGCATAAAAATATATATAATACTTGCATACATAAGTAATAGGGCAACCTCCTATTGTGTATGCGACGTGAATTGTAACAATCTGTCTTGACGTTTTTATCTCTTCGAATCAAAAGTATACTTTGGATGACTCGCCAAAGATTGTTTTTGAACACGGCTAACTAAATTTGTTCCGCTTTATATTTCATCAATTTAACAGTAATGTCGAAATCGAAACACAGCTCAGCAGCTCTTTTTGAAAGGTTAAAAAAATTCTACTATTCCTCGATAGTTTTCACCGTATTAGTTCACTTATCATTATTTTAGATAATACATTGCGTGTGTTATTCATCTTGCATGCCTTTCTCATTATGTTCAGAATAGTTTAAATATGCTTTTGTTATTTCTCTTTTTAATTTTTAAAAATTCTTTCTTTTAGTATAAAATGGCAAAAAGACGATGCAATTATAAAGAAGAATATGAGAAAGAATGGAGTTTCATTAAGATAGGGAGAAATGTTGAGGAAGACAAATGTATTCTGCGTAACCCCTACATAAATATAGGCCACGGTGAAAAATCAGATGTACATCAATATATTAAATCACAAAAACATCAACGTGCTATTTCAAGTTGTCCAGGAACATAACAAATTATTAGTAGTTATTTCATATAACAGTATAATGATAAGTGAACTGACTATGGCCTATCATATTCTAAAACATCAAATGTCCTTTCGATCTTCCGATTGTAATAACAAACTGTTTTGTAACATTTTTTTGACTCGAACATTGCCACAAAATTTTCATGTGGAAGATCTAAAACTGTGGCATTAATCAAAAGTGTTATTGCTCCGTTTTGTTTTAAAGAAATGCTGAAGGATTTCAAAAAATTTAGATTTTTTTGTTATATCTACTGGTACCAGTAACCACAAGGCAGAAAAAACTGTTTCATTGTTAGTGTACTATTTTTCTACGAAGGCTGAATTAAAAATTAAATTACTCGAGATTGATCATTTGCCCAATGAAACATCAGAGACTATAGCAAATTTTGTGGTGAAAACATTTTCAGGAAATGAAATTGATTTGAGAAAATGTGTTGGTTTTGGAGGGTATAATACAAACAAACTTTGGTGGACTGAGACGTAAAGGAAAAAACAATGTTTTGCAAAAATTGAAAGACCAAATTAAACGAGATTCAGGAGGTTGGCTGTTCTACGCATATTTTGCATAATGCAATGGAATTTGGAGCAGGGAGATTATCGTGCAATACCCAAGTTTTAGCTATATAAATATTTTCATATTTTTCTAACTACACAGGACGGAATGTAGAAAAGATTTTTGTTCATTTGCAGATATTGAGTATAAGAATTTAATGTCACATTCGAAAACTAGTTGGCTGTCTTTACATCCAGCCGTTGATAGACTATTGAAACTCTTTGACGGATTGAAATATTTCTATTTGTCAGAAGAAAAGGCTGACCTTTTGCAGTATTTGTTCTTCAGGCTTTATTGTAGCTTTTATATTACGGATTCAGTTTTCGTGTTATTAATAAAAAATAGGGAAAAACATTGAAACAAACTAAGAAAATGGGAAATTGTCAAAAAACCGTTTTTATTAACCTAGTAACAGGATATTGGCGAGTCTTCGGCTCGCTTTTTTTAAATGATTATAATGACTTTTATATCGGATGTAGCCGTCTCCGGACGCTATCGCGCCCTTTGCCTCTCTGGAACGAAGTTATCCCTCACCATTGGCTGGTGATCAGGTGGGTAAATGTCGCCACAGGCAGATCCGTCATGGTCTTGCATGCTTTCGTTTTGCGTGAAAGTTATTAAATATAAGTAATTAACAAATGTCAGATCCAGCAAAAATAGTATATTTAGTTTAAGAATTCCATTTCATTTCACGCTCTATTAAAAAAAACATTCTTTAAGATGAAAGCTAGAATAGAGCCTGGGAGACAAATACTGCAAAAGGTCCGAAAAGGTTCCCAAATATTTTAAAGAGATTTTTTCAATGATCCTTTAAACGTTCGATCAAATCACTTACACAAATATCTTGCACACGCTTTTAGGTTCACAGAAGGTAAAACTCATAACATTTACATAATCTAGAATTTTTATTAATACCAAGCAAAAATTTTATAACTTTTAATATACAACGCATTATTAGATTACATTCATTAGTTTTCAGAAACTTTAATAAAAATTTACTTTGCGAGCTTGAACACTTTCCAGTTTAAATTATAGAAACAGAATTTTTTTAATAAAGTGGTGATTTTTGTCTGTAACACTGATGAAGGAAGGGGTATTTACATCAAAAATATTTTTTATTTGCCTAACTTAAAAGAAAAATATGCAGGAACTATATATCCCAATAAACACACACACGCCTTTTTACAAAAGTAATATAATTGAAAAAACTTATTTCATCTAAAGTTTCCCTAAACTTGGAAACACACCTTATTTACATAGCTAAATATGGGTACAAACATGGTACCAGGAAGAGTTCCTCTTATTTTTTCACACAATGATACTAAAACTCTATCTCGCACATATTTTACAAAAGTAATGAAATTGAAAAAGTAATTATTTTACCTAAAAGTTACCTTCATCTTTTCACAACATTTTTCAATAATATCTCCATTTTAATACTTAATTTTCTTTAAAAACTGAATCATATCACATTTTACGAAATTTACACTGGATTATATTTTATAAACAAACTAGCTGAAAGTATCCGGCGATGCACGGGTTATGCCAGACGTCTTTGGCAAATAAATTGTTTTATATGGTAATACAATCATTTCACCTTGTGCGCATTTTTTACCAAAGGATGAAGGCATTATAAATTAGGAAAATATGTTTTTATATTTATTTCAAAGCTTGCTTGTAAACGTGTATTTCCGTTGAAATCTCGATTTCGAATTTTTTCATGAAAACAGTACTTTCTCTATACTATGTATATTGGAGGAAGTATAAACTAATACAATACTAAAAAAATACGCGAATTTTAATAAGCAAAATAAAATAAGGTTGTAATTGTTTATGAAGACATGTCCTACAGAAAAATAAATGTTACCAAAAAATGCAATCGTATTGGACCAAAAATTCGTTATTACTTAATTAATTACATTGTCGGTTTTTAAGCAATGTGAAAATATATTTTAATGCCTTATTTTTACCCCTCTCCATGACGAATCCAAATTTAGGTTTGCAAAGCAAAAGTTTAATGCCAATAAATTTTATTTACTGCAAGTAATTTATAACATTTAAGCAAATTTTATCGATCCTATAATAAGTTATAATTGTGTTCCTACTAAAATGTGAAATCAAGATATAAAAAGGAATTGCTTATTTTTTGTGGTTTTTTTGTCGAAATTGTAAATATCCTGCTTTATAAGACGAAATGTTGGTTAGCCTGCGCGCCTGCGCGTTACTTCTTGTTGTTTCATAGAAATCTTAAAATGGCTGACGAGATTATCTGTTATGTGCGTAATACCGTTCGAAATTTATTTTATGTTTCCATCAGACCTTTTTAGAAGGAAAAAACTAGACCTTTTTATTGTATTCGAAATTTAATGTTGATAGTTATGATCGTGATATAAGTTTGGCCTTGTGTTCTTCGAAAACTGGTCCACGTGATAATCATTTTCACAGCAGTGTTTTAATACTTTTGGTTATTTTATTTTATTTATTTTAGAAGGAAAAAACTAGACCTTTTTATTGTATTCGAAATTTAATGTTGATAGTTTTGATCTTGACAAAAGTTTGGCCGTTTATTCTTCGAAAACAGTGGTCCATGTGACGCATTTTGACAGCAGTTTTTAAATATGTACTTTTAGTTTGATTTGTGTACGTTTTAAGACACTTTAAGTGAAGTGAAGTTTTATCTAAAGTTTTTTATAGTTTCAATGTGTGTAATCTTCACATTGCTTACTGGACATTAGTTAACGTCTCTTAATAGTACTATTTCTTATTTTGTAAATCAATGATATGTGAATTTGTATATGTAATTATTCAGTATGCCCAGTTTTGCCATTGTAATTTATGGTGATGTTTTGATGTATTATTGTTTTTCTTTAGTCCACTCGTGCTGTTATATTGTTTTACTTTGTATTTTCTTTTGTGATTGAGTTTGTCTTATTGATTTGCCATGTAACTATGATCTTCTGGAAAATAAATGTACTGTTATTATTGTGTGATCCAGCTGTCCTGGTCAATCTCCTCGAGGATTTATATCTTCAAAGGTAAGGAAATCTTAAATAACTTCTCTATTCATCTTTGATTTATAGTTGAAATATCTTTACCGTATATATATGTATATAGTAAATGTTATATTTATCATATTTATGTATAATGGAGTAATTATTCTTATAAATTAGTCCTTATGTATAACATTTTGTTACCGCATAACATGTTTAATGAGTGATTTTATCGTTGTAAAGTATCATTTTCTGTGAAGAGTTGGTAAAGTTTTTTGCAAGGACGGATTTGTTTATGGGCAAATATAGCCAAGATATGGCGTTACATTCTTAACGTAGGATTAATTAAGGGTTTGTTATCAATATATATTGTGTTTTTAACGTAAAAATTATAGTTTACCTCATAAAATGAGAATCTGTGTTTTTCAAAACGTATGAATAATACATTTTTAGCCAGTTTCCATTACTTTATAAACTTCAAATCAAAAGTTATTGTGAAGGTTTTGTAGAATTTTTATCCTTTGGGTGCGAGATTTCTGAGTTGCTTCTGTCGTTGTTTCAGATGCGTGCCTCCGAAGAATGAAGTCTGAAAACGCAGCCAGCATCGTACGTCTTCCTCAGGCCAGCTCTGCTTTGCGATATCAAGAAAGAAGATGGGTGAGTGTGATTGATTTTGCATTTCAAATTAGAACTAATGAGCTTCCCGCTTTAAATATATATATTTCATGTCCTGGCATGTGCAGAAACTACATTAGTCTTACGTATTTTTACACATAGGGGTATTTTCTCTCTACGGCAGTTTTAATATATCTGGAAGCTGCGGAAGTGCTCTTCTCGTACCAGCATCTGTTATGCTTTTCTCGGTTATTAAAAAACAAAGCTCTACGATTTTGACATTCTTTATCCATTTTTCCTAAATGTGAATCATCTCGTCGAGTAGCTAATCCGTTTCCTATTGCTGAGTTTAAATTTGTGTCGTTTCTTCGCCTTCCGCCGTTGGCTGCATCGATTCTGTTTTGGCTTCTTCTTATATTACTCCCTTCTTCAGTTTGTTCATTTCTTCTTTGTTACCTGATTTCGTTTATGGTCTCTCTCGCTGTTTGTCTTTGCTCATCTGTCCATATTGATCTTCTCACTGTTTCTCTTCTATGTCGTTCTTCTTTATCTTCTTCTGTCTCTATAATATTTATTTATTTATTCATTTAGTCACAAGGTGGCTGGATCTGCCAGGTGGCGACAAGTAACATAAAATGACGCAATGAAGTACGTTTGAATCAGATTGACATTAAAATTTTCAAAAGAATCAATTTAGATTCACGTCATTGGTACATAAGTAGAAATTACACAGTTTCAAAGACCTCGTTATATTCTTCTTTCTTCCATTTGATGAATTAATGGGCTATTATTGCCTTAAACTTTAATTAAAAGTTATATTTGTAGTAATTAAAATGCTGATAGTAACAACAACCTGGGAAATTGCAATTGATAGTGCTTTACCGTCAGAGGTAATAATGAGTAAAAGCGTTGTTATGTAAACTAAACAAACAAAATTATAAGTTCTATTTGATGAATTAACGGAGTACTAGCTGTACCCGCACAGTGTTTTCACTGTTTTTTCAATTAATTTATAAAAAATTAAGAATTGTGTAGAATAAGTTGGTCTCAATATTTCACATATAACTCAATAATTCGTATTTAACTCTGATAATGCATTTCCCCAGTATAGGTAAGGTTAGCGGGTACAAATCTCGCTGAGGGCGAGGCTGTGTGTGCATATTGACAATTAATTGTGCAAAGTCAGTAAGAAATCTGTATTTTAAAAGTCAAATTAGAGAGGAAATTAATGCTACACGGTAATTGATTGCAAACTTTTATGTTTTTAATTTTCTTTGTTTCTTTTAATTGAAGTATGTCCTTTTTTTCATATATCAATCAACGCAACCGTTTATTTAGATTAACAAAGAAGAGAAGATAAATTTCGGCGAGTTCTAGGTTATCAATCTAAAACAAATGTTTTCATGCTGCTCCTGAATAAACGTAGCCCGTCGCCTAACATTCTTTGTCATTTAGATTATCTACGAAGGTGACATAACCATATAACTTATAATTTGTTAAAAAATAATGTACGTCCTTATTCTCATCTAATTTTAAATTTATGCATGAGACAATTTGCCTTAATAAGCATTATAGATGTTTAATAGTTTTACTTACTGAAAAAGAAAGATTCCAGCATTCGAATGATTTAAAATAAGATCAATTGCTTTGATTAAATTGTTATTAACTGGATAATTATCCGTAAATATTTTTGTTGCTATCTATAAAGTTTGACATTGCTACAGCATTAATTTCGATGCTTAAATTAAAGCGTGAAGCGAATAATGCTATTCTTTCACTTATTTGAAGGTTTAATTGGCACTAATTGAATCGGAGGCAATGCCAGGAATCTTCCTCTCACTGTCACAGTGCAATCTGGCATCGGAACTTTTTAATTTTTTTGTACCATTTGGCGACAAATGAGGGTTGATCGAAACAACGATTATCAATGGTGACGGTTATAGAGGTCCAACTGTATTTCAAATGTTTATATAAACTCAGATCGCGCTTGCAATTGGGAGCTTTTAGAATAACAAAAGATTGTTTCATTTTTAACTCTTTTTAAGTACTAAGTTAAGATTCCATCAGAAGCACCTGTTGGCATAGGTTTGTAAAAGTTTGAAAGGATTGAAAATATACGTTGGATTTGTTATAACTATTTTAATTTATATTATTCCAGAGCTTGCGATTATATACTTGATACGTTTTCGTGTATGGTATATTGCAAAACGTGGTATTGTACACAGTCCGACATCGCATTCTTTACATACATACAGTGAAGCCTCGATATATTGGACTAAAAGGAGGGGAAGGCCTGTCTGTTATGTCCGAAACATCCGAAGGAAACGTATGTGTTGCCTTAAATTGTTAAAGTGCACATGTTATGAAGGACAGTGTTTTACTCCGCTATATATTCATACAAATTGTTAGAGCGCATGAAGTAATAGCACAGAGTTTTCTAATTAATTTAGGAAAATAGGAATCGTATTAATTTTTATATTTTACTAGTAAAAGGTGCTTGCAGTGTGCTAGCAGGAGCATATTGTTATAAGAACATAATTAAGAATGAAATAAATTATAGCGACCGTAAGAAAAATTGATTTTCCCTTACGTTCTTATTTGAAAGGAATTATTCTTAGGAATGGAACTTGGGATACTTTTTCGAGATTTTAGATTTTTCCGGACCCTGGTGGAAATGGGGCAGAGAGTAACAATGAATACAGAGAATGTTTTAAGACAAACAAACCCCATGAGTAACGCAAGTCAGTCAATTTCAACCAGTCACAATGATCAAACGCAGGAACAATTAATTTTTGCGGATTTGCTGCACCAATAAATTATACATTGTATCCACCATATATACTCTTGTATAACGCGCTGTTTGAAGACCACATTTTCAGGTCATAATGTAGGGGTGCGCGTTATACGCAGGTAACACTTCTCTGCACTTAAAATAGGAACCTACCTCGCACCAGATTCACGCTTTTTGGGTTAATTAATGAGAAAAGCACAATAATTATTGATACTCCAGGTTATACATACATAATTATATGTATAGAACACCTAATTACTTCTATACATTTATAATCCCATCCTCTCCAATTATTCCGCTTTTCACTAGCTCATCAGCTGATTGCTGTAATTTTTGCAAAATCACAAGATAAGTCTTCCTGCAAAACACATATCAAAAACAAAAAAAACATAGAATAAGCAAATTGAAATAATTTTATTTAGTTAATGATTCTAGTATGTACGATTGACAATGTAAGTAATTTAAAACCCATAGAATCTCGTGTGTGAACTTAATCCTACCTGTCGCATTTCCTGTTTCCAGATTTGTTAAATTTTTATGTTGTTCCTTCTCTTAAACAGTTTTAGAATGAGATAGGAAAGAGAGAACCAACATCCACTTTAAATCAAAACTATTTTATAGATCCCTTTTTGTCTGATGTAAAAGCATTGGCAACAGTGGCGCTGCGGTTTTCTACACGGCATCACTTTGCCCAACTTACTGTATGAAGTTGCTCCCATCTCAACTCAGTCGCTTTAATTACTGGCGATGTCTCTCTTAGACATAATATGGAGCTTATTGAACGTAATACACTTATGGACAAGTCCAAACGTTTTAATGTTTACATACCTCCCAAAAATGAAGGATGTGTGTCATACACGTGGTATAAGAAAAAGTCGGGATTTTTTGGAATAAAGTACGAGTGCGCATTATACACGGCAGTTATACACTGGGACGCATCATACACGAGTATATACAGTAATTATATACATTATAATATGTATATATATATATCCATATATTGCGACGTATAAGTCGACCTTGAATTTTCAACTTGAAAATACTAGATTAAGTATATGTTCGCAGTGTAAGTCGACCCCCTTTGTTTCACTTAAAAATACTTCTCATGAAATCATCGCCAGGCAAAATCAAGGTCCTGTACGATCCAAGTTTTAACAAGATACAGAAATAAACATAGTAATAAAAAAATATATGAATATAGTTTTGAGTCTGTGCTATTCTTCTTGAGCCTTCCATTTGACAGGTGTTTTCATTTCAACCAATAAGAAACTGCTATTCTCAGAGAGCTTGACCAACTAAATAATGGTTCCTGTGATTTGATTGATGTCGGCTGTTAATGATGCTATCAAATTTAACTGCACCTAGTTATCGCAATCAATATCTACGGTGGTGGAATTCAATATAATATCACGTTGGCAGGCATAAGGATGGTTTTGATGATTACATTATTCCCCTTTTCAAAAAAGGAAATGTTTTTTTCGCATATTTTTTGATTATTTTTTTGTCTTTTTTCACGTACTTTTTTATACTTGATTTATTTGCATATTCCACATATAATCATAACTTGCAATTAGTATGGTTAATTCCGATCGAAGTGTACCTCTTCTATCTCACTTACTTCTACAGCATTACAATACTTTGGATGATACATTTAAAAAAACAAGGTAATTGTCCATAATAAACATTTCATAAATGTCATATTAAGGAATTGATGTTTTAATAAACAATCAAGTAATGATTATAACATTCTAAGTTGTATTATTTATTTATAATTATAATGTTATAATTACATGTGGAAAGTGCAAATAAATCAAGTACGTATGTGAAAAAGACAGAAAAATGATCAAAAAATTGCGAAAAAAAAAAACAAAAATGTAATGAAGACATAATAATAATACAATTTTACTAGTTAAAATATATATACAGACCATTTCTGAAAAAAAATGCTGGCTGCTGGGATCGAACCCCAGCCCATCCGACTACTAGACATTCATTCTACCAATTAAGCTATTGCTGCTTCTGTTTTGTAACCGTAAGGTTAATGATATATGTTGCATCCATGCTTACACCTGAATTTAAATTGTTAATATCTTTTAAACAAGGGCCCATTGGCAAAAACGCAGAGAGATATAGGTGATGTTTTAGTTCAAGTTTCACCTCCTAAAAGGGTTTTACGAATTTCAATATTAATGTTATGGCCTCCCCTTGTTAGTAAATATCGATGTTATTTATCTGTAATTTAAAGTTTACAATTTTGTATTCGTCGTATAAGTCGACTTTAAGTTTTAGGAAAATGTTTTAAGCTTCAAAGGTCGACTTATATGCCGTGATATACGTTAGTTATAATGTTGCGATGTATTCATTAGGCCTTCCAAATAACGCACATGTGATAGGTCCGCATGAGACACAATGTATTAGTGGCGTCATTTAACTGTTTTGCATCGCCGGACATTCTGTCCGTTACATCCTAAGTACGTTCCATCAAGGTCCAGTATGCAGAGGTTTCAATGTACTGTGGATTTCTTCCTTTTCATTGGCTTCGTGGTACTTTTGTTTCAGATGGTACACTTCCTCATGGCTAATCTCATCACAATTTACCGAAAGAAGTGAATAATATCAGTCAGTCTCTCTTTTACAATAAGCACCGCCTCGAAATATTCCAATTCATTTGCATCGGAATCAAAACGTTATCAGTTTTGTCTTTTCATTGTGAATCAGTGGGCTAATGAAGTTTATTCTAATGTGTACTTGAAGTTGTTTTATTTATTTAACTAGTTTTGAATTTTTACTTTGCAAAAGCCATAAATAATGACTTGAAAGGCTTACAGAATGCAAGCACCTTCTATTTGTATATCGAACAAATAAGTAACATATCATTCTTGTCATTAAAGAAAATTTTTAATAATGTATGTGTATCTGTAAATGTAATTACATGCAAGGTTATTTGTCAGGTGCGTTTCGCTTCCAGCATAAGCGCCTATTAGTATTAGTCTCCATCTGGTCTGTCCGCATGTTCGTTATCTGCTTCTACCAAGCAGATTTTCATGAAATCTGATATTAAGGACTTACAGTCAAAGATAATAAGAAAATCACATAAATGAGTCACGTAAGCCAATCAGGGGTACCACTTTACTGGTGATAAAATATGAACTTTCCCTCATATCTCGTAAAGTATCGGTCATATCAAAATATTTATCAAGTAAAACTTGTAGAACTAGTAAAGTAGGGTATTTCTTTTCCTTTACATTTTCATCGTAGGAGTCGCCGTTTCCGAGAAAATCGAACAAGAGTCTTAATTTGAGTTGAACTTTGAAATTTTCTAGCATGGTTACTTCTTCATTGTTGCTAACGTAAACAATCTCACGGAAATATGTTTAATTTCCTTACATATGCATTTAATATTTTTAAATGGGAAGAAAATGGATTATTTATGACGAAGAAAAGAATTTATAATGCTATTTCCCTTCCAAACACGTAAATAATTTCTTTCAAATACTCCAGTGCACAAAATGCACCCATTTGTGTTACGGTGTACACTTTCCTAACTTGTTTATATCTTAAAATCTCATTATAAATATTAGTGTTATTTTAAACTCTTGTACTAATTTTTAAACGAAGTAATCAACTGATATTTTATAATTATACAGTTTGCATAAGCACAACATTAAATTACCATAACTTTAATGTATGTTAGCAACAAATTGTTGACAACATATTTGTAGTGAATCTGAGATAAATACAGAGTTCATAAAATTATTTCTAACGAAGAATGTAAATTAAACTACAAAATATCCTTTTAAGATTTAGTCACATTAAACGTTTATTAGGAAAATTACACTGTGATCGTTTTTGTGCATCAAATCTTGGAGTAATTATTGGAATTTATTTTACAATGCAACACAGACGTCTTTATATAGTTCTCTGGTGAATAAATTAAATTAAAATGGTATTGCAAAGTTCTTTGCTTATAAATAACTAGCAAATTTACCCAGCGTTGCTCAGGTTATGTTTTAAATCATCGTGACTTCAAATTATGGCAATAATTATGAACAAAAAATTATATCTATGCTTGAATTAAGTTTTATTTGGGAAATTTTTTCATATTTTAATTGATATAAATGAAAGTGTTGGAAAATATTTCGAGTATTCGTAATTAAAATTGGCAATCAATGCAGTCGATTCATTTTGTGAGGTGACGCTTTTTGCCAGGTGGAGTTCGTTCTCTAAGCTTCGGGTAGAGAACGTGCATGTAGAGTACAGGTAGTTCCGCCCAATGTAGCAATTGAAAATTACTAGAAGTTACCTTACGCCTCAGTGATCGGAGGTAATATGTAGAGTGGAGGGGAACGAATTCCATTAGAATAGAGGGGCATTGAAGGTGAGCGCGCTTCATAGAAGGGAAATCCCCGTGCACGCAGAGTAGAGAGGTGACTTCTTAAGTCAGTTACCATACGGTAGCTTTGCTTTACGCATGGACAGTTATATGCGGGATGTTCAAGAGTTCAAAATAAACATTCTTTAAAAATTCAGATAATACCAGGTTACTAGAAAGGAGCGTCTGTCTCACACAACATTGTACGAGGGTTTCCCAGAAAGTAATGCACCACATGTTTTGAAATTACGCATATTTAATGAATATGTGACAGATTTTGACTTTTATCGATAAGTTTCCTGGACAACGAATGTCATTTTTGAGGCTCGAGATTCATATTATTGCCTCGCGAGAGATAAGGGGGGGAACAGCAGAGGGAGGGAGGAGGATAAGGCATTGTCAAGTGCAATTTGTAACATTTTAACAAAAGTATTGTCCACTTATTGTAACAAAGTATTATTCACTTGACATAAATTTATTTTAACAAAACTCTTTGCTTAGAGAATCATTCTAAGAGTCGGAGCATTGAATTTCTGTGTGATTTTAATTCTCTTTTCTACTGTTTTTGTTTTTCGTTGCATTAATTCTTTTTGTTTGTTCATCTGTTGTTTGTCGTTTTGTATTAACCAAACCACATCCAACACAGTGTAATGTGAGCAAATAAAGTAAGTGGTAAATGTTTTCACTTGTATAAATTGTGTAGTATCGAAAGTAAGATTGCATAACCCGGCTGCTGAATGGGTTTGTTGTCTAAGTAGGCTGTTATGAAGGTTAACATACGTAATAGTGTCTCATTGCACCGTCAAATGTCATGGATGTCTGCGTTGACCAGCATCATAGCTAATCCTTATATACAATAAACTTTGAAGCTTCTTTGTTTTTTATAAAAAATTCCGACATTTCAAATTTAAAATGCAGGCATCTCTAGTGGAATTATAAAATGTTATATTCTCCTATATTATTGTTATTATAGCACTGACTATAATTAAGCAATTGACCAAACCTTTTATACATTCATCAAGTTAAGATGTTAATAATAATCGTACCAAATTTTAGTTATTCATGTCTTATAGTTTATGGCATGCATAATGAGACATGCAAACAAACTTTTGCAAATATATATAGATTGTGGGAAGCTCATTCAATTCTATTTGGTATAATAATTATAGGATATTTATTTTGTTTCTCAATTTTGTAGTTATTGTTTTGATTCTCAGGTTGGTCTCTATGTAAATATTAACGTTGTCTCTTGTTGGATGAGTTATATTTTAGATTACTTAACAATTTCATGGCTGTTTAAAATATCTTCATTAAATTATCGTAACGATAATTTTGGTAAACTCCATATGAGATTTTGACTTATTCTAACACAAGCGTTACTGAAAAGGAATTCTTTAAATTTATTAACATAAATAACTCAATTGTATACAAATATTTAATGAAATACTTTAGTTTTTCGTGCACTCAATACTTTCATAAATTACAATTGAAAATTCTTCAAATATAAGTCTTTAAATAAATATTTTGTAACGATAATGTATTGCTACTTACATTTTGCACATTTATAATGTTAAAAAATATAATTATTGATAAATTTTTAATGATTTGATTTGCTGATTTTTCTTTTAAATTTGACAAATTGGCCATGAAAGTGTTAAGCTATTGATAAGGAGCAATGTGATTTGTTAACGATAGTGAGTTGAGTCACGCAATGCAATTACTACTTAAATTTTATGTAAATTAACCTCAGATCATTTAATTTTATGCATTTACTGTACATTACCTGGAAATATAAGACAAACTTTGAGAATATGCTATATTTATTCATAAATAGAGTGTTTGCTTTGATTAAATATTATATTTTGCATAATAGCTTTGAATCTGAACTTTAAATGAGCAAATATGTTTTTGATGTTGTAAATATAAACTTACCTCCATTAATGTTATATTTTTAAATCCAAGCAAGATAATTCTTAAAGACAAAATGTATTTAGTTCAATCTTTGTTGCTATAAAAATTAAATTATCAGAAGTAAATGTTTAGTCTTTGAGTTTCTATTATGCAATTAACGTTTTTAAAAAACAGTCAAGCGTCTAATTGAGGTACATGGTGTAATTTCAATGCATTTTAAGCAAATTAATTTGGCAAATATAAAGAGGTTTAATTTTATAAACATTTGAAATAGGTATGCCGTAAAATTTTAACTGCATTTTTTGGAGTTTATTTCTGACTTGGAATGGTTTATAAAAATGTTATTCTGACATTTAAGTAATTCCAATTAAGCATTGTTTTGCGAGATTCATTATTTTTTCGTCATTTATGCAAACATTGCTCCCATTTGGAATCAGTTGCATGTATTCAATTTTGACCAATAAGAGACATTGTTAATTGTAATTAAGGTCATTGATAATGTGATATGTTTAAGTGTTTCCAGAACAAGCACTTGGAAAAATCGCTTGCCTCTGATAAAAATAGCTGCGACTGGGCTGTGAGAAAATTAATACATGCATTTCGACTTCAGAGCAGTTGTTGTCAGTGGCATTTCGCCACTGATGACGGCTGTTCTGTAGTCTAAATGCTTGTATTAATTTTTCCACAGCTCAGTCGCAGTTATTTTTATCTGAGGCAAGTAATTTCTTCAAGTGCTTGTACAATAATTTAATTCAGCTGTAAAATGTGTTCGATGGTTTATTTTTTCATGTGATATATGTAGTTATGTCAACTGTTGAATAACAGTTGAAAATATTGTGTTATATGTAATTTGTCAGTTGTTCAATAGTTGAAATGTAGATAAATTGTCATAATGTTGAATAATTTGTTCAATAATCAGCAAAATTTGGCTGAATTTGTGGTCAGAAATGTCATTTTTAGGCTAAAAGTGTGCTAATTCTAGCATAAATATACCTAAAAAAACCCCTTAAGTCCAACGATACCTAAAAGAGGCTCCGAGAAAAAGAAATTATTTCTATCTAAAAGGAGTCAACAGGTTTTGATCATAATAAAATGTCTTTATTGCAATGAAAATAATGTACAATGTATACATACAAGTTCAATAAAAAATTTACAATCTGAAATAATACATTTTCTCTACTTATTTTATCCTGGACTGAAAAGAAAACTGACTCTATACAAAAGAAATGTTTGTTTACATTTTGGACAAGTCCTAATTTCAGAAATCTTTAAAGTCTTGGAGTTAAAAATTATTCCGTCCAAATTGTAAACACATTAATTTTTTTAACTTGTTTACAATTTGGACTTAGAATAATTTTTAACTCTTCGACTTAAAAGCTTTCTGAAATTAGGACAAAAAAATTAATTTGTTTACATTTTGGACAGAATAATTTCTGACTCTGACTTTAAAAAATTTCTGAGCTTTAAAAAATTTCTGGACTTAAAATGCTCTGAATATTAGCACAAATCAAAATTGCCATTTAAAAATTTTCATGAAGTGCAGAAAAAAATTTACAATTTAGCAAACACTACAATAAAAGTTGGACATTTTTACAAAGCACTTTGGCAAGGATAATATCATTTTAACAATTTCTATTGGTGACAAAGAGGAAAAATAGCACAGCAGCTTAGAAAAAAATATGAGACAAAATATATACCCAAAAATGCTAATTCTGGTTTGTTCAGATTTTAAAAAATGGCAGTAATTATACAGAATGAAAAAGCAATAGCTTATATACATTTAGACTTAAAAGAATTTACGATTTTTCTGAATAATATAAATAACACAACACTTTGGAAACCTATTTACAAGTAAATAATGTCTAGCAAATTGGATATTGATGGAATTATTAAAAGAACTTTAGTATACAGACTTGGAATTCTTTTTTCTGGATATTGACTTTAATTAAGAATAAAAAAACCTTCACAATTTTTCTTAATTAAGAAATGTAACTCTCCACAAAGTTAAATCTTTTTCTAAATATTGCCTAGAATTAAGAACAAATTACCATTTCCAATGAATGGCTTAATAATTGGAGATTATAAATTTTTCACAATGAAAATATTTTCCCTTACAAAGGCATTCAGTCGGATTTTCAATCAAAACTCTCAAAACTAACCGAAATTTCATTTACATTTTAAACTCTTTATCTGATTTTGATAACTTGAATAATGAATAGAATTTGTATTGCCTCAGAAATTTTTCTGCCTCGAATAAACCACAAAAAACCCAAAGAATATTTTCTGAATTAATTCAAGCATATTGTACATTTATCTCCAAATTTCTTTAAATTATTAAATTAAATCTGGAATTATTTAACCACGCCAAACACTCTTGGTAAAATTTTATATGTAGAACACAAAACATCCTGATCCAAATAATCTTTTTTAAGGGCTGCTCCTATTTTAAGATTAAATTTAATTAATTACTTTCCAACATCCAATTTGCTGAACGATATTCACCATAGAAATGCATGACAAGTCTGCAAACATGAGCTAATACAGTGCTGCCTCAGAAGTCAATATGAAACCTTCGCAGTTAATAAGTTTTCTAAGGTTTTTAAATATCTTCTGTAATTCATAAATAAATATTTACAATATTAGATTCTTATTAACAGAAGTGGAATTTGATGAAAAGTTAAAATTTATAGAAGTGCGCTAATAAACTTTACAAACAAAATGGAATATGCCTAATAAAATCAAATTAGAGAAAGTTTTTAGAGTTGAAACTGAAAACCAACACCTTATATTCTCATAAATTTATAATCAATATTAAATGCATTTTATAAAAGTTGAGTTATCACAAAGCTTTTCAAGTTCAAAGAGAAAATTAATGCCTTATATTCTCAGAAATAAAATATTCTTACAGAAGGTACCAGTTAAAACTTTTTTTTTCAGAGGTAGCGCTATATTTTTCATTTATTTACTTTAAGTGTAAATTGATTTAAAAATATTTTAAAGAGAAATTGAATTCTTGGGGTATCGTATAATCCGATCGTAAATTTTGGCTTATTCTGAATTACGGGAAAAAAACAGCTCCTAAAAATTGGAATTCTTATTGTATCGTATTTATTTCAATTGGCTGAGCAGAAATCTATAATAATGCCAAATTTGAAGCATTTAGCCCATCTAAAAGTGCCTTATAATTTACAATCTCTTCTCCTAAATCTTCCGTAATATGCAGCCATATTATTATACAAGATATTTATCGCCTGATATATTGAACAAACCAGAATATAGCAACATATAGGTATAAAAACCTTCTCTCATCCCGTGTGTGTAGCCTCCAGCACATAATCCGCTTTACTCTCGCACCCAGATGCATCAGTTCTTGTTTCAGCAAAGTAATACTCTTCGATTCATGGTTCCTTGATGCCTCACACCATCGCATTTTCACTCAGCATCAACTGTGAATGCCTAAAATAAAGAAGAAAAATGGTTGTGGTGAATTCAATTAAGAAATATAAACTAAAAAATCTAAATATTAAAGATTAATTTTCCCAAACAACACGAAAGAGCGCATCTCATTTACCAAGGTCTATTTAGAATCTTAAAATTTTAAATTCCTGACGAGTTTATTCAAATTATTATGTGAAAGATTTATTTGGCAATTAGTTTTAAAATTTTAACCTTCCATATGGTGTCGCTTAGCGTGTCGGCTTCCCGTTACAAAGTTCCTGGGTTCGATATCCACGAATGGAGGTTTTTCACAAAAAATTAATTAATTAATAACAAAAACTATCATCGGTGCCTGGCAGTAGGCAGCAGTACTGTCAGTTTGGTATCGAGCTAAAAACAAATTATGTTGGCTGGGTTTATATCCAATAGAGCTGTAGGAGTGATCGGGACGATTTGAATGGCTACAGTACTGCGATCTGCGATGTGGAAAGCAACAGGGAAACTGCCACATTACAATTCCTTAGTAACGATTATATGGTTGGACAAAACGAGTTCTTTCGAGGTAAAATAATCCCCCAATAGGATCTCCGGGCAGGGACTGCCTTGAGGAAAGCATGTGTCGAAGATAACTTATGCATAGGTACTTGGAATGTAAAAACCATGAGGATGGCAGAAAAGATAAAGAACCTGAAAGAAGAAATGAAAAGAAATAGGATTGACATCATAGGGCTGAGCGAAGCTAGATGGGAAGGAGAAGGACAGTTCGACTCGGAAGAATACATTAGGGAACTATACAACAAGCAGGCAGGATCGGCACAAATGGAACTGGAAGAAGAGAATTGCATTGAAGAAGATTGGGACTAAGTATTATGAAAAGCGAAGCATAAAAGGCAATACTGGAATTAAAGAAAGGAAAAGCTACAGGCAGCGATGGAATACCGGCAGAGGTACTTAAAAGTCATGGGATTGGAAGGACAAAGTGATTACGAAACTAATTAACAAGATTTACAACTCAGGAGAGGCCTCAGGATTTCCTAGATGTAACAATGATCCCTCTAAAGAAGAAGCCAACGGCAATGCAGTCTAAGGACTACAGAACGATATCCCTACTGTCACACACTTTGAAGATCACCACGAGTATTCTTAATAAAAGACTAGAGAAAAAGGCTGAAGAAATGCTAGGGGAAGATCAATTCCGCTTCAGAATAGGACGAGGAACCAGAGATGCTATCGGTGTAGTGAGAATCATATCAGAAAGGGCAACAGAGTACAGCCAAGATTGCTCGTCGACTGGCAGAAGGCCTTCGATAGAGTAAACTGGGTACTGCTGATGAGGATATTAAAGGATATAGGTGTACATTGGAAAGACAGGAGACTGATCAGGAATCTATATGTGAATCAAGTTGTAAAGAAAACTGCAGAAAATAGGAGTATATGGAGAACCAAGTTTAACCATGAATAATCACGAACCTGTCTACGGACAGACTACCTATGATGATGATGGCCTCAACTGATAAACCAAATAAAGAATTGATTTTTTTAATAGAAAATAAAGCGTAAATTATCAGGGGAAATAAAGCAATCGCGTTATATAACAATTGAAAGTTAAAATGAACCGAATCAAATATTTATAATTCAAACAAACTCTTTATAAGTTTAATAATAAATTGCATGGCAAAGTAAATATACTCAATAGCCAATTACGAGATATCAATGTTAATAATAATAATAATTTATTTAACACAAACAGTTTCCTCCAATTACATGTGTTGTAATATATTTTTAACAAGCAGAAACGACCATGCCCTCGGCATTGGGAGCTAGACACACTAACCACTCCTCTATTTTTCACAACGAAAATATTTTCCTTTACATATAGGCATTCAGTTCGGATTTTCAATCAAAGCTCTAAAAACTAACCGAAATTTCATTTGCATTTTAAACTCTTTATCTGATTTTGATAACTTGAATAATGAATAGAATTTGTATTGCCTCAGAAAGTTTTCTGCCTCGAATAAACCACAAAAAAACCCAAAGAATATTTTCTGAATTAATTCAAGCATATCGTACATTTATCTCCAAATTTCTTTAAATTATTAAATTAAATCTGGAATTATTTAACCACGACAAAACCTCTTGGTAAAATTTTATATGTAGAACACAAAACACCCTGATCCAAATAATCTTTTTAAAGGGCTGCTCCTATTTTAAGATTAAATTTAATTAATTACTTTCCAATATCCAATTTGCTGAACGATATTCACCATAGAAACGTATGATGTCTGCAAACATGAGCTAATACAGTGCTGTTTCAGAAGTCAACACAAAAACTTGGCATTTAATAAGTTTTCAAGTTCAAACAGAAAATTGATGCCTTATATTCTCAGAAATAAAATATTCTTACGGACAATACCAGACAAAACATTCTTTTTCAGGGGTGGCGATATATTTTTAATTTATTTACTTTACGTGTAAATTGATTAATAAATATTTTTAAAAGAAATCAAATTGTTTGTGTGTAGTTTAATCCGACCATAAATTTCGGCTTATTCTGAATGATAGGAGAAAAACAGCTCCTAAAAATTGGAATTCTTATTGTATTGTATTCATTTCAATTGGTTGTGAGCAGAAATCTATAATAATGCCAAATTTGAAGTCTCTAGCTCATAGAAAAGTGCCTTATAATTTAATCTCTCCTCCTAAATCCTCCGTAAGATGCAGCTATATATTATACAAGATATTTATCGCCTGATATACTGAACAAACAAGAATATAACAACATATAGGTATAAAAACTCTCATACCGTATGCATAGCCTCCAGCTCAGATTCCTCTTTACTCTTGCACCCAGATGAATCAATTCTCGTTTCAGCAAAGCAGTACTCTTCGATTCATGGTTCCTCTACAGCTCAGCATCAACTGCTACTACCTACAATGAAGAGGAAAAAATGGTTGTGGTGAACTCAATAAAGAAATATAATCAAAAATTATAAATATAAAAGATTAATTTGCTTAAACAATATGAAAGAGAACATCTTATTGATAGAGCCCTATTTTAGAATTGTAAAATTTTAAATTCTTTAAGAGTTTATTCATATTATTATGCGAAGATTTATTTGACAATTAGTTTTTAAATTTTAACCTTCCATATTGCCTCAACTAATAAACCAAGTAAACGACTTTTTATAGAAAATGAAGCGTATGCTGCAGAAACATGGACACTAAGGAAAAATGATATTAAATACTTGGAAAGCTTCGAAATGTGAACATGGAG
The DNA here is from genome assembly GCA_036926305.1 of Uropetala carovei. Taxonomy (NCBI): domain Eukaryota; kingdom Metazoa; phylum Arthropoda; class Insecta; order Odonata; family Petaluridae; genus Uropetala; species Uropetala carovei. Next base: position 8,874,103 of record JAXCHB010000054.1, on the reverse strand, counting down.
AAGAATGCTGACGATAAAAATGGACAGATAGGGTAGAAAATGAGGAAGTACTACGAAGAATATGAGAGAAGCGAACGATTATACAGAATATCAAAAAAGGATTGGGCATTACCTGAGGAAAGAGTGCATGATTAAAGAAGTGCTAGAAGGAAAACTGGATGGAAAAAGAGAAAGAGGTAAGAAAAGGTTTCAGCTAGTAGACGACTTGAAAGAGAAAGAGACCTATCAAGTCATGAAGAAAACTGCAGAAAATAAGAGTATATGGAGAACCAAGTTTAACCATAAATAATCACGGACCTGTCTATGGACAGACTACCTATGATGATGATGATTGTTGACTAATCAACCAAATAAAGAATTGTTTTATAGAAAATAAAGCGTAAATTATCAGAGGAAATAAAGCAATCGCATTAGATAAGAATTGAAATTAAAAATTGTACCGTCATTTGCCGGTGCAATAAAAGTATTTTATTTATAATTCGAACCTTAAACTCTTTTAAGGTTTAACAATAGATTGCATGGCAAAGTAAATATACTCAATAGTCAATGAAGGGATATCAACGTTCTATTTGTTAACTCAATCTTAAGTTGATATTTTAGAAGGCACCTCCTGCTGACCACCAAGTTATTAAAATTTTTTTTATATTTTTAGATGAGATGGCATTTTAATAGATTATAGTCTTCCTGTGACAAATAAACATCATTAACTACAGATAAGTATTAAATATTATCTGTTAATAATTTCAAGTGTAACAGCAATATTCATTTCAATTTATGCTATCAAATCAACTAAATTAATGAATTAACTTTATAAAAATTATTCCCTGTATTCTTAATTGGAAATTATCGACGTATCACGGCATTGGTTATAATGTCTATATCTATAATATATAATCTAAAACCAATTTCACATTGGATAAGACTATGGTTTGTTTTTACATTGAAAAACGGTCAAAGAATATGAATTCTGATTAGAACTTTAAGCCAAATAATAGTAAGGAAATATTTTTAATCTTCCGAAAGCTTTCATCGTAACAAGACCAATATGCTGCACTTAACAAGGTAAAAACTGACGTTATCGCTTCTGATTTCATGTCACTTCTTTATTCACTGTCTTTAATACTTCATAAATAACAGGCTAATAAGATAAAAATCGTCATAATAATGCCATGAAATATGTTTCACATTTTAAAAAGCATTGGACCTGCTGACACACCAATTTCACCAAAAATAAAATCCTTTGTCCTAGTAATAACTAGCATAATGCATCATGTACAACCTGCAAATATTAGCCTTCTAATTCTTAGTTTAATATCTATTTTGATTTGATTGATTGAACATAAAATAAAATGCTCTAAAATGGTATTTGAATAAATATTTTACAATTTTGGCATGCTCAACTGATTAATTAGCCAACCACCAGCGAAATTAAACAATAAAAACGAATTGTCACAACAAACTTTCATTTGCATAGCAACTTTAAAAAAATTTGCATGTAATCCAATAATTCGACTAACTTTCACTATTAAGAATCTCAGAAATCGCTTTCCTCAAAATATTTCCGCGATTGCTTCAGTAATTCTCATATAGATAGCCTTTTCCAAACAAAATATTTTAATCACTTTCCTCAAAATGTCTCCATAATTTCAACATTCAATCCTTTACACATCACCAAAGAGTAAATTCAATGAACATTTCACGTTACACTGTCACTGCAAAACTAATATTTTTGTTTCTATGAAATTGTCTCCTATTTATACAGCATATTTAATTGATTTATGCTGAATTGAAAGTCAGTAGACTGAAAAGTAAAAGTTCTCCGGCTCAAAGTATTTCATAAATTATGCCAAAAATTGAAGCGTTGATAACACTTATGTTAACGATAATTGGCAAATCTTTGAAGGTCTAAATTATAAAATCAATTTTATTCTATCAACGAAATATCCACTTAAAAGATGTTGAGATTTATCACTTTCCGATATACGCTGAAGTTACTACATTTTCACCGTTAATAGATGAATAACTAGCACAGTAAGTATTGAACATATAGTAAAAAACAAATGCATGGTTACACGACTAAATTCCTCCTAGCTATTCATTTAAATACGTCGATAATTCTCACTGGAAACTTCTTCAGGTAACAGCCAACAAAAGTATCACAAAACAGCCAATATGTTAAATGCAATAGGCAAACTACTTAAAAGAAACACACTGATTATACTCACTGTTATTATTTCTTGTTATCACATATATGAGAACATGACAGCTGAGTCCTGTGACATCTTCTGCAAACATTCCCCTGAAACAAAAGAATGAAATCTGTACTGTAAATTCATGCTGAATAATATTCCCGGTTACATTATGCAATGTCTCTCGTGCTAAATCACTCCGATAATATTGGAATTTATTCTATTGTAACACAACCTCAAAGATTTGTAAAGAAATCTAAAACTTTTATCCCTTAAGTTACTTAGTTAAGCTTATTTCCAAACCATTGGACTAGTATATATTGATTATGGAAATTAATATCAACTAAACAAATCATTGCTTTGAATGAATTTTGTGATAAAGGGTTGCCAACATTTAATACGTGAAGTTTGTCTGATAAATGAATACATACATACTTGGGAGGAAACCTTATCCATATATTTTTATTTATTCATTAAAATAAAATCGTTTATCATAGTAATAAATGGCACAATACATCACATACAACCCACAAATTTCAGCCTTCTATCTGTTACAGTTTAATTGCTATTTTGATTTGATTCACTGAACATTTATAAAATAAAATGCTCTAAAATGATATTTGAATAAGTCATGTACAATTCTTTGCATGCTCAACTGATAATTAGCCAACCACCAGTGAAAAAAAACAATAAACACCAATTGTCACAGCAAACTTTTATTAGCATAGGAACTTTCCAAAAGTTTGCATGTATTCCAATAATTCGACTGACTTTTGACTAATAAATCTTTTTCCCAAAAATATTTCCTCGACTGCTTCAGCCATTTCCATATAAAAAGCATTTTCCAAGCAAAGTATTTTAATAATTTTGCATTGACTCAAATTGTCTCCATAATTTCAACATTAAATACTTTACACGTCACCAAAGAGTAAATTCAATGAACATTTCACGTTACACTGTCACTGCAAAACTAATATTTTTGTTTCTATGAAATTATCTCCTATTTATACAGCATATTTAATTGATTTATGCTGAATTGAAAGTCAGTAGACTGAAAAATAAAATTTCCCAGGTACAAAGTATTTCATAAAATATGCCAAAAATTGAAGCATTGATAACACTTATGTTAACAAAAGAAGTTGAGATTTATCACTTTCCAATTTAAACTCAAGTTACACTTTCACCATTAATAGATGGAAAAACCAGCATAATTCTCACTGGAAACTTCCTGAGGTAACAGCCAATACGTTAAATGCAATAGGCAAATTACTTAAAGAAGTTGAGATTGTACTCACCGTTAATATTTCTTGATATCTCAAAAGGGAACACGACAGCTGTTCTGTGAAGTCTTCTCACGTCTTCTGGAAACATTCTTCTGAAACAAGAGAATGAAACCTTAAAGTTTGTACTGTAATTTCATGCTGAATATTATTTCTGTTAACATCATGTAATGTCTCTCGTGCTATATCACTCCGATAATATTCGAAAATATTATATTTAACTCAAATTCCAAGATTTGTAAAATATAAAATTTGTATCCCTTTAGTTGCTAAGTTAGGTTAAATACTCATTTCAAAACCATAAGACTAGTATGTACTGATTACGTACATTAATATCAACTCAATAAACGAAATATATCAAAGAATGAATTTTACGATAGGGTTGCCAACATTAAACATCGCAGGACACGGAGAATTTTGTCAGAAAACTGACTATTTGGGAAAGAACCTTAATATTTTTTCAGTTATTCATTAAAATATTATTTATTCAGCTAAGCGTACGCTTTATCGAGGTTAAAATATACGAAAAGTTATACGCACTGCCCCGGACTCTCGTCAAATTGGCACCCCTCATCATCGGCTACCACCGTATATAAAATCATTTATAAAATGGTGTATGAGAAAAATTTCCGAAACAACGATAGAAATTTCACCACCTGTCCTATGTGATAAAAAACCAACCTTTACCTTGTAACTTGACGCTTACACAACCACTCGACAAGTTAAAAACCATATTCATGTCTAAACTTGACTCAGTCCACCCAAAATATACGTGGTTAATACTTTCAACAAGGAAAAATAATTGCATTGATCCTATATAAAGCTTTCCCCTAATTAATGCAAAGATTATGCCGCCATTAACTTACAGTGAAGAGATCAACCACTTCGTTTAACTAAGAAATAATTTTAAAAATCTGTGAACTACGGACCGGAATGACCTTGAGACAAAATTGTACAGCAAATTAATGCGGTAATGCTAGCCCGGTGAAGCATGCCGTTGGCGGCAATTAAATTAAATTTTCGCTTATTTCTAACTTCAGAATTCAAACCCGACAATGGATCACAGTAACACGAGGTCGGTGTAAATCTCTTGGCAAGTATGAAGAGAAAGTTCCTCACTCGTCGACGATGTGATCTTCCTCGATGTAAAATTAAAGTGACCAAAACCTATCCTCTACACGTCCGTCACAGACTTAAGGGATGCGCATGTTCGGACTTCTTTTGTTCATGGCTGTTCCGTTCTCTTTACATTTTTTATTAAATACTGCAAAATAAACATGGTATCTTTAATAAGTAATATTGAAATGTTTTAATTAATATTTAATCGGCCCTTTTATTAATAATATGTTATAAATTAAATAAACACTGGAATATGTAACACACATTACCTGTATAAAAGTTTCCATCCTTTCGCTTATAACAAAAAATATCATTGTTTGTTATCTGATTTGAAATTTTACAATAGAAAAGTCCGGAAAAACCTTTTTTAAATCTATTTTACAACAAATACATGTATATAATTTTATATATGTAAGATCTTATTTACTTCGATTACTGCTAAGAATGTTAAGGGTGGCAACAGTTGCGTATCCATACATGAATATTTCCTATTTCAAACTGAACTAACATATGTGTCTCTAGTTGGATTTTCTCAAAAATACTTAATCCTACAATAAATATGTATAGGAAATGAAATGTTCTATTTTAAAAACACTACAGATTTTATTCGAAGACTTTTTCTATATAAATACCTAATATTTTATATCTATTAATTTGTCATCCATGATAGGGTTAGGTGAATCGTTTATACATATAAAAATTAAAGCAATTCATTTCTCAGGATTAATAACGGTTTGAGTATAGGAGCAGGAAAATGTGAACTAGAGGGGGGAATGATACGTGTATTTGAGTCAGCAGACATGCCCGAATGTGCACCCCTCCCTCAAAGTAGAAGAGTCACCATCATAGAAGAAATAAAATATATCTGTTCTCTGATGATGCCTACAAAGTCGTCTAATTTGTAACCAAACATATTAGGATATGTATTGAGTCAGAACTTTTTTCCCCGTTGGAATTGCTTGTTCTGTCAAGGCAGCTCAAAGACCTGCTCATTTTTTTTTTAGCGTTGAGTGCATTCTGACATTTGTGGTCGATTATTTAATTCATTAATTTGCACACAACCCTTAAATATGGGTGAAAATGTGCAGAAAGTGCTTCAGCGAAGAGATCTCGTAAATCTATCAATTTTGAGATTAAATTAGAGGTGCTATGGCATTTTGAAGCTGGAGAGCGGGATTGCAAAAATCAGGTTTCATTTTAGTATGTTGTTTCACTTTATGTTGTATTTCCCAGGAATGCATCCTTGACCCAAATCAACGACTTACAGCATCTATAAAATAATGCAATTAAATTAACATCATAATAAAACTACAAAATGAAGCTTTTTTAAAAAAAATCAGTTAACTCTTGTATATGTGGAGCTCCTGATTTATTTACTCAAATAACTATCTAACCAAAAAGATTTTAATTTTAACAAAGATAGATTTTCAGCATTAATTAACAAATATTGTAAAATATCTAGTGAACAATAAGAAGTATAAGATTACTCATATGAACTTTCTTTCTTTATATCTTTTGCATGACTAGACAACTCATTTAAACTGATTTTTGTGATAGACCATTTATGAATTATAAAAATAATGTTCCTCTAAACAAACAATTTTGCTCCTTCTATACATTTGTAACATATTGAGGCAATTTTTCTAATAGTGACACTTTATTCACTACATTTCTTAGATTCAGTGGTGAATTTAATATGTGACTCATTTTGCAGAAATAAGCTTTTCCGATATATAAGTATGTACAAGAATGGGGGGAAAATTTTCCACTCACCCGAAGAAATAAACAGGAATTAAAGATTAAAATGAGAAAAATACACTAATCTAATTCAACATTCTCATAGTTACTGAGCAAAATCGTATAAGTATTAAACTAACTCATGTTGGAAGAAATGAATATTGAGCTTGATTCAAGAATCAGTGACTTAAAATGAATGATAAGAAAATGAAAATAAGACAGAAAATGAGAATTTTGAGGAAATCGAAGAGGTAGCTATAGCAATGGCACCCTATGCACATCTGTTATCTTACCTAAGGCATTAACTTTTGATTAATGGAGGAATAATTATAGAAATTAATATAATATTACTGAATAAATTGAAAGTTCAGATTATGCAAAATACCTAAACATTCTTGTTTAAAGAGGAAATGTTTCCAGTTGCTTATCAATCCAGCTGGACCGTAGAGTGGGGCTAAATATATGTATAATATTATTATAAATGTACAAACAATAAGAAATAAAAATAGATTTTTGAGGAGAAAATTAGGAGGAAGATTCAGTGAAAGGTCTCTTTAAATCAAAGAAACTGATAGTCGAATGATTTTGATATTAAAAATTGCTTTACAGTACTTTTCTATGCATCAAAGGAATTTGAAAAACTAAACAGCATCTCTGTTTATCATGTTAGTTAAAATGATGTTGATGGTAGGAAAAAATCTATAAATATTTTAGATTAAATTGATCTTATTAAACTTTCTCCAAGTAAATTGAATTGGGACATATACATATATTAAATGCACCTTTTTGTGGTGGCCTAGACATAAATATGAACCCATATAAGTAATATTATTTTATTATTAAAAATATCCTCTGTTGAAACTGATTATTTCAAAAATGCAAATGACAAAAAGGAAACAGAATTTACTGCAACTATGTAATATCTCACATGGATCAAGTTTAAGAATTTCCCTCACATTCCCATTACACAAGAATATTCTACAGAATAAGCAAAGGTGTATGGAGTTGAATTTACCGCCTGGAAAAAAACCACTTTCTGGGTGGAAAACAATCTTGTGAGTACAGGTAGCCCTCATATAATATCGTCATGTGAAGCATTGTTTCACATTAATGCTGCTAACCAATTACGACTACTTTTTCCCATAACCAACTTTTTTATGCATTAATATAATTTGTGTGGATATTGTTATGCAATGGAATCCTTTTTCAGTAGGCATTTGAAAAATTAAAAACTTTGGTATTAAATATTTCTCTCCATATGCACATCCTAGTCAGTTAGACCTAAGCATGTTATTTATTTATTATCAATTATATTTTATCATGAGAATTTTTGCTTATTTGCTTGTACAATGAGTCATATTGAAATGAATTACTGTATTTTCTGTTGTATAAGACGCAGTTTTTTTTCAAAAAAGTTAAGTCCAAAATTTACCCTGCGTCTAATGCGGCGAAAGTCAAAAATATTACTAAGGAAAATATGATTCTTTTTAATGTTTAGATAGATCTATGGTCCGATTCAACCCCCAGTAGAACCCTAAAAGACATTTATTATAGTTTGGTGTATCTAAAAACAAATATAAATTATTACAAGACAAATGAAATGCAGTAAAAGCTCAGTTATCCGGAATTCATCCATCCAGAAAGCTCATGCAACTGGAATTGTCGGGGTAGGCTTGATGGCGGTGCGAATGGTGCAACTGCATCGGGCCCCACACTTAAAGATCCCCCGCGCGCTCTAAAAAATATTTGTCATACTTATAAAGTATGTACACACATTTTTAAAGAAAATCTTAAAAAAATATCAGTGTCATAGCGAGAGATTGCTTTATTTGTTAAAATTTACTATTAAGAAGAATGACTTTTCTACCCGCTTTGGTAATCAGGTACTTTCCAATATAAATTATGTACTTGTTCTCTTCCAAATTACGTTTACTTGTTCACCAGAGTGCACCCAACACACGGTGGTGAGCTGGGTAATTATTAGCGAGGCTTTAAATTTCTTTCTCCTAACATATTTTGGAAAAATGCATTATTTTTTTAAAATAGCCGGTTAACTGGATTTTCGGATAGCTGGAATCCAAATAAAAAGTTCTATACTGTATGATAAACTTGGTGAGAAATGTAAACGTGTTGTATTGATGTTAAAACAGAAACTGGAAATACATATGTAGAAGATTAGAAATAGGTGAAAATCATAATGAACTTATGAAGGTGTATAATATTGACTTGTCAATGATGTATGATATAAAAGCACAAACAGCAAAGTTGAAAAAATTTAATGTGGAATCAGAAATTGTGAAAAACATTGATACTCCGAAATTTGAGGATTTAGATCAGTGGTCTTCAAGGTGGGCGATAGCGCCCACCAGTGGGCATTCTTGGATTTTTGGTGGGTGTTAAAGAACTCACCAAATGCTATTCTAATTTTTACACTGAAAAATAAAATTGTATAAAAAAGCACACATATTCTGTACAGCTATTTTGTGTACAACTATTACAGTTCATTTGTCGTTAACTATAGTATCATATCATACTATACTAGCGACAATGTATCCATGCTGTGGTAAAATCGAAAGGCCCATGAGGGTGGTCGGAGTCTCGCAGAAGCAGCAAAACATTTAAGTTTAATTTTATCAAATATATAAAATCATAAATTTTTAAACACTGTTATTACCACTGAGACCGTATTCGGTAATCTCATCTAACGACAATCCCACTAGTATTAGGGTTACCTTACCTCCGTAAATCGCTTTGCTACTGGGGGCGCAAAATTATTCTTTGCCCCAGGTGCCAGAAACCCTCACTACGCCACTGGGTGGGCAGTGAACTTATTTCAAAGGACAACATATGGTAAAAGTGGGCGGTTACTCAAAAAAGGTTGAAGACCACTGATTTAGATCGTGCATTGTATGAATGGTTTACGTTAAAACGGCCAGAAGGTGTTTCTATTTCAGGAGTACTGTTAATTGAAAAAGCTAAAGACTTTTTAGTAAGTCCTTGTTTTATTTACGGTACTGACGTTAGTATGAGTATATTCCGAACATCTATCATCCGTTACTTCACCTATTGACATCTGAAAAGGTTCATAAGAATATTCTCGAATACTTTTTCGAATGAAATATATTTATAATCCTAAATCATCTTGTCTTTTGCTAAAGTTAACTTATAAATAATCACAAACAGTAAAAAAACATGCCTAATAAAAATTTATCAAATACTGCTAATAAATTTATTTTTTAACAAAAATGTGTGTGGGGTGTCAGGAACATCCCACGTGAGTACTGACGTTCAAAAAATTCATGCAAGTACTGCAGGGTTTAAAAATGTACGTTTGCTCATGCCACCGGAAATTCAAGCAACCATCACCCTTCAATCCCCGTAGATGCTGGATAACTGAGCTTCTACTGTAATTTAATTAAGCCCTAAAGATAAGGGAGCACAGTGAATACAGTTGCACAAAATACCGAGGGATCCCGGAAATGTCGACACCACTCTTGATATGTGATCTTGCATGCCTTTCACTGCAAAAGACTAGGATAGCGTTATCATATGTATTATATCAGACTGTAGCAGAAAAATACATCTGAAACATTGAAAGAAAATGTACAGTATTGTTAAACATTCTATGCCAATTGTGAGGTTTTTCCTCAAAGATCACTTAAAAATAAATGTGAAATTGTTTTTTCATTCAATAATTGCGGCAACAGGAAATAGAAAATACATGTATGAGAATATGCACTAAAATAGTTTTTTTCCAAAAAAATCCCTTCTGAAATCAGGGTGCGTCTAATGCGCCGGTGCGTCTTAAACAACGGAAAATACGGTAGTTAAGAAAATAAAATATGCAGTATAGAACGTGATAGTTAAAGAATGACTGCAGTATTATTTTTTACATTCTTTTAGTTTTTGATATCCCTTTCATCTCTTTGTGTCTTAGAAAGTACATGTATAACAGATGTCAATTTGTCATAGATGCTGCTATTGTAGTTAGGCTGAAGGAATTTAGAAAGTATCATGGAAGTTATTTAAGGTGCATGTGTCAATTCCATGTCATTTGTTGTGCAGATTTTAATTCTTCATTAATATATTTGAATCAAGAGTTTAAAGAGACATCATCCATAACAAAAATTTAAATGGCTTTCACCATAAACGTCTGCATAAAATGTGACGGGATCTGCTCTGATGTGGTAGATATATTATTTCATGTTAGGGATTGGTCGCTTATTTGTCATTCCAAACTACTTAGGACATACTTTCTTTTGAATGTAAACAAGTGAAAATGTCGAAAAAATTATCTCCTTCATATATAAAGGATTATTCAGACCAGATGTCACCATTGGCAAAGAAAGTTAAGCTCCAGCTTGCAACTCCATTTGGTGAGTAAATTATAAATTTTTATTACTAATCCCACCCAGGCATTTATGCATTACCAGCTTCAGCATGTGGCTACTACACACGTTAAAATGCTGACATCTTCTCATTTGTGGAAAGCGACGTATTTTATGATGTGGAAATTATCAATATTATTAAATTCGTCTTAATAAAATGCACCTGCTTAAGTTGAATTAAAGTATACGATGAAGATTTATTTTTCAGACTATGCCATGATTACTATTTTTATAGTGTTTTAATATGGTGCTGTATTTAATTTTCAGAAGTGCAGGAATAGTACTCTAGATATCCAAGTGTTGCATTACATGTAGGCACAGAAAGCGCTTGAATGTTCCAATGCTTATAAATACTCCAGTACTGCACCTTATAGGATTACCATTTCATCATGTACAAATGGTAATGACTGAATTTCTTCTCTTTTCTTCAGAAACATGGCACCACAACAAAACCTTTGAAACCAGTTCATTTGGATCCTGAGGTAAGCTTTGATAGAATATAAATATGTTGTTCAACAATATTAACACATAATACTGTGGCTAGAATATGGCAAAGGTGTCAAACAAAAGACATACCTGCAAAAAATGCCAAAAGTTTATTTTCCCATAAGTTAGTGTTAATTTAATACTTAAACGTTAAAGTTGTTTTTAATAATAAAAACACTACTATTCTTTATTAAAATGCAGGAAAAATAATATTCTACATAACTAAAGTGTTTTTCAAATTTTGCCAAAGGAGCCGTATCACCCGGCTGTGTCTCTGTCAATGCAGTCGTAATACCTAATATTGATTGAGTACCTAACAAAAGAATCAGAGATAATTGAATAAGGACATTTATCTTTTTAGATAAATTTGGTCTGTTTATATGCTGATGATAAAATATTCAAATCTCTCCTATTTATGTTGTCACTATAATTTTCAAATTGTGTGGAAGCACTTGTTTCTTGTACTATCTTATTCCTATAGTCTTAAAACTCGTTTACCATTACTCTTATTTCAAGTATGTACTCATATAGAAAGTAGTTGTTCACATGCTTATTTTTAAGGAATGTTAAAATTATCAAATACACAACTGCATAACTATCATTAGAAATCATTTGCTTTTGTACAGATGATATTTTAAATGCTGGAAGTTTACAGTATACTGAGAAGATTCAGATATAGAGAGTTCCATCTTTAAGTTTCAGTATTAGGTAAATGGCGCACAGTGTTGCCACGTCTCACTACCCTAACACTAGCAAAAGTCTGGCAATTTAAAATTTCCTTTATGTAACATATTAAGTAAATGCTATTGTTACAACTTTAGCCGTAATACATGATTTTCTATACCAAAACAAAAATACTGCGTAGTAAAATTTATCTCGCTATGTGTTGCACACGTGGCTGCTATAGTGCCCCAAACACTCCGGCGGTCCCAAAACCCTCATAAAAATGAAAAAAGGAGCTTAAAAGAATAGAATCCCTTTGAAGTGCCCTTGTTTTGCTTATGCGCTCAGATTTATTTTTTCTGTGCTAGCGTTCAATGGTCTAAACCAGTCTTAGGTATTCCTTTATCTTGAGATGTAAAGTTACCTACCATTGCGAAAATGTCAAAATAGTAGAAAAATTAAAAAATATATTTTTAATGTTTTATGATTGGAAAAATCACTCTTATTAAAAATGTGAACAAATAATTAATTAAAGAAAAAAATTGGAATTTTATAAATTTGCAAGTGACATAAGTTTGTTAATATTGTTAAATATTCATTACCAACTTCATAGAACATCATATCAGAACAAATAGATCAAGAAAAAGTCAAATTCAAATTATTTGAAAGAAAGGAATAATTCCCCACCCGCTGAAAGATAAGAAAAATTAATTCTCCAGTTAAGAGGTTAAATGTCCTTTGACCTGTGGGATGGCCTTTGATTTAAATGTCTTACGAGCTTGAGGGGTTCATTATGTTAAATAACATTTCCTTAACATCAGCAAGATATATTATGCTGTAAACTGTCTAAAAATTAAAAATATATTTTTCCCAACAAAAATTATTTCATTTGAAAGGCTATTCAAATCATAAATAAAAGTATAAATAGTACATATTTTAAAAAAAATGTATAGTTTACTTCATAAAGCATTGTAGTTGCCATTTGCATTTTTATGCATAACTCGATAAATATTTTGTGTAGAGAAAAATGTAGAGAATAAAAGTTGTAGGGCGTTTTAAATTATTCATGTTATGTTCTAAGCTAATTCGTGAAAATACTACCCAGACAATGTAAATTGGTATTTAACAAAATGGTAGCATTGTTAATTGGAGAAATGCGAGATCAGAGGTACACTGTGTTCACATCTTATTTTTGGATTAACTTCCTCGCATATACTAAGATTATATGTAATGTGATCAGAGGAAAATAGGAAAGCATGTTTACACGAGGGTAATTCCTCACACAGTCCCTAAGTAAAAACAACTGGATTATTTTATGCTGATCACTATACATCACAGAAATTAAGTTGCAATTGAGGAAATTTTTACCTACCCAACATTACAAATTCATTTTCTTCTTTTTTAATCTTGTAAATTGTCCTCTGAGACATACCACATAGCTTGCTCATCCTACTAACAGCAGATCATAGGCTTTCATTGGACTCATTGAGGCAGCAACTAAGAACATTCAATACTGTTTTTTTCCTTACTCCTAATTCTTTCACCTTGCTTTCCTTTCCTTGTTGAGACGTCCATATTCTCACAAAAACCACAATATCAATATGAAAATACATTCGGGGATAATCAACATGTGATGTACATACACAGTATTTTTATTAAGGGGACACTATAAACATAAAACCTGCGAACACAACATATATCTACACTTGAACCGTATTACACATTTCAGTTTGAAAACGTTTTGAAGAATTGTTAAAACAACTAATTTGCAATAAACAACAAAACTGGAAAAATTTGTAAGTACTTTCCCGCTAACTTATGAGCAGACAAAATGACAAAAGCACAAGATAGTCCAACTGCTGAGTTGTAACTGAGGGAAGAGCAGGCGAGGGAAAACTGCCAACCTTTGACCAGACCACAATAAAACTTTCTCATGGTTCACCCTCCCCTTGGCGACCCAACCTCACACCTGAGTGCACCAAAAATAACTTCAAACATATACCTTCAACTTTCTCACTTAGACCATGAAAGTATCTTTAAAAATAAAAAAGTTTCTCACAGACAATTCAAGTCAGGCTGGAACATGCAAAAGGCACTTTTATAATTAAATGCAGAAAACAAATATTTAAAATCAATTTATTAAACTTTTGGTAGCATCTTTATTTTATTTTATTTCTATTTTATTTTATTAAATATCACGGGCAATTGCCCAGATTACAAATTAATTATTACAATTTATTAATAATATTAACATCATATTTAATTATAATTTACACAGATATATATTTGTTATTACATCATTATATATAAACATACCTTGTCATTTACCACAGAAAATATATTGATAAATTTTATTAAACATTTAATATAATTCTAATATAATAATACATATTACAGCATTTGTTCATGTAGTATTCACTACAACATACCCTATAGAAAAAAACAGAAAGCATAATACAATATAATCCAGTTATCATGAGGTTGAAATAATGCTACAACAATACATATTGCAATTCCTATAGAATGTACCACCACATAAAATATATAGCAAAAAAAATAAAACTTATCATTCATTCATTACATTAAAATTGTTTAACAAATGTTTTTTTCATTAGCTTTATATTATTACAAAATATATCTACGTCACTCAAATATTTATTCGAAAGTCGACAGGCTCTAGCTAAAGGGGAGTGGTATCCATAGTTTGTTTTATAGTGTGCTATATCAAAGAGTGTTTGGGTTCTGGTGCTTTATTTAGAGATGTGTAAGTGAATATTTTCAAGCAATGTAGCACAGTACAGTTTGACAAAGAATATGATATCTGCATGAATGCGCCGGGTTTCTAGTGGTAGAATATGTATGCTTTCCATAACTAAATTAATAGGAACATTATAATTGTTATATCCTAGTCTTAAACCTAACATTCTAATAAATTTACGTTGGACCTTTTCAATTGTGTTTATGTAAGTAGTTTGATAAGGTGACCAAACCACACTACAGTATTCCAATATTGGACGAACCAAAGCACAATATAATATTGTCATTATTCTAGTATTATTAAAATCTTTTGTGTTACGAAAAATAAAGCCTAACATTTGGAGAGCTCTACGCATAATTATATCAATGTGCATTTCAAACGAAAACGAAGCAGTGATATAAATACCCAATATATGCTTGCTGGCGATTCTCAAGAGCATTTGTGAGGAATGTGTTAAAAACCATTAAATTAGTTGAGGTGGACTTTTTATGACAAAAACCATGTTGTTTAGGTGCTATAGAATTAATTGTCATAGGTTTAAAATGGTCTAGTACAATACTTTCAAAGATTTTAGCTATAGATGACTGGGTCTATAATTTTTAATATTAGATAGATCACCCTTTTTGGGTATTGGAATAATATAACACAGTTTTAGACAATCGGGAAATATGCTACTTTTAAGAGAATAATTAAATAAATCTGCTAGAGGTGAGGCTAATATATTTGCACAGTGTTTATTAATATCTATTTTAATGAGTTTTTGCTTGACTAAAAATTCATCAACATTTAAGTTATTTAAAGTAGAGGTATTATTCCATTCTACCATAGGGTATTCAACTGGTTCTTCAGTATTATAAACACTACAAAAATAGGCTGCAAACAGATTTACTATATCTGACAAATTATTGCAAGAGATATTATTTAAATACATTGAATTGGGCATGTCGTTATTTTTCTTTAAGGATTTAACATGTTTCCAAAATTTTTTAATGTTACTTGGTATATCAGCCTCAACTCCAAAAATATAATTATGATAACAATCACTGACCATTCTTTTGCAAGCAAAACGATATGTAGCAAATAAGTTATAATCAGAAATATTTCCAGTTTTTTTATATTGCCTATGAAGAAAATTTTTATATTCTATTAACTTTTTTAATTCTGAGGAGAACCACTTCGGATATGTAGAATCCTTCAATCTTAATAACAGAGTGAATTTTGCTAATAAAGTATGCAATGTATCAAGGAACCCTTCAAAAGCAATATTTACATACAGATTTTTAGCCATAGGAAGCCAATTAATATTACCAATGCTTTCTGTAAAACCATCAAGATCACATGCTTTGAAGTTGTATACATATTCTACATATTGTTCACATCTTAAATCTGAATACATATGTAGGGTTATAACAAGGGCAGGGTGTGGTCTGTCCAATGGTAGGATTGGATCATCTACATTATTTACAGAAATAGACTTCTGAGAGGCGTTACTAAATATCAGATCTAGAAGACAACCAGAACTATTGTAAATGAAATTATTTTGTTGAAGATCCAGTAAGGAGATTGTCTCAATCAATATATTAGCCTATGGAGAATTACCTACAATTAGATCAGTTTTAGTATCCCACTGTATATCAGGTAAATTAAAATCTCCTGCAACAACAATATCTGAGTAGTTACCCAATGTAATAATTGATTCCAATGTAGAACAGAAGTATTCATACTACTGTAATTTAGACTTAGGTGGGAGATAGACTGCACCTACAAGAATTTTTTGAGGGGCACTATTTATGCAAATAAACAATTGTTCAAAGTTACCATCTTGATATATATATATATATTGGTTAATAAAGTTGAGGATAATACAGATTTCACGGCAATTAATACACCCCCCACCATTGCTAGCTAGGTCGAAATTGCGATCAGTTCTATATACATTATAACCAACTAATCCTAATTCAGCATTTTTTATGCTTGTGTTGAGCCATGTCTCTGAAAGAATTAATATATCATAGTTATGATTAACTACAGACAAAGCTAAGTGATTCAATTTTGTCTTTATGCCTCTTGAATTCTGGTAATATAGGGAGAGTTCATTTATGCTGGCAAGTTTTTTTGTCACTCTTCCAGATTTTACAATCTGGGGAGTACCATCAATGTATTTTATATAGCTCTCCATATCTCCCTGTTTTCTTAGTTCCTCCAAATATTTGCTACGCTCACTTAAATAGTCCCTTTCCAACTTGGTTCTGTCATTACGAATAATAAGACCCAATTCATTTCTAATTATATTTTTGCATTTAAGTACCTTGATCGCATCCTTTTTACTGTCAAAAACTATTTTGAGAGGCCTATTTTTACCTGGAATAAAGCAACCCAAACGAAATAGCAGTTGATTATTCCAGGGTACCATTATGATCCTTAAACATTCTTGAACCTAATGTAAAAATCTGCATTACATTATTTTAAAACAGAACGTATACATCATCGATTGAAACAAACGTGACCGTAAAATGTCCATTTGGTCAAATATTGTTTATTGCATTTTGTATAGAATATAATTTTTAGTTTTCATTTAAAAGTATATCATCAGATTCTGCATTAAAAATAGCACAATTAGAAATTTTGAATTTTTATTTTAATGCAACTTTAAAGTTTTAGTGAGATTTGGCAATCCCGGTGTCATAGAGAAGGAGGGGGCGATTGAATATTTAAGTCTGCAGGAGAAGGGAGAAACGATGCCGTTTGAAACCATACTGAAACTTTAAGGTTACTGAAAGTAAAATTGAAATGCAAAACTGTTAGTTTTCAATTCATGAAATTAAATATAATCACTTATGATTTATCTGATAAATTTGATTTGAAACTTATCAAGAAAAATACAAATGATATAAATACGTAATTTTTTAAATTTATTGGTATTTACATCTTCTGTATCTATGACATAGAATTATCTCAGTGACTTACTTATAACTTTTAAACAAACTTAATAAAGCTTAGGAAATTATTTAAAATATTAATAGAAATTTTTTTTCACTCATTTTGAAATATGTATAGATATAAATTATAATTTTCCTTTTTTCTCTATGTCCTCTTTCATTCTCTCTTTATCCTTATCCTATTTTCCTCTTTCCATGAATCTTATCTACAAACAAATCCTTCTCCACTCTTGCATTCATCTGTTCCTTCCCTAAAGTAATCTATCTTACTGGTACTATGCTCGCTATCTTAGGAGCAGGCCAAGATAGCCAAAGCTGGACTTGAAATGAAGCTTATGTCCTCTGAGATGGATGCTGAGACAGAAAGGTGGGAAGAAGGAGGAGGTGGCGGTGGACAGGGAGGGGGAGGTGGTGGAGTGGGAGGAAATGTGGGTGAAGTTGGTGGAGGTGGAGGCATGGGTGGGGGTAGTGGAGATGGTGTGTCAGGAAATATGAGGGAAGGAGGAGGAAGGTTAGGCAGTGGTGAGGAAGTAGGAGAAGGTGAAGATGGTGAAGGTCGTGTTGAAGGTGCACGAAGACGTCGTGCTGGAAGTGCTCCTGGAGGGGTACCACCTGGGGCTGAGGACAATGACATTGTGAAGAGGGCAAAGAATATGTCTGCAATGGCTTTTAGCATGTACCGTTTTACTAGGGGGGAAGGCTCTCTCAGAACAACACAGGATCTATTTACGCAAGCAGAGTACTTTGCAGAAGAAGCAAATCGCCTCTACAAAGTTGTGCGTCAGTTGTCCTATCAGGTGAGTCTCCTAGGGTAACATACAAAGCTCTCCATGTAAGCTTAATTATTTAATATTAACAAGAAACTATTGGTTGGTAGGTATGATTTTTTGTATCATATTTGCTCTCTCAAGAGTATTTGGCTAATTTGGATGAAAATTTATTGAGAAAGGCTATTAAGTGTATTTACGCTTCTTTGGAAATATATTACAGTAGTTTATATAATGATTTATATAGTATAACTTGAATAAAAAGAAAGAAAATAATTCAGTTTATTCTCTATGATATCTTCTCAAAGCCAAATGTATTTATTAGAGATGCACCAAATATGGTTTTAACTGAATGCTGAATGGCCAAATATTAAAGTTGACATTCGGCTGAAACCAAATCCGAAGCTGAATAACACTGTCATGGCATTAATTTTTAAATTGCCAAAATAAAACTGAAAATTTATCAATTAACCTTTTTATTTATTAATAATTAGTTTTTTTTGCCAGTAGCAATAGTCAAAAATGAAAAGACTGAGAAGGAGAAAAATTCTGAACTTGACCGGGGATCGAACCCGGGTCTCCCACTTGCCGGGTAGGTGCCCTAACCACTGAGCTACCAAGCCAGACTTATTCTTCATTCTCGAATTGGGGTATTTACGGTGAAGAAAGAGCTAACTCAGTAAATCTTTCCGACGCTAGATGTCCTCACTGAGGCACAGCAGAAAACACCCCACACTTATCCCAGACATTGAGAAGATGTTAAATAATAAGAGTTAAATGGTGGAAGTTAACTTATATGGAAGAGTGCATAATACTGATCACAAATGAAAAGATTGAGAAGGAGAAAAATTCTGAACTTGACCGGGACTCGAACCCAGGTCTCCCACTTGCTGGGTAGGTGGTTTTATTATATGGTGCAAAAACAATAAATTGTCTTCCACCAGATAGCTTCTGCAGTATTGAACACCCACAATGTTAAAAATTCGCTCACTTTCGACAGAGTTTGGAGGAGGGACAAGATATTTCTGTACAAGCTTTGCCAATACAGGATAATGCTACTTTCTTCTTTGGAACCAAGTTATTTGGCGTTCCTTTTTACTTTCTCCATATGTAGTAATGGGAAAGTATTGTATTCATGAAAAAAATCGACTTCGAGATTTCAACGGAAATACATGTTTTGAGGTCCCTAGAACACGTTTAGACTATTTTCCGAATGATGTCTGTGTGTGTGTATGTTATTGTGGGCGCTCTAACTCAAAAAGTACATGCCATATCGTTACCAAACTTCATATATAACACTTTAACATGAGCACAAAGAACTGATTAGTTTTTGGACAATAACGGATAACCGGAAGTCGAGGTTTATTCGAAACCCGATTCGGTTTTTGCGATATTTGTTCGTTAGAACATCATTATTGTATATACAATTCTATACAAAAGTTATAGAGAATGTAATTTCCTACAACTTTCATTTGAAACAATTTTCTATTGTAGTTATCGTTTAGGAGTTATTTATAAATAACCGGTTTTTCGGTTTTCTCCTTAAAAATATCGTTATTGGTAATCTTCGTAAGAACCAAAGTTGTAGAGAATAATATTTCTTCCAAGTTTTGTTTGAAACTAATTTTCGTAGAACCATCCATTTCGGATATATTTCGCTTTATCTGAATACCAGTATACAGCGCCAACACCATGTAGCGGTGAATTCTGTAAACATTCAAAATATACGTAATTTACGGCAACAAGGACGTGTCTTCTTTTATGATACGAAATAATAATTTTGGCTAGTAATATTATTCATAATAATTTAAATATCTATACCCCAACTATGGAGAAAGTCATGTGTTGGCCACATCAGATTTTTTTATAATAGTGCCTCGCCAAGGTATTGAATAATCTCCTATTTAACTACAGACAAACTTGGTGGTTTAGTTGATACTGATGGATACAAAATTTTGTTGAAACAATCCCATAAACTGACATAACAACAGCACTCTCTTTTGTCTCTTTCAGTTCTAATATCTTTGCTTCCACTTGCTGCTTCACTCTATCACCTGTGAAAATTTTGTTCTTAAACCTAGGATCTAGAAAAGTGATATAGGTGCAATGTAATTCATTTTCAAGACAACAAAACTGTCTATGGATTTCATTCTCCACTTTAGCCTTCATGGCATGTATCGTATACCAATGTCAGTATCTTCCCTGGAGTAGAATGATAAAAGACTTTAATATAGGTATTGACTAAGAAATACTTGCACTCTCAAGGTACATCAGCTTTGTAGCTTCTTCAGCAGGCCCCAGCAAATGAACTGTTTTCTCTGCATTTGTGGTTTGTGAGTTCTTTTATGTTGACATTGTTATCTGCAAAGTATAGGGCGATGGCTTTCTTTTGCAGCTTTTTTAAAATGTAGTAGCTACTGTTCCTTCTGGTTTGAACATCTTGTATAAGCACATGAAGAGGCAGTTCCAACCTCTCTTGTGTATTGCATAATTTGTCTTTTGCAAGGAAAGAATGTTGAAAGTGTCCCACAATCTTTCTGCTTAGTCAATACCTCGACTAATTACACTGTGCTAAAATTGCTTTCTGCACACACAACTGAAGTGTATGAATAAAGCATCTTATAATTGTGATTCCTAGATTGCTCATTCCCTTCACCATGTTTGTTCCATGTATTTAGAATTTGTATTACTTTAATTTACAATACCTTTTTAATTAGGCAGTTTGGGAATAACAGAAAACCTATGAAAGGCAAAAAAATGATTTCCTCCAAAGTCTCCGGGTTTCAGATCAAAATCTTCGGGTCATGAAGGTCTTAAAGTTAGCAACCTTAGTTTTTAACCAAAGTTTTTAAGGTTTAAAATTGTACAAGAACTTTATAAACACCCTGTATATTGTTAAATAGTAACAAATATTCCATATTATTCATTAAAAAAAGTAAAAATATAGAAATAATTTGGTGTTTGGATAATATTCAGTTATTCAGCCTTAAATACACCGAGGCCAAAGCAGAAGCTGAATAGTAGATTTAATAGATATTTGGCCGAATGCCGAGGCTGAACTTTGGTGCATCTCTAGTATTTATCGTATTGTTCTCCCAAAATGTTATTAAATAGTATTAGTCGTTATTGAGCTAATTTTTATATGCATTACATCATTATTTTGAATTAGATTATTACAGCAGATTTCCCATTTTGGCATGCACACCCTTGGAATTGGCTACACTTTGCAGAATAACCATTTGACGGAAGTCAGTATATGTGATTTTACTTAAAATCTTGATTGAATGAACAGATACACAGAAACATAGGAATTAGGATATTGTATGTTGGTAAATCTAGATGTGAATATGCTTAAAACATATATTTCAGTGTGTCTCGACTAAATTCTTTTATTGTTCATCTTTTTCATGCATTGAATGCTAAAAAAATACATTGCAATTCCTGGATATTGATATAGACAGGGGTGTGCTGCATTTGGCTCCATCCGGCTCACACAAGCTGTTTGTTAAAATTTTTGATGCTTGGTGAGCCGGTTGTTGAGTTAAGCATTCCACATTATCCAGAGGTTAGCAACGCATCACGGTCTGATAATAATGGGATGCCAGAAATGTAAGGGAACTTTCTAGATCGTGTTATGCAGCAATGTATTGTTTGAAAGACATCAAACAATTGTACATGGAATGTGCTTATTCGAAGCCACCACCCTTCATATATTAGTCATTAACGATATTTAAACATTTAAAATAAAAATTTAATTTTTATTTGCAATACTATCGTGCTTTTTTTATTGAAATCCCTCTAATTTCTGCAAAGATCTGATAATGCGATCTCAGGGCCACAAATACAGTCCATGAAATCGATGATGGATGGGATGCCTAACTGCCAGGGGCGGTGATACTATTTGTTATATATGTATTTGGCAGCATACCCCTGGGTGTAGATCAGGAAAACTGTTTATAGTCTTAGAAATTTCAAGAATGATTAATTGTAGCAACTGAATATGCTCCTAATTCAGTACACCTTCAGTTAATATGCTGCTATGCAGAAAACTATTCATGCTATGAATAATACATACTACCTATTTTGATTTTGAAAGAGACTAATCCAACCCCAAACTCTCCTTTGTCCTTTACATGAACCAACTTTCTGTTCTTACTGCTGCATTATAAATGGTCAACTGCATTCTTTGGATAATTGTGTCTTCTCCTCTTTGATGATCAACTTGCTTGCTCTCTTGGGAAAATACATCTGTTCTATTCATCTGATTCTTCTGTGTGTGATGTATCACAAAAATGGTTGGTAATTAATGCCATTAAATTCCCACAAATGATTCACATGCTATTTGACATATTTCATTGATTTTCAAATTTATTTAATTATATAATTTGGAAATATAAAACATAAATATGTGGCTCATTACTTTCCAAAAAATTGAAAAATTATTATCAAAACTGATGTCAAATAATTATTTATAATTTTCCCTAATTCTGATACTCAATTCCTGTAATCTAAAATTTATTTAAATGATATCATTTAATATTAACTTCAATTTATGTTTTTTTGGTTATCCTTCAAATCTTGCCATAATTTAATTTGTATGTATATTTGCTACACCTGTTTCTCCTACAAAATAATTATGAAAATAAATATATTTCTATATGTGTTTTAATAACCTTTCTTAAATTAACAATCACCATTTAAATTATAAAACATGCCATTCATTGGGAAAAATGAATCCTCTCTATGAAATCTTAATTGTTTGATGACCTTGTCAATCAATTCCTGCACGTCAATCACAAACAAATTTGATTTCTGGGAGGGTATGGCAAAAGGTACCTGGAGGGTCACACAAGAAAGACCTTTTGGAAAATTTGGACAGAGTGCCCACTTATGTGCAACAGCTCCAGTTTACTGTGAAAGAACCTACAGTAGGAAAGGCTGCAACCTTTTCCAAAGTGGACAGTGTTATTCATGAGACCAAGAATCTTATGGATGTCATCTCAAAAGTGGTTACAACCTGCTTCCTCTGTGCAAACAAGGTATTTTATAAATTACTTATTGTTACTTGAGAAGAAAGTCATGGCATACATGATGGTGCTAGTTTTCTCCATATTTTACTTGTCTCATTTAAGAAATGTGGAATATAAATAATATCCTGCAGAGAACTAGAAGATTAATTTTATTAGTTAACTCCGTAGAATTCAACAAATAATATTTTGTGTTGGGATATTTATTTCCAAAAATGTTGTATTTTTTTCAGGCACTGCATCTAAATTGGGGTCTCCAACCAATTAATTGCAATCGACTGGTCGATCTTTGGCCCTTTTATTATTATTATTATTATTACAAAAAACATTACAAATAGGCCATTGGCCAGATGGCAATGTATATACAAGCTTTATAAAGGTTGATATAAATTCAACAATTTAAAATAAACAAGTTTAAAAAATTTCCTCAGTGACCCTCAACCTTTTTTTTAATAACCAGAAGTTTGGAAAGGGATTTAAAATTCCTTCGG
The DNA here is from genome assembly GCA_036926305.1 of Uropetala carovei. Classification (NCBI taxonomy): domain Eukaryota; kingdom Metazoa; phylum Arthropoda; class Insecta; order Odonata; family Petaluridae; genus Uropetala; species Uropetala carovei. The sequence goes on along the minus strand of JAXCHB010000054.1, from coordinate 8,850,259 downwards.
GGAGGTCATTCCACTCTCTTGCTGTTCTTTGTACAAACGAATATTTTCCCACGTCTTTTTTGTTAGTCCTAGTACTAATTTTGTTATTGTGGTCATTTTTTCCTAGAAAACTTGGTTGAGAAATTCTTTTTCTCAGCTCCTGCAGAGCGGGATTGCCTGTATACATACTATGAAATTTATCAATTCTCTTATTGTTCCTCCTTCTCTCCAAACTTTCCCATCCCAGGTTATTTAACATAGAGGACACACTCAGTTTTTTCGAACCTTTTCGAAACTCGATCATTGAATCTTGCCTCAGCGCTATTACTTTTTATTGAATTGAGTGAGAAATATTGAGCCAATATAGATTTTGAACTTGCAGTTGGAACTTTTTTATCGAGCTATGAGGGTTATTTTATAATCTTTCAAAAATTAAGAGCAAGTGGAATGCATAAATCAAATAATACAGATATCTCTCGCAATCAGAGAAAAGTGTATCGATGTTTACCAACCCTGAGTATGCTTAAGTTGATACATGGTGTTCCAATCGCGAATTATTGCAAAAGGCAAAAGTTTGAGGCTAACTGCAACTTTATGTGTAACTTGATTAACTAATTCAAATTATGTTTGGTTGATTTCTTCCATCTGTATATTTATTTAATAGCCTTTTTCTTCAACTTGTAATAGCTTACGACTTAGTAATACATTGAATTATCCTGGTGGATAAAATTGTAATCAATTTTATTAACACTAAAATATTCTCTTGTACAGAATGAAAACTGGAATAAAACTTTATTTGAGCTTGTTTAACTAGAATAAAAAGTTGTTTGCGATTAAATTGGATTGATGTTTTAAGCAGGAAGTTTGATGTTATGATGCTGGTTTTGATACATGGTAAATTTGCAGGGAACCTCACTTCCTCTGCTCAACAATATTTCTCGTATCAGGGCTCACTCTGCTGTGTTGATCCTTGATAAATTTAAAAATGGGTGCTGGAAGGTTGGAAACCCCTGACCTAAATCATTCACACACCTTAGGTTGACAAAAAATGAAAGTTATTATGCTATAATTAATTTTTCGTTAACATGTACTTTTATGACATTTTATTCAATATTATTACCCTTTCCATGGATTATAAATTTAAATTATTTTTATCTTGCTATCCAGGGTAGTAATCAAGATTAACTATTTCATTCCCAAAACTTTTGTCTCTTGACATGTACACTCATTTCCAAAAGTCAAGCGACACGGCTCGGTCACGCCACACATAGTCCGGAGCTGAAAGTTCTGAGTATGTTGGTACCCATTGCTTCAGGGGTAGCAGGAGAGGGGAATGATAGTGAGGAGAGGAAAGTGCGAGGAGGTGAGTTTCGAAGCCTGGGTTGGCGTGCTGGAAGAAACGAACGGAATCAGAGCCTATGAGACAAAACCTATTCAACAGTGCAAGGGCATCCAATCCAACTCGGAAAAAAGGACTGTCTCAGTGGTTGCCTTCGCATGCCAAGGGTAACAAGAAAACCTCCGAGAGAAGGAGGCGTGTAAACGGTTCGAAGTCCACAGTGATGTCTTACAATGGGATAGGGAAACATAAATAAATATGCCGCGGCTAGAAAGCACTTTCGGAAAAGATGCAATATTTTCATCTTTGTGAGCGTTATTAATGCGAAATGCTAGGCTGCACTTCACTTCGGAAAGCTTAAAAAATCATCAATGGGTCAAGGGCAAAAATTATATAATACTCCATAAATTAGGATAAAAAAATGAGAGCTGTTGATTTAGTGGAGATCCTGAATGAGCATCTTCTGCCTATGTCAGACAGATAGTGCCAGATGGCGAAGACGTGGTAGTAATACAAGATAATTAATTCATCGTTACATACGATCGGTGTAACTCGACAATTTTTTTGACCAGAACTGGATTATCAATGTTCTGCCCTGGCCAGCTCGCTTGCCAGATATGAATCCCACTGAGAACTTATGGGGTATAATGGTGAAGGAGTGGACGGAAGGAAAGTTCAGGACGGCAGCCGCTCTTGAAGAGAATGTTATGGAACTCTGGGGCTCAATCGGACGACGGCCACAAATATGTGAAAATTTAGTACGGTTCATTAACCGTCGAATGCAAGGAGTGATCGACTCAGGCTGAGACTTCACTAAATACTAAAATAAAACACTAAATAATCTTTCATTGTTTTCATTGCCTATTAAATGCTGCTAGAATAAAATTTTTATTTGAAAGTTTAAATAAAGTCAATATAAAATGTATCCACTATCTGTGAGAAAAGTGCTACATGTGATAAATTGCCATTTATTAGAGTTTTGGTAAAACTGATTGGATAAAGGATGTAAATACTTCCTAATGTTCTCCCGAAAAAGCAATTTTCGTGCTGACAATTTCTTGATGCTTGAGTGATACAGTACCGTTTACACGCCTCCTTCTCTCGGAGGTTTTCTTGTTACCCTTGGCATGCGAAGGCAATCTCTCAGAGAGTCCTTTTTTCCGAGTTGGATTGGATGCTCTCGCACTGTTGAATGGCGTTTGTCTCACCAGCTCTGATTCCGTTCGTTTCTCCCTGCAAGCCTACCCAGGCTTCGAAACCCACCTCCTCGGTCTTCCACCCCTCCCTATCATTCGCCTCTCCTGCTTCCCCTCAAGCAATGGATACCAACATACTCGGAACTTTCAGCTCCGGCCTATGTGTGGCGTGACCGAGCCGTGTCGCTTGACTTTTGGAAATGACTGTACTATGGAAAATACACTAAAAGTACATCTAACTATATATTAATTTTATGTTGACGTCTGTAGACATTTGTGTACAATTTATATCGGCGTATTTCTCGAGAACCGTTCGTTGTAAAGATATGCGGTAAACAGTGTTTTGTTTCTACTGGCTAAGAGGTCCCTGGAAAAATATTTTCATTTTATAAAGTGTCCCGGATTCGAATCCAGGAGAGAATTATATTTTCCCATAAGTTTACATGGGCTTTTTGATTTTTCAGAGTGCAAGGTTATTTTCCTTCATTCATTAAAATATGTAAATATATACCGATTTTCTTCTTTTTTGCTTTATTCGACGGCTAAAACTCTATATTATCTTATTCTTGCGATGTTTACATGTTACACGGTCGAAGTTTTCAGAAATACGCATTCTTTTTCGAACTTTTGTGGATTTTTCGTACTCTTTCCGGATGTTGCCAAGGCGACCGCCATTATTGCCTCCAATTCAATTACTATCAATTACACCTTCAAATAGGTGAAAGAATAGCCTCATTTGCTTTGCACTTTTGTTTAACGTAAGCATCAAAATTAATGAAGCATAGCAACGTAAATATTTACGGATAATTATTTTGTTGACTGCGTATGGGAAGCATTTCTAGCTGTGTCAATAACATGTGTATAACAAACAAGCTCCCAGCGTATTGAGTTTTATTTTAAATTGTGCAATTAATTTGTTTTTTGTTTTGTTTCATCGTTTGAATGCTGGAATCTTACCTTTTTGTAAGTAGAACCATCATATTACACATCTGTAATCCGTATTAACGCAAATAGGCTCACACATCAATTAAAAATTGGATAAGAATAGTGACGCACGTTACTTTGTAAACACATTATATGGTTATCTTCTCTTCATTGATAATCTAAATAAACGGTTGCATTGACGTCGCCTTTATAGTAGGTCCTGTAAGAAGTTAAAAGCAGTCGTTGATAGACACTTGAAGTAAAGCAATTGTTTGTGAGTTCGTCTATAAGGGTGCAACGATAATCATTGGAACTAAGGTAAGGTAGAGCTATTAGCCCAACTACAGCTGCCAGAGAAAGGAAGAGGAGCCAGAGATCAAAGGACGAGTATTGTAGGAAAGAGAGAGAAAGAAATGCAGAAGCTCATAGGATTGCCCGTGAAGATGAGGAGCGGAGAGTACAAAAAAGACAAAGAAATAGGGAAACATGTCAAAAGAAATAGGGAACAAAGAAGATCTAACCTAGGGCCGAACTATTTAGATTATTCGCATTTCATTTGTTTCATTAATTATTCAATAAAAATTTGCTTAACCACATTTTCAACGGCTTGTACAGTGGATTTTCCATGGCGGAAACCATATTGCGAGTTAGTAAATAAGTTATGAGATTCAAAATGTTCACAGATTTGTGAGTTGGCAATTATAACTTTACCAAGAATAGGGACATTAGAAATGGGGCGGTAACTGCTGGGAGTATCTTTGTTAACACGCTTATAAATAGGGATCACCTTAGAGTACTTTAAGGCATCAGGAAAGTAACCAGATTGAAAGCAGTTGTTGTTGACCAAGGAAAGAGGAAGGGCAATAAGATGAACTACGGATTTGATCAAATTGTTGGAAAGATCATAAATATCTCTACTCGTGGAGTTTTTTAAATTTTTCACTGCTTTAGAGATGTCAGAAGGGGTAACCAACTTCCAACGAAAACGGACACTGTTAACTGAGAAGTGTTTTAGCAATTCATAAGTAGTTACATTTGGGTTATTAATACTAGAAATAATATTATTGACAGAAGAAACAAAGAAATTGTTGAAATCATATGGGTCAATCGAAACAGCAATGGAGGTATTGGTTGAGCCTGTTTCACTTTTTATGATAGACCAGACAGCTTTACATTTATTAGGAGTACAGTCAATAATTTTTGCATTTGCAATTTGTTTTCCGTGTAATAATTTAGCACAATATTCCTTTTTCAAAGCTTCTAGAGTTTTGGTGTGTGCAGATTTATACTCACTATAAATTATTTCTTAACTGCGCAAGTTCAGGGGTAAACCAGCTGGATCTGAGATTCTTATTATTCTTTGGCTGAATTAATTTTGTAGGAAATGAGTGGTAAAATAGGGACATGAAATTACCGAAAAACAGGGAAAAGTTTTGCTGACTGTCATCATGGATTAGAATAGACAGCCAATCAACACAAGAAAGTAGATATTTAAAGTTATCAAGGCAGTGGAGAGTAATGGGTCTTATAAAAATAGGTTTAGGAGTCTTTTTATGCTGATGGCATTTATTTATGCCATTTACCTGGAAGATGATAGCACTATGGTCGGATAGTAAAGGATTAATAATCTTAATAAGATAAGATTGCTGACTAAGGTTGGTTAAAACATTATCAAGACAAGCACAATTTCTGGTAGGTTCGGTATTGGCACAAAACAGGTTAAAGGACCTAAGGAGATTGCTGATTTGGGTGCTATTCCTTGTTATACAGTGCATATCTACATTCAGATCAGCTCCTATAACAATAATAGCATTAAATTTCTGTAAGAAAAGGAGTGCCTTTTCAAGTTGTTCACAGAACAGATTAATATCACCATTTGGGGAACGATAAATAGAGACAGCGATAACACTGTGATCTTTGATTAGAACAGCAGAAACTTCAAAATGCAGATCGATACAGTAACATTCCATATCTAATGACTTGCAAGTAAGTTGGCTAGAAACAAATACCCAGACACCACCATTTTTATGGGATTTGCGACAGAATATTGTAGAGAGTGTGTAACCTTCAATTTCATACAATCCCACTTCAGCACTGAGAAGCCAGTGCTCACTAATGCACAAACTATCAAAATTCTTGTCACTAAGATATGATTCTATCTCACATATTTTATTTCTAATACATTGCACGTTAAGCACAAAGAAATTGATTTCCACTTCATTTATAGAATAAGCAACAGTCAAATTGATCACAACTAACACATTTAAATCACAAATAAATTTTTTCCGGAATTACAAAACCATCACTAATTTTCCAATATGCTAAAGACTAGATCAGTATTGGACAACTGGTTGCCAATACTCTGAGAAAAACATTGTCATAGAAAAAAATTGCAAAAGTTTTGACATTTTATTCCCTGATAGCAATAAACAACAGTAATTCAGTATTTAAAAATGACATGCTCCAGCAGGTATAATATACACTTTCATAATTTTATTAAAATACAGAAAGAATTTTATGTCCAAGAATTAATATGAAACCAATATTTTTATGAGGAAATATTTCAAAGAATGAGATAAAATATCTATTGATGTGGTTCAGAATTAACATATTTAATATGGAAACTTTAATCCTGGCAATAGAATGTTTCAATTGCTGAAATTAATGAATTTTTACCATGCGATCAAACTTTGAATATTATTATATATTATGTTTTATTGACTATGCCATTTTGTTGTTAAATATTTCCCTTTTAAATTAAATATTTTAAATATTGTTTCTTTAACCAAATAATTTTTAAAAGGTAGTTTTTCCAGGCAGAAAAACTTCTGCAATATAACTTCATGTAAAAGTTAGACTTTAGATACTGGCCTTACATTAAAGAGAGCATCAAAGGGATATCTTAATCATATCCATAATGTTTTTCATTGCAGTACAACTTGGACTTCCGTGGGCTGTCTTCCCGAGGCGGGTGCGGGCCTTCCTATGGGGGGGCTGGAGGCGGAGGGGATGATGATGGAGGGGGCGGTGGAGCAGGAGGGGAGGGAGGGAAACTAGGGGCCGCCTCTGGCTCAGACCCGTCCATATGACAGTTTGGAATGGCCCGGAGGGCCAAGGGGGATGCACGGCGCACGCGTGTCTCCTTCTTGCTCTTCTAAAGGCCATGTCTCTCATTCCCATTCCTATTTACTTGTGACTGGGAACTCCTTATTCCCTTCTTCCTTGCTACCTAGTTGCCTGGCAGGCAGTCTTTAGCTTTTCTTAGCTTTAAAGTTGTTTTCAGGAAATGCATTAAGCCAAAAAAAAATAACATTCATTATGGAAACTGAGAGTTTAAAGTCCATGAGAAATTACGTTGATCATCAATAAAAATATTGACTCGTAAGGATAATTAATATGTCTGAATACTTGCAGTCCGTTTTTATGATAAATGCTAAAAGATTATTGACTACAAATACAATAACAAAGAACTGACTCTGACTCATTAGTTAACAACTCATAAATGCTGCCTTGTTAATTTAAATAAATAAGATAGCTTGATATTAAAGTACAAATATAGATACATAAGAATTTAATGAATAGCATGTATAGTATACATTTTGTCATATTGATTGAAAGTAAGCAGTTTGTTGAGTTTGGAACAGCCTTCATTAGAGGTGAGAATAATATATTTTTTGCCACTTGGTTATTATTGTAAAAGAAATTTATTGGTATGATTTTAAATTAAATAAACACAAGAGATGGAAGAATATACATGCAATAAATGGTAAGAGATAAAGAAAATAGGAGTTGCTATTAAGTTCATATCTGCTAAAAAATCATCCATAAACTTATAACAAGTGTTTTTTTGCCAGAATTTTTATGGCACAAATATTTTTCATGAAAAATTTTCTTTATACATCATTATTTTTTTTGTTTATTACTATAGTAGCATCAAATATGGGCTCAATAATATTTATTTTTGTAATAATGCTACTTTCCATTCACATGCTATTTTCCATTCTATTTTATTATTTTCCAATTATTAAAATTCGCCAATCATAAATCATTTTATAATGATCAAAGTAGTCTGACATTATAAAGTAGTTTTAAGTGCCCAATTTCATTATAAGATTAAATTTTAAGTTTATTACATCTTTTTTACTTTTTGTTTCTAATAGATAGTTTTCAACTCTTTTGTTAAAGAATCATTACATTGTCATTATATACATGTTGCACATTTTAACATCAAGTGCCTTTTCATTTATTTCTTTTTTGACCACTCTTCACGTGCCTTTGCTCTATTTTGTTTTTTGGTGTAGTTTAATTGTTTCATTTGATTCACTCAATTTTTATTTAATGTATTTTATTTTTATGAGATGGACTCTTAATGGTTAAGAAAAAAATAACTTCCAGGGTTCAAGTTGGAGGTAGTTAGCAAGTTATGTCATAGGGCTGGGGTTGGCAACCTATGGCTTGTGCGCTCAATGTGGCCTTTAAGAGCATTTTACACACCCAATGAAACAATGATGTAAAAGAGATCCTTCAAATTTAGCACCGAAAATTTCAGGTTATTTAAATCAAATAAATGTCATATTTACTTTTCTGGTGAAATTTTTATCCTAAAGGTTTTTATACTTGATTTTCGCTCATATAATATCACTGAGTCTCTAAGTAACTTTTCAGGTGAGCACATTCGACCAGCCAAATCACTTGCAATTTCTAATACAGCCCAGCAAAGTATTCACAAATATGAAAATGGCCTGCCATGTTGAAAAGGTTGCAATTTCTGTAATAAGAAATATCTTAATATAAGGGGATTACCTAGTTTGGCAGAATAGTTTCATAATAAATTTGATTATCACACATGCAATGCGCATGCAAAGCAAATGCAGTGAATGATTCATGAATTTAAGAGTTTTCATGTGAGATAAATAATAGGATAGGTGAATGTAATGAAACAAAAGTTGGATTAAGGAGAAGTTGATCACTGTTTTTTATGATGTAACTTACATAGCTTTTGGAAATAAAATGTTTTCGTAGACGTTAAGGCACCATTACCTGAGTTGTGGTGGTCCACTAATAAGTAAAGAATAAACATTGTCTTCCAAACTCATTGTAAACCTTCAGAAAGAAACATGATGCTCATAGAAAAATCATATAATGCCATATATACCTTATAAAGAAGCTGACAATATTACCCAACAGATACTGGGGTTAAATACACCAGATGTTAACAGTTTTGTTAATTTGATTATTAAGCCAGGATAGTTTCATCTTTGCTTATAGTAATTTAAGATAGATTATGTATATATTTATTGATATCCATTTTGGCTATTGATAAGCTACTGTAATAATTTTCCATGGACTGCTTCAGTATTCTATAATGCATGCTATTTTGCATAATATGAAATTAAGATAACATTGATTCACAAATGAAAAATTTACCACGTGACCTCAAGTGGTGGGAATTTCTTCAAAGCTACTCCTTAATTTATCCTAAAATTTTTTACAATGGACAGCTTTGAAATAATTTCATCACCCTGAAAGTATTTTATATTTATTTTGCTTTTCCTATGATGGCATTATATAAAAATCCCTATTCATATCTGCATCAATTAATTTTACCCATTAATAATTTTTATTTCAACTTTCCAGGAACAATAATTCTTTGTAGATACAAGATTCCTAAATTATATTTTTTCATTTATAAATTTACTATTTATCATTGTATTGATGGTTTTATTAATTAATTGTTAGTATTTAATTCAATATTTTATTTTAATCAAAGATGTTTTTTTAAGTTTTTTTACAATGTATCCATCTGACATTATTTTGCTTCAAAGACAAAGCTGCCAGGTCTCTCCAATTTTACCTCAATCCTATCTGTTTTAGCCACCAGATAGTAAATACAGCTTTTAAAAATCAGTTAGATAGTTTTAAATCTGCAAATGCTTATATAAAAAGTTTTATTGAAACAAGAAATGTTCTTTCAGGTGTAATGCTTCATAGCCTGTACTAAACATGAAACTAAAATTGTTAATAAGGAAGTTCCTAAAAAATTGAGTATAATATTCAATGCATCCACAAGTGGCCTTGGTACCAAAGGCAATGTTGTGTGTGGTACCTTAAGAGGAATCCAAACACAACAAAATTTGAAGCATATCTGGTGGCATACCTTTTCCTAACCTTACCATGCACACCCTCCTGCCAAAAACAAAACTGATCTCATCAATTTTCTAGATCATGGACTTCATTGTGTCCTTGGAGCAATAAGGATACGCTTCATCTCAAACGGAAGGGCAACTAGTACAAAAATGGAGGAAGCAGCTTTTCAAGAAGAATGTAATCATGCATATGAATGCTATTCATAAATCAAGTAATGCATATGGTAATTGTGCAGTGCAACCAAAATTTGTCAAATTTAATTAGAAGACACATGAAAACACTGTAATTATAAAGGACATTTATAATGAATTACTAAAAGTCAATGAGGATTCAACATTTGTGATGAGCCTCCAATGTGCAACTGTTTCTGTTTCCTTTTAAGGAAATTTTTCCAGTATCAGTTATATAAGAATCACATTAACCAGTGATTGACTCCAGGGATAGTTGTACATATGAATACAATATATCATTCAGAATATGGAATTACAAAATCAATGCCTTTTCAATTTGACTGGTTGGTGCCCTTTTCCTTAATCGGTGAAAATCCAACATGATAATTTACATGGACATCAAACTATTTTTGCTTTACCAGTGAAAATTGATCTCACTTCATTGTGTATGCAACAAAGATTCTGTGAGGCAAGAAACTCTTTCTGGCATGAAATGGTGCAATAAACAAGATGAGAACTTCTAATTTCAAGTGTTGTGCAAAGAAGTCTCATAGATCATGAGAAACATCAAGAAGAAACCAGTCTTCCAGAATATGCATTATAATCTGGCTATACAAATATTTTTGGTGGAAAAGAGAAAGTCCGTTAGAATAGTGATAGAATAGAATGACTTTGGAACTGTTTGTTGATGCATTAAAAGAGGGAACAGGGTAAAATATTTAATTTTATTTACATTTGGTGCATACCCTGAGTGCTAAATATGTGTAGCAGTCTGATCAAATGCCGCACTGACACTATCCCATTATTCGAAGATGAGGACATAAAAGTGAGTTTTTTTTAGATTCATTGACACCAACAGTGCTCATATTTCCATTGACATATCTCTTAACATCCTTATCAATATGTGCTTCCATACCCATAATCACACATGCTGGCTTGCCAAGCAATGCATTCCACATGAGACTATGAGGCATGTCCCAAATGGTTTGAAGAGATGTTCACCACATCAATAAGAAGTGACAAATTTTGAAGGCATACTCATTAATATGTTGTTAAGTTCGCAGGAAGCTCTCACTTGACTTCCAATATCAGTAGCACTCTACTGATCAAATGAGTTGCATGGAGCCATTTGGGTCACTAAATCTGAGTGCTATGTAGAATGCATATTTTTTGAATGGGTAATACTCAAAACTCAGGTATTGGTGAGGAAGAGGAAGTGCACTATGCCTTTACCATAAATGCTGTTGTTTAAATGAAGTATTGTTACTGTTTTAATATTCACAAAAATGTAAAATTGATTTAATGTACTCTTTTTAGTTAATAGTTATGAAGCTGGAGTGTCAATTTCTGATATTTATAAAATAGAAGTGGGGCCATGCAGGGAGATATCTTCCTATTTTGTGGGTTTATTAATGGCTAAGTAGCCAGATTTTTGTTTTGGACCTCCTATTCTTTTTTTCTAGTCAAAAATGTTCAACCAGAATTGATTTGGGATTGACTGACCACATAAAAGCAGCTAGAAGACCCGAAATACTGTGTTCATTACTTTCCACGGGTTTTTACATGTGTTAAACCATTTAGCTTCTAGAATTTAATTAAAAAGCAAACTTACTGTTTGCAAAAACGTTCCATTTCCAAAATATAACTGTCTTCATTCCACAAACTAGATATGTTTTTTTGTATGCATATCTAATTACAATAATAAATATTCTGCATTCATGCTACCTTCATCAATATTTACATTAATGGAAATAAATTATCTGTGTGCACAAAATTCTATTTATCGCTATAATATTGTACCAGAGAATCAAAAGGGCAGATGTCAACCTTAAAGTAGAAATAAGGTTTTGATATATTTCAACTCTTTTCATTTATATGGGTGGAGTTATTTTCACTATGCTGTTATAACATAGTTGAATTATCATGAGCCACATATTTGTAACGAAAAGAGATAAAATATTATATTCATAAACATGTGGATTGACAGATAATTTTGCTTCTAAAAGTTATAGGTATGGAGAATGTACCTCAAGTAGATACTTGTTCATTGCATGAGCTCATACTTATGGTTAAAATTATGTTGATTAAACATTACTATAGTACTGCCATAGGAATGCTAGAGAATGTAGTCATTAGGCATGGCTGAGAGGCAATGATGTCCAATTCAAGCAACCATTTGTTGTGTTAAATCTTTGTTAAAATTTTTTATTATAAAATGGACAGTTGGAACAAGGCCAATTGAGACTGGTTACTTTTACAGTTGGATAACTATTTTCAGTGAGAAGTTCCTAGGACCAATTGGGTCTAATTTCCAAGAGGTTCCAGTTGGATCTTACAATTGTATTGATTCCAAAGTTCTATTGAACAAGGCCTAAATCAATATTCATGGTACAATTCTAGGACACCATCCTAACATAACTAATTGGATCATGTTACAATAATCTTATCATCTGAAATTCCGATCAGGTATAAATATTATTTCAGTGAATACTAAAATTCTCCATTAAGTATGGAAATGATAGTTCTTTGAATTTACGGTCAGGTGCTATTCTTGTGCCTTCATAAGGCAAACAGTTTATGAAGGAGTTACATTGTTACCGAAAGGTAATTGAACAATTTTACGGCTCCTCATGTGATACTTTTTAATTGTAGTACATTGCAATGGGGCTTCACAATGTCATGCTTTCAAATAATAAACTTCCTTAATTTATGTACATGCGCATTCATCCATATTGCTATCTTTAACTGTCAGCATGGGACTGCTTAGCAAGTTTTTGGTGTTCATTAATTTTATTGGTGTTACAAAATTTATTTTGAAGATACTACCATTATTTTAATTACTGCTATTTGAATTTCCAAATTTAATTTACAATTTATATGGCCCTGACATAGATGTGAACAAATAGCTTTTTTGTTTTTATCTAAAAATTCACATTCCTAGATTTATATTTTCATCATTTTATATATTACCAGTTGAAGAAAAGAATTTATCAAGTGTTTATCATTCATATTTTTGTCATTTTTGAACTAAAATATGACATTTGCTCTTTTAACCCTCAGGTACAAAATGTTCAGAAGTTTTGATAGATTGTGATGGTTTTTTCCTTTCCACTAATCCTTGTTACTATAATGCTTCGCTAAAATAGCATAATAGCCTCTTTACATAGATGTTCTGGTATATTTTGCTGAATTTAACAGCAAAATAATACAACTATCCAGTGAAGGGTTACGAAGAATTGTGGAATTTTCTAATAAAGTTTAATACATTATCATTTCTATTGCCCATAGATCCCAAATTGCTGCAAACTGGTTGTTTTAAATTGTCTTGCTATAAGCACAGACAAAAATGTATGGTTATATAAAAATGTATTGCCATTACACTACTGTAAAGAAATTATTGGTTGATATTATAATGATGCCCTTATTAGGGTAAAATAAATGTTTCCTTTTTTATGTGTTGAAGAAATGGTTTGGTTTTACTGCATCCCTGAAAGAACTTTCATGATTTGTAGAAATGTAGATTATTATTATTTTAATATTTTGACAATTTATGTCAAGTCCAGATTAACCCGAATTAACCCAGAATTCAGAATTCGTTATTTTTTGCTGAATTTTGCATATTATGTTCTTATACAGTCCCTTAGTCATACGTGCCTATTAGTTAATCACTGCATTTCGAGAAATGCAATTTACAGGGTGGTACCATATGGTACCGCTAGGTCAATCTGATTTGTATTGTTTGATGCGTGGCAATATGCTGTGTCAAGGAGTGTGCAGGTGAGAAAATTGCCAAATTTTGGTAAGGAATTGTTTCTTTATTTGATAAAGTAATTGAAAACAGCTATATAGGTATAAATTGTAGACTCTTACGCCACGGTGTCATCACTAGGATGGTAGAAGTAACTTCTGACTAGCCTTATGTTACCTTGGCAACATATGTGAACAAGTTCCATGGAACTAACATTATGAGTATCATTTTCAGGACGGCCTAGGCCTACCTGCAATTAGTCTGTCTTTCACGTGGAAACTTAGGAAACATTCGACACACAGACCCACGACACACTTCATGAACTCTGTACGTGTGAGGGAAGTGCAATGCTCGCCAGTACAGTGGCATCTCTGCTCTGTTGGCATGACAAGGTGACCCAACCCGTCGTACTGGATGTCATCAGATACACTGTAATCAATATATGAGATTACACATTAAAATTTTGTCATCATCAGGATCCATTTGTGTAACGTCTGTGCAGTGCAGGAATCTCATTATATGAACGAAATGCTCCCAGCACTCTTTGCTGAGGCTATTGCTGCATCGGGTGGCTCTATAAAAACTTCCCCAACATCAACATATTCCTCATCTATGTAGTAGAGAGAGTGCTTTCTCATTTCCTATGGCAATAATAAAGCACCAGACTATATAGCAATATACAATAATAATGGCATTTTCATAATCCGTATATCATTATTTCCATTAAAACAAAGTCAGAGAAATGCATAAAAATCATAAACAATGGTGAAATGCTTCATCCTAAAGACACACCCATGAACATGGAAAGATTGAAAAGACACGGTACTGATCTAGCAGTACCGTATGGTACCACTCACATTTACAGGCGAAAATATTCTCTGCCACACAAAATTACGTATGAAGACAGTATTGAGAAACTGAACCATAAAGGCACAAGGAAATATCATCAGAAAAGCTTAATTTACTTGAAGCGAACAGCCATCTTCCTTTCTGCTAAGCGCTGCCCAACTTCAGGATGCCGCTAGGGGCGCACCGTGGCACCAACAACGCAACTGCCAAAGCAGAGTAAGAGAGATCAGAGTCAAAGCAGAGTCAGGGATGCAAACCACATTTTTTCGCATGGAAAGTTTGAGTATGCCAGATTATTCAAACGCATGTAGGTTAATCTGGGTAAAGCACATAAGTATAAAAAATCTGATGTGGCCAACACATGACTTTCTCCATATTTGGGATTTAGATATTTAAATTATTATGAATAGCATTGTAAGGCAAAATTATTATTCCGTATCGTAAAAGAATAGTCATCCTTATTGCCATAAATTATAAGTTGAATATGTTTACAGAATTCACTGTTAGTTGGTGGCACTGTATAATGGAAATTTATGAATAAGTTAAATATCTCCGAAATGGATGGTTCTACGAAAATGTGTTTCAAACAAAACTTGGAAGAAATATTATTTCCTACAACTATGGTCCTCACAAAGATTACCAATAACGACGTTTTTAAGGAGATATTTGAAGGAAACCGAAAAAACCGATTTTTTATAAATGATTCCTAAACAATAACTGCTATGAAAAATTGTTTCAAATGAAAGTTGTAGGAAATTGCATTCTCTATAACCTTTGTATAGAGTTATACATACACACACACACACACACAATAATGATGTTTTAACGGAGAAATATCACAAAAACCAAATCGGGTTTCGAATAAACCTGGAATTCCTGTTAACCGGTATTGTCCAAAAACTAATCAGTTCTTTGTGCTTATGCTAAAGTGTTATATATGAAATTTGTAATGATATGGCAAGTACTTTTTGAGTTCGAGCGCCCACAATCACATACATCCACACAGACACACACATATAAATCATTCCGAAAATAGTCTAAACGTGCTTTAGGGACCTCAAAACATGTATTTCCATTGAAATCTTGAAGTCGATTTTTTTCGAGATCACAATACTTTCCCATACTACGTATGGAGAAAGTAAAAATTTTAAAATTTTGTATTTGTATTAGGTATCTCCAGCAGTAGTAACAAGATTATAAATAAAAACATTACATTTAAACTACAAGGCTGTCATCTTTAGAGATACCTAAGATGAGTACATACTTAATTTTTCAGTTTTTGATACTTGTGCTTATTCTGGATTTTATTTTAAGCCATAAGGGAAGCTCAATAATTCTCTAGTGAACTATATATGTAATTGACTTTTTTCAGTGAGCCTTATTTGGCCTTATTGGTTCTTTCTGGTAAAAATATCACATATTTTAATTTAGTAAATATAGTCATTTTGCAGTACAGGGGCATTTTGATCATTATTCTTTCAAAAGATACACCATCTCCCCTCAAAGAAAATTGATAAGTGCAATTATAGGCTATTTTCTCTACATTTATACTTTCACTAAAAACAATTTGGTTAGTTAACTCACAAAATGATATACTTATTACTATTGACAAGACAATGGTAAACTATTAAACTAAATTAAAATTAATGTCTTAATTCTGGACTACTGATGACAATAACTGACTAAAATATTAAGTAATTTTTATTATTGTGATCATCAAATGATGTAAAAACTTGAAATTCAAACATATTTTAATATTTATATGAAAAACATTATTAATTTATTACTTGTAATTCATAATACACATTTTTTGATTTATTTGAAAATAATTTATGATAGAATGTCACTAGAAACACTTGGAAACAGAATTCAACATTGCTCTAAATATTTAAAACTAGTGTAATGCCCGTTGAAATATCAACGGAAGAATTATAGATAGATAGATTATTATTATTTTCATTTAAAATAATTAATATCACACTTTTACATATGAAATATTTTGTCATATACAACATTTATAGTGAATATTCTGTTGTTGATAGGCTATAATTAGTTAAACTTAAAATAGTTGCCTCTCTTTCCCTCCCTCTCCTCCTCCCTCTCACACCCTCTCTCCCTCCCTCCTCTCTCCCCCACCCCTCTTAACTGGGTGAATTAAACGTTTACATTGATAAATTTCTAATTGTAGGCGGAAAAAGATGAATAGAATAAGAAACTTTGTTTTCTTCAAAATGGTTTATATCCGAAGTTTGTAGGTCAATTCTTTCTAATTTTAATCTAAAAAAGAATGAAAGCCTGCACATCGAAATGTCCATTTTTACATGTAACCTAATGGGAAATGGAAATTATCTCCTTGAATCGAACCTGGGTCTTTGATCTCGAGTGCGATATACTAAAACTTTTTGTTGTTATATCATAATGCTACCCTGAAAATTTCATCAAATTCGGTTGTCGTTTGTGAGATATTAGGCTTCAAAAAGCATTACATGACAAAGTGACATTGTGACACTGTCTTTTATATGTTAGATGCTAAAAATTAACCATAAATCATGTTCCTCATGTCATAAAAGTTAACACTTGTCTTTGATAAATAAAAGGTGTGAATGATAATTACTGTATATTCCAGCATATAAGTCGACCTTTGAAACCTAAAAAATTTTTCCTAAAACTTAAACTTATACGCCAAACATAAAAAGTGAACCTTAAATTACAGATGAATAATATCAATATTTACGAAGACCGCTGATCATTCAGTGGAGGTGATCACTATTTTGTACCAGCTGTTCCAGTGATTACATTTTATGACATTTATTTTAGAAGATTTATAAAAATTAATTTTAATACTGTATTTACATAATCCACGTCCTCGTGTTCCACACGCACCCCTATTTTTGGACCAGTTCGAGGAGAAAAATAAATTTGTGCTTTAATGAGTTGACGTCTATGGCGGTGGAAAATTAGAAAAAAAAACCGAAAAAGAGTGGGGATTCCCCATAGGAATGTTCTCTCCATGGTTCCCTCTAAACTGCATGACTGCGTGGCCATGCAGCAGTTTTTGAAAGCCGCCCACTAAATTTTTTAAGCGTGCACTATTGTGTGTATCTTAGAATATATCGGAAGAGGGCCGCATCAACCCCGGTGCACATATGCGCACTAGCGTCATGTAGGTACACATAGCGATATTCATTCCGCCCATGGATGAAAAAAAATTGAGGAAGCTGTGGTTCTCTCTCAGGTTAAGGAGCGTCAGCGGCTCACAATGAATTGGGCAAATACAGATTCCAGATGCCAACTTATTCCAGCAGAAAGTGTAGGCAGAAACTGATAGCACTTTTTTAATGACAGAACTGCTTATTTTGATTAACAATAATAAACTTAAAACTCAATTAAAAGGTACAGGTTTAATATTATAAAAATATTACATCATCTCAATGTTGAAGCTGCACCAATGGCAGTATAAACCGCGCATTTGAACCCTAAATGTTTCTTGGTCATGTAGATACGTGTAAACTTTGTAGAATTCTTCGTCTTTTGTGAGTATAAATGTAGACACAAGCATGTTGCAGTAAATTTACTATCAAAACTCACAATTTTTAAAACTTGGTCAGAAATCTTCATGTGATGATGCGGTCTCTTTTTTTTTACCAACATTTTGAGAAAAAAGCTGCGCGAGGTACACATTTGCGATATTTTATTGAATTTCACCACCGTAGAGATCGATCATGATCACTTGGTATAGTTCATTTTGATAGTATCATTAGCCGTTGACATCAATTGAATTATAGGAAACTTTGTTTAGTGGGTCTCCGAGAATAACATTTTCTTATTGGTTGAAATTAAAAATCTGTCACATGGAGTGCTCAAGAAGAATAGCACGGACTCTAAACAGTATTTATATATATTTTTATTATTATGTTTATTTCTATTTTGTTAAAACTTGGTTTGTACATGACTTTGATTTTGTCTGAAAACGATTTTGTGAGATGTATTTTAAAGTGAAAAAGTGGGGTCCACTTATATGGCGAACATATGCCAAATCATCTATTTTCATTCAAAAAAGCAGGGGTCGACTTATATGCCAGAATAAAAGGTATTTAAAATTTGTTTTTGGATGACTTTCATTTATGAAATTCCTCATAACAAAGGCCAATACTTTGTAGATTTTGGAAGTTCAAATACATTTACTAATTATTTAACCTTAAACTGAATGATAGTATGTAGTAGTAAAATCCTTTTATATTAATTAGCAACATGTTCAGTTCATTTTATCACAAAAGTCAATAAAATTTGAGATTTTAAAAATATTTACCTAACAAGGAAATCTTGCATTATGTCACATATGAATTTAACCTTTAATGGATGGCTGACACCACTGTGGCATCACTGGTACCTCATATGTTCAAAAAATTTTTCTGTTATTTTTCAATTTTTTGTATCTAAAATTTTTATATATGCTCTTGGAGGCATGTAAATAGAAAACATAGTTGATATTACTCTTTTACCATTATCTGAAGACAGAGAAACCAATAGATTTTGAATGGCTCATTGGCATTTGATCTTCATAAAAGCTAAGGCGAACCTGGGCGCATTTATTGTTTTGTATGTGGAGAGATCCCCCTCTTATTGGGTTTGTTTGTAATAGAAGCTCACAGTGCTTACAGATCTGCCAAGGTCGTAAAATCTGGAAATGGAACTTGAATAACAGGAGATAAGCACTTGAGAGAGAGAGATGCAATATCTTTCAGCACTTTCCACTGAGGCTATTCAGTTTCAAGGCCAAATTCTGGGAAATAAATAAATATGGGGGAAGGAGGCATGAATCACCAAAGGAAGACAAGTTGATCAAAGGAATTGCTTGCTTGAGTTTTCTGCGTTGGATTTACTGTACCGTTGAAGGTGGATAGGGGACTAAATGAAGAGGAGTTTGATGTTTTCGTCAATGAAGATTCGGAGGCCGAAAGTGAATCCTCAAGTGAAGATGAACTAGAGTTATCTGATAGTGATTTACCAGATGATTGAAACTTTTGCTCATCAACTGACAATAGCAATATACACAATTTCTCCGGTAACCCACAGGGACTAAAACAATCCGTGGCTCCTTCAGTAAGATATGTTT
Organism: Uropetala carovei; assembly: GCA_036926305.1. NCBI lineage: Eukaryota > Metazoa > Arthropoda > Insecta > Odonata > Petaluridae > Uropetala > Uropetala carovei. Next base: position 8,830,791 of record JAXCHB010000054.1, on the reverse strand, counting down.
TTATGAAGAAAGATACTTTTTACTTCATCTCTCTATCAGTACTCTACGGAAAATTATGAGAAAATAACAGTAGTAATTCACTTCAGGGAATTTAATCACAAAAAAAATCCAGCCGACAGACCCACATGAGGCCATTTAAATACTGTCCTTTAAAGGATAATAAAATTTTCATCCTATATAGGAGGCCAAAATATGAATTTGTTTTGTATTTTACAGATCTCTTTTTTGTCATAACTTTGAGAGCTGTATAAAACAGTATGGGGCCATATCCAGCCCACGAGTTGCCCATGCCAGATTTATGGATGAAATATGTTCCTTAAGTATTTTTTTACCCTTACAATAATGAGCAAATTATCCTTAAACTATGCCAGATAAAGGGCCTGGTACTGTTGTTCAAGGGCGTCGGCAGAAAATTTTGCAAGGGGGGGCAAAACACAAAAATGCCTATTACCCAGGGGCAGACGCAATTTTTTCCAACCTGGGAAAATTATACTTAACCGGCCCCTATCTGACCGCAAATGCACACCAATGAATCACTATGAATTATATTATCACTGTACTGAATATCCTCTTGAAATTAACTTAAAGTATATTTTAAATAACTAATTTATTCCGCGCGTGATGATTGGCCTTTCCCTTGAAGCAGGTTAAAATCTGTGCTTGAAATGAAAAATGTTACGAAACGGAACGCTTGTAATGGTAGTGGAATGGAAATTTTTACGAAATGGAACGCTGATTATAAGGGACGGTATTTCTAATGCCTGACAAAACAGAACGGTATCATCGGCGCATGTGACAAGCAGGAGCGGCGTTCCGTTTTGTTCCGGTTCATTCCGAACACTGGTTAAAATCCACTCCGATTGGCTAAATACTTCGACACAAATAACAAATATGTATTAATCTTTTATTCGCCTTAATTTTCAGGAAACAATTAACGTCCAATATACATATTGCTTTTTATAATATATTATAAATATCCCTTTAATAAACGACAACGAATGTTCTGGCACATGAAAACTTTTTTTCGAACAGTTTTTGGATGATTTTGGATGTACAATCCATTGACCTAAAACTTTGATTATGGTTAATTACATAGAACGAAAATAGTCCTTCTGCTGTTGCTAATTGTCTTTTCTTTTCAGCAAAATTAGTTTTTCAGAAGAAATCCTCAAAGTTAGAGCAGGAAGCAGCATTACTTAAGGGGGCGTCCAGAAATCGCGCGATGCGAAAAGGGGGGAGGGGGGGAGTCCTCAGCAGAATCACATCACATGGGGAGGGGAGGGGTCAGAACAAGTATCGTGTGACACTTTATTTTGTAAATCTTTTACAGTGGAGGGCTATTTGAGAGCGCGCGGTGCGTTGAAAAACGGCGAGTGCGAGACCTAAAAACAGCAATTTATACCAAAATATGTGATTTTTTGTACGAATTTTTTAGTTATCTGCCTGTTGTGTAAACCAACCCTAAATTCGTTTGTTGTTTGGTGATGTTATAGAATCTCTAGCCTTTTCTCTTCCATGCTATAAATCAGATTATTTCACTATTCTCTTTCAATAAAATCTCTCATATTAACCGATCCTCACCGCTCCCCCATAATACGGTAAACTGCCGTACTCTGAAAATAAAGCGCATAAAGCGTCATTTAGAAAATTGAAGGTATCGCGTAACACAGGGGGGGGGGGGGGGGGGGGGGTCCACCATAGAGTTGCTTTAGGGTCACATGGGGGAGGGGAGGGTCGAAAATGGCCAAAAAATGCATCGCACGATTTCTGAACGCCCCCAGGCTCTCTTATGCTTTTCTGTTGCTAAATGTTTTGTGATATCATATCTGCCACCATGGGAGGCAGAAAATTCACCGTTACATTCATCACAACCTAACAGTATCTTCTATTTTAGTTTTTTCAAAAAAGGAAAATCTTTCCCCAAAAGCTCATTGAACTTACAAGATCTCTTCCTGTTAGATTTTTTCCATTCCTATAGGTATAAGGAAATAACTTAATTTAAAAAAGCTTTTAAATTTTTAAATTATTACCACACCTTATATGTTCACAAAATAATAAATCACTGAAAAGTTATGTGAGAGCACCTGTCAATATCCCATCAAACTATTTTATTAAAAACCAAGCATAATCAGGATTCCGCTACTGACAGCTGGTAACGAACGAGCCATAGGGAATCACAGAAATGAGTCCTATTACGACAAAATGCAGTACTGCTGAAGAAGAAAGTGGTACCCAACTCTAATGGCATTTCCAAAGAAAAAGATAAAACCTAATGCGCAACAGTGGCTAAGTATCAGAGCTACAAAGTTAAAGTCATGTTTGAATCAAACAATACGCTCCTCCTTTTCGCCCAGGGAATAGGAAAATATATAAAGAGAACATGCTTATTAACTGCTACTGCATCTTCCTGACACCACCAAAAGAGACCTTATTGCCTTCACTCACAATTCTTTACTGAATACCTGGCTACCGATTCGCTGACTAGTTCTGCAGTCATGAGAGTTTTCCAATTAAATCCCGAAGCGTAAGGACAGCCAACCTGCTCTACTGGAATGATATTACCGATGACTGTATATACCAGTGGCGCTCAAACTTTTCAGCCCGAGGGCCACATGATCCATTTCTGCAAACATCGCGGGCATAGCTCAATTCGTGAGCTACATAGCCATACCGTCGAAAATAGAGGTTAAGAAAAACTTAAGGAAATTAAGGATGTAGTTGTGAGTCGAAATTACCTAATTTATTTTAAATGCATTTATCCATTATGGAAATAAAGAGGTAAACACAAAATATATTGTTTTTTAATTTTCTATTTTCTTTTTATGTTACATTATGTCCTTTAATTGCTAAACTCATCCTATTGTACTTTTGTGACTGCTAGAAAGCAGGACATTTATCTTTATACATAGAAACCTAAATAGACACTGATAATTACTCAGGAACCGGCTGTGGGAAGCGTTTATAACTATTGACCAAAGTAATTGAACCTTATTTCTTCTAATGAATATTGGAATATTACCTTTTTCATAAGTAAAATCATTATATTCTACATTTTTAATGTTTATTAACGTAAATAGGCCTATGCATCTGGTGTACATTTTTCAGGGTCGGTGTTCAATCATAGACAAATATACGTTCACAGGTGTTCTTGCTTACAAGACATAAAAGTGATCATTTCACAAAGGCATAATTACACAAGAAATGAAGCTGGATTTGGCAAAAGTGATGTGATCTATGTATATAAAAGTGAAATTCTGTTTTTTTGTCCGCTATAGAATTCCACACCGTTGAAGGTTTCGTCCAAAACTTGGCATAGGTATATAATTTTACCCTGCGAGTAACGTAAGATATATGGCGAGAAAAAATTTGGGAGGAAGGGGAGCTTAATTCAATAATTATATCTCATAAGTTTACACATAATTTTCGATTTTTCAGAGTGCAAGTTTTTTTCCTTCATTCATTGAAATACCTAATTATGGATCAATTTTCTTCATTTTTGCTTTATTCGATGGTTACAACCATCCATATGTGTGACTGTGTGATCCACATGGGCGGTCAAAGAACAGGAGCGGCCGATTTATCATCAGAAACATACAGTATTTTTAACAGTAATGCGGATTATATTATAATATGCCATATATTCTTTCATATTTTTTGGTTATGAAAATTTATCAAACTATAAGGCATTTTTTTATTTTTGTAAACACCTAAAAATGGCGGTAAATGAGACACTTGAACAGGGACGGCCAATGAGAGACTTGCACACGGTTGGCCGTGAGGTTACAACTATGTATTATTTTATTCTTTCGATGTTTAGATGTTATACGGTCAAAGTTGCCCACATGGGTAATACTCGTATGTTTTTTTTACTGCTAAGTTGGGTGGAATTTTTTCGCCTAACAAATGAGGGAGAGGTGAAACTTTTGGAATATATTATTAGCCTTCGAAGTGTACATAGGTAGCTCCGACATCCCGCATGAATTGAAAAATAACGTCATCGATATAAAGTGTGGGTGAGCGTTCGTGACTGGTGACCTAAAAACTCGAGCGTTGTCGAGCCTCCCTCCGTACCTAGCGCCCATTCATCACGATCGGAGAGCGTCCAAAACGAAATGACGCGGAATAAAAACGCTCATTTTGGAACGCCCTTTTTTTGCCAAGCACCTCATCGTACGGTTTTTTTCTTTCTTGCAACATTTACGATCGCTTTTTAGCGGTTTTTTTTCCTAAAAAATGGCTTATGTATTCGGTTTGTCTTTCCGTTCGTCTCTGTGGACAATATCTCTGCAACGTAGAGAAGCCAAATTTTCAAGAACTAGGTCTGTCTACATGAGAGCTAGAAATGGCAAAAATTTTGACGGACATCGGAGATCCGGTGCTGGGGATTAATCTATGCCTACATCAGAACTTTGCTAACTAGAGAAGAATTCATGCTAGAAAGATAAGGTTATTTTTGCAGAGCAGCATCTGAGGATGAAACGTTTATTTAATCGATAGCGCATAGAGTTTCGAGACTCAAATACCGCGGTTCGATTTTTTGGGAGTTCATTTGTAAATATCGAATTTATTTTTTATTCTTAATTTTCTTTGTTACATTTGACAGGACACAATAATATATATATTTTCTGAAAAAGTGTATTTTCCTAAGCAATTATTCCCTCACTCGTTAATTTTTTAAGTCGATGTCAAATGGTTTTGGGCGCGTCGGAGCACATGTAGTTGTAAGCGCAATTTTTTTCTTCTCCGCGAATTTCATTCCATCTATCGCGTAGATCTCCACTCTGATGCAAGCGGCCGCTACATTCGTTTGTTTTTGTCGCGCACGGGAAAAGTTCAATCGAACCCGATTGTTGTTGGCCTTCGTTGGCTGCCGCCGCCGTCCTCTTCTGCACCCCATCCCCTTCTTTCTTCTTGTCTTTCCTCCCGCACTTCGGTGTTAAAGGTGACCTCAGCCTCCGCTAAAAAAGACCGTGACGTGTGTTATCTTTCTCTCTTCTCTCGCACCCAAAGGAACCTAAGTTTGAGACCGTAACGAGGGAGACCGTTGAGACGTTTGGCGGTGGAAAAACGCAGAGGCGCGTGACTACGCTGGAGAAGAGGGACTTGCTAGACGAGCCTCCGGATGACCTGAGGGAGATCCTCGGCGAATCGCGTCTAAACGGTGAGGAGAATACGAGTCGGGGTCGCCCCTACGATCCGAATCGAAAATGTGAAAATATATTTCCGCGCCGTTTTGGTGATAGGAAACGCCCAAACACTACCTCTGGAAGCGTAAAAAAAATATGAAGTTAAAACTTCATCCTTTGGAACCGATCAAAATTGTCTTTCGAATCGCGTTGCTGCGTTGAAAATATTCGCCCAATTTCGTTTTTATTGCATTTACTGTGAAATAAAGATGGCCATTTCTTTCGGTATTGATCGCGAGGAGTAAATTATCACCACCTGTAATATATTTTATGAATGGACATTGATGGGATACTACGTATTTGTATTTTTCGTTTATTCGTTATATTATGGGGTTATCAAGTAGTAAGGCTCTGATACAGTGGCGGATCCAAGGGGGGGGCGGTCGCCCCCTCCTTGGATAACCCCATTGCACTCCACTGGGCGCTTTCTTAAATTCTTTCCATGCAAAAATCCTCAATTATATGCTGCAGATTAGGTCTGTATAGCAAGGGAAAGAAGGATTCTGATAGAGGTAGGGATTTTCAAAATATAGGGCAGTTGGCAGTGGCGGATTCGATAGGTGGAGGGGCGATCGCCCCCCCCCCCCCCTCCCCCCCCATTGAGAAGTTTCTGGATCCGCCCCTGCTCTGATGGTGTCGCTAATTTTTATTAATATATTAAAATAATTCATAGACGAACATTTGATTCCCACAATTACTGGCTTACTTAAAATTACAGTGCTCCCCGATTATTCTGCAGGCTTTGATGTGCGATGGCCCATGTTATAAGATCTCCTGCGGTATAAAAGAACACATAGCCATTGGCCTAATGTAGCTTTTTCATGTCACTTAATACATTTAAAAAATTTAAATTCATTTTATTGCTACAAATAATGAAATATATAAAAATATTGTAATTAATACCTACTTAGTAAGGCAGTGGAATTTTTTTCAAGCTCAATGTGAGATGATGAGGGAGGAAAGAATACCCGTTTTATATCTGATTTCGTAGTATAAATGACGGCGTTATTAAAGTGGAGCACTGCATATGCAATATTTGGTAATTTTAAAATACAATAATTTAAATTTGGTGTAATTAAAATGTTGAAATTTCAAGACTCCTTCCCATAAGATTTCAGGTTATAGGGTAATGTGATCTGTTTAAAGTTATAGTGGTTTAATGTAAAATGAAAAATAATATTATCCATCATGTATTAATAACTTTCCTGCAAGAACTGATTGGTTTCTATGTAGCTGCTCTTTCATTGTTGTGTTACCCACTATTTGTTTTTACTCTAAGTTTAGGTTTCTTCATTTAGGTTTATTTGCAAAATGTTAATCACTCCAAATGAACAAGATCAAAAAAGCAATGCATTGAAATTATGAGAGTCATCAGTTACCATTTTACATAAGGAATGTTTTAATTCTTGTATTGCTCAATAGTACTCATATCTGTGAATTTGTTATCTACAAAACCATGTGACTGTCATAAATCCTAAAATACATTTTGGGTAATTCCCAATAGTCAGTGTAATTGAGGACATGCTCCCTTTATTGCTTGATAGTTTTGCAGTGTTCATAATGCTCCTCTCGAAAATTCTGAAATTATTTTGAAGAATGTATGGTTATCTTTCAAATTTTAATTTTATCGTAATTTTGAAGTTATGAGACAATAAATTATTCAAATTATTAATTTCATGGTGAATCTAATGATCCTGAGTATTATATGAATAAAAAAATTTATTTGCAGGAGCTTCTAAACCAGTCTCTCTTCTTGACAGTGTAAAATCGAAGGTACAGTCTACGTCCAATGGAATAAGCAAGCAGGAACCAGTAAAACAGGTAAAATTTTGCTTTTCATTTGTTCATCATTTTTCATTTATAAGTTAATTGAATAAATATAAGGTGAAATTTTTATTTATAATCCACGGCAGATTGAGAACAAATTGAGTTTGCTAAAGCTAAAGACAAAATCTGAGCAAAATGGAGAAGGTGAAACAGCAGTCCAAGAAGAAGATGCATTTGAACAGGAATGCCTGAGAGCGCACAATGAATACAGGCAAAGACATGGTGTACCACCTCTAAAACTAAGCAAAAAGGTAGGATACCATCTGATGCTAAGGAAGTAATTATTAAAATTTTTAAATATCAATGTCATGTTTTGAATTTTGCATATTTCAGCTGTGTAAATTTAGTGAAGAATGGGCTAAGCGCTTGGCTGCTAGGAGTCACATTGAGCATCGGCTCAACTGTGAATATGGAGAAAACATTTTCCACAGCTGGTCAACAAATCCAAATTATATAGTCACAGGTCGAGAACCTGTGGATCATTGGTATAGTGAAATAAAAGATCATCCTTTTGGAAGAGAGCCAAACAACCTAAAATCAGGTTAGCAACTCAGTTTTGTTAAAATATCTCATCTTAGGTTTTCAAGAAGTTACAAGCACATGGTTTTACATAATGCTGTTTTGTTAGTCTTTTAATATTTATATAAATTTACATAAATTTTCACAAAAATATAAATAATATTAAAAAATTTTCATGTTTAAAAGGTTTTAATTTTAGTTTGTTGAAAATGTTATGTAACACCAAGAATAATGATACCTATATTCATAATATAAATAAAAAATTGAATCTATTTTTCTTATTATGAAATTGTTAGGCATATATTAAATTAGACAATTTGGTCATATAAATAGTTGCTAGTTAAAATGATGTGCAAAATTGATCCCTGATTAAAGAAATCTGCATTTTCACTTATTTTTGGTATTATCTTGGCAGGCCATTTCAGCCAAGTGATATGGAAAGATAGTCGAGAGTTGGGAGTTGCTGTGGCAAAGAGTCGCAAGGGACAGCTGTTTGTAGTGGCTAACTACTATCCTCCTGGAAACTATATTGGCAGCTATATAGAAAATGTACCTCCAATTGGGTATGTCATTTAGATGATCATATCATTAACATTAATATTATGGATAGAGATAAATTAAAAATATATGATAAGAAATTTATAAATAAAAATGAATTCATGTCAGTATATTTATTGATTATACCATATATTGCGGCATGTAAGTCGACCCATCATATTAGTCAACTTTGACTTTTCAACCAGAAAATAAATTGTTAGACAAACATTCGCTGTATAAGTCCAATCCCATTGTTTCACTTAAAAATACTTATCATGACATGGTTTTCATACAAAATCAAGGTCCTGTACAATCAATGTTTTAACAAAACACTGAAATAAACATAATAATAAAAATATATACATATTGTTTAGAGTCCGTGGTATTCTTCTTGAGCCTTCCATGTGACAGGTGTTTTACTTTCAACCAATAAGAAACTGTTATTCTTGGAGAGCTTGACCCACTAAATAAAGCATCCTATAATTCGATTGATGTCAACTGTTAACAATACTATTGAAACCTACTATACCTAGTGATTGTGATCAATCTCTACGGTGGTGAAATTCAATAAAATATCGTATATGTGTACCTCGTGCACCTTTTTTCCCAAAATGTTGGTAAAAATAGGTACTGCACGTCATACATGAAGGTTTCTGACCAAGTTTTAAAAATTCAGTTTAGATAGTAAATCTACTGCAACATGCATCTATGTTTATACGTGCAAAAGATGAAGAATTCTATGAAGTATACACATATCTATACGGCCAAGCAGACATTTAGGGTTTAAATATGTTTACACTGCTGTTGGTTCATCTTCAAGATTGAGATGACGTAATATTTTATATCAAAGCTGTACATTTTAATTGAGTTTTAAGTTTATTATTGTTACTCAAAATAAGCAGTTCTGTCATTAAAAATTTACTATCAATTACTACCTATACTTTTGTCAGAATAAGTAGACATCTGGTACCTGTGTTCACCGAATTCACCGTGAACCTCTGACACTCCTTTAATCCAGAAGAGAATGCACCTATGGGAAATCCCCACACTTTTTTCATTATTTTCTGCCACCATAGATTTCAATTTATTCCGTTACGAATTTATTTTTTTCTCTCCGAACTGGCCCAAAAATAGGGGTGTGCATGGTACACAAGGGCATGGGTTACATGAGTAAATACAGTATTAAAATTAATTATTTTAAATCTTCTAAAATAATTGTTATAAAATCTAAACACTGGAGCAGCTGATTCAAAATGGTTACCTACACCAAAAGATCAACTGGCTTTGTAAATATCAGTGTCATTCATCTGTAATTTAAGGTTCAAGTTTAAGTTTTAGGAAATTATTTTTAAGCTTCAAAGGTCAACTTATATGCCGTGATATACAATACTTTATTAGAAAATGTGTTTCACATTTCATCATTCACCTTTTTGAAATTCTCAAATCTTTAATTCGCAATACAGGGGATTTTCAAATGGATCTTACAAAAGTAAATCACCAGAAAGTAATTATTCCAGTGATAGTGAAAGAGACATAAAATCTCCTATTGGCAATGATACAACATCTGAAGATGAAGATTTTGCCAAAGAAGGACTTAGAATTCACAATGAATACAGAAGAAAGCATGGAACACCAGAACTGAAACTTAGTCCAGTTGTAAGTCGATTTGCTATATTCATAGACTTATGTAAATGTAACATTAGCTCCATCATACATGAAATTTTCATTGGCAGTAAAGCCCTCAAGGGTCTCTTTTTCTCAAAGGTTACTGTCATTATTATTATTATTATTTGTGTTCTGCCAGTTGGCAGGTTTGCTTCAAATGCTAGTCCTCTCTTCTCCACTCTTCTCTGTCCTCAGCCTTTCTCTTCAGTTCAGCATAGGTAACACCTCCTTTCTTCAGTTCCTCCAAAATCTGCATTCTCTTCCTTCCTCTACCACGCACCCCCTCAACCATTCCCTCTATCACATCCTTTATTCAACAGCCCCTTCTTAAACAATGTCCCAACCAGTTCTTCTTCCTTTTTTCTACACATTTCAGTATTAACCTCTCTTCACCTATTCTTTCCATTACTTCGTCGTTCCTTACTCTGTCCCTCCAACTTATCCTCTCCATTCTTCTCCAAACCCACATTTCAAACGCTTCCAGCCTCTTCTTTTCCTTTTTCCTCAGCGTCCAAGTCTCTGCTCCATATAACGCCACACTCCAAACATAACATTTTACCAGTCTTTTCTTCAAACTTCTATATATCGGTCCACAGAATAATTGCCTCTTCTTATTGAACGCTGCCTTTGCTATTGCTATTCTAGCTATTACCTCCTTATCACATCTCATATCGTCACATATCACACTCCCCAGGTACTTAAACTGCTTAACCATTTCTATTTCCTCTCTTCCAATCTTCATTCTTGCTCTCTTGCCCTCTTTGCTGATGACCATGCCTTTTGTCTTTTTCACATTTACTTTCATCCCATACTGTTTTCCCTTGTTTCTCAACTCCTCCAGCATTTCATTTATCATTCCCTCGCTTTCTGCAATTATAGCCATGTCATCTGCAAACCTTATACAATTAATATTTCTTCCACCGACCTTTATGCCTTGTTCTTCCTTAAAACACCTTCCAATAGATGCTCTATATAAATGTTGAATAATGTTGGCAAAAGACAGCACCCCTGCCGCACACCTCTTCCTTCCGTCATTTCATCTTCCAACCTTATTCTAATCTTCTGATTCATGTATAAATTCCTTATGTCTTCTCTCCTTCCATTCCACTCCAACCTCCTTCAGAATATCCATCAGTACTGTCCAGTTTACTCTATCAAAAGCCTTTTCAAGGTCAATAAATGCCACATACAGATCTCTTACTTTTTCAATAAATCTCTCTCCTATAATCCTCAACACTCCAATGGCGTCTCTAGTGCCCCTTCCTCTTCTAAAACCAAACTGCTCCTCCCCAATCATCTCTTCCATTTTTCCACTCAACCTCCTGTTAATCACTCTTAAAAGTATTTTTGCCGTATGAGAAATCAAGCTAATAGTCCTATACTCCTCACACTTCTTAGCATTACACTTTTTCTCAATCGGTATCATGATTGTTTCTAGGAAGTCAGTTGGCCACTCACCTGTTTCATAGATCAAACAACAAAGTTTCATTATTTCATTGATTCCTCTTTTATCCAGGTTCTTAATAAGCTCCACCTGTATTCCATCCACTCCCATAGCTTTTCCATCTTTCATATCTGTTATAGCTCTTTCTATTTCCTATCTAATCACTTGGAATCCTCTCTCATCCTCGTTTACATTTCTCTCCTCTTCTATATTTATCTCTCTTGGTCTTCCTTTTGTATTTTACAGTTCTTCTATGTACTCTGTCCACCTGTCTCTAACTTAATCCCTTCCGTTCAGTATCCTCCCGTCCTTTCCTTCTATTGTCTTAACACTCTTTCTCCCTCTTCCCTTCCCATACTCCATCTCTCTCGCTTCCCTATACAGCAGCTCGTACTTTCCCTCTCTTTCAAGCCTTTCCATTTCCCTACATTTATCCTCTGATCATTTCTCTCTTGCTTTATCTGTCTCCCTGCACAGTTCATTATTTAATCTTCTGTACATTCGTTTCCCTTCATCCGTTTGTATGTTTTTCCACTTTCTTCGTTCTCTCATTTTATCCAACACTTCCTGTGTAACCCAAGCTTTTCTTATTCTGTTATCCTTTCTGTACCCTATCGTATCTTCAGCTGCCTTCTTCAAACTCTCTCTTATATTTATCCAAAGTTCATTTGGTCTATCCTCCTCTCGTCCATATTGATTAATTTTTCCTTCGAAACACCTAGCAAAGTCTTCCCCTTTTTCTTTCAGGCTTTCAACATTCAGTTTCTTTTGTCCTTTCTTTTTCTGTACTCTCTTTAACCGGATTTCCACTTCTGCCCTTACCAGAATGTGGTCAGAGTTAATGTCAGCCCCCGGTAAAGATTTGACATTCTTCAAACAGTTTCTAAATCTTTTTTGGATAAGTACATAGTCAATTTGGTGCCTGCTCCCATCTAACCTCGACGTCCATGTGTACCTTCTCCGTTTATGATGGCTAAACCATGTGTTTCCCACAATTAAGGAGTTTTCCTCACAAAATTCCACCAACCGCTCTCCTCTTTCGTTCCTTTTACCCAACCCGTATTTCCCAACACTCTCTCCCTCCCTTCCCTCTCCAACAGTGGCATTCCAGTCTCCAATAATAATAATAATGCATGACTTCCTTTTCTCTCTTTCGGTAATCTCTTCAAGTTTTTCATACATCTCTTCCACTTCTTCGTCAGGGTGCTGGCTAGTTGGCATGTATACCTGTACTAACACTAGATCTTTCTTATCTCCTCCCAACCTCATCATGATCATCCTCGAACTAATGAATTCTATTCCTATAACTTTTCCTTTAAGCCGCCTCCCTAATATAATTGTCACTCCATACCTTCCACCTTTTTCTTCTCCAGAATACAAAACCCTATACTTTCCACTCTCAATATCCCCTGTTCCTCCCCATCTAATCTCACTAGCTCCCAAAACATCCAGCCTATTTCTTTCCATTTCCTCCTTGGCATTTTCTAGTTTCCCTGGTTGTAGTAGAGTAAGGACATTCCACGTACCGATGCGAACTATTGCACTTTTCCTTATCTTCCTTCCATTGTACCTTTCTTCTTTGCCTATTTTTGACTCTCGCATAGTATCCCTCTCCCGGAGATCCGAATGAGAGGGGGTTTTACCTCCGGATGAATTTGATACTCTGCGAGTATCCATGTCTAGCAGTTATCCAACTAGCTATGTCCAGCTTGCTCCTGTTATCGCTTGTTATCCTGCTTCCTAGATAACAGAATTCGTCTACTTCTTTCAGTTGTTAGTTTCTCATAGGTTACCTGTCTGTCTTTTTCCACAAATCATCACCTTTGTCTTGCCTTTATTTATCTTCATATCATAGTAGTTAGCAAGTATCACCTCCGTTTCATTTAAAAACATCTCTAACTCCTTCGGTGTCTCTGCTAATACAACTATATCATCCACAAAATGCAGGATGTCTACCTTTTGACCTTGGATTGTTACGCCTATTTGTTTACTCTCTCTGAGCTTGTTCAGTGCTTCCTCGATATATACATTGAACAGTAGCAGTGAAAGTGTCTTTTCTTATCCTTGCTTCTTTTTGGCTTTCCTCGCATCTTACCACAACCGTTTGGTCCTTGTATAAACCATGTATCACTCTTCTGCCACAGTATTTCACTCCTATCTTCTTCAAGATTCTAAACATTTTGTTAATGTCTTCTTACCTGCACATTGGATGAGTTCTGCCGTTATTCCATCTAATCCTGGAGATTTGTTCATTTTTAGTTCATGAGGTGCCTCGTTGAACTCTGCTCTCAGTATTCTTTCTCCACAGTATCCTCTCTCACTAACACATCTTCATCTAAATTCTCTCCCCCATATAGTGCCTCCAATATTGTTTCCATCTGTTTGCTTTTTCCTCATTGTCCATCTTCATCTCTTATGTTCAGGGGTGTGTCTACCCGGGGTGCAGTGGGTGCAATGCACCCGGGCGCCAACTTGCCGGGGCACCTTCCCATCAAGGTATTTGTATCTATGTATTATTGGAATTCGACTTGGGAATGCTTCCTCCTTTGTCGGAGTGAAAAGGGAAAGTTGAAGATACTAAAATGACACAAAATCTTCCAGGCAAATTTTTCTGATCCCTTGCGATATGCGGTCGCATGACTCAAGGTCGCTAGAACACATATCAGTGGCAACCAAAAATGGGTTCACCTTAGGAGTTGCCAAGAGATGGGGGCACTACTCTGCTAATTGCTATCCTGACCCTAGTGAGGAGCTCCAGCTGAGGCGGCAGTCCTTTCGTAAAGTACCATCGACCTTCACCACAAATCCTTTCGCTGGAAGAATACCAGGTGCCTACCCTTTTTCTCCCACTTACCGAGTCTTGGAAATCCCAAATCTGTTTTAAATCAGTTTGGTATAGCTTTTCCAAAAACTAGCTTTCCTTACTCCTTCACGATCTCCCATCTACGTAAAGGTTCATATTCATTTCTAAATAAATTCAAATACCGAAACAATTTCTCCAAATAATGAGAGAATTATTGACGTCTACTTCTTCATTGGATTTTTAAATATCTTAAAATGAAAATACGTAGTCGGAACTTTCACGTAGGATTGCATAAGTAATTGGAGTCTTGTTTTGTTATTGTCAGAATAGTTATCGAATCTAAAATGGCTTATAAATGGACAAAGATGTAGGAATTTTTGGTTGATCATGAAGGTAACGGGACAGAGTATAGGCAGTCCTCGACATCCGTACAATTTGCTCTTTTGTACATTATAAATTCTCGCCTCTAAACCCCCTTTCATACTCCAAATTCGGACTTTCGTACATCAGCTGACAAACAAACATTTTGAGCTATCGCATAAAGTGCTGTCTGTCAGCCAAGCCAACACTTTTAATAAATTACCAAATTAAAGTATGCTATGTAATAATATACGTATTATATGTAATGTAAGATTTGTGTGTAATGTTTTTTAATATTGTACTGAAATTTGACAAGATTAATACCACTGTAAAGTCAGTTAATAATCAATAAATTTTTATTATTATTCAGTCTCGGCAATGTTACCATCTTTGTTTGTATGTATAGCAGTGTTTCTTTGTTTGTGCATTTTACGCCTATTATTTTATAAATATGAGTGAGAAACAGAAAACTGAAAGTGCTAATACAAGTGAAAAGAAACGTAGGACTCATAAACTGAACACGAATGAGACAAAGGTGGAAATAATTAGGCGAGCCGAAAGCGGCGAATCTTTAGCTTCAATTGGATGCTCATTGGACTTAAGCCGGTCGAGTTTATGTTCAATTCTGAAGGAGAAGAACAACTATAATAATACAATATGTACTGTGGCGTTCTGAATAAACACCACATTTTTTTAAAGAGCAAGGAACTGATCTACACACGCTTCGATGACGTTGGCGATATCCCGTTAGCAGACAACGAAACAATTTGAGACATAATGATTGTGCAGTTGCTTGGCTTTCTCACGAATGACAAATGAACTCAGCGAGATTTTCTTGCGAGTTTGGGTGTCAATTCACCTTCTCTACATACGCCTTCATAGGTACAAAAGACTCTTGTACTCGTTCAAGTACCACTTGCAACACTACCTCTAATCGCTTCTTCACTTTCCTTATCGATTTCATTGTGGACTCGGTCACACCAAGTAATTTACCAACTGATGAAGTCAATCTAAAACTTCAATTTTCTTCTCCAAACTCATCACTTTTTTCGCCCTTTTGACCACCTTTTCTTTCATTTCAATCATCACTCTCTTTGGGGCCATGATTAGGCAATATTACAAAAAACTATGTTCTGTGTTCTCTACATATGGATTCCTAGTTACAAAAGACTCTTTTGTACTCATTGAAGTACCACTTGCAACACTAGCTCTAATCTCTTCTTCACTTATCAATTTTATTGTGGACTCGGTCACACCAAATAATTTACCAACTGATGAAGCCTATCTAAAACTTCAATTTTCTTCTCCCAACTCATCACTTTTTTTGCCCTTTTTACCGACTTTTCTTTCATTTCAATCATCACTCTCTTTGGGGCCATGATTAGGCAATATTACAAAAAACTATGAAAATAGCAAAATGATTGAATGAAAAAAAACTCGCACTTTCATACATTATACGTTGACACCCCTAAACTGCTTTCCGTATGCCGAATTCGGAATTTCGTGCGTCAGTGAAATGACGAACGGATATTTTGAGTGCTGCTGGTTGCCAGCCACCAGGCCACCAGTTTCTGCCACATCGCCATGTTTGTCTATACAGCAGTGTTTATTTGTGCAATTATTTAAATATTTTATTGCATTTTGCCATATCTCTCTATATTATAAAATCGACGAGTGTGTCTAAAAGACCCCTGCTCAATAAACTAAACATTTATACCATAACTAGAGATTTTATAATATTTTTTGGCTCTCTGGAAACGGAACCTCCCCCCCCCCCCCCCCCCCCTCCCCCCTCCCTATAACATGTTAATCTATATTCGACATCCGTACATTCGACTTTTGTACACGTTTTCAGGAACGCATTATGTACGGATGTCAAGGACTACCTGTACTGTATTATAATAATAATAATAATAATTTTCCTTCAAGCAGATATTAAATGATATGTTTATATTAATAATTATGCAACTAATTTTTTCAATCAATTCGTTATGGGATACATCGACAGAAATACATCAACTCGTCTCCACTCTCTATCGATAAAAAAAGTCGTATTTGATCATGCCATGAAATTTTGCTAGTAGGGGGGTGCACCCGGGCGCGAAACACCCTAGGTGCTGCCCTGCTTATGCTGATACTTCTGATTTTCCGCTCCTTAAAGTTTGCCCTGATTGTCCTATATGCTGCTTCCATCTTACCTTCTTTCAGGCTATCTTCCACTTCCTCATATTTCTCCTGTATCCAATTCTCCTTTTCTTGTCTCATTTCTTAGTCTTCTCTATTTTCGTTATCCTCCTTCCTCTTTTGAATTCTTGTATTTCCTTCTTTTCCCAATCAGTCCTATTATTTCTTCCGTTATCCATGACTTCCTATTTTCTGCATTCTATCTTCCAAGAATTTTTCCAGCTGTATCTATGATTCCTTGTTTGATGTGCTCCCATTCTGAATCATTATTTTTGCAATTTTCTCTTTTCATCAATTATTTTCCATTTCCTGTTCGAAAGCATTTCGTGTTTCCTTTTCTTTGAGTTTCTCTACTTGCCATCTTATAGTTCCTTTTTTCTTCGGTTTCTTGAACTTCAGGTTACATGTCACCATCACAAGGTTCTCACTGTCAATTTCTGCTCCAGGGTACGCTTTGCAGTCCTTTACCTGATTTCTAAACCTTTGTTTGACAAGTATGTAATCTATCTGGTATCTTCCTATATCCCGTGGCATCATCCATGTATACCTTCTTCCTTTGTGATTCTTGAAAAGAGTGTTTGTAATAACCAGATTATGTCGCTCACAGAACTATCAATTGTTTCTCCTGCCTGTTATTTTTTCATCTCGTCCATCACCAACTATGGCATTCCAGTCTCCAAGTATCACCAGGTTTGTCCCATTATGGGATTATTTAAAAAAATCTGAAAAACTCGCCAAAGTAAATGGCAAAAATTTACGCTTGCAGAGCCACTAGGAAGTGATGATTGGCTCAGAGGATCCTAGATCTATGTGCATGTGCATACTAGAGGTGGCTCAGGAGTGAATTTATCAAAACATTTACCGTATATCCTGCCATGTAAGATGCACCGGCATATAAGATGCACCCATAATTTAGCAAAGATTATTTAGGAAAGAATATACCAAGAAGTTCTGTATCTGAAATGGCAGAAAAAATCCTGCTGCTGCTCCTTGTACAGTTCAAAGTTGGTGTGCATGTGCAGTGACTACGTAATATTCATTACGGTACCTTAGCAGATCCAGCAAGGTTAATTTATTTGGATGTTTTTAACATTTTAGCAAGAGTTTCATAAAATTACCGGTATATTGGTATTTTCGTCTTTTATTTATTTTTCTTCTATTTCGACATTTTGTTTTGGATTTTTCTCTACTCTTTCCTTTCTAATTCGTTCATTTAAGTTTTAACAGTTTTTAGCGATATTTGTTTGTTATTTTTTAACCTTTGGATCTGTTGCTGTTTTGTTTGTTCGTAGATTAGAAATTTTAAATAAAGCTTTGGGCGATCTTTGTTCTCCTCTAAAAATAACGTTCGATCTTTGACCTTTATATACCTACATATACATACATATCGTTTCGGCAAGGAATCATCGAGGAAAAATCATGACCATTGCCTTATAAGATGCAGGGTGAGTTTTTGAGATAGATTTCTGGAAAAAAAGTGCGTCTTATATGGCGGGAAATACAGTATTTCAATTTTTAAGACTCGAGTGGCAATTTTTAAGGAGGTAAAAAGGTAAAAAAGGTTGGCTTACAATTGATTAAATACGGTATTTTGTATGTACATATATACATTTAACTTATGCTGCATTTTATTTAAACTTTTTCCAGTTATGTGAGTATGCTAAGCAATGGGCAAAAACATTAGCTAGAGAGGAAAGTATTCGCCACAGGCCCAATGGTAAATATGGAGAAAATTTGTTCAGCATCCACTCATCAAACACAAATTGGAAAGTTATAGCTCAAGAAGCGTGTGATACTTGGTATAAGGAAGTAAAGGATCATACTTTTGGTGCTGAGCCAAGGCATTTGAAGTCAGGTATGTTGAGTTTAATCAATATATTGCCAAAAATAAACAAAACTTTATATAATAATAAGGGAAAAGTTGTATTATTATCATATTATAAGTTGTATCATTGGAAAAGACACAGGTAGACAGAGTAATCATATTAGCATGATTTTTCTTTTATAAAACATGCTAAAAATTTAAAAGTAATAAAAGATTAAGTCCTATGCTTTAGAAATGGGTTAGAAATGTGGAATAGAAGCATCGTATTGTTGCCACATACAGAAATTGTTCACATAATCTCCTAGCTCGTAATCTGTGCATTTTCAGTATGCATGATTCACTTGGTCCATAATTTTCCTTATCTTTTGTCAATAAATGCATGCATGCTATTTTACTTGACACATGTAAGCTTGTATTTTCTGTATAAAATATGAAGTTTCTTAGACAAGGAGTAAACTAGTGGCATGAAGAAAAAAATTCTGATGGTTCACACTACTTTCTTGGCGTGCGACTGAAAAATCATATGCAATCCCTGCTCTAGATTGCCATTACCCTCACTAGAGGAATTGTTAAATATAATCTGTTTCAGATGCAGAAGTTTCCTTGTCTTGAATAATCTCTTTCTGTACTTAATGTGTCTTTGAGTTTTACTTTGTGTGTTTACTCATAGGAGTATTTGCATATTAATAATTTAGATTGGCTTTATACCAAGAACTTCAAAGATGATCCAGTTTTTCTGACTTTAAGGGACAGAATTGGTATATCTACACTAAAGGTCATGTATGCAATGCTGATTTCTTCTATGGACATTAGGGTGGACCTTAGTTACTCTTGGTGAAAATTTTTTTTCGAAATTTCTTTCACGCGACCCCCTCAAGTTGTGCCATTTGGTGAGAAAATAATTCATACAAAAGCGCAAATTGATCGGACAACGGAAACACGTGCCACAAACAACTTTTTCATTAAAAAAATTAAATTTCACCAAAAATGAAGAAATACACACTACATCAACTTTATTGATCACTAGATGTTATTTTAAGTTAAATGCTTATTATAACAAAAAAATTGTTTATTAATAAGTTAAAAAATTCTTTTAATCCACAATTTAATAATTTTTGTACTCGGCTTCATTTTCAGTATGGTATTGAGAAAAAACAAAAAAAATTGAAGTGTTAAATTGTTTTGTGTATGTACATTTAATTATTTATTGTTATTAACAATCATATAAGTACCTATCAGCAAAAGTTATCGTTATAAACCATTAAAGTCGAATTTATATATAAAGGGAGGAGGAGAGAAAAAACAGTGTAATTCAGGGTGCAATGATATAACCTTTTTAATTAAAATCTTCCCTTAACCTACTATTATTAACATTAGGATAATGCTGCTTGTAATCGGTTACAACTTGTAAAATAAACTGCTTTTCCGCTTCAAGTTTTGTCAAGCAATCATTGTAGTCTTTTATTAATTTGACTCCTCGTTCAGCAATATCATTTACAATTTTAATGCGGTTTTAAAAATATCATCCGTTGCCCACATTGACGGATCTTTAGACATAAAGTCTGTTGTTATACTAAATCGCTCAAAACATTTCTTCGATTGAACAGAAATGAAGTTTTCTACACCATAATGTTTATATCGCCCTACATCTTTAGGGTAAATGGTTACTTTTTTAAAATTCTCGTCGGATTCATTATTAATGGCTTGAATCATAAGTCTTTTAGTGTTAATTGAAATTTCGCTGTCAAAAAAGGATAGTGCTGCATTTTCGGGTGCCAAATACCATAAATGGGTACATAATATTTTAGTTGCTACATTACTTATAGCTTCATCAACATTTTTGTATTCGTCAAGATCTCGCAAGAGTTGGAGATCATGACGAGGAGCTATTATCGGTATTGGGGCCCGAATCAACGCTTGGATATATAAGTTCGTTAAAAAGATACATATATCTAGAATTCCTAATTTTTCTTCCGGACTCATTTTAAATTGATCTCGAAATAGATATATTTTTTTACAATATACTATAGCCTTGGCCATCCATCTGGCATGGTGGAAAGCGCCAGGGATTCTGAATGAGATCCCATCAAAAGGAGTTCCACCAAGAAAAATAAACATTAATTCTATTAATTCCTTGTAATCTTCCCTCGGCTACACCTCTCGCAAACTTTGTAGCGAGTACTCGATTTTTTCCTTTAGATCTTTGACGGCCACAGCCGTACGCGTACGCGGTAGCTCATGCGCAATATTATACACTGAATTAAATGATAAAATCAAAAGGTTTCGAATAAATTGTTTAAACTTATAAGTAAATATTATTATTAAACAACTAAGAAATGATGCTTTTATTAAATAATAGTAACTTTTTCAGTGAAAATGTTAGAATAAAGTTACCTCTGAAATTAAAGTGAAATTACTAAAATTTCAAAACTTCAAGTCAATTGTGGCATGCCTTCCCGTTGTCCGACTGACTTTTCCTTTTGCAGAAATTATTGTTTCACCAAATGGAACAAATCTAGGGGGTCGCGTGAAAAAAGTTTGATGGTCGAAAAATAAGGTCCACCCTAATGGACATATACAGCTCCTGGAATACTATAGATATGATCAGTATTTGAAAACAGTGACTAACTATTCATCCCCACAAGCAACTTTTTTTGTGGTTATATATTAGCCAGGTCAGATAAATAGTAGATGTGCAGTTCTCTATTGAAAAAAATGTGCATAATGTTGAGGGAGCCCATTTAAAAAATCTCGATAGAAAATTCCAAATATACCGTATATACTCGTGTATAACGCTCAGTTTGAAGACAAAATTTTCAGATCATAAAGTAGGGGTGCGCATTATACACGGGTAACACTTTTGTGCACTTCAAATCGAAAATAAAGTCCACCTCGCTCCAGATTCTCGCTGTTTGGGTGAATTAAGGGGAAAACCACAATAATTATCGATAATCCAGGTTATACATGTATTAATTATACGTATAGAAAACCTAATTACTTCTATACAGTTATAATTCCATTCTCTCCAAATATTCTGCATTTCACTAGCTTTTCAGCTGTTTGCTGTTATTTTTGCAAAATCGTCAGATAGACTTCCTGCAAAACACACATCTAAAACAAAGAAACATAGAATATACAAATTGAAATAATCTTATTTAGTTAATGATTCTAGTATCAGTGCTCGAAATGGAAAATGTTACAAAACAGAACACTTGTATTGGTAGTGGAACGGAAATTTTTACGAAACAGAACGCTGTAATAAGGGATGGTATTTCTAAATGTCTGACAAAATGGAATGGTATCATTGGCACGTGTGACGAGCCAGAGCAGCATTCTCTTGCATTCCAGCTCATTTCAAGCACTGTTTAGTATGTACAATTAACAATGAAAGTAATTTAAAACCCGTAGAATGACGTGTATGAACTTAATCTTACGTGTTTCCTGTTTTCAGATTTGTTTGTTACATTTTTGCATTATTCCTTATATTAAACAGTTTTAGAATGAGATAGGAAAGAGAGAACCAACATCCAGTATAGATCAAAACTCTATTTTATATATACCGCTTTTGTCTGATTTAAAAGGATTGGCAACAGTGGCGCTGCAGTTTTTTACACTGCATCAGTTTGGCCAACTTACTGTATGAAGTTGCTGCCATCTCAACTTTCAATTAGAATTAGAATTGTTTATTGATACAATAAAACATTTACATAACAACAGAATATAAAGTCCGCTTGTAAATTGGTATCTCGTCAAAGTATAACAAAAACTAAAAAATACAAAAACACACCCAATATTAATTACATATTCATATATACATTTACATTTCATATACATTACATTACATATATGCACATTGCAATATTGCTGATGTCTCTCTAAGACGTAATGTGGAGCTTATTGAAAGTAATACTTATGGGCATGTCCAAGCATTTTAAAATTTTAAAAAATCTAAGGAATTTCGCTGAACTTTGTGGTAACTGATACTCATAATTCTGAAGAAAATAACTTTGTTAAATTCCACAATAAAAAATTGTGAAATTTAACAAAGTTATTTTCTTTGGAAATACATTTTTAAATTGTTAACTGGGAATAATTTAATGCTTTAACATTTATTTATGGTACTATAGTTAATACTTAACATGACAATATAATTTTGTTCTTATACCCCACAAAAATCAAGGGTGCGCGTTATGCACGGGGTATGAGAAAAAGTCGAGATTTTTTGACAAAAAGTACGGGTTCGCGTTATACACATGGGCGAGCTATACGCAAGTATATATGGTATTTATGTTAGTTTTTCAACAGCTTTGCCTTATTCCATATATAATATTATGATATTATATTGAATTTACTGCAATACCACTGCCAGTAAATGCAGCCGATTACATATAGCAGAGAAGTTGAAGGAAAGGAATCAGTAGCAAATATCAGAAGGAAAGAGGCTGAGGAATAATTTAGTGGTATTACAAGTAAGTAAAGTGGGCTGTTGGCTATATTTGTATCAAATTATCAAGTTTTTGAATCTGAACTCTTGGTTTTCTATCTGAGATTTTACCTCTCCATTTTTCACCCCTTTTTCTGATAATCTTTAATGATGAAAACTGAATTACACAGTGATTGTGAGGTATACAGATGGCCGAATTATGACATGTGTGCTGTATGGGAAATTAAAAAATTTTTGAAATGGTCCTTTCCTTCAAATAAGATTTCACCAAGGCGAGGTTTCCTTTATGTAACATTGCATAAAAGGACTATATATTAAATTAATTCGTAATAATTTCCTCTGTGATGAAGTGATTCCTTTTAATAATCTAATAATCATAAATTTACTTTTAGGACATTTTTCACAGATGGTTTGGAAAAGCAGTCAAGAGCTAGGCTTTAGTATGGCCAGAAGTAAGACTGGCCGAGTGATTGTTGTGGCTAACTACAATCCTCGTGGAAATTACATTGGACAGTTTCATGTTAATGTCCTCTCTAAAGTTGTTTAATATGTTTAATAAATATTCTGCATTTTACCTCAAAGTAGTTGATGTTGCAACTCAAAATTGCTAAACCAAAGTCATTATGAAAGAAATCCCAAGCAGTTTGTATAATACTGTTATTATCATTGGCATTGGAAAACTTTCTATGTAATCAATTTTTTGATGCGTGCATTTATAATCTGATGTGTATATTGGAAGAAATGGCTCCACTAGTTTGCTAATGTCATGTGTATACTTATATGTGCTGTTATTTGTCATAGAATGTATATTGTGTCAAAATATTTTTGGCAGCATAAATATGCCATATAACATTCCTTATGCTAAATTTTATTTAAAATTTTAGAAATTGTATAGACATTCCTAATAAGTGGCATAAGACTGATGTATATATAATAGATTTTCAGTTATGTAAATGAGTGAATCTATCGTTATCATCAATGTAATTTTGTTTTCCAGTGCATATTAGCACGTGTAAACTTGTGTTGCAAGTAAAATATTTTGTATATGAACACAAGTTGGTTGACTTGAATTTTCTCTAGAATATGGTTTATTCATAAGAAATAAACTTCTTATTTAAAAGTGATACTTTTTTGTAATATCATATGAGCAATTATGAAAAGTATGCCAAGGCTCATTATTGTATGGTTAAGAGTATAAGAAATAATTAATTGTGTATCTTTCTAAATATGTAAGGAATGCAATTTAAGGAGCCTATACTTAATCTGAAGATGAGATCTTTGAGCGGCAGGAATGGAATGTATAATTACAAGGCCAGGATAAAAACATTTAACAGGACCTCTTTCCCTCCCCCTCCAAAAGTAAAGATGAAGAAAGAAGTATATATAAAAATTGTTTTAATAAGAAAATTATAGTAAAACTTGAGACAAAACCTATGTCATCTTTCTTCTAAAAGAAGATCGTCACCAAGTGCAATGTGAAAATCTCTATTCAGATCTTGAAAGTCCTATATTACAAAGAATCCAAGGCACTGTAGAACATGCGGTCTTCAAGGTGGATGTGTGGTGGGATAAACTACAAGCAGAACAAGTGGAGCAACTGCTATATTATATAGGTATCTAACTATCAAACGTTCCCGGCATTTCTCAGTACTGACCAGACATCCCGTTTTTACGGGACATGCCCCGTATTTCACACTTTGTCCCGGTGTCCTGAAAAATTTTGTCGGGATGGCTAAATGTCCCATATTTTTAATATTTCCCAAAGAATCGATTATTAAACAGCTATAAAAAGTGTTAATTATAGTTAATAGCAAAAATTCTAATATATTCGCGCTCTCTTCTATATGAAGCGAGTAAAATACACGCACTTTCGTAAAACTAAAATTTTTAATTGTTTTTATCTCTGGTCGATACCTTTTACGTAATAATATATTACGTACATAGCATAAAAATATATATAATACTTGCATACATAAGTAATAGGGCAACCTCCTATTGTGTATGCGACGTGAATTGTAACAATCTGTCTTGACGTTTTTATCTCTTCGAATCAAAAGTATACTTTGGATGACTCGCCAAAGATTGTTTTTGAACACGGCTAACTAAATTTGTTCCGCTTTATATTTCATCAATTTAACAGTAATGTCGAAATCGAAACACAGCTCAGCAGCTCTTTTTGAAAGGTTAAAAAAATTCTACTATTCCTCGATAGTTTTCACCGTATTAGTTCACTTATCATTATTTTAGATAATACATTGCGTGTGTTATTCATCTTGCATGCCTTTCTCATTATGTTCAGAATAGTTTAAATATGCTTTTGTTATTTCTCTTTTTAATTTTTAAAAATTCTTTCTTTTAGTATAAAATGGCAAAAAGACGATGCAATTATAAAGAAGAATATGAGAAAGAATGGAGTTTCATTAAGATAGGGAGAAATGTTGAGGAAGACAAATGTATTCTGCGTAACCCCTACATAAATATAGGCCACGGTGAAAAATCAGATGTACATCAATATATTAAATCACAAAAACATCAACGTGCTATTTCAAGTTGTCCAGGAACATAACAAATTATTAGTAGTTATTTCATATAACAGTATAATGATAAGTGAACTGACTATGGCCTATCATATTCTAAAACATCAAATGTCCTTTCGATCTTCCGATTGTAATAACAAACTGTTTTGTAACATTTTTTTGACTCGAACATTGCCACAAAATTTTCATGTGGAAGATCTAAAACTGTGGCATTAATCAAAAGTGTTATTGCTCCGTTTTGTTTTAAAGAAATGCTGAAGGATTTCAAAAAATTTAGATTTTTTTGTTATATCTACTGGTACCAGTAACCACAAGGTAGAAAAAACTGTTTCATTGTTAGTGTACTATTTTTCTACGAAGGCTGAATTAAAAATTAAATTACTCGAGATTGATCATTTGCCCAATGAAACATCAGAGACTATAGCAAATATTGTGGTGAAAACATTTTCAGGAAATGAAATTGATTTGAGAAAATGTGTTGGTTTTGGAGGGGATAATACAAACACAAACTTTGGTGGACTTAGACGTAAAGGAAAAAAAATGTTTTGCAAAAATTGAAAGACCAAATTAAACGAGATTCAGGAGGTTGGCTGTTCTACGCATATTTTGCATAATGCAATGGAATTTGGAGCAGGGAGATTATCGTGCAATACCCAAGTTTTAGCTATATAAATATTTTCATATTTTTCTAACTACACAGGACGGAATGTAGAAAAGATTTTTGTTCATTTGCAGATATTGAGTATAAGAATTTAATGTCACATTCGAAAACTAGTTGGCTGTCTTTACATCCAGCCGTTGATAGACTATTGAAACTCTTTGACGGATTGAAATATTTCTATTTGTCAGAAGAAAAGGCTGACCTTTTGCAGTATTTGTTCTTCAGGCTTTATTGTAGCTTTTATATTACGGATTCAGTTTTCGTGTTATTAATAAAAAATAGGGAAAAACATTGAAACAAACTAAGAAAATGGGAAATTGTCAAAAAACCGTTTTTATTAACCTAGTAACAGGATATTGGCGAGTCTTCGGCTCGCTTTTTTTAAATGATTATAATGACTTTTATATCGGATGTAGCCGTCTCCGGACGCTATCGCGCCCTTTGCCTCTCTGGAACGAAGTTATCCCTCACCATTGGCCGGTGATCAGGTGGGTAAATGTCGCCACAGGCAGATCCGTCATGGTCTTGCATGCTTTCGTTTTGCGTGAAAGTTATTAAATATAAGTAATTAACAAATGTCAGATCCAGCAAAAATAGTATATTTAGTTTAAGAATTCCATTTCATTTCACGCTCTATTAAAAAAAACATTCTTTAAGATGAAAGCTAGAATAGAGCCTGGGGGACAAATACTGCAAAAGGTCCGAAAAGGTTCCCAAATATTTTAAAGAGATTTTTTCAATGATCCTTTAAACGTTTGATCAAATCACATACACAAATATCTTGCACACGCTTTTAGGTTCACAGAAGGTAAAACTCATAACATTTACATAATCTAGAATTTTTATTAATACCAAGCAAAAATTTTATAACTTTAAATATACAACGCATTTTTAGATTAATTTCATTAGTTTTCAGAAACTTTAATAAAAATTTACTTTGCGAGCTTGAACACTTTCCAGTTTAAATTATAGAAACTTAGAATTTTTTAAATAAAGTGGTGATTTTTGTCTGTAACACTGATGAAGGAAGGGGTATTTACATCAAAAATATTTTTTATTTGCCTAACTTAAAAGAAAAATATGCAGGAACTATATATCCCAATAAACACACACACGCCTTTTTACAAAAGTAATATAATTGAAAAAACTTATTTCATCTAAAGTTTCCCTAAACTTGGAAACACACCTTATTTACATAGCTAAATATGGGTACAAACATGGTACCAGGAAGAGTTCCTCTTATTTTTTCACACAATGATACTAAAACTCTATCTCGCACATATTTTACAAAAGTAATGAAATTGAAAAAGTAATTATTTTACCTAAAAGTTACCTTCATCTTTTCACAACATTTTTCAATAATATCTCCATTTTAATACTTAATTTTCTTTAAAAACTGAATCATATCACATTTTACGAAATTTACACTGGATTATATTTTATAAACAAACTAGCTGAAAGTATCCGGCGATGCACGGGTTATGCCAGACGTCTTTGGCAAATAAATTGTTTTATATGGTAATACAATCATTTCACCTTGTGCGCATTTTTTTACCAAAGGATGAAGACATTATAAATTAGGAAAATATGTTTTTATATTTATTTCAAAGCTTGCTTGTAAACGTGTATTTCCGTTGAAATCTCGATTTCGAATTTTTTCATGAAAACAGTACTTTCTCTATACTATGTATATTGGAGGAAGTATAAACTAATACAATACTAAAAAAATACGCGAATTTTAATAAGCAAAATAAAATAAGGTTGTAATTGTTTATGAAGACATGTCCTACAGAAAAATAAATGTTACCAAAAAACGCAATCGTATTTGGACCAAAAATTCGTTATTACTTAATTAATTACATTGTCGGTTTTTAAGCAATGTGAAAATATATTTTAATGCCTTATTTTTACCCCTCTCCATGACGAATCCAAATTTAGGTTTGCAAAGCAAAAGTTTAATGCCAATAAATTTTATTTACTGCAAGTAATTTATAACATTTAAGCAAATTTTATCGATCCTATAATAAGTTATAATTGTGTTCCTACTAAAATGTGAAATCAAGATATAAAAAGGAATTGCTTATTTTTTGTGGTTTTTTTGTCGAAATTGTAAATATCCTGCTTTATAAGACGAAATGTTGGTTAGCCTGCGCGCCTGCGCGTTACTTCTTGTTGTTTCATAGAAATCTTAAAATGGCTGACGAGATTATCTGTTATGTGCGTAATACCGTTCGAAATTTATTTTATGTTTCCATCAGACCTTTTTAGAAGGAAAAAACTAGACCTTTTTATTGTATTCGAAATTTAATGTTGATAGTTATGATCGTGATATAAGTTTGGCCTTGTGTTCTTCGAAAACTGGTCCACGTGATAATCATTTTCACAGCAGTGTTTTAATACTTTTGGTTATTTTATTTTATTTATTTTAGAAGGAAAAAACTAGACCTTTTTATTGTATTCGAAATTTAATGTTGATAGTTTTGATCTTGACAAAAGTTTGGCCGTTTATTCTTCGAAAACAGTGGTCCATGTGACGCATTTTGACAGCAGTTTTTAAATATGTACTTTTAGTTTGATTTGTGTACGTTTTAAGACACTTTAAGTGAAGTGAAGTTTTATCTAAAGTTTTTTATAGTTTCAATGTGTGTAATCTTCACATTGCTTACTGGACATTAGTTAACGTCTCTTAATAGTACTATTTCTTATTTTGTAAATCAATGATATGTGAATTTGTATATGTAATTATTCAGTATGCCCAGTTTTGCCATTGTAATTTATGGTGATGTTTTGATGTATTATTGT
This sequence comes from Uropetala carovei, assembly GCA_036926305.1. Lineage (NCBI taxonomy): Eukaryota > Metazoa > Arthropoda > Insecta > Odonata > Petaluridae > Uropetala > Uropetala carovei. Next base: position 8,801,997 of record JAXCHB010000054.1, on the reverse strand, counting down.
TTTTCTTTAGTCCACTCGTGCTGTTATATTGTTTTACTTTGTATTTTCTTTTGTGATTGAGTTTGTCTTATTGATTTGCCATGTAACTATGATCTTCTGGAAAATAAATGTACTGTTATTATTGTGTGATCCAGCTGTCCTGGTCAATCTCCTCGAGGATTTATATCTTCAAAGGTAAGGAAATCTTAAATAACTTCTCTATTCATCTTTGATTTATAGTTGAAATATCTTTACCGTATATATATGTATATAGTAAATGTTATATTTATCATATTTATGTATAATGGAGTAATTATTCTTATAAATTAGTCCTTATGTATAACATTTTGTTACCGCATAACATGTTTAATGAGTGATTTTATCGTTGTAAAGTATCATTTTCTGTGAAGAGTTGGTAAAGTTTTTTGCAAGGACGGATTTGTTTATGGGCAAATATAGCCAAGATATGGCGTTACATTCTTAACGTAGGATTAATTAAGGGTTTGTTATCAATATATATTGTGTTTTTAACGTAAAAATTATAGTTTACCTCATAAAATGAGAATCTGTGTTTTTCAAAACGTATGAATAATACATTTTTAGCCAGTTTCCATTACTTTATAAACTTCAAATCAAAAGTTATTGTGAAGGTTTTGTAGAATTTTTATCCTTTGGGTGCGAGATTTCTGAGTTGCTTCTGTCGTTGTTTCAGATGCGTGCCTCCGAAGAATGAAGTCTGAAAACGCAGCCAGCATCGTACGTCTTCCTCAGGCCAGCTCTGCTTTGCGATATCAAGAAAGAAGATGGGTGAGTGTGATTGATTTTGCATTTCAAATTAGAACTAATGAGCTTCCCGCTTTAAATATATATATTTCATGTCCTGGCATGTGCAGAAACTACATTAGTCTTACGTATTTTTACACATAGGGGTATTTTCTCTCTACGGCAGTTTTAATATATCTGGAAGCTGCGGAAGTGCTCTTCTCGTACCAGCATCTGTTATGCTTTTCTCGGTTATTAAAAAACAAAGCTCTACGATTTTGACATTCTTTATCCATTTTTCCTAAATGTGAATCATCTCGTCGAGTAGCTAATCCGTTTCCTATTGCTGAGTTTAAATTTGTGTCGTTTCTTCGCCTTCCGCCGTTGGCTGCATCGATTCTGTTTTGGCTTCTTCTTATATTACTCCCTTCTTCAGTTTGTTCATTTCTTCTTTGTTACCTGATTTCGTTTATGGTCTCTCTCGCTGTTTGTCTTTGCTCATCTGTCCATATTGATCTTCTCACTGTTTCTCTTCTATGTCGTTCTTCTTTATCTTCTTCTGTCTCTATAATATTTATTTATTTATTCATTTAGTCACAAGGTGGCTGGATCTGCCAGGTGGCGACAAGTAACATAAAATGACGCAATGAAGTACGTTTGAATCAGATTGACATTAAAATTTTCAAAAGAATCAATTTAGATTCACGTCATTGGTACATAAGTAGAAATTACACAGTTTCAAAGACCTCGTTATATTCTTCTTTCTTCCATTTGATGAATTAATGGGCTATTATTGCCTTAAACTTTAATTAAAAGTTATATTTGTAGTAATTAAAATGCTGATAGTAACAACAACCTGGGAAATTGCAATTGATAGTGCTTTACCGTCAGAGGTAATAATGAGTAAAAGCGTTGTTATGTAAACTAAACAAACAAAATTATAAGTTCTATTTGATGAATTAACGGAGTACTAGCTGTACCCGCACAGTGTTTTCACTGTTTTTTCAATTAATTTATAAAAAATTAAGAATTGTGTAGAATAAGTTGGTCTCAATATTTCACATATAACTCAATAATTCGTATTTAACTCTGATAATGCATTTCCCCAGTATAGGTAAGGTTAGCGGGTACAAATCTCGCTGAGGGCGAGGCTGTGTGTGCATATTGACAATTAATTGTGCAAAGTCAGTAAGAAATCTGTATTTTAAAAGTCAAATTAGAGAGGAAATTAATGCTACACGGTAATTGATTGCAAACTTTTATGTTTTTAATTTTCTTTGTTTCTTTTAATTGAAGTATGTCCTTTTTTTCATATATCAATCAACGCAACCGTTTATTTAGATTAACAAAGAAGAGAAGATAAATTTCGGCGAGTTCTAGGTTATCAATCTAAAACAAATGTTTTCATGCTGCTCCTGAATAAACGTAGCCCGTCGCCTAACATTCTTTGTCATTTAGATTATCTACGAAGGTGACATAACCATATAACTTATAATTTGTTAAAAAATAATGTACGTCCTTATTCTCATCTAATTTTAAATTTATGCATGAGACAATTTGCCTTAATAAGCATTATAGATGTTTAATAGTTTTACTTACTGAAAAAGAAAGATTCCAGCATTCGAATGATTTAAAATAAGATCAATTGCTTTGATTAAATTGTTATTAACTGGATAATTATCCGTAAATATTTTTGTTGCTATCTATAAAGTTTGACATTGCTACAGCATTAATTTCGATGCTTAAATTAAAGCGTGAAGCGAATAATGCTATTCTTTCACTTATTTGAAGGTTTAATTGGCACTAATTGAATCGGAGGCAATGCCAGGAATCTTCCTCTCACTGTCACAGTGCAATCTGGCATCGGAACTTTTTAATTTTTTTGTACCATTTGGCGACAAATGAGGGTTGATCGAAACAACGATTATCAATGGTGACGGTTATAGAGGTCCAACTGTATTTCAAATGTTTATATAAACTCAGATCGCGCTTGCAATTGGGAGCTTTTAGAATAACAAAAGATTGTTTCATTTTTAACTCTTTTTAAGTACTAAGTTAAGATTCCATCAGAAGCACCTGTTGGCATAGGTTTGTAAAAGTTTGAAAGGATTGAAAATATACGTTGGATTTGTTATAACTATTTTAATTTATATTATTCCAGAGCTTGCGATTATATACTTGATACGTTTTCGTGTATGGTATATTGCAAAACGTGGTATTGTACACAGTCCGACATCGCATTCTTTACATACATACAGTGAAGCCTCGATATATTGGACTAAAAGGAGGGGAAGGCCTGTCTGTTATGTCCGAAACATCCGAAGGAAACGTATGTGTTGCCTTAAATTGTTAAAGTGCACATGTTATGAAGGACAGTGTTTTACTCCGCTATATATTCATACAAATTGTTAGAGCGCATGAAGTAATAGCACAGAGTTTTCTAATTAATTTAGGAAAATAGGAATCGTATTAATTTTTATATTTTACTAGTAAAAGGTGCTTGCAGTGTGCTAGCAGGAGCATATTGTTATAAGAACATAATTAAGAATGAAATAAATTATAGCGACCGTAAGAAAAATTGATTTTCCCTTACGTTCTTATTTGAAAGGAATTATTCTTAGGAATGGAACTTGGGATACTTTTTCGAGATTTTAGATTTTTCCGGACCCTGGTGGAAATGGGGCAGAAAGTAACAATGAATACAGAGAATGTTTTAAGACAAACAAACCCCATGAGTAACGCAAGTCAGTCAATTTCAACCAGTCACAATGATCAAACGCAGGAACAATTAATTTTTGCGGATTTGCTGCACCAATAAATTATACATTGTATCCACCATATATACTCTTGTATAACGCGCTGTTTGAAGCAGGGCATCGAACCGTAATTTTTTTCGCTCCGGTTTTCGTTCCGGTTCACTCAAAACACAAAATTTTGGTTCGGTTCCGGTTTCGCTCCGGCAAGCGTCAGTGAACCGGTTCGAACCGGTTTTTTTCGCTCCGACCTTAAAATATTTTTAGGAAACTTTCAAGAATTGATTTATTAATTAAGTAATTTTTTTATTAAATCAAATACATATTCACTATAAAAATAGTGATATTTTAAAAAAATAATCAAAACACGAAAATAAATTATTTAAATGTGAATATTTAGTACATATGTATCTTATTTATTTAAGATTATATTTTGAATTGAATATTTACAAACCATACATGTGTCGCATATGATTTCAACAGGTTAGGAAAGTGTAAAGTAAATTATAAATAAGCACGTTTCCTGCGATAGAGTATTCTAAACTTATTATGTTATGCTAACCATCTCATTTCCTAATTTTCTGTGCTTAGTATTTAGTACTCAATTTAATTAAAAATCGGCTGAATAGCTACAGAAAAAAATTGAATCCTGATAGAAGGACAGACAGACAGAAGCTAATATGCGCTAAAGCTGGAATGCCTAATAATGAATTATTAATATTTTTATTTATAAATCGTGCGGCAAAATAAGAGATCGTGTTGTCTCAATAGTGCCAGTAAGTTGAATAAAACATTATGTTATTTTCATTAACAATTTATAGATCACGTCCACTGCTCGTATTATAGTAAAAACTGTAAATGCAGGGCTTAATTTTTTCATTCAGAGATTACTTAAATGGATGAAAAAGTCTATAAAATATCTATGAGGAAGAAGCCCGCAGAAATTGAAAGTCCGAGAATTCAGAAAGGCTGAGAAATGTTTATTAACATGATACAAATTTACGATGATTGAATATTTTTAATCGCTTAGATAGTGTGAGAATATTAAAGTTCATTATTTCATGAAATTGAAATGATAACTACCGTTTCGAAAAACTAGGACTAAGCGAAAGCGTGTGATTTTCACCCGACAGCAAATAAAAACATCTACGTACATCTACACATTACCCTGCAATCAAACATGCAAACAAAAAGAAAATAAGACTTAATCGGCCTGTCGTGAACTTTCTTCAGGCGAAGTCTCTAATGTGGGTTTCTGCAGTCGAAAAAATATTTCACTAAAAATAACAAATTCGCATTCATATTTAATTTCTCTTCAGTTTTAAGCAACCAATACGAATATGTGTGCTCATTTTAAGATGCACTCTATAAAATAAATAGAAATTTACTAACCTGTAACCAGGCCCGCGCCGGGCGTATTTGCCGCCCGGGTGCAAGCAGTTTATGCCGCCCCTTACGGACTGATAAAAGCACCCTGTCCCAGATTTTTTTCGATTTTTTGATTAAAAGTTGTATTTAATTTAAGAAATAAATTGTGCAAAACACATTGCGCAAACTTTCTCGTATACGAATCATTTTGATATATTACGTAAAAGTACTTGGTTATAGAAGACGGTCTATCACATGAGTTTATAAAGAGAGCGGAATGTAAAGGACGTTTGTGCGTTTGTAAAAACACAAAGTTATGATATATTCTTGCTTCCGCCCGTGAATTGCCGCCCCTAATATATTGCCGCCTAGGTGTGATGCACCCCTTGCACCCATAGGTCGGCGCGGCCCTGCCTGTAACAAAGGATAACCGAAGTAAGAATATCTCAAAACCACGACTGCGGAGCGATCCTTCCTGGATAAGTTTTAGAGAATGACTACCAGAATACAAGGGTTCAGTGGATATGGAGAGGGAGTGAAAATGGGGACATTAACCTCCAACTTTAAGGAAAATCCAAATTAAGAATCGGGAAATATTTTTGCCAGGAACACACTCTACGGGGTATGCTCGGGGGGAGGGTAGAAAGACAATTAGAGGCTGTCTTCAAAGTGCCGCCCAAGTTCCTTTCCAGTAGCCTCGTTTAACAGGTAATCTCAGCAGGATGTACTGTAGGCCTTCTCTCTATCTATTGAGATGCACATGAAAAATCCCACTATTGAGCCAACAGATATTATCACAAAGACACATCCTTCCCAAGGCTGAGGAGAATGTGTTCTCAAGAAAAACCCAACCCTTTTCTTAATCGGTTTCTAAACGTGAGGCTTTCAGAAAGACTCAAACTAAAGCAAAAAGAAAAACCCTTCTTTCGCTCCCACTTTTTATGCGAACCGAAAAATATGGAACGAAATAAATAACGGTTTTCGGTTTCGGTTCGGGTTCAGAAAAATATTTTTTTTCGGTTCGGGTTCGGTTTTACTCCAGGAAAAATAACGGTTTTTTCCGGTTTCGGTTCGGTTCCGGTTCGATGCCCTGGTTTGAAGACCACATTTTCAGGTCATAATGTAGGGGTGCGCGTTATACGCAGGTAACACTTCTCTGCACTTAAAATAGGAACCTACCTCGCACCAGATTCACGCTTTTTGGGTTAATTAATGAGAAAAGCACAATAATTATTGATACTCCAGGTTATACATACATAATTATATGTATAGAACACCTAATTACTTCTATACATTTATAATCCCATCCTCTCCAATTATTCCGCTTTTCACTAGCTCATCAGCTGATTGCTGTAATTTTTGCAAAATCACAAGATAAGTCTTCCTGCAAAACACATATCAAAAACAAAAAAAACATAGAATAAGCAAATTGAAATAATTTTATTTAGTTAATGATTCTAGTATGTACGATTGACAATGTAAGTAATTTAAAACCCATAGAATCTCGTGTGTGAACTTAATCCTACCTGTCGCATTTCCTGTTTCCAGATTTGTTAAATTTTTATGTTGTTCCTTCTCTTAAACAGTTTTAGAATGAGATAGGAAAGAGAGAACCAACATCCACTTTAAATCAAAACTATTTTATAGATCCCTTTTTGTCTGATGTAAAAGCATTGGCAACAGTGGCGCTGCGGTTTTCTACACGGCATCACTTTGCCCAACTTACTGTATGAAGTTGCTCCCATCTCAACTCAGTCGCTTTAATTACTGGCGATGTCTCTCTTAGACATAATATGGAGCTTATTGAACGTAATACACTTATGGACAAGTCCAAACGTTTTAATGTTTACATACCTCCCAAAAATGAAGGATGTGTGTCATACACGTGGTATAAGAAAAAGTCGGGATTTTTTGGAATAAAGTACGAGTGCGCATTATACACGGCAGTTATACACTGGGACGCATCATACACGAGTATATACAGTAATTATATACATTATAATATGTATATATATATATCCATATATTGCGACGTATAAGTCGACCTTGAATTTTCAACTTGAAAATACTAGATTAAGTATATGTTCGCAGTGTAAGTCGACCCCCTTTGTTTCACTTAAAAATACTTCTCATGAAATCATCGCCAGGCAAAATCAAGGTCCTGTACGATCCAAGTTTTAACAAGATACAGAAATAAACATAGTAATAAAAAAATATATGAATATAGTTTTGAGTCCGTGCTATTCTTCTTGAGCCTTCCATTTGACAGGTGTTTTCATTTCAACCAATAAGAAACTGCTATTCTCAGAGAGCTTGACCAACTAAATAATGGTTCCTGTGATTTGATTGATGTCGGCTGTTAATGATGCTATCAAATTTAACTGCACCTAGTTATCGCAATCAATATCTACGGTGGTGGAATTCAATATAATATCACGTTGGCAGGCATAAGGATGGTTTTGATGATTACATTATTCCCCTTTTCAAAAAAGGAAATGTTTTTTTCGCATATTTTTTGATTATTTTTTTGTCTTTTTTCACGTACTTTTTTATACTTGATTTATTTGCATATTCCACATATAATCATAACTTGCAATTAGTATGGTTAATTCCGATCGAAGTGTACCTCTTCTATCTCACTTACTTCTACAGCATTACAATACTTTGGATGATACATTTAAAAAAACAAGGTAATTGTCCATAATAAACATTTCATAAATGTCATATTAAGGAATTGATATTTTAATAAACAATCAAGTAATGATTATAACATTCTAAGTTGTATTATTTATTTATAATTATAATGTTATAATTACATGTGGAAAGTGCAAATAAATCAAGTACGTATGTGAAAAAGACAAAAAAAATGATCAAAAAATTGCGAAAAAAAAAACAAAAATGTAATGAAGACATAATAATAATACAATTTTACTAGTTAAAATATATATACAGACCATTTCTGAAAAAAAATGCTGGCTGCTGGGATCGAACCCCAGCCCATCCGACTACTAGACATTCATTCTACCAATTAAGCTATTGCTGCTTCTGTTTTGTAACCGTAAGGTTAATGATATATGTTGCATCCATGCTTACACCTGAATTTAAATTGTTAATATCTTTTAAACAAGGGCCCATTGGCAAAAATGCAGAGAGATATAGGTGGTTTTAGTTCTAGTTTCACCTCCTAAAAGGGTTTTACGAATTTCAATATTAATGTTATGGCCTCCCCTTGTTAGTAAATATCGATGTTATTTATCTGTAATTTAAAGTTTACAATTTTGTATTCGTCGTATAAGTCGACTTTAAGTTTTAGGAAAATTTTTTAAGCTTCAAAGGTCGACTTATACGCCGTGATATACGTTAGTTATAATGTTGCGATGTATTCATTAGGCCTTCCAAATAACGCACATGTGATAGGTCCGCATGAGACACAATGTATTAGTGGCGTCATTTAACTGTTTTGCATCGCCGGACATTCTGTCCGTTACATCCTAAGTACGTTCCATCAAGGTCCAGTATGCAGAGGTTTCAATGTACTGTGGATTTCTTCCTTTTCATTGGCTTCGTGGTACTTTTGTTTCAGATGGTACACTTCCTCATGGCTAATCTCATCACAATTTACCGAAAGAAGTGAATAATATCAGTCAGTCTCTCTTTTACAATAAGCACCGCCTCGAAATATTCCAATTCATTTGCATCGGAATCAAAACGTTATCAGTTTTGTCTTTTCATTGTGAATCAGTGGGCTAATGAAGTTTATTCTAATGTGTACTTGAAGTTGTTTTATTTATTTAACTAGTTTTGAATTTTTACTTTGCAAAAGCCATAAATAATGACTTGAAAGGCTTACAGAATGCAAGCACCTTCTATTTGTATATCGAACAAATAAGTAACATATCATTCTTGTCATTAAAGAAAATTTTTAATAATGTATGTGTATCTGTAAATGTAATTACATGCAAGGTTATTTGTCAGGTGCGTTTCGCTTCCAGCATAAGCGCCTATTAGTATTAGTCTCCATCTGGTCTGTCCGCATGTTCGTTATCTGCTTCTACCAAGCAGATTTTCATGAAATTTGATATTAAGGACTTACAGTCAAAGATAATAAGAAAATCACATAAATGAGTCACGTAAGCCAATCAGGGGTACCACTTTACTGGTGATAAAATATGAACTTTCCCTCATATCTCGTAAAGTATCGGTCATATCAAAATATTTATCAAGTAAAACTTGTAGAACTAGTAAAGTAGGGTATTTCTTTTCCTTTACATTTTCATCGTAGGAGTCGCCGTTTCCGAGAAAATCGAACAAGAGTCTTAATTTGAGTTGAACTTTGAAATTTTCTAGCATGGTTACTTCTTCATTGTTGCTAACGTAAACAATCTCACGGAAATATGTTTAATTTCCTTACATATGCATTTAATATTTTTAAATGGGAAGAAAATGGATTATTTATGACGAAGAAAAGAATTTATAATGCTATTTCCCTTCCAAACACGTAAATAATTTCTTTCAAATACTCCAGTGCACAAAATGCACCCATTTGTGTTACGGTGTACACTTTCCTAACTTGTTTATATCTTAAAATCTCATTATAAATATTAGTGTTATTTTAAACTCTTGTACTAATTTTTAAACGAAGTAATCAACTGATATTTTATAATTATACAGTTTGCATAAGCACAACATTAAATTACCATAACTTTAATGTATGTTAGCAACAAATTGTTGACAACATATTTGTAGTGAATCTGAGATAAATACAGAGTTCATAAAATTATTTCTAACGAAGAATGTAAATTAAACTACAAAATATCCTTTTAAGATTTAGTCACATTAAACGTTTATTAGGAAAATTACACTGTAATCGTTTTTGTGCATCAAATCTTGGAGTAATTATTGGAATTTATTTTACAATGCAACACAGACGTCTTTATATAGTTCTCTGGTGAATAAATTAAATTAAAATGGTATTGCAAAGTTCTTTGCTTATAAATAACTAGCAAATTTACCCAGCGTTGCTCAGGTTATGTTTTAAATCATCGTGACTTCAAATTATGGCAATAATTATGAACAAAAAATTATATCTATGCTTGAATTAAGTTTTATTTGGGAAATTTTTTCATATTTTAATTGATATAAATGAAAGTGTTGGAAAATATTTCGAGTATTCGTAATTAAAATTGGCAATCAATGCAGTCGATGCATTTTGTGAGGTGATGCTTTTTGCCAGGTGGAGTTTGTTCTCTAAGCTTCCGGTAGAGAACGTGCATGTAGAGTACAGGTAGTTCCGCCCAATGTAGCAATTGAAAATTACTAGAAGTTACCTTACGCCTCAGTGATTGGAGGTAATATGTAGAGTGGAGGGGAACGAATTCCATTAGAATAGAGGGGCATTGAAGGTGAGCGCGCTTCCTAGAAGGGAAATCCCCGTGCACGCAGAGTAGAGAGGTGACTTCTTAAGTCAGTTACCATATGGTAGCTTTGCTTTACGCATGGACAGTTATATGCGGGATGTTCAAGAGTTCAAAATAAACATTCTTTAAAAATTCAGATAATACCAGGTTACTAGAAAGGAGCGTCTGTCTCACACAACATTGTACGAGGGTTTCCCAGAAAGTAATGCACCACATGTTTTGAAATTACGCATATTTAACGAATATGTGACAGATTTTGACTTTTATCGATAAGTTTCCTGGACAACGAATGTCATTTTTGAGGCTCGAGATTCATATTATTGCCTCGCGAGAGATAAGATTGGGAACAGCAGAGGGAGGGAGGAGGATAAGGCATTGTCAAGTGCAATTTGTAACGTTTTAACAAAAGTATTGTCCACTTATTGTAACAAAGTATTATTCACTTGACATAAATTTATTTTAACAAAACTCTTTGCTTAGAGAATCATTCTAAGAGTCGGAGCATTGAATTTCTGTGTGATTTTACTTCTCTTTTCTACTGTTTTTGTTTTTCGTTGCATTAATTCTTTTTGTTTGTTCATCTGTTGTTTGTCGTTTTGTATTAACCAAACCACATCCAACACAGTGTAATGTGAGCAAATAAAGTAAGTGGTAAATGTTTTCACTTGTATAAATTGTGTAGTATCGAAAGTAAGATTGCATAACCCGGCCGCTGAATGGGTTTGTTGTCTAAGTAGGCTGTTATGAAGGTTAACATACGTAATAGTGTCTCATTGCACCGTCAAATGTCATGGATGTCTGCGTTGACCAGCATCATAGCTAATCCTTATATACAATAAACTTTGAAGCTTCTTTGTTTTTTATAAAAAATTCCGACATTTCAAATTTAAAATGCAGGCATCTCTAGTGGAATTATAAAATGTTATATTCTCCTATATTATTGTTATTATAGCACTGACTATAATTAAGCAATTGACCAAACCTTTTATACATTCATCAAGTTAAGATGTTAATAATAATCGTACCAAATTTTAGTTATTCATGTCTTATAGTTTATGGCATGCATAATGAGACATGCAAACAAACTTTTGCAAATATATATAGATTGTGGGAAGCTCATTCAATTCTATTTGGTATAATAATTATAGGATATTTATTTTGTTTCTCAATTTTGTAGTTATTGTTTTGATTCTCAGGTTGGTCTCTATGTAAATATTAACGTTGTCTCTTGTTGGATGAGTTATATTTTAGATTACTTAACAATTTCATGGCTGTTTAAAATATCTTCATTAAATTATCGTAACGATAATTTTGGTAAACTCCATATGAGATTTTGACTTATTCTAACACAAGCGTTACTGAAAAGGAATTCTTTAAATTTATTAACATAAATAACTCAATTGTATACAAATATTTAATGAAATACTTTAGTTTTTCGTGCACTCAATACTTTCATAAATTACAATTGAAAATTCTTCAAATATAAGTCTTTAAATAAATATTTTGTAACGATAATGTATTGCTACTTACATTTTGCACATTTATAATGTTAAAAAATATAATTATTGATAAATTTTTAATGATTTGATTTGCTGATTTTTCTTTTAAATTTGACAAATTGGCCATGAAAGTGTTAAGCTATTGATAAGGAGCAATGTGATTTGTTAACGATAGTGAGTTGAGTCACGCAATGCAATTACTACTTAAATTTTATGTAAATTAACCTCAGATCATTTAATTTTATGCATTTACTGTACATTACCTGGAAATATAAGACAAACTTTGAGAATATGCTATATTTATTCATAAATAGAGTGTTTGCTTTGATTAAATATTATATTTTGCATAATAGCTTTGAATCTGAACTTTAAATGAGCAAATATGTTTTTGATGTTGTAAATATAAACTTACCTCCATTAATGTTATATTTTTAAATCCAAGCAAGATAATTCTTAAAGACAAAATGTATTTAGTTCAATCTTTGTTGCTATAAAAATTAAATTATCAGAAGTAAATGTTTAGTCTTTGAGTTTCTATTATGCAATTAACGTTTTTAAAAAACAGTCAAGCGTCTAATTGAGGTACATGGTGTAATTTCAATGCATTTTAAGCAAATTAATTTGGCAAATATAAAGAGGTTTAATTTTATAAACATTTGAAATAGGTATGCCGTAAAATTTTAACTGCATTTTTTGGAGTTTATTTCTGACTTGGAATGGTTTATAAAAATGTTATTCTGACATTTAAGTAATTCCAATTAAGCATTGTTTTGCGAGATTCATTATTTTTTCGTCATTTATGCAAACATTGCTCCCATTTGGAATCAGTTGCATGTATTCAATTTTGACCAATAAGAGACATTGTTAATTGTAATTAAGGTCATTGATAATGTGATATGTTTAAGTGTTTCCAGAACAAGCACTTGGAAAAATCGCTTGCCTCTGATAAAAATAGCTGCGACTGGGCTGTGAGAAAATTAATACATGCATTTCGACTTCAGAGCAGTTGTTGTCAGTGGCATTTCGCCACTGATGACGGCTGTTCTGTAGTCTAAATGCTTGTATTAATTTTTCCACAGCTCAGTCGCAGTTATTTTTATCTGAGGCAAGTAATTTCTTCAAGTGCTTGTACAATAATTTAATTCAGCTGTAAAATGTGTTCGATGGTTTATTTTTTCATGTGATATATGTAGTTATGTCAACTGTTGAATAACAGTTGAAAATATTGTGTTATATGTAATTTGTCAGTTGTTCAATAGTTGAAATGTAGATAAATTGTCATAATGTTGAATAATTTGTTCAATAATCAGCAAAATTTGGCTGAATTTGTGGTCAGAAATGTCATTTTTAGGCTAAAAGTGTGCTAATTCTAGCATAAATATACCTAAAAAAACCCCTTAAGTCCAACGATACCTAAAAGAGGCTCCGAGAAAAAGAAATTATTTCTATCTAAAAGGAGTCAACAGGTTTTGATCATAATAAAATGTCTTTATTGCAATGAAAATAATGTACAATGTATACATACAAGTTCAATAAAAAATTTACAATCTGAAATAATACATTTTCTCTACTTATTTTATCCTGGACTGAAAAGAAAACTGACTCTATACAAAAGAAATGTTTGTTTACATTTTGGACAAGTCCTAATTTCAGAAATCTTTAAAGTCTTGGAGTTAAAAATTATTCCGTCCAAATTGTAAACACATTAATTTTTTTAACTTGTTTACAATTTGGACTTAGAATAATTTTTAACTCTTCGACTTAAAAGCTTTCTGAAATTAGGACAAAAAAATTAATTTGTTTACATTTTGGACAGAATAATTTCTGACTCTGACTTTAAAAAATTTCTGAGCTTTAAAAAATTTCTGGACTTAAAATGCTCTGAATATTAGCACAAATCAAAATTGCCATTTAAAAATTTTCATGAAGTGCAGAAAAAAATTTACAATTTAGCAAACACTACAATAAAAGTTGGACATTTTTACAAAGCACTTTGGCAAGGATAATATCATTTTAACAATTTCTATTGGTGACAAAGAGGAAAAATAGCACAGCAGCTTAGAAAAAAATATGAGACAAAATATATACCCAAAAATGCTAATTCTGGTTTGTTCAGATTTTAAAAAATGGCAGTAATTATACAGAATGAAAAAGCAATAGCTTATATACATTTAGACTTAAAAGAATTTACGATTTTTCTGAATAATATAAATAACACAACACTTTGGAAACCTATTTACAAGTAAATAATGTCTAGCAAATTGGATATTGATGGAATTATTAAAAGAACTTTAGTATACAGACTTGGAATTCTTTTTTCTGGATATTGACCTTAATTAAGAATAAAAAACCTTCACAATTTTTCTTAATTAAGAAATGTAACTCTCCACAAAGTTAAATCTTTTTCTAAATATTGCCTAGAATTAAGAACAATTAAATTACCATTTCCAATGAATGGCTTAATAATTGGAGATTATAAATTTTTCACAATGAAAATATTTTCCCTTACAAAGGCATTCAGTCGGATTTTCAATCAAAACTCTCAAAACTAACCGAAATTTCATTTACATTTTAAACTCTTTATCTGATTTTGATAACTTGAATAATGAATAGAATTTGTATTGCCTCAGAAATTTTTCTGCCTCGAATAAACCACAAAAAACCCAAAGAATATTTTCTGAATTAATTCAAGCATATTGTACATTTATCTCCAAATTTCTTTAAATTATTAAATTAAATCTGGAATTATTTAACCACGCCAAACACTCTTGGTAAAATTTTATATGTAGAACACAAAACATCCTGATCCAAATAATCTTTTTAAAGGGCTGCTCCTATTTTAAGATTAAATTTAATTAATTACTTTCCAACATCCAATTTTCTGAACGATATTCACCATAGAAATGCATGACAAGTCTGCAAACATGAGCTAATACAGTGCTGCCTCAGAAGTCAATATGAAACCTTCGCAGTTAATAAGTTTTCTAAGGTTTTTAAATATCTTCTGTAATTCATAAATAAATATTTACAATATTAGATTCTTATTAACAGAAGTGGAATTTGATGAAAAGTTAAAATTTATAGAAGTACGCTAATAAACTTTACAAACAAAATGGAATATGCCTTATAAAATCAAATTAGAGAAAGTTTTTAGAGTTGAAACTGAAAACCAACACCTTATATTCTCATAAATTTATAATCAATATTAAATGCATTTTATAAAAGTTGAGTTATCACAAAGCTTTTCAAGTTCAAAGAGAAAATTAATGCCTTATATTCTCAGAAATAAAATATTCTTACAGAAGGTACCAGTTAAAACTTTTTTTTCAGAGGTAGCGCTATATTTTTCATTTATTTACTTTAAGTGTAAATTGATTTAAAAATATTTTAAAGAGAAATTGAATTCTAGGGTAACGTATAATCTGACCGTAAATTTTGGCTTATTCTGAATTACGGGAAAAAAACAGCTCCTAAAAATTGGAATTCTTATTGTATCGTATTTATTTCAATTGGCTGAGCAGAAATCTATAATAATGCCAAATTTGAAGCATTTAGCCCATCTAAAAGTGCCTTATAATTTACAATCTCTTCTCCTAAATCTTCCGTAATATGCAGCCATATTATTATACAAGATATTTATCGCCTGATATATTGAACAAACCAGAATATAGCAACATATAGGTATAAAAACCTTCTCTCATCCCGTGTGTGTAGCCTCCAGCACATAATCCGCTTTACTCTCGCACCCAGATGCATCAGTTCTTGTTTCAGCAAAGTAATACTCTTCGATTCATGGTTCCTTGATGCCTCACACCATCGCATTTTCACTCAGCATCAACTGTGAATGCCTAAAATAAAGAAGAAAAATGGTTGTGGTGAATTCAATTAAGAAATATAAACTAAAAAATCTAAATATTAAAGATTAATTTTCCCAAACAACACGAAAGAGCGCATCTCATTTACCAAGGTCTATTTAGAATCTTAAAATTTTAAATTCCTGACGAGTTTATTCAAATTATTATGTGAAAGATTTATTTGGCAATTAGTTTTAAAATTTTAACCTTCCATATGGTGTCGCTTAGCGTGTCGGCTTCCCGTTACAAAGTTCCTGGGTTCGATATCCACGAATGGAGGTTTTTCACAAAAAATTAATTAATTAATAACAAAAACTATCATCGGTGCCTGGCAGTAGGCAGCAGTACTGTCAGTTTGGTATCGAGCTAAAAACAAATTATGTTGGCTGGGTTTATATCCAATAGAGCTGTAGGAGTGATCGGGACGATTTGAATGGCTACAGTACTGCGATCTGCGATGTGGAAAGCAACAGGGAAACTGCCACATTACAATTCCTTAGTAACGATTATATGGTTGGACAAAACGAGTTCTTTCGAGGTAAAATAATCCCCCAATAGGATCTCCGGGCAGGGACTGCCTTGAGGAAAGCATGTGTCGAAGATAACTTATGCATAGGTACTTGGAATGTAAAAACCATGAGGATGGCAGAAAAGATAAAGAACCTGAAAGAAGAAATGAAAAGAAATAGGATTGACATCATAGGGCTGAGCGAAGCTAGATGGGAAGGAGAAGGACAGTTCGACTCGGAAGAATACATTAGGGAACTATACAACAAGCAGGCAGGATCGGCACAAATGGAACTGGAAGAAGAGAATTGCATTGAAGAAGATTGGGACTAAGTATTATGAAAAGCGAAGCATAAAAGGCAATACTGGAATTAAAGAAAGGAAAAGCTACAGGCAGCGATGGAATACCGGCAGAGGTACTTAAAAGTCATGGGATTGGAAGGACAAAGTGATTACGAAACTAATTAACAAGATTTACAACTCAGGAGAGGCCTCAGGATTTCCTAGATGTAACAATGATCCCTCTAAAGAAGAAGCCAACGGCAATGCAGTCTAAGGACTACAGAACGATATCCCTACTGTCACACACTTTGAAGATCACCACGAGTATTCTTAATAAAAGACTAGAGAAAAAGGCTGAAGAAATGCTAGGGGAAGATCAATTCCGCTTCAGAATAGGACGAGGAACCAGAGATGCTATCGGTGTAGTGAGAATCATATCAGAAAGGGCAACAGAGTACAGCCAAGATTGCTCGTCGACTGGCAGAAGGCCTTCGATAGAGTAAACTGGGTACTGCTGATGAGGATATTAAAGGATATAGGTGTACATTGGAAAGACAGGAGACTGATCAGGAATCTATATGTGAATCAAGTTGTAAAGAAAACTGCAGAAAATAGGAGTATATGGAGAACCAAGTTTAACCATGAATAATCACGAACCTGTCTACGGACAGACTACCTATGATGATGATGGCCTCAACTGATAAACCAAATAAAGAATTGATTTTTTTAATAGAAAATAAAGCGTAAATTATCAGGGGAAATAAAGCAATCGCGTTATATAACAATTGAAAGTTAAAATGAACCGAATCAAATATTTATAATTCAAACAAACTCTTTATAAGTTTAATAATAAATTGCATGGCAAAGTAAATATACTCAATAGCCAATTACGAGATATCAATGTTAATAATAATAATAATTTATTTAACACAAACAGTTTCCTCCAATTACATGTGTTGTAATATATTTTTAACAAGCAGAAACGACCATGCCCTCGGCATTGGGAGCTAGACACACTAACCACTCCTCTATTTTTCACAACGAAAATATTTTCCTTTACATATAGGCATTCAGTTCGGATTTTCAATCAAAGCTCTAAAAACTAACCGAAATTTCATTTGCATTTTAAACTCTTTATCTGATTTTGATAACTTGAATAATGAATAGAATTTGTATTGCCTCAGAAAGTTTTCTGCCTCGAATAAACCACAAAAAAACCCAAAGAATATTTTCTGAATTAATTCAAGCATATCGTACATTTATCTCCAAATTTCTTTAAATTATTAAATTAAATCTGGAATTATTTAACCACGACAAAACCTCTTGGTAAAATTTTATATGTAGAACACAAAACACCCTGATCCAAATAATCTTTTTAAAGGGCTGCTCCTATTTTAAGATTAAATTTAATTAATTACTTTCCAATATCCAATTTGCTGAACGATATTCACCATAGAAACGTATGATGTCTGCAAACATGAGCTAATACAGTGCTGTTTCAGAAGTCAACACAAAAACTTGGCATTTAATAAGTTTTCAAGTTCAAACAGAAAATTGATGCCTTATATTCTCAGAAATAAAATATTCTTACGAACAATACCAGACAAAACATTCTTTTTCAGGGGTGGCGATATATTTTTAATTTATTTACTTTACGTGTAAATTGATTAATAAATATTTTTAAAAGAAATCAAATTGTTTGTGTGTAGTTTAATCCGACCATAAATTTCGGCTTATTCTGAATGATAGGAGAAAAACAGCTCCTAAAAATTGGAATTCTTATTGTATTGTATTCATTTCAATTGGTTGTGAGCAGAAATCTATAATAATGCCAAATTTGAAGTCTCTAGCTCATAGAAAAGTGCCTTATAATTTAATCTCTCCTCCTAAATCCTCCGTAAGATGCAGCTATATATTATACAAGATATTTATCGCCTGATATACTGAACAAACAAGAATATAACAACATATAGGTATAAAAACTCTCATACCGTATGCATAGCCTCCAGCTCAGATTCCTCTTTACTCTTGCACCCAGATGAATCAATTCTCGTTTCAGCAAAGCAGTACTCTTCGATTCATGGTTCCTCTACAGCTCAGCATCAACTGCTACTACCTACAATGAAGAGGAAAAAATGGTTGTGGTGAACTCAATAAAGAAATATAATCAAAAATTATAAATATAAAAGATTAATTTGCTTAAACAATATGAAAGAGAACATCTTATTGATAGAGCCCTATTTTAGAATTGTAAAATTTTAAATTCTTTAAGAGTTTATTCATATTATTATGCGAAGATTTATTTGACAATTAGTTTTTAAATTTTAACCTTCCATATTGCCTCAACTAATAAACCAAGTAAACGACTTTTTATAGAAAATGAAGCGTATGCTGCAGAAACATGGACACTAAGGAAAAATGATATTAAATACTTGGAAAGCTTCGAAATGTGAACATGGAGAAGAATGCTGACGATAAAAATGGACAGATAGGGTAGAAAATGAGGAAGTACTACGAAGAATATGAGAGAAGCGAACGATTATACAGAATATCAAAAAAGGATTGGGCATTACCTGAGGAAAGAGTGCATGATTAAAGAAGTGCTAGAAGGAAAACTGGATGGAAAAAGAGAAAGAGGTAAGAAAAGGTTTCAGCTAGTAGACGACTTGAAAGAGAAAGAGACCTATCAAGTCATGAAGAAAACTGCAGAAAATAAGAGTATATGGAGAACCAAGTTTAACCATAAATAATCACGGACCTGTCTATGGACAGACTACCTATGATGATGATGATTGTTGACTAATCAACCAAATAAAGAATTGTTTTATAGAAAATAAAGCGTAAATTATCAGAGGAAATAAAGCAATCGCATTAGATAAGAATTGAAATTAAAAATTGTACCGTCATTTGCCGGTGCAATAAAAGTATTTTATTTATAATTCGAACCTTAAACTCTTTTAAGGTTTAACAATAGATTGCATGGCAAAGTAAATATACTCAATAGTCAATGAAGGGATATCAACGTTCTATTTGTTAACTCAATCTTAAGTTGATATTTTAGAAGGCACCTCCTGCTGACCACCAAGTTATTAAAATTTTTTTTATATTTTTAGATGAGATGGCATTTTAATAGATTATAGTCTTCCTGTGACAAATAAACATCATTAACTACAGATAAGTATTAAATATTATCTGTTAATAATTTCAAGTGTAACAGCAATATTCATTTCAATTTATGCTATCAAATCAACTAAATTAATGAATTAACTTTATAAAAATTATTCCCTGTATTCTTAATTGGAAATTATCGACGTATCACGGCATTGGTTATAATGTCTATATCTATAATATATAATCTAAAACCAATTTCACATTGGATAAGACTATGGTTTGTTTTTACATTGAAAAACGGTCAAAGAATATGAATTCTGATTAGAACTTTAAGCCAAATAATAGTAAGGAAATATTTTTAATCTTCCGAAAGCTTTCATCGTAACAAGACCAATATGCTGCACTTAACAAGGTAAAAACTGACGTTATCGCTTCTGATTTCATGTCACTTCTTTATTCACTGTCTTTAATACTTCATAAATAACAGGCTAATAAGATAAAAATCGTCATAATAATGCCATGAAATATGTTTCACATTTTAAAAAGCATTGGACCTGCTGACACACCAATTTCACCAAAAATAAAATCCTTTGTCCTAGTAATAACTAGCATAATGCATCATGTACAACCTGCAAATATTAGCCTTCTAATTCTTAGTTTAATATCTATTTTGATTTGATTGATTGAACATAAAATAAAATGCTCTAAAATGGTATTTGAATAAATATTTTACAATTTTGGCATGCTCAACTGATTAATTAGCCAACCACCAGCGAAATTAAACAATAAAAACGAATTGTCACAACAAACTTTCATTTGCATAGCAACTTTAAAAAAATTTGCATGTAATCCAATAATTCGACTAACTTTCACTATTAAGAATCTCAGAAATCGCTTTCCTCAAAATATTTCCGCGATTGCTTCAGTAATTCTCATATAGATAGCCTTTTCCAAACAAAATATTTTAATCACTTTCCTCAAAATGTCTCCATAATTTCAACATTCAATCCTTTACACATCACCAAAGAGTAAATTCAATGAACATTTCACGTTACACTGTCACTGCAAAACTAATATTTTTGTTTCTATGAAATTGTCTCCTATTTATACAGCATATTTAATTGATTTATGCTGAATTGAAAGTCAGTAGACTGAAAAGTAAAAGTTCTCCGGCTCAAAGTATTTCATAAATTATGCCAAAAATTGAAGCGTTGATAACACTTATGTTAACGATAATTGGCAAATCTTTGAAGGTCTAAATTATAAAATCAATTTTATTCTATCAACGAAATATCCACTTAAAAGATGTTGAGATTTATCACTTTCCGATATACGCTGAAGTTACTACATTTTCACCGTTAATAGATGAATAACTAGCACAGTAAGTATTGAACATATAGTAAAAAACAAATGCATGGTTACACGACTAAATTCCTCCTAGCTATTCATTTAAATACGTCGGTAATTCTCACTGGAAACTTCTTCAGGTAACAGCCAACAAAAGTATCACAAAACAGCCAATATGTTAAATGCAATAGGCAAACTACTTAAAAGAAACACACTGATTATACTCACTGTTATTATTTCTTGTTATCACATATATGAGAACATGACAGCTGAGTCCTGTGACATCTTCTGCAAACATTCCTCTGAAACAAAAGAATGAAATCTGTACTGTAAATTCATGCTGAATAATATTCCCGGTTACATTATGCAATGTCTCTCGTGCTAAATCACTCCGATAATATTGGAATTTATTCTATTGTAACACAACCTCAAAGATTTGTAAAGAAATCTAAAACTTTTATCCCTTAAGTTACTTAGTTAAGCTTATTTCCAAACCATTGGACTAGTATATATTGATTATGGAAATTAATATCAACTAAACAAATCATTGCTTTGAATGAATTTTGTGATAAAGGGTTGCCAACATTTAATACGTGAAGTTTGTCTGATAAATGAATACATACATACTTGGGAGGAAACCTTATCCATATATTTTTATTTATTCATTAAAATAAAATCGTTTATCATAGTAATAAATTGCATAATACATCACATACAACCCACAAATTTCAGCCTTCTATCTGTTACAGTTTAATTGCTATTTTGATTTGATTCACTGAACATTTATAAAATAAAATGCTCTAAAATGATATTTGAATAAGTCATGTACAATTCTTTGCATGCTCAACTGATAATTAGCCAACCACCAGTGAAAAAAAAACAATAAACACCAATTGTCACAGCAAACTTTTATTAGCATAGCAACTTTCCAAAAGTTTGCATGTATTCCAATAATTCGACTGACTTTTGACTAATAAATCTTTTTCCCAAAAATATTTCCTCGACTGCTTCAGCCATTTCCATATAGAAAGCATTTTCCAAGCAAAGTATTTTAATAATTTTGCATTGACTCAAATTGTCTCCATAATTTCAACATTAAATACTTTACACGTCACCAAAGAGTAAATTCAATGAACATTTCACGTTACACTGTCACTGCAAAACTAATATTTTTGTTTCTATGAAATTATCTCCTATTTATACAGCATATTTAATTGATTTATGCTGAATTGAAAGTCAGTAGACTGAAAAATAAAATTTCCCAGGTACAAAGTATTTCATAAAATATGCCAAAAATTGAAGCATTGATAACACTTATGTTAACAAAAGAAGTTGAGATTTATCACTTTCCAATTTAAACTCAAGTTACACTTTCACCATTAATAGATGGAAAAACCAGCATAATTCTCACTGGAAACTTCCTGAGGTAACAGCCAATACGTTAAATGCATTAGGCAAATTACTTAAAGAAGTTGAGATTGTACTCACCGTTAATATTTCTTGATATCTCAAAAGGGAACACGACAGCTGTTCTGTGAAGTCTTCTCACGTCTTCTGGAAACATTCTTCTGAAACAAGAGAATGAAACCTTAAAGTTTGTACTGTAATTTCATGCTAATATTATTTCTGTTAACATCATGTAATGTCTCTCGTGCTAAATCACTCCGATAATATTCGAAAATATTATATTTAACTCAAATTCCAAGATTTGTAAAATATAAAATTTGTATCCCTTTAGTTGCTAAGTTAGGCTAAATACTCATTTCAAAACCATAAGACTAGTATGTACTGATTACGTACATTAATATCAACTCAATAAACGAAATATATCAAAGAATGAATTTTGCAATAGGGTTGCCAACATTAAACATCGCAGGACACGGAGAATTTTGTCAGAAAACTGACTATTTGACTAAATAGACGTCCCCAAAGTTAAGCCAAAAAAGAAACAATTCCCCATCTGGTTTACACCTGAACTAAAGAACTTAATAGTAGAAACAAAGCTCATATGACTTATTAAATCTCCAATTTATCCATTGATTACAATATATTTTCAAATTTACGAACCAAATGCAAAAGTTTAAATAAAATTTGCTTTTCAAATTACATCAATGACTTAGAAGAATCTATAACTTTTGACATAAAGCCCTTTTAGAAATTTGTGAACTCGACCCGGAGAGATGCTGGTTTACCAAAACACGTTTTTAGATACCCAATCAGGTGATGATGGTCAGGAAATAGCAAACCTTTTTTCAAATTTCTTCTCTAGTGTTTATAGTAAATATTCCGATACTGATATTAATCCTAATTATGACCACACAATATATATTTCTCAATTTAAATTATCAGCTAGTGATATTATAACTAAACTTAATACAGTTGATATTAATAAAAGTCCTAGTCCAGATAATATACCTCCGCTTGTGATTAAAAACTGCTCAAATATCCTATGTTTACCACTTCTTATAATCTATATCAAATCACATTGGAGTTTTTTCCTAGGATACGGAAAATCAACTATGTGTACCCAATATTTGAACACGTTCCGTGCGCCGAGCGGCATATGGCGCGCTTGCCCCACTGCTATTCTATTGGCTCTCGTGGAAGCCAGCCATGCGTTGGAGCCACCCCTCTGAAACTTCGGCCAAAAATTGTGACGGAAAAGTTCGGAAGGGTAATCCTAAGCCTACTGGCGCTAGTGTCGAATAAAAAGGTGAAAGGAACGGAACTCTGTATATTCCGTGTCATCTTTTTCACCTTTTAAAGTGGACATCTTGTGAGAATTTGTGGACTGGTTCTGTTTTAGCTGTGGTTTAAATTTTTACGGAAAAATGCCGGTTATTATAAGGTGTTCAGTCGTTGGTTGCGGGAATACACGGGAAAGTCCTGGCATCAAGTTTTTTACTTTCCCGATTGACAGGAAGTTGTAAGTAATTTCTATTTTTCGATTTCGACGATTACGATAAACCTCGTAGTCAAACTCCCTTCTTTGGTATCTAAAATATTTCAATTTGCTATTTTTATGAAGATAGGTAGTAATTACACGTTATGTATGTGATTTAGAGGCCATCGTCATAGAAGCTTCTAACAAATTTGGCTCATCTACGAAAAAATTGTTGCATTAAAAATTTTCAAGGGGTCAGAAAATGGTCTGAAATGCTTTAACCAGCCTAGACATACTCCAATGCATAGATGTCTTACCTGCAATTATCATTTCCTTTGTTGGTAACTTGGTGCGCAGAATTATTTCTGTAGGGCAGCGTGTCCCAATTTAATTTCGCTACGGAACCCTTGCAACTCGAAAGAGAAGTTGCGGAACCCCAAACAGTTATTTTGTTTATAAGGTGAAAATCGAAGCACAAGTAAGTACAGATAATAATAAAGATAGGTCATGTGATCAACATTTCGTCTATTTTCATATATTTAAAGATAAAAATCGTTTATATGAACGGCATCTAGTCGATTTCTGTATTTTGTTTTTGTTGTGTATTTCGAGAACCCAGTTTCGCATAAGTACGTGCTCGCGAATGGTAATAACTCTATAATTGCCCGTCTTGATAAGTCTGAATATTCATGATATAAGCTGCCCCAAAATGTAATCGGAGAAACTTCTTTAAATGTTTGTATTAAATGGACATCTGAAGTGATTTCGATTAAATTTTCATAATCTAGTGCAGATAATCCTTCTGGTTTCTCGGTTATACTGAATGGATTCCGAATCCAGTTATTGTTCTCATTGATGTTTGGAAAATACTTCCTGATGTTGGTGTATAAATTGCGAAGATGATCTACAATGTTGCTCTGAATTTCTTCTTCAAGTTTGCATTTGTTTTCTTCAAGGAAATCATTGAATGTTGGAAACCAATCCAAATTATTTTGTTATACAGACGAAATCCAAAACTAGCTTCCTGGAGAATGACAAAATTTTATCTTTCGCATTGAAAATAGTTACATTCTTTGTGTGGATGTATTTAAATCTGACCGTTCCAAATACTAATTCCAATACTTACTACCTAAAACAAGATCCCATCGAGCATAAATGCTTTGACAACGCCAATGTACCAAGTCACAAATGAAGCAATCAATTTCTTTGGCACAATTCAAGATGTGTATAACTTTTTCTTTTCTGGCAGGTTGTGAAAAATCATGTAGACTTGACATTAAAACCTCTGTCTGACACTAGATGAGAAAGCAAGATTGAAGCAATTAAAACATCAAGATTTACCTTGCCAGAAAGTTACGATGCTTTATTTGATGAGTAAGGTAAGCAAAATTTCTATTTTTCTTGTGTAACTTTACATTTCTAATGTGTTATGATCGGAATACAGTGAAGTAGTTGTCAAGCATCTTCCTATCAAGGTGGCAGTTGGAGAAGATGTCGCCTATGCTGCTCCAGGAAAGCAGAAAAAAGAACAAAATATACTTGTTCTTTAAGTGTATTACCACTTTGTCCCCACCCATGATTTCTTAAATTTCATGGAAAGTAAACTGCATTTTGTAAATGTAAAATTTTGTATGTTTTGTATTGTGCACTGCAAGCACAAAATGTTCTGCTGTATCTTCGTGCATAAATTAAGAGGACTCTTCCTGGTACCATGTTTGTTAAAATATTTTGCTATGTAAATGTGTAATTTAGATGTGTGTTCCAAGTTTAGGTAACTTTTAGGTAAAATAATTACTTTTTCAATTTCATTACTTTCGTAAAATATGTGCGGGATAGAGTTTTAGTATCATTGTGTGAAAAAATAAAAGGAACTCTTCCTGGTACCATGTTTGTACCCATATTTAGCTATGTAAATAAGGTGTGTTTCCAAGTTTAGGGAAACTTTAGATGAAATAAGTTGTTTCAATTATATTACTTTTGTAAAAAGGCGTGTGTGTGTTTATTGGGATATATAGTTCCTGCATATTTTTCTTTTAAGTTAGGCAAATAAAAAATATTTTTGATGTAAATATCCCTTCCTTCGTCAGTGTTACAGACAAAAATCACCACTTTATTAAAAAAATTCTAAGTTTCTATAATTTAAACTGGAAAGTGTTCAAGCTCGCAAAGTAAATTTTTATTAAAGTTTCTGAAAACTAATGAATGTAATCTAATAATGTGTTGTATATTAAAAGTTATAAAATTTTTGTTTGGTATTAATAAAAATTCTAGATTATGTAAATGTTATGAGTTTTACCTTCTGTGAACCTAAAAGCGTGTGCAAGATATTTGTATATGTGATTTGATCGAACGTTTAAATAAATATATTCATATTTCCATTGAATGCATTGTATATTAAAAGATAAAATTTTTGCTTGGTATTGATAAAATTTCTACATTATGTGAATGTTATGATTTTTACCTCCTGTGAACCTAAAAGCGTGTGCAAGATATTTGTATATGTGATTTCACCAATTTTTTAAATAAATAAATTTATTCATATTTCCATTGTATTATACTCATTGTTTATAATGAATTCCCTCGGATTTATTTTTTTGTATATTTCATTGACTCTAATGATCGTCTCTGGAGAATTATTACAAAACTAAAAAATAAAATTTCCCATTATAAATTTCAAAACTTCTCGTTCTTATGCAGTTACAATATTTAAGCAAATTCAGCATAAATTCGTATTGTTTTATAAAATAATTATTTTCACTCATTTTTCCGTTTAATACTTCAAGTCCGGACTTCGTATAATAATTTTAAAAAGAAATTAAAAATGCCTTGCACCGATTCCAATGCTTATGGGGTAATATATGGTTACTTGGTAACGGTAATCAACAAAGCATACATACCTAAGCGTTATATATATATATATAGATTGTTTCAATGCTTCATCCCATATATCGTATAAGTTTAAATTCATGAAATTCCTGTAATAGTGATTTTGATACAAAATGAACCTTCGATGTTCAAATCTGATGCTTAAACAGATTTGAGAAAGCCGCTGTATGACGTCACGCTAAGAGCGACGCTATTGCCATCTGGTTATCCCCTTCCGCTAAACTTCGGAACAGCCGTTTCTAAGGGAGTTTCAGAGGCCCGGTTGGAGCCAATGCCATTACCTGGTACAGATATCATATTGCCTCATGTGATTGTAGGAGATGAAGCTTTTAAGCTTACTGTGAATATCATGAGGCCTTACCCTAAAGAAAAGTCTACCTCTGATATCCAAAAGGCTATTTATAATTACCGGCATAGTCGTGCGAGAAGGACTAGTGAAAATGCATTCGGTATTCTTTGCCAGTATTTCCGAATATTTCATACGCCGATTGCTGTGAAACCAGAGACTGTTGATGACCTAACAATGGCTGCATGTACTATTCACAATCTATTGATTAATGAACGCATTCCAAATCTAAGTGAATCTGCAGAACATACATTCTGTCTCCCAAAGGAAAACGTGCAACCTTTGGCAAGATTCGGGAGTAATGCTACTAATGAAGCATTTAAAATACGCGACGCTTTCGCTGAGTATTTCTGCAGCAGACAGGGAGAAGTTAATTGGCAAATGAAACTAGTAACAAGGACAAATTAGGCAATATGCTATGTACCTATAAACTTAAGAGCAATAAAAATCTTGAAAGCTTGTTGAATGGTTTACTTGTATCGATTCCTTTAGTCACTCTTCAGCATATTTGTAAATTAATAATCCAAATTTCATAAACAAATTGAACTGAACATGTGCACTTACCACTTTTCCCGAGTTCTTCTCCAATTTTCTTCCACGTGTTATCCTTCAGTCTATTATCTTTATAACAGTTTTGTTTTAAATCAAATATACAAGGATGCAAACGCACCAACTCGATGAGTTTTTCGTCAGAAGCGGGATCGAAGAGCTTGGACTCCATCTTGCCTTCTGCTGCGTGACACGCTCAAGTAGCTCTCGAGGCGACTGCGTTGCGTGGCGCTAGCGTGGTTGACAAACGCGAATCGCGCGCGCGATTCCTTGGAAAACGCTACTGAGAAAACTGTACCCAGCGATTTCTGCGCTGGCGCGCAATCACGCTTGCGTGGTCCTTGGAAAACAGGGCTTTAGCAAATGATTCCACGGTTGGTTTTACGGCAGTCGCAAAAGACCGCGCTGTTTCTCGGTGTTTCCTTCTCAATAAAATAAAGGAAACTAAGAATTGGTTATACATTTTATTTTAAATGCAGTTGAAGAATACAAATAATGAAATAGTACAGAAAAAATGTCATCGTGTATGAAATTTCATGAAACAAGTTATGCATAAACCGACATCGCATTTCACGCAAAAGGTACGGACAGTGCTTGCAAACAATTCACCAGTACAGCGGCGTCTATTGCCTGGTATTATCAGATGTCCGATCCCATCCAAGCGAATTTTGTCACAGACTCGGTGTTGCAAAGTACTAACTATTGACGTTGATGGCCGCCCTGTGCCAAGAGGTGGGTTTCTGTACGGCGTCAGATGAACTTGAACTATGCTGCGACGAAAATCTATCTGTGGGATTTCAGATCCTGATTTTTTATGAAGGATCCACGCATTGTGTACGGATACGTCCACTAGCCATGTAAATAAGCACCACCACCATTTTTTCCCTCGAATTCCTGGCATCTGGTTTCCGTCACTCTTCCTTGGCGTCTAGTTTCTGTGAGTTTCAAACTAGTTTATATGGGTCCTCTCTAATGAAAAAATCGTATGAACAACTTAGTAATGAGTTCTAGCCGAAGATGCGCTTGGCATGGTAGGACCCTATTGCTAAGGGATCCGCCTAGCGTGATCATATGATCACGCTAACAATTAATGTCTTATAAACAGCACAAATATGTAATTGGTGCAAAATAACTTGCGTGTTAGATGAATCATTATGTGATTAAGAAATTTGAATGATAAATAACCTAAAAAATTTTAAGATCTAATTATTATTAGGAATATACGAAACTGACATATGCAGTCAAGGCAAAATTTTGCTATGTCATAAATTCAAGTGATCATATTTTTTAAAAACGACGTTAAAGTTGCCTTTAGACAACATAAGAAGTTTAAATGTACTCTCTCAAAGTTATATAACAAAAAAGAGAAATATTATAACAAAACTAAAGAAAATAGCGTACTTTTAATGGGCCGATGTTCGCCGTGTTCATATGATCACGCTAGGCGTTAATGGGTTAAGTGAGTGTTGTTTACATTTTGCTTAATCTGTGTTTAGTCTTATTCATAATCAAATTAAGAACATTGAGAAAGAAGAAATTTCTGTAATTGAAGACATAAAATATGCAGAAGAAACGATTAGTTTAAATCAAGAAAGGATAGACGAAAATTTCATTCCATCTAGTGTAAAAGAAATATTTGAGAAAAATTATGTATCCGAAAGACAGAAAACTTTGTTTACTAATGAAGTTAAAGAATGCTATCGATCAATTATAACTTATTCAAAAGATTGGCGTAAACCATTGAACAAATACAAAATATTTGATAAATATAATGACAGATATAGCTAATTAATACAACTGAATTTAATTAATTTTTTAGAAGACGTTATTAAAATTAAAATTATTAAATTATTATTATCTTACAAATTTGTAATATTCGTTTACTTCATCAGTGAGAGATATGTGCTGCACAGTTTCTCTCGATGTGGGGCCGAACGCTAGACAAACCCACATGCATCTCACTGTCAATGTCAAGAAGTTTCGACCAATTTTTTGACTTGATTGTATTAAGAGCTGACGTCGAAGAGGGAAGTGAAATGTCCAATGCCTTATTCGCGATTGCATGTTATCCATGTTTCAGGGAAGTCCAACAAGAATAAACAGATAATTCATTTCATTTGATTGAGAAACTTAGATGTTTTTTTCGATGAAGATGGAATTCCTGATAGAGTGACACGATACAAATATGCTATATCGTATGTTCTAGAAATATCTATATACCAAATTTAAAGAAATCCCATCACAGGTTTAGGAGATGAAGTTTATAACTTTAATTCCACTGATATGGAAGATCTGATCGATTGGATCCAAGTACGGCGATGTCGTCTTCTACTTAGAAATCAATTTCTAAGTAGAAGACGACATTGCCGTATATGCGCTCAGGCAGATGGACTAGGGTCTAGCTACACAGGGGCGTACCGAGAGGGGGGCACCGGACCCGTGCCCCCCCCCCCCCCTCCCCCAAAGAAAATATAACTGACCGATTTATGTTTCTAAAGAATGTGCTGGCAAAACATGTACCCATTTTCGGTCTTCTTCAGTTACCTTTTATTTTCCCTCTTCTCGGTTTTCCCCAACTTGAGCCTTTCACCCCTCCTCCCCTTGCATTCCCGAGGCAATAAAACCGACCACCACCCTACCCTGCCTGCCGCGGTTCCCCTTTGATTTATTTCAACCCCTTATCCTTCGACACTTGCTCTTTCCATATATTTCGTATTTATGACATCGAAAAAAAGCAGATCCCCATCAGGCCCGTCTTATAAATATAGTAATATGAAATCCCTTAATAAAGTGAGGATTAATTTTATTTCTTCTGTTTTTAAACCTTCCTATGTAGTAACTGCTGTCAGAACCGGTTTTAGGAGAGAATGAACCGGAAAATTTTGCAACATGCGCTGTATAAGAACAGGGAAATATCGCATTGTTTTTACCTGATGTTTGACATAAATTTTCACTTTCTATTAAAAGATAAAATAGAGGAACAATTATATCAATTACCCATTGTAAAACGTATATATGGTGGTAGATAAAAAAGCTATAAGGGTGGTGGCAGCGGTCCGTTTTCCAAGAAATGCGATGGAGCGACCGCACCAGGCGCCATATCTTAGAGCAGGAGTCAGCAAACTTTTTATTGAAAGGGCCACATGAGGCTTTATGTACGACAGCGCGGGCCACTTAAGATTTTTCAAATGACTGATCGGGCCGTGTGAACACTTCAGAGCAAGTTTCGACCGCCCAACTTCACTGTTAAAAATTATTTCGAGCGGGGAGGGGAGACCGAGGAGAGGAGAAAAGTTTCAGAGATCCACCTAAACCGAGTTGGCGGTCGAATGATACTTAATGAAAATTGCTGTTGGTGATTACACAAAACTTAAAGAAATGTATGAGGTACGGCGGGCCAGAGTAAACCACTACGCGAGCCGTAGTTTGGGGACCCCTGTCTTACTTGTCGGAGTATAGAGCAGTGGATCTCAAACTTTCAACTGTCGCAGGCCCCTTGAATGTTATACGGCCTCCTCTGAATTGAAAATAGTAAAAATACTAATTTCTTTATTTTATATAATTGTTAATAATTTTTGTCGCATTGTATTTCCTGAAATTTTATTATTGGTGAATATTTTATATTTTGATATTTCACCTAACATCAAAAATAATTTTGCGGCCCACAGTCTGAGAAACACTGTCTTAGAGGACTCGGATGTTTTTCAACCTTTAAGGAATTCTGAACTGGAAACTTTTTTCGGAACTTGTAAATAGCGAAAGTGAAACGCGGGACTTCTGTTCAGTTATCCTTCACTCACACTCACACTCGTCTCATGCTGTGCGTCCGGGATTCTATAGGCTTTGGCACAAAACAAAGAGCGTGCTATCCCAACCACTTCCGATAATTCTTGAAGGCGTCTGGTCGTTCACGCACTGCATTTACTACGCGAAAGGCGCTCTTTTGTCTCGTAAGATAATATCTACCGTCTTCCTCCACGAGCAGAAAAGATTCCCCTGTGGAGAACTTTTTGAACCCTTTAGATGCCGAGCGGGAGAAAAGAATTTCGGTAGTGATTGGTAAAGGAGTTTCTACATATAAGAGCCGCCGATCGTTTAGAAATTCTCTTCCCTTAGTCGTTTCCCTCCGGTGTGCATCCCACGGTATGTATCATTGGAAAAGATATTTTTCTCTATTCCGCCAGAACGTTTTCCCAATTGCATGATGCTGGTGAAGACTCGAGAGACAATCGCACCACAAACATTCATATCTTCTCATCAGAAATCCGTCAGTCGCACATACAAACAGGTAGACCTCATCTTTTACTGCTTCTCTATTCGCGGTTTGGCGATTCCCCATTTGTGACCAATTTCTCATTTCGCGATATCGTGTTTAGCTCTTTCGCGGTAAAATATCTCGGAAAAAGTTTTTCTTCCACCATGCGGCTGCGAATTGTAATTATATAAACATTTCGAGTATAAACGGAAACGAATATTTTAGCTCCAATCCAGGCAATATATTTTTATCTATAACGAAAAACCAAGTTGCCCGAGTAATTTGAAAACTTTCTACATCAATGGCCGCAACAAACACGCACTGCTAATAACATTTTATATAAGACTTTATGATTAACTTTAGTAACTCAAGTTTAATCTTCGGTGTGCAATATTACTCCCCTAAAACGAAAATCAGACTGCTTCTAAAGATAATCCTTTAAAAAAAGTTTTTTTCAGTTGTATAAATAGCCCCTTCGAAGTAGGCAACCCACGATAATAATATATTAATGCTAATATGTATTGATATGTGTTGTTCTGTGCCCCCCCCCCCCCCCCCCCCCCCACTCCCCCACACCAAAATCCTGGGTACGCCACTATAGCTACATACCTACTTCCTGGCACACATTAAAGTGATTATACAATTAACAAATCTTTTATTAAAATAGATAACTCATTTGTGTAAATGTAAATAATTAAAAAGTATGATAAATTTATTGTTAATGTTTCCCAAAGCTACCTCTTTCGTAAAATCAAAAGACTTCCCGACCTCACAATAATTCACTTACTGATAAGTGCGATGTCGGTAAACCCGTGCCTACAACGTTTAATAACGATATTCACAGTCTTAACAGCACAACCTGTGATCTAGAAACCATGCGCGAAAGGCAAAAATTATATGAAATAATAGTTTCTTTAAAACCTCTCGTATACTGTTTTATAACTCTGTACGTAACCCTGTTTGAAAACCCTTGAAATAGACGAAATAAATGCAATATGTATACTGTTTTTCGTGAGTGAAACATACCTAAGAAAGAATTGAAGCCTAATTACTTATCATTGGAATTTCAGCCATAATATGAGATCAATAACAAAGTGCTTATTTTAGAAAAAAAATTTTCTTACAAATGAGAAGGTAAACTGCCGGTTTAATAATGCTGAGAATAGGTGATAACTGAAGAGAATCATTTCACCAAATACAACGATTGGCGAGCGAATCGTATTCCAGGAATTTAGGAAATTATTTGTCTTCGGCTAGCGATCTTGGGAGGAGAGTCTATCTGGTGTAGAGGCTCAAGAGTCCAGTCTATGACAACATTTTTCTCTTATGAAACCGTTTGGCATTCACTGATTATTTTTATCATCTCGTATGTTGCGAAAACGTCTCGTAAATTTTCGTATGCTTTTCAACTTGAAACAGCGAAATATCATAGAAATGTCAGATGATAAGATGGCGATAAGGTTAAATAAGGTCCACCGGAAACACTATCATGCTTTGGTGGATTATGTGGGTTTTCTGTTTGAAAAGACTAACAATAAGCCAAAAACAGTAGCAATAAATAGATTATAAATCTTAGGTGAAACGCACTTTGAAACCGCTTTTGAAAATTTTATGTGCCACTGAGGTTTCTGCAACTCTTTTTCTACATATTAATTTTAATACAAATATCAAATTAGTTCATGCCATAACATCGTTAGTGACGTGTTTATGAGCATTCAGCAGGAGAGATTTACTTTTAAAAAATCTGATGTGGTCAACACATGACTTTCTCCATACTTGGGGTATAGATATTTAAATTATTATGAATAGCATTATAAGTTAAAATTATCATTTCGTATTGTAAAAGAATACAGCCGTCCTTATTGCCGTATATTAGGTATATTTTGAATAGCTACGTTTACAGAATTCATCGTTACATGGTGGTGGCGCTGTATACTGGAAATTACGAAAAAGCTAAATATCTCCGAAATGGATGGTTCTACGAAAATTTCTTTCAAACAAAACTTGGAAGAAATATTATTCTCTACAACTTTGGTCCTCACGAAGATTACCAATAACGATGTTTTTAAGGAGAAAACCGAAAAACCGGTTATTTATAAATAACTCCTAAACAATAACTACAATAGAAAATTGTTTCAAATGAAAGTTGTAGGAAATTACATTCTCTATAACTTATGTATAGAATTGTGTATTCAATAATGATGTTTTAACAAAGAAATATTGCAAAAACCGAATCGGGTTTCGAATAAACCTCGACTTCCGGGTAACCGTTATTGTCTAAAAACTAATAAGTTTTTTTTGCTCATGCTAAAGTGTTATATATGAAGTTTGGTAACGATATGGCACGTACTTTTTGAGTTAGAGCGCCCACAATCATATACACGCACACGCGCGCGCGCACACACACACACACACAAACATCATTCCGAAAATAGTCTAAACGTGTTCTAGGGACCTCAAAACGTGTATTTCCGTTGAAATCTCGAAGACGATTTTTTTTGGGAACACAATACTTTCCCATTACTACGTATCTACATCTACATGATACCCTGCAAATCACCAGACTGGTGGGTGGCAGGGGGTGCAGCACACCAAAACCTACCTAATAACGTCCCTCGTGGGAATCACTCTCCTGTTATGATCCCGTATGGTCCTTGGGAAAAACGAGCTCTGATATCGCTCGGTCCTACAGTCGATC